>JASJOG010000147.1:225000-874152 GCA_030142905.1 Heliopora coerulea
ACGTATTTCGTGTCGTTTTTGGATGAAACTTTTCACTTTTTTTCACTTTGAAGAAAGAAATTTTAGTTGATAGCAACACTTTCCGTCTTAAAATCGGAACATTCTCATAGGTTACCGGTCGAATACCAGCATTACGGATAGCTTATGATTGAAAAAAATTTTTTTGATATTTTTTGTATTAAAAAATTTCCGTAAATCCTACGTTGTCTTAAGGTTAATTAAAAATTTCTAGTAGAAGTGCTATGATGAACATTTATGCTAAGTATTCATCCGAAGGTAAAAGACTTTGGTAACGAAGATGAAACGAATTACGAAAAAAATTAAATAAACAAAGAAAACATGAGAGTTTTACATTTTTATTGCTGAACAAAATTCGGAAAATACAAAACATGCAACAAAATACGACAAACAAACCTTCTGCAAGTTTTGTCGAAAGAAGAAGGAGTAGAGAAAAGTAAAAGACGTACCTTTTCCCACTGTAAAACTTTCGTAAAACAGAAAAATGGCGTAGCATACGAACCTTCAACTTTTACGTATTTTCAACGAAGCGTTCATCGTCACCTCAACACAAAGAGTTCAACGGGGAATTTACAGAAAGAACACGGCTTTATACTTTCAAAATTTCTTGCGAGGTGTTAAAATCCTGATGAAAGCATTACTGGTCGAACAAGGTAAAGGTAATCATCCACAAGCCACCCAAGAAGTGAGAGACTGAAGCGGACAATATTTTCGCCGAAGGATAGTATGATCTCCAAATAGAAATAGCTTTTCAGTGTATTTCAGCTATTCAATTCAGACGTACCTGTGATTGTGCAGCTCAGCTAAGTGATTACCAGGACGTGGAAAGTCCCGATTCATACAAATCAAAATCGATTCAACTACAGCGAAGAATATCGTTTACACTCAGTCGCTTAGGAAATGTCCCGCCAACGAGCGAGTTCCCGCAATGTCTTTGGTTTTTGTTTGTTTGTTTGATCGTTTAATAACACATTATCGCATAAAAATGAATTACAATGTATTTACAGCAATGGATGTAAAAAGATATGCTAGAAATTACATAAAAAATCCCTACTATATTAATTTACATATAACACATAAGGTTCCTTCATTGATTAGATAAGGACCTATTAAATTTCGCTATCGAACTGGGAAAAAAACTGTTTTTAAAACGCTCAGTCCTACATATATAAAAAGATAAATTGTTAAAATTGCGGATAAAATATCGATGAGTTAAAGCCCTGGTCAGCGTAACATGTTCGGTAAGAGGGCCACCTTCCTCTTCAACAATCTTCTTTAAAGTTCTAATGCAGATTTCATTTCGTCTTTCGGTCAATCTTTTACAATTAGCTAGTTGCAAAGCTTCATCGTACAACTGATCTGGATAGATAATGCGCATAGCTCTCTTTTGGACCCTTTCTAATTCATCAGATAAACAGGTAGGAATCGAATTACTCCACACCGAACAACAATATTCTAAGACTGATCGTATGAGAACATAATAAATTTTGGTAAGATCAGATGCTGGCACGCCACCACGGCTCAGCACTAGCAATATGTGCAAGCGTTTGGACGCTTTAGCAAGAACTGAAGAAATTTGCTTGTCCCATTTTAGATTGTCTTGAATAATTAATCCTAAAACTTTGTGAGATCGAACCGTTTCAATCGTATGATTGCCAGTTGTCAAGGGTGATAACTGGGGAGCTTCCTTAAGATAACAGACTCTGAGTTCTTTGCACTTCATAACATTTAGCTTCATCCAGTTATTTGAAGCCCATAATTCGATAGAACTAAGAGTCGATTGGATAGTGGAGGTCAAATTTAAAGTAAGATTTTCGGAAATAGAAACATCATCCGCAAATTTCCACATTCTCGTATCGGGCGTATTAATTCTCAGGTCGTTTACCATAACCAAGAACAATATCGGTCCTAATTTTGTCCCCTGAGGGACACCTGCTGTAACAGGGAGCCAACTAGTTGTCTTCGATTAGACAGGAAATTTATAATCGAAGGAATCAAAGACCGTCTAACACCCAGGTTAATAAGTTTTTCAATCAGGACATTATAACCAATACGGTCGAAAGCCTTTGAAAAGTCTAGAAAACAAATCCGAATGTAACTACTACGAGTGTCCAGGTGGGATAACCAGGTATAAAGCATGTCCAGTAGACAAAAAGAAGTCGATGACCCCCTCAAGCAGGCAAATTGGAATGGGTCAATCATTTCTTTAACATCATCAATCAACCATTCTACCACAAAATGTTCAAGCACTTTAGACAAACCGGAAGTCAGAGATATTGGTCTGGTATCACCCTCGCTTTCAGGTTGCCGCACTTTCGGAATTGAAATAATATCAGATTCTTTCCAGATTTGTGGCACTACACTGGAACGGAGCGATGCATTAAAAATGGTCGTAACTGGATCTGCTATAACATAAGCAAATTGTTTTAAAATTCGACTGGGTACATTGTCACGGCCCGTTGCTTTGTGGGATTGAAGTGCTTGCAGTTTTCTACAGACGTTTTGAGGTTGTACACTAAGAACATCTTCATTAGATGGTAAATAAGTAGTTAATAAATTCACATCTAGTGCAGGAATATCATCATTGACGGACACGTAGAACATGTTAAGGGCAGTAGCTAATAGGTCATTATTTAAGATTTCACCGTCACATTCCAGCAAAAAGGATGCTGTTTTCTCTGGTTTGCCAGACATTTTATTGACTATTTTCCACCATTTGCGACAGTCAGTTGTCTTTAAGTGCTGAACATTATTTTCATAAAAAGATTTTTTTCATCTCTCTATTTCTTGATGGACTTTACGTCTCAATGACTGCCATAGGGGGGTATTCCCACTGTGAAATGCTTTCTGTCGGTCGCGCATTAGACTTTTAATGGTAGGTGTAATCCAAGGTTTATCAGTATGGTGCCGTTTCACCAATTTTGCAGGAAATATACAATCGATCGCTGCACCATAGATGATGAAAAAGAAATTGCTAGATCGTCTACATTGGGATTAGGGCCAAGCTCGTTGAACCAATCGTTCGCTGAAGCCCACCTTCCAAATGCATCGATGCTGGAACGAGGATAACGACGAACCAAGTGTTTCACGGACTTTGAGGGTGGTTTGAAATTAGGATTTACAGGGCAAGGGACCCATGTTACAATATTGTGATCAGACGCTCCCAGAGGGGCTAAAACTTGTGGGTTGTCGTAAAAGTTAGATAGATTAGTGATGATTAAATCGAGGGTAGAAGGGCCTCTTGTGGATACTTGAACTACTTGCTCTAGATTGTGTCTTGATAGTAACTTTGATATTTCAAAATCGTTAAAATCGCCAAGGAAAATTAGCCCACAGTTAGGGTAAAGATTACACAGAGTATCGGTGGTATTTGTCAAATATTCATTCAGGAGTGAATGTTCATGTTCTGGCAAACCAGGAGGATGGTAAACAACACATATTACAATACCAGATAGAGGTCCAGGAAGGCGAGTAGGGCGTAGCCATAGCCACATGCACTCAAAGCTGTCATTTTCAAGGTCAGAACGATGTTTAACAAGAATATCGTCTGATAAATAAGCACAAACTCCACCGCCACGACGACAAGAACGATATTTTCGAAATAAATTATATCCACTAATAGAGACGAGGTTATCTTCCATTTCCTCACTCAACCATGTTTCCGTTAATGCGACCAAGTTAACTGAATTCGCGCTTAATGTTGCAGTTAATTCATCGACTTTTGACAAAAGTGATCGAGCATTAATCAAATAGGTATTCGGGAGCGCAAATTTTGTGACTTCTTTCAATCCAGTAAGGTTAGATTGGGCAGATTTATTAATCTTAACCGATATCAAGTTTAAGTGATTACGCATATTGGGGAGGTAAGAGTTGGCCGTAACAGTGAAATTATTTGTTTTCCGCTTACCATCCAAGCGGCTTGAAATTATAACAGGGATGCGACACTTTAATTCGTTGTCATTTGATGAACAATCTTTAGGTAACTTTGCCAATCCGAAAACCGGTCTTTTTCCAAGAGTGAGAGCCAACGTTTCGATGGTTTTGACCGAGGGTGGCAAGGAAAATGTCTTAAGCGTCCCCGAAAATTTTGTGTAGGAGTCGGATTAAGTAGGAGTTTTTTTGAATTAGTCCGCTTAGGTGACTCAATCAAAGGCAAACAACCAAGCCATTGCGGGAATTCACTTGTGTCGTTGTGAAATAAAGAGTTTTCAGCACTAACCTTGCTCGGGGCTTGCAGCTTATTGGTCACCATGTTGTCTTTCGGAGCTCTCCTTTGTGATTGCTTTGTGGTTTGGCTTCGGACGTGTTGATTATCAGCCTCAAAATCTGAATTTGAATCGCAAACTGAATTCAATTCTTCATGAGCATTGTCCGTTGACTTTACAGCATTTGCATACGATGTGCACTCTCCCGATCTAATGTATGTTTGTTGAGCTCTGGGACATCGATTATCTTTGATTACTGTTAATTCTTTGTTATTTTTTAAACTATTATTACGTTTCCCGTCAACATCTTTTCCTAAATTAACATATATCTGCTCCACTTTCATTTGATTTTCCTTTAGCAATTCAATTTCTAGTTTGCAATCTTCATATTTCCCCCATAGAAGCTGATAATCCGTTTTGTACCACCTTTTGACAACAGCCAGCTCCTCTTCCAATTGCTCAATCTTCAAATCCTTTTCGGCGAGACGTGCTTTCAAGTCGTCAATTTTATTATTCATATCAGCCGTGGACTCAAAATAATTCTCCTTTGCCTCGCATAATTTTAAGTCCATTTCTTCTAGAATAAAAAAGACATTCTTAATCAATTCCCTTCTTGAGCCTTGACTGCTTTCAATCGATGCTAAGTCTGAAACGTAAGCCAGGTTGTTTTCTGCTGTTCTTGGCTTCTGAAAGATGTCTACTAGTTCTTGGGATCGCTATCCTGAGCTCCCAAATTTCGCCAACATGGTAATGTCGGTTGCAAGTTTCTCAACCACTGTTCGTCCTCCTGTGCGCGTAATTCTTCGACTTAAATTTTCTTTTGGCCATTCTGGCCACAGTGACAAGCAGTACGAATGCAGTCTTTCGCGTATGTGGTTCAATTTTTGGGAAGTGTCTTCGGTCAATTTCTGAATAACTGCATCACTAGATGTCTCTGCAATCTCAGAATTTAGGTTTTCTACGTATTTCGAAATATCCTCAGTGCAAAAATCCAGGTTGTTAACTCCAGAATTATTTATTAGTAAATTTGACATTGATTCCGCTAATACGCGGCTATTTCCTCTACCTTTTGCAGAGCCATTATTTCCATGACCCGTCCGCCATCTTTGTTCAGATTCATGAGAAAGAACCAAGTCAAAGCGTTCCTACAGAATGTGAACAGTTGGCCAATACATATTCCACAGAGCTGAGTTTTAGAACTGTTCTTTCAAGTCATAAATTGCCCAGTAATCAAGATGTCCTACAAATATGAAACCACCCGCAAGCACCAATAATCTGTTCTTTGTTTCTGTTGGTCAAAATACAGTTGACAAGATTAAATCATTGGCAAACGAATGCGGTTTCAAATATAATGAGTCCTTTACTCCCGAGTCAATACCCATCGTCTGAACAGTTTTCCTTTAGCATTACTGATAGCGAGGAGATTGGTCGAATAATAACCTCATGTCTTCCAGCAAGGCCTCAGCGATTGATAAAATCCCAGTTCGCGTTATATAAGATTGCCTGACAACGATACTTCCAACAATCACGTCTACTGTTAATTCCTATCTAGTTACTTCTACTTTCCCTACAGTTTGGAAAATATCAGAAGTCATAGCTATCCCTACGGATGGCGACAACGAACAAGCAAACAATAACAGGCCGATATCATTATTGCCTGTACTGTCGAAAATCTGCGAAAGAGTTGCTCATAATCAGTTTTCATCCTATTTACTCCAAAAGGAAAGATTAACAAAGTATCGAAGTGTAAATGAGAAATGGCATTCGGCTGAAACATCAGTCATTCAAACTATCGATGCGATTCTTAATGCCATGGAGAAAAAGAAACTTACTGCTGTAGTATCCTTAGACATAAGCAAAGCGTTCGACAGCATCAACCACGAAATACTAATATCTAAGTTGCAAGACATTGGTGCCTCCGCCTCTACTCTTGAGTGGTTACGCAGTTATCTTACTGACAGAAAACAAGTTGTAAAAATCCATTCAGCCACATGTGAGCTCTTTCTGTGGTTAGCGGTGTGCCTCAGGGCAGCATTCTAGGTCCCCTTCTTTTTAGCGTTTATGTTAATGACCTACCCTCAGTTCCACAGAAATGTAATTCACATTGTTATGTCGACGACACAAAACTTCATGTCTCCTTTCATCTACAAAATAATCACAGGGCCATCGAAGATATGAACGAGGTTGTTTTGAAGGTACGAAACTGGTGTTTCAAGAACATCTTGCTTTTGAACCCAAGAAAAACAAAACTTATGGTCTTTGGTAGTAGACAGAAATTAGCTGAGTGAAAAGACTTCAGTCTGTCCATAATTGGAAAAAGCTTTCTTCTTACTAATTCGGCTGAAGACTTGGGAGTCACTCTTGACTCCCATCTCTCTTAAGACGAACACATAACAATTAAAGTCAGTTTCCTCTCGTATGTTCCGCCTCGGACAAATAAACCGTGTTAGACACATATTTGACAGGCGAACACTCATTACAGTGATGAACGCTCTTGTCTTTAGGAAGTTGTTTTATTGTTCGAATGTTTGGGGGAATACAACTTAAAAATATTTAAATAAATTGCAGTTAATCCAGAATTTGGCCTACCATATAGTTAATGGCGCACGAAAATACGACCATATTACACCGATCTTAAAAGATTTAAACTGGCTTCCTGTAACTACTCAACTGTATTATCGCAGGGCAATCATGGCCTTTAAATGTATGATCGGCCGTGTTCCTACCTATATCTCATCCCAATTTATTGAACGTCAAGACGTATCTAACCGTAACACGAGGATATTCCAACAACTTAATATTCCTCTTCTTAAAACAGCCACTGGTCATCGAACCTTCTATTATAAGACTGTTAGTATATGGAACTCTTTAGATTCCTTGTTAAAACTTTGCAAGTCAGTCAACTCTTTTAAACGATGCTTGAGACAGAAGTTACGGAACGAGTTTTTAAACAAATAGCTTACTTATTTAGAAATTAATTATATTTGTAACATTCGTAGTTATATAGTTATTTTAACATTCAGCTTTTATATATAAACTATGTAGTTATCTTTGAAAGGAATCTTTGAGGAAAGATAATAAAGTACGTATGTATGTATGTATGTATGTATGTATGTATGTATGTATGTATGTGTGTGTGTATGTATGTATGTATTTATGTATGTGAGAACTGTAGAACTTCAAAACATACTAAAAATTTTAAAAATCATCATTAAACCAAGCGCTTTCGGTCTTATAGTAATCATTTGATTTTCAAATTTACCTTGATAATGACTATGCTGTCTAAAAAGTCTGGTTTTAATGAAGATTTCAAACACGTTGAGCCTGTTTTAAAGTACTGTATATGGTAAATTGCAACGTCCTTTCATATGAATAAATCAAAGAATTGTAGAAATATACTTATCAAAGAACGGGATGAGAGTTCCGTCACAAAATAACCGCAAGAATGTTTCATTTTTTGTCCCTAAAGTTCATTGGGTGGACATGTTCAGTTTATAATAGAGTAACGTTATATTTTATTAGTTACCGAGGATGAAGTAACTAACGTACTTCGTTCATTATCATAGAGGCTTCATACGGAATATAGTAGAGTTGTACTCTTTGATTTGGATGACTAAAAATAAAACTGAATTTCGTTGTTCTGTTTATTGCTGTGGTTTTGTACAGCGAGACGACGAGTTAATGTTTCAGGGATAGTATATATTAACCCTGGGACATTAACTAATTTACAATAACCAGGGGTTACTAAGTGATTTTAAGAACCGCAATACATCGAAGGAAACCGAGATAATCATGAACTAACTTCCGTTAATGTCAAAGGTAACAATACTTTGAGCGGAAACTGAAGAGTAGTGTTCATGTTAATCATTCTTTAACGCTTCAATAGTTGATTTAAGCAAAGTAAACATAATTGATTTAATGGCTTATACACTTTCAACACGTAAAAGAATTCAGGAGACATGAGGAAACATTGAGAAAACAGAGGAAACAGAGAGGAAACAGAGAAGGATTCTATCGCTAAATGATCTTTAGTTCGCACGCTTTTATTTCTTTTAGTTTACTGGTTTTATATACCCAGTTTATAATGAAGTAACGTTATTTGTTTACCATACATTTTCGGTTAAAGAAAAATGTTAAACTATATATATGTTCGAACATATATGTTCGATTAAAGAAATTATTAACACTGTTTTCAAATACGTTGATACCATGGTGATTGGTAATTTATGATAAAGTAAGAGGAAATGAAGTTGAAATATACGCACTAAAGAGGTATACACTGATACCAAAGACTGTCGGACCGTTTAGTTCTTAAAAGAACTGTATGAAGCTTAATGAGGTAAAATACTACGTAAAGACTACGCCTAAAGAATTAGGAAAGATCACCATGGATTTTGGCAGACCACCTATCAAGTGCCATACGTCTGCTCACGAAAAACACCAATCATCTGCTTATATAGTCTCAAGAAAACTGATGACACCGACCCAACGGTATGCGGCAGGTTCAAAATAGGGCTAGTTGGAAAACAAATTCCTTTTTCCGGCACAGGTCCGGATCAGTAAGTTTTATGCAAATGGCTTTTATCACTTTCAGTTGAAAAGCGGAACGGCATTTGTGAAAATGCCGTTCCGTAAAGAATTCTAAAATTATTGTCTGAGTAGGTTTCGGCGCAAGACTTGTTAGACAGAAGGTGTTTGCCAACCGCAGAATCACAATTGATGAATTGACTGGAACGGCAGTGTCGTTCTGGTTGTTCACGTGATGGCTGAGTTTTATTTCTAATGACGCTAGGAACATGTTATTTCATCCTATCACCCAGTCTCTACTTAATTCTACCCACATAGCGAGATCCACACTCGCATTTAAATTCGTAAACAACACAGCTTGATGAAGAAGCAGGGAGAAACTCTTTATGAGTGGGTGGGAGGATAGTTTTCGTCGAAAAAATTCCAACGAATCTAGCGACAAAAAATCTTTGCTCAGCAATTAACTTGATCGACTGTCCAAAAGTTTCGGAAATTTGTCCTATCCCTGGAAGTTATAAATAGACTGGACAGTTAGCGGGTTCAATTGGTTTGTCTTTTTCGCTTTGATTAAAGACTCTATCAAGTATTCTTTCATGGTAGCCATTAGATAAAAATATAGATTTCAACCTTAAATTTGTTACCACGACAAAATCGCTGTTTTAAATTACTAACAGTCCGAATCTCATATAGAAATTTTCGAAAATTCTTTGAAATCCTCGATAATGTTAGTGAAATAATGAAACAATTGCTTTGCTATGGACCAACAAATTATATTAGAAGTGGCTACAGTTCCAGTTAATACTACCTGGTATCAATAAGGCTCAAGCACATGCTACCTCCAGAACCCACCAACAACAATCTGTCGAATTGCCGCTGTACTATTGCGCTATTAGACCCTCTCTTTATCATTTCGGAACTTAGCTTGCATTTCTAAACATGAACATCCTTTTATACTGATATTTCCTTATAATAAAGACTTGACGTATATACCAGTAATATCATCGCCTGTACAATATTTTTCCTGGAAAATTTGAGCGCTATATAGTTTATTCCGGTCATTTAGGCGCTCCGGAATTTTACTAAACAACCCTCATCGAGTGGAAATATTTAATAGATAATAAACTTCATTTCATGGTATTACTTGTATGTATATACGTCTTACTAAACATCTTGTTTTCATTAATTTCAAAATTCTTTATTCCTGTAGATCCCAATCTCCTAACATACTTCTTCTCCTTTAATCTCTTTAAATCGAATACAGCGCTCCAGAACTAAACGTCGGCTTAACAGCCACCAAAGAATTGACTTGATTTCCCTAATTAATCTTCTCACTCTGCTACTTTTCTCGACTTCTTCTTATCCCTTTTGACAACTGAGTAATTATTCTGTAAACAATATATTCCTACTGTTGATGTATCGTATTCCTTGCGACTATTTAAGGATCGTATATTCTATGTGCGTAATTAGTTGATATGAGAAAGGCTTTGAAATAAAGTCGAAATATTACTATACTTTTGTCATGTTCTTAAGCTCATATCTTAAGTAATTTACAAGATGTTTATTTTCGGAGTATTATTTTTATCGTACATGTATTTATTTTTCACAATGAATATCTAATGCATTATAGTTTAGGAATAGCCTTATGACCAAAGCAGAGTTGAATCGAAGCATTTAATAAAATAAGCACAACTTCAACATTACAACATCATTACAATCATCACGGCGTGTCCATGGGGTCGTCATTAGGTCCTGTCCTAGCCAATATTATTCTTACGGAACTTGAAAAAGACGTGGTTTCCGAGTTAATCAAATCTGGCATCATAAAATTTTCCCGACGCTATGTTGATGATACTTTGGCACTCGTTAAACCCGGTGATATTCCTTTCGTATTATCCAAATTTAACAATTTCGACAAAAACCTAAAGTTCAAGGTTGATAGCTTTTGCGATGGTAACATTCATTTTCTTGATTTAAAAATCTCTGACGATGACATCGATGTCTTTCGAAAAGATACTCGCACCGGCCAACACACCCACTATTCCAGCTTTGAACCCTTTAGTCGCAAAGTCACTTGGATTAACTCTTTGTTTTTCCGCGTTTTCAAAATATGCAGCAGCTCTTTGTTACTCAACCGGCAAATTCATTCACTCGGATCCTTTATGTCTTGGAATGGTTTTCCAACCAAAGTTAGAAACTTGCTCATTAAAAAACTCAAACAAAGCATTTCGGCAACTCCACCACGTCTAACAAGCCCTTTGATGTCAATGATCCAAAAATTTGGCTAAGACTTCCCTACCTAGGTAAACAAGGTGAATTTCTTGTTCGAAACTTAATTAAAAAACTACGGTGTAACCTAAAAGTTAAAGTTAATTTTGTTGTCATTTATCAAACCAAAAAAATTACCTTTTTCTTTTCTAATAAAGATAAAATACCCGACCTTTCTCGAAACAACGTTATTAATGAAATCACTTGTCCTCGTTGTAATAACAAATTTATTGGCAAAACAGAGCGCTGTCTACAAACTCGCCTTTCGGAACACTCTTACAACATCAACACCAGCGCTGTAGCACAACATCTTCTCAACTGTCCACATGCCCACTATCTCGCAAACCTCAATTCTCTCTTTGGTAATCTTAACATCTCCTCTCCGCCTTCTCAATCATATCTCAATAATTTTATCTTTAATAACTTTTAAGATAATTCATTCTTGTAAATTCAGTAGTTAAGAACCTATTACTTATTTTAGAAGCTCTCTTAATCAAACTTAATAAGCAGGGAATGAACAGTGCCCTAAAGACCAACAAAGAACTTTTACTTTTCGTCTGATCCGACATTTCCATTTTTCTCAGCCACTCGACAATTGTCTGGCTTTTCTCCTGTCTAGCTGTCAATCTCACATGTGTTAATATCGGACTATATCAATTTCGTTGTTAATAACCGATGACATCATCCTTGTAATTACATATACATATAACGTAGTGAGCTTTGTAAACATCTTGGTCTGATGATGACTCTGAAATAGAGCCTAAATAATACCGTTTTCAACTTGTCTGTTTCTTGTTCCAACTTGAATATCAATTCACAAGATGACAATTTTTGGTCTGTGCTTTGTTCTTTACTTTTTCAAATTGTCCTCTGGTTGTGGTTTTTTATCATTTTACGTAAAGATTATTTATTTATTTCTTGTTTTATTTTAAATTCAACATAAAAGAGTAAATATGAATAGTTGGCGTTATAATAGACTACCAAATAATGAAAACACCAAGCCCTGTTTGTAAGAAAGAGGAATAAATGAACTGAAAGAAGTGAAAATCATAGGTGTAATAGTGGGCTTGCGATAGACGGATTTAGAACAGTAATTACGGGAGCGGTTAATATTAATATCTGGAAATGGAAGTGAAGGTTTTACATTTACTTCATGGGTAAAAATTATTTTTGGCTACTTGGAATTTAAATAATTTAGAGAAGGAAGAACATAGTAATGAGATGGAAGCAAAATAAAGAAATCGTTAACATATGGGCGGTAAAACGGTAGTTCGAGTTAAGAAGCATAGTCTTCATAAGCCAAATAAATTCATGATTCGGAAGTAAAATGTCGGCGAATAAGGTCCCAGGTGAGATCACAGCGATGTGGTTTATCTGCTCATAAAGTTAAACGTTTAAGATAAAATGATATTTTTTTGAATTTCGAATATTTGAAAATTTCAAAAATTGAAGAACGGTGAAGCCATTTCAGAGAGTTCTTGTTTAAAAAGCCTCTAGATAATGATATGAATTGTTCCGTCGATTAGGATGTTGTGGTATGCACGTTTCGCTATTTTATATTTGGACATTGATATAAAACATTCGTAAATTCGTCAATGTCTTGGGAGTAGTGTGAAAAATATTGATTTTCCTTCTATCTTGAAAGAAAATCAATATCTAGAAAATCGGCATCTAGAAATCGGAGGAAGAACACCAACTTGTGTTTGAAATATTACTTAAGAAATCCGTAGTGGGATTTTGATGATGTATATTTAAATTGCAAAGTGATTAATTTGGTGGGTTTGATATGGTAGAGCTTGGTAAACATGAGTGGTGAGTGGGACGAGATTTTTTGAGCACTAAATTAGTGTCGAATCGAATCCGACTGAACAGCTCATACCTACCAAAGTTTAGTTGAAAAGATTAAGAGTCTGTTTCAGACGTTTTACAAAGAAGCAGGGACTGTTTGATGAATAGGCAGCAACGAAGGAATTTAAGGTAGACGATAGCGTTTCCCAATCTAAGCCATGTACTTTTAATATAAGCAATTGCTCAGTTGTTTTCAAAATGTGAGACGTTTTACACATATTTATACGACTTGTTAAAATGTAAATTTTTGAAGTGTACTTGGTGTTCCTTATTTGTTTTAAATTAGAAGGAAGATAAGGAGTGGCTCGGGGTATATTACAGTGCAATATTAGGATAAAATATCAGAGGGGAATATTGGAGGGGAATATTGGAGGGAAATATTAGAAAGGAATATGAATTCATTTTTATGCCATAGTTTTCTTTCACTTTTCATGTCCCCACATTCTCTGTTTACTGATGAAAAGTGCCACCAGGCTCTTAGACAGCTAATTGACCTGGGCTATTGAATATTTTCGCCCCAAAAGAACAAAGGAAACCGAACAATGTGAAATATAAAACACAATAAACAAGCATCCTTACTTCATTATAAACTTAACTTGCTCAACCAGTAAACTTTTAAGACAGAAAAGGCTATATTCCAATAATTATTTAGTGATAGAATTCTTCTCTGCTTCTTCAATAACTGTCTCCAGAATCCTTCAATTTGTTAAAAGCGTATATGCGATTAAACATTTATGCATACCATTGTCGTACAATAAAAAATTACAACAAAAGAACTTATGAAAGAACAAAGCAAAAACACAAAACTGAACCACTCGGGTATTTAGAAGGGCGAAGATGGTGTCATGCCCCCCCTGCATGGTCTTTTGTCCCATAAGAAATTGACTGATGTGTTAGATTCATAAGGGTTAATCAATGGTCACAAGCGTGATAAAGGATTTAACATCGCAAGTGAAGCTTGAATAGCGACTCGGGATCGTTACACGAGTGAACATTAATTAACCACTTTATCTCATTCCTCTCCCATAGTGATATGGACTTTTCTTTCCAGCTTAAGGTCGATGAGACGTTGGTCCTTAGAAATTAAGATATTCCCTTGTTAGTTTGCGACAAGTGTTTATCACACTGATTTAAAAGTAGAGCAGTGCGATAAGTCGTTATCACACTCCAGAATATTAATGAGTGGACTAAAGGATTTAACGCTTCTGTTGAAACAATGAATTGTAGGTGTGACATGAGATAAATGCACTTATTATAAATCACACGTATTAGAAGGGATCTTTCCTTTTGAATTAATCTGAAAAACTAATCCAGTCCAATCAACTAGGCCAGTTAACTCGCCTTTCAGTTCTTTGTGGTCGGCTGTTGGCTTATCATGGTCGATGGCTTCTCCTACCCTCTAAAGAAAATCTTGGTTAGGCCATTGATAATAACAAAGAATAAAAAAAATAAAAATCCGTGGATGAAATGGTTAAAGGTATTCAATTATCGAAGCGTTAAAAATGGTTTAACTCTTTAACGCCTTAATTTTTTTTATTTATTTAATCTTCTTTTTTTTCTTTTTGCTTTGTCCATTCATTTGTTCTTTTCGTCTAGAGGTATCGTATGTAAAGAATAGCAACCGTTCAGTTCCCGTCAAAATTTGGTTCCTTTGACATGAACGGAAGATAGCTCTTCGATAGAAACTAAATGATCGCTGATCCGTTGTTTATCAAGCGAATATATAATACGATATATGAACGACCTTAGTACCTTACAATTCTAACTGAACCTATCCAAACAATGAACTTGAAAGACAAAAATTAAAATATTCAAGCGGTTATTTTGCGATAAAAGCCTTATCTGCTTCTTCAAAATCCTTTAGTAATCCTTGGTTTTATTCTTTACATAGAGCCTTACTAGCCAACAATTTTATGAATATAGAGCAAGAAACATACTCTGATGAATAACATCTTGCATACTAAATATATCAGTCATGTGACAAGACGAAACTGACAACAGCAATATTTGGACTTCACTGTCAAGCTTGAAATATTACCATTATCAGTTTCGTCTTGTCTTATAACTCATATATTAATTTTACAAGATTTTATTCATTGGATGTTTCTTGCTCTAACGGGCATATGCAACAAAATTTAATTTCAATAGACTATTGAAGCTTCTAAGAATATTTCACACTGCTCTTCCGTATCTCGTTTCCCTGAGATTTCACTGATTTGTACTTGACATCCCACGAAAATTTCACATGTTATTGCACGTGTGAAAAATATATGGAATAGAACATTCTCACATGTTATAAAAACTTTTATTTCACCTACGAAACGTGAACGTTGTCACATATGAAATATCTAATTCACATGTGAAATAGCGTAGTTCACAATTTTACTGGCGAAATGTTTTTATAAAATGTGTATTTCAAATGTGAAATGGCCGATTAATATAATGTAAATTGATTTCACATGTGAAATTTTCATTTCACATATGGATTGAAACGTTGTCCCAAGTGAACAAATATTTTCATATGTGAAATTTCATGTGAAATTTTTGGAAGTGATGCTGATGATCCGTTAAATAGGGACGACGGAAATCTATTTCAAGAAGCTTATAGACACATAATTAATAAAAATAAGAATTACACCAGTGTTACTATAAATACGAGCCATACCATCGTCCATCTTCATGCAAGACGAAAACACTGAAACTGTCTGCCAAAAACGTTGGGCCTTACCTTTGACTACTCTCCACATGGTCAAAATGCTAGCTCCACGTTGATGTCTATTTTATTTTTATTTTACGTTCTAGGCGAGATCCAATATGGATTAACCCCCTTTTCAAATTCTCTTTCTGATACATACCATTAAGTTACGCGGAGATTCCGACTTTGATTGGTGACCCCGTATTATTTCATTTTAAATACATTTGGAGAGATTTGCTCATAATTTGGTGATGTCTTGAAGTAAATACCTTGTGTTAGTTTCGGAGAGATACTCACTTTATGTAGTAACCCAACATAGTTTATTCTACTTTTATACTACTTTAGTAAGGTGGTGACCCCATTTCATTCTTCTATAATATATATATTTGGGAAGATATCCACTTAACCCCACCTCCCGTAATTTTAGTTTACGGAGAGATATCCACATTAAGTGGTCACCAAACGTAAAATAGGTAACTTGTTTTGAGTCGTATATCTCTAACCAGGGTAGCACTCGACCTTATGTCTAATTCTTTATCTGGTTGCAAGCGTAAACTATTTATTATTCAAGACAAGTTTTAAGTATTTCATTGGTCTCCTGTTGGCGTGTAAAACTGTGCGGTGTTAGCCAGAGTAAAATCATGCAAGACCTATCTACACAGACATGATTCAACTTTGGTAGACCAAACTCTTTCCGTCCTAGAGGTCTCCCCTTGTGATTGAAACGGTCTGATGACATCATGTGGCGTTAGGCAAAGTAAACTAATGCAAGATCAACCAAGACAGAAACAAGTTAATGGCCAGCTTGTTGTGTGGCTTATTTAGAAGTTTCGTAAATGTTCGACTAGCCCCATTTCTGAATAACCATCACCAGCAGAAATGCAATCAAGCAATAAGAACTCCTAATGAAATTAGCGCCTAGGTTGTGCTATTACGTTTAAATCACAAGTACAAACAGCCATGCCAATCATGAAATAGCCTGATGTTGTGTGAGACAGTGCCAGACATTAACGATGAGGATTCTGACATAGACAATGACGTCGAATAAGATGATTAGTGATGATTTAAATAGTTGAATTTCTATTGGCGTTTCGTTAAATGCCAGTATTTTTGTCAACATTAAGTCGATCAGGGACAATTAAGTAAGTGGTTTACTCCGAACTAGCGTACCTCCAGATTTAGCGCCTCCCTTATAAGCCAGAAAACGGTATTGGTAATTACTATAGTTAAGTCAAACTTTGAAAAATACTTTAAGAAGCATATCAATTCGATAAATTTCTTCGTTGGACATGTGTTGGTGGCGACTTGCTTTTTGGAGACATGCTGTAATTTGGACAGCTTAGAAGCTGAACAATTCTTTAGAGCACACTACAGTTCCAATAGCATTGTATACTAGACCGATTTTTGCAAAGAAGAAAAAAAACTTTTCTCCTGTACATCATGAACATTTGCCAAGATTAGAATTAACAGAAGAAATTGTGGTCAATTGCCAAGAACTTAAATTAATGATAGCAGGTTTTTATTTTCCTTTTAAAGTACACGTTTTGAATAAGTTATAGACAAATTGTCACATTAAAAATAGATTAATAAAATGACAATAAATAAAAAGTGACAATAAATAAAGAGTAATCTAACCTCTCCGGAAACCCAGTGCCATACGTTGGTAATAAGACATCGCATGGATAAAATATTGCTGTTTCTCGCTGATCAAATGCTGTTACTTCAATGCTCAGAAAATCCCTCAGCTACAAAAGACTCAAACTCGACTGCCCAGGTGGTGAGACAGAAATCAAGATTAGACTCTGAAAAGGCTAAACTAATATAAAAATTTTTACCAATAGCATTCCACACTGGCCAATGATTTGAATTAGGATGGCAAATAATATTTCCTCATAATTTTAAGTTACACTTACATGCACTTTGTGCATGGTAGGGAATGTGATTCGACCTTCATCGCGTGCTTGGTCGAATTTTTGTTGTAGGAACTGATATTGCTTGTATTTATCCCCGGTCTCTCATCTCTTGAGCTCACGAATTTTGTTTCGTCAATGAGGGGCAACAGCATTGTTAATAACCCGAAAGATTTTCAAGGCAAGAAAATTTACTGTAGTCGAGATTACATGCTGTTTCAAGCTTTGTACGGTACCATCAAGTAAAGGTGCAAATTCGGTACTGTACCAACTGATTTTTATCTTTGTTAAGATTTTTAAAAAGCGTGCATTTGTCTCGATGTATTGTCGAGGACACAGATTCCTTAGTCGACCAATTTTAACTGAACAAAAAAATGATTTTCTACGTTGTCTTTCGTAGTCAGATCTAAACTTCTCCAAATCTTACCGCTTTGATTAATTATTTCCAGTAAAAACACTGGAGAATTTTTATCTCCTCATTGCAGTCCATAATTTAATTATAAATATTTATATCATTTACTTTTTTAGAATAAATGAATTAAATCTGTCCAATAAATGTGGCCGTAAATTCAACATTCACTTGATTAACTGAGGCTTTTTTTAACAAACATGATTGATCTCTGCCCAGCGTTGGTTTTACGTCCCAGTTTAGGAGATCCAAAGCTGCCTTTTTTATTGCTAAAGCCAAGGTACCATGTGTTGTTAGAAACAGACTGGAAAGTAACGTAGTTTTTTCTGTTGATTATTTCATTGAAGAGGCAGTCAGGGGTGTATTTTGCCTAAGGAGAAGGACAAAACTAATTGAGATATACATAAAATATACCACAAGAAGTTTGAAATGCCTCACTAATAAGGAATTCCGCAAGAATGAATTTTGACTAAAAGGAATGATAAACTAGATAAGAAATATGCAATTTTAGGAAACTAAGTATATGTTTTTCACTAATGGGGCTTTGTAATTATTACCGGCGATCCTATTTTCTATTGATTTGCCTTGTTGTAAAAACTTCGTTCAAAGCTAGTGGCCTTTGCAACATTAGATTTAATAGACATCTTAACCAACATCGAATTAAAGGGAGAGACATGGACTTGGGTAGTGGTATTACTGGTATATATTCAAAATCTTAACTGTATGACCATAACATTCCCAGTGACCACACGAACAACCAAATAAGTAAGCTACCATCCAAGCAATGAGAAGTTAACCAAATTACACTATTAACTATGTACAACTGACCATAACACGTAATCAAGCAACCAAGCAACCCACCATCTTACCAACTAATTCAACTAAACGCATTCAACATTTTTCAAAGAAATTTTTCCTTAATATAGAATAAATTGTCTTTCTACTACTTGAAGATATTTATATTGATAAAATTTGTTGATAACTGAACTATAAAATCTTGTTTTGAGAAATATAAACTATATTTAAGAAAATGTCTTCCTTAAAATAAGAAATAATTTGCTTTTGCTTGCTCTATTAAATAAATGGCTACGTAAGTTTTGAGATATTTTCAACCTTAATATCTATATAGGGTTTTTTCAGTTATTCAAAGAAAAGAAAACAGATCCCTACCAAGACTTTAACAACACTCTTCTGATCCAAACAAACATATCCTCCATTACTTTTGCTTCTGATTGCAACACGGTATGGTCCATGTGATTCAATTGTAATTAGTGCTGTATTAAAAAAATAAATAAATAAAAATAAAGTTGGTCAACCCACTGAGTTCAAATTATGGCATCGAATTTTGGCGATTACGGTAAATAAATGTTTAATTTTTTTTTATAACTCTCTAAGTTGGTTGAACAGGGGGTAGGCTTCTTTGTCGGTTTATTTGCCCATCCATTGGCTTTAATCATTCTGTAGGAACAAATTTTAATCGAATTCGAACTGGAAAGAAATTAGAAATGCTCGTATGTGACGATTTCTTCTACAGTTGTAATTGCACCCCAGACTATTTTCAGCAACACAGTTTGAAAGTTACAGGACGTGACTACCCATTTGTTTCCTTGTGTATATTCAAGCACCACACGATAGACTACCCTGACCTGGTTAATATTAAAACTCTAGGCGAAAAGATGGAAATCTTAAAGTTGTTCATTAAACTGTGCAGTAATTCGGAAAACTGGACTCAAACGCATAACAATGACACCTTAATGGCTTTAACCGACTAAACTTACTGTTTGGATCGTTTTCTTTGTTTGATTTGCTAGCGTCGACTATAGTGTTCGTTATCCGAACATATGCCGACAAGTTTTTAGAGTAAAGTCGAACATGTTTCGCCTGCCACCGTACTCTTGTGTTCTTAGAATTTAAAGACTGTAGAAAGGAATTCTTGATAGCCTGTAAAATAGAAAAATGATGGATAAGTGAAACACTCTGCACGTCTTGTAACATACTAAAAAGTCTTGTTCTTATCCAAAGATAATTGCTAAAATATGCGAGTAAGCTTTAAGTAAGTAGTACGTCTACATGTCGGCAACTTTGCTAGTTCATAGTATTGGTTGTGGATGTTCTACGCATGTTTGTAAAACTTTACCGTAAACAAAAGTCTGGAAATGAAAAAACCTGTGACGTCAATTCTTGACGCAGCATGTCGATTTATTGAGAGTTCGAAGGAAGCCTTCATCTGAGGAAAACACATCATTAGTGCAAGTAGAAGAGAAATGATTGTGAGACACAATTCATAATCGTGGCACCCAGATCTCGCACAGAACTTTGCAATTACCTTTTGAGTTCTTCTTTTGCGTTATTAAAAGAAAATCAATTCAAAAAAGTGAGAACGTTGCAGGGATAGTAATGAACCTATAGAGCATTCCTTACCAATAGATACCTTCGTAAAATTAAAAACTAAACGAGTGAAATCAAGTGAGCTTCGCCAAAAAGAATATACGAAAAATACAAAAAGATTGTTAACTACTTACGGCAGCTTTCGAATCAGAATTCAAAGTCCTCGTCTCGCAGAACCGGAGGGTTAGTGTGATCGGAAGAAAAATAAATATGAAATGTAATCTTCGAGGCACCGATCCCATACTCATGAAAAGTTGAATTTATCTAACTCTTATCGGATTATGGAACGAATCGTTTTCCTCCTTTTGGTTTGACTGAAGTGAATTCATGGTTTATATACACTTTCAGTGGGACTAGCTTCCTGCTATTTAATGACATCAACCACCGCTTCGGTGCATCGAAGAATGTTGACAACCCCATTCATTTGTCTTTATCTTTTCCGGAAATTTCTTTTTAGGCTGAAGTTTTCATTTCCTTAGCCCACAAACCGCAAAGCTAACCTTTAGTTGTTTCTAACCTTGTAACAAAACCCATCGAACGCAAACCCAGCTTCTGATAAGAGCTTCTGATAAGAGAAAGGATCTAATTACAAGGCTTAAACTTTCTTTTAAATGTGGATCGTAGTTGTGTTTTACTTTCTTTGTTTTGGAATTCGTATCATTTTACTTTGATCCGGTAAACATTGTGATATGATACTTCTAGAATAAGGATTTATTTCTCAAAATGAATATCACATGACCAGAATAGGTATACACAAAGTAGAATTGAATCACAATAATAAAATAAGAGTGAAAGTTTCGTTTTCAACATTGCAACTTCTGCAGGGATATATACGATATTCTTATATCGTATAGAAAAATGAGAGCGTGAGAAAAATTAAGATTATAGATTACGAAGAGCGAGTGTAAGATACGGAAATGGAAAAATATTTAAATAAAGAAAATAGTGTTGAATCTTTTTCGCAGTGAAGTGGGGACTTTATCTAGACAATGAGTAAACTTTGACGTAAAATGAGTTCGTTTCGAGAGGAACAAGAGGAAACTATCGAGAAACCTTCACAAAAAGTTGGCCGTTGCAAACTACGACACTAAGAAACAATTCTGTAAGGGGGAGGGTTAGTGAGTTCATTGTTAAAAAAAAACAATAATCTCACATTTTACCAGCAGACTACGTGGAATCTGGACGTGGAAAAAAATAAGCGAAAGGCGGAGATAAAGACTTATGACAACGTAAACGTAAATATGAGGAGACACAAATTAGATAGGTTTCCTTGACATTGTTCAGTAGAATGTTAATTTTCCCGTTAACTTTAAGGTGAAATAAAGAATAGGTCGGGAGCAGTGAGTTTGTTGGATGACTTAATAAGAACCTTGTCAACGAATGAATTATAGAAACTGTTGATAACGTTTTTCAGAATTACCATTTTACACGAACATTATTTTTGAAAGAGGTAGAAAAGAATTGGAAGAAGTCAAAAGAACGGTAAAGGTGGGCGTGCGACGTGAACGGATCTAGAAAGTAATCACAGGAACGATGAATATTAATATCTTGATATGGAAGAGAATTGTGTGCTTCTTCTTCATGCGTAAAAGTTATTTTGGATGCTTAAGCTTTAATGATTTGAAGTGAAATGAACATGGTTAAGAGATGAAACAAGAATGAAGAAGTCGTTGACATATCAGCGGTGAAACGTGGGTTTGAATTGAGAAGCATACTTCTTAATCCAAACAGGCTTATCATGCGGAAGAGAAGTGTGGGCATGTAATGTTCCATGGTAGATCGTACGACGACATGACTTACCTGCTCATAAAGTTTGATTGAGTTTGATAAACCATAACATGAAAAAAAAAATTTAATGATGATAGCTTTTGTTTCATTTAGAGCGATATTAGTATGCAAGTTTTGCTATTTTATTTTTTATAAAATCTATATTTTATAAATAAAATAGCAACATTCGTCAGACTTCTGGAACTAATTTGAAGATACATTGATCCTTCGTCTATCTTACAAAGGAGTTAATAAACTTCATTAATTTTATGGCAATAGTATTCCATAAGAAATTATTTACAAATTTTTTTACGTAGTCTAAACAACCAATGAAGTCCTATCATGTTACTGTCAAGAGTATCGAGATCTTTTTATGACCGGGAAAGGTTATTCTTAGTTAAGAGTTGACTTTCACGTAAATAGAATTCGTTTCCAATAGAATAAAAGGAAACTATCATGACTTCTACAATAAAAAACGTATGTTGAGAGTTACAATGATGAGAAAGGATGCTCTAAGGGTAATAAATCTATCGACCTTTGGAATGGTGGTTCATAAACAATATTTGGCAAATGTCCCTATGACGCCAAAACAACTAATGAAGTTGTACCATTTTACTGTTAAAGGGATCGATATGTGTTATGACCTGAAAAGGTTAATTTTAATAATGAATAGACTTTCTCGTAAAATGAATTAATTTCGAGAAGAGTATGAAGAAATTATCGTGAAATCTACTAAGAAAACCGGAAGTTCGGAGTTATAATGGTGAGAACTGATGTTTTAAGGAAGAGGGTTATCGATCGCATTTCTTTTGCTTCATTCCTTGAAGAGTCATCCAAAAAAGCTCATTGTTTCTAATGTATAGTTTACTTCTCTCTACCATTGGACATAACCATGCAGAAGTTCAGTCACAGTTAAGAAAATTTAGTCAATCTGCGTATCTTCACTTTCACGTTGGCATTGCCACGAGTCGTTCACCGCGTCTTTCGAATTTCTTTCCACGTTTAGACTCCACGTAGAGATGTTATGCTGTATATTATATTCTTAAACTCATTAGCAATTCATTAGTAAAACACAACGGAAATCAGTACCGACATGTACTTTCGATATCTGATCTTAGTTAGCACAGGATTTTGAAAACTTTAATCCCGCTTTTCTCTTTAAATTCGGATTCGTTTGAAATGTAGTATCACACACTAGAAAGTAGTGTTTCATCAGATATCCAAACACCTCGAAGTTAGTTTAAAAGCTCGGCCATTGATACGTTTTTCAGCTCATTTTTCGGTGTTTGAATATCTGATGAAACACTCCTCGTGTGTGATAGATTACTTAAGAGTGGAAGATACTAATCCGCCTATGTTGGCGAAACGATCCGAAATCTGTGATATGTAAACACAAGTATCTGACCTCATGGGGTCATCGATTTTAACTGGTACGAAACTCACTTTGCTTTGTACGAAACTAACGAAAAACTCTTTCCCACTGGCTCTCAAATTGGCATTCTCTACGGACTACCTAAAATACATAAAAGTAACATTCCCCTTAGGCCTATTTTACCCTCTGTTGATACTCATTCTTATAACATTGCTAAATTTCTCGTTCCCCTTATTCGTTCCATCGCTTCTGGTGCTTACATGGTGAGTGACTCTTTGTCTTTTGTTCAGGATATACTTAATCTAAATTTTGATACCGATCCTTTAATCATGACCAGTTTCGATATCACTTCACTTTTTACCAACGTACCACTTGACGAAACCATTAACTTAATTCTTGACCGTTTATTTCACGATGACACCCATTATCATGGTTTTTCCCGTGAAGAATTTAAAAAGTTTCTACATTTTTCTGTTCAGGACTGCCACTTTATTTTTAATGACTCTCTGTACGAACAAATTGATGGAGTCGCCATGGGTTCTCCCCTTGGACCTCTTTTTGCAGACATCTTGTTATTCTCTCATGAAAAATCTTGACTTGATAATTGTCCTTACAACTTCAAGCCCAGTTACTATCGTAGATATGTTGATGATTGTTTTCTACTTTTCCGTTCCCCTGATCACATTCCCTTGTTTCTTAATTTCCTTAGCCGTCAACATCTAAATATAAAGTTTACTTTTGAAACTGAATCCAACCACTCATTACCTTTTCTCGACATTGACATCACCCGTCATAACGGCACTTTTACCACTTCCGTTTATCGTAAACCCACATTCACTGGTCTTTTCACAGCTTCATAAGTTTCACTTACAAACAAGACCTAATTCTTTCACTACTCCATCGCAGTTTCAACATCTGCTCTAGCTATGAAAATTTCCACAAAGAACTTGAAATGTTAAAAAATATCTTTAAAACCAATGGCTTTTCTACCCATTTATATGACAAATGCGTTTCTCTTTTCTTGGACAAAACCTTCACTTCCAAACCAGTCCTTCACACAGTCCCCAAAAAGGTCATACTTTTCTCTTCCCTTCATTGGTTGTCGCTCTCTTCAAATCCGCACTCAAACTTTAAAACTGTGCTCCTCTGCTTACCCTCACATTAGAATTCGTTTTGTTTTTCAACCAGGCAAGTGACTTGCTCATCTTTTCAACTTTAAGGACAGGATTCCTAAAGTTCTGAGGTCTCCTGTCGTTTATTTTTACACGTGTCAATGCTGCTCGTCATTGTGTGTGGGCCAAACGGCCCACCACTTACATACACAAGCCTCTGATCATCTAGGAGTCTCTGCCTTGACAGGTAAAAAGCTTCTTAACCCATCAACTTCCAGCGTTTTAACTCATGTCACTGAGACTGGCCACACTGCATCACACAAAGACTTCAAAATCCTATCCTCCTGTTCTTCTGCCTCTGAACTTTTGGTAAGAGAAAGTCTTATTATTTCTAAACTTAAGTCTTCCTTGAATGCCAATCTAAGCTCTGTTCCTCTCTCTCTCTCTTTTTCCCTCTTTATCCATTTTCGTTTCCCATACACCTTGTAATATAACACCTACTTTAAATCTCTAATCTTGTAAATACAATACCCGTTTAATTTATTCATACTCTGATGATGTTGCGAGACGCAACGAAACGTTAGTCCTGTTAATAAATTTATTTCTTTTACAAATCATGGCCTTATTGCGTGTACTTTGCTGGGCATTAATATTTGTCCTGAAATTGAGATTCCCGCCTGGATCCTCGCTCGCGACAAGGTTGAGCCTTTGGAACAGGACCAGACTTTGGAACAGACCAAGAAAAATATTTGCTAAGGCAATTAATAATTCATCATATTGCAAAACATTATTCCTCAAGGATCATGTTGAAAACAAAGAATTCCTGTTAAGGTCAGGACTAAAGATTAACGAATGATAATTCGTTAATTAGTTATAATTAAAGTCAACCGTTTTGTGTAGTCGTGCTACATTAGTCCACAGGTGCAGATCACATAAGGTGGTAAATCAAATTAACTAACCAGCGTTTGCTATGAGATATCAAATATGTAGAATACACCAATTAGTATGATTCTAAGTTTTTTGCCTATTTGTTCTCAAGCTTTTTCTCCGAAAATTGTTTGCAAACTACATCTTATGAAATCAAAGTATTTCATAATGGTTCAAGCCTCCAATGTATATTCTTCCACCACTGTGAAAGTTTGGTATGTGGTGTGGTATGCATTGCAGAGAAGGTTAAGGAAGCAAGGTTAAGATGGTTTTGACATGTGTTAAGGAGAAGCGAAGAAGAGCCAATTACAAGTATTACAGAACTAAACATAGAGGGAAACAGACGACGGGGGAGACCTAAGAAGAGATGGTCAGATTGCGTGAAAGAAGATTTGAATGAGAATGGACTAACATCAGATATGACGAGGACAGAAGCTATTGGAGAACCAGAATCCGAGCAGCCAACCCTGGGACAGTCTGGGACTAGGGCTGTGTAAAAGAAGAAGAAGAAGAAGAAGAAGAAGAGACTGTGAAAGTTTGGTGTCTCCCGATTGTGTCTGACTTCTCCGTTTCACATAATCGGTTAAGTCGCCTAGATCATACTTTATTCATTTAAATTCGAGGTGTTGAGATATTTTATGTCGTTTAATTTTATCTACAGTATGTATTCATAATTCCATTAGAAGAGAAGCGCATGGCGGGAGTGGAAAACTTAGAATGAATAACACGGCGATATATATGGGAACATATGCTTAAGATAAGAGAAAGGATCTAATTACTAGGCTTAAATTTTCTTTAAATGTGAATCATAGTTGTGTTTTTCTTTCGTTCTTTTAAAATTCCTTTCATTTTACTTTGATCCAGTAAACATTATTGTAGTATGATTCTTCTAAAATATTCGAATGATGAAAATCAAGGCCCAGCAAAAAAATTCTTAAGACAGGCATATTTGTGTCAAAAGGTTTATTAAGATCTAACGTTTCGTTGCTTGAGACGCAACATCATCAGAGAATGAGACAAAATACGATGAGACAATCACTAAAATATTAATACATAGCTAATTAGCATAAATTTGGCGTTTGAGAGGAAATGGGAATTGATAAGATGTCAGAGGTGGCGAAGAGGGTAAAGGCGATCAGAATAAGGAAAGAGGAATTGAGCTTGATTGAGAGTTGAGGGTAGGATTGAGTTTGTGAATGAGTAAGCTTTCTCTGATGAGGAGTTCATGAGTGAAAGATGAAGAGGAGTGAGAGAGGATGGTGAAATCATCTGATGTAGTGGGATGGCCAGTGTCGTGGTGATGTGATAGAATGTTTGTTGTGGGGATTAGCACGCTCTTTGCCAGTAAGGGTTTAGATACCCAAGTGATCAGCAATCCGTGTTTGGAGAAGTCGGCTTGTTTGGCCTACATACGACGCATTACAGTATCGACACTTAAAAAGATAAACAAAACGAGACCACCTTTACCGGCCTATATACAAATTTTGATAGCTTTATTCCGTTTTACTACAAAAAAGGTTTACTTATGTCTCTTTTAAATCGCTATTTTAACATTTGTTCGACCTACATTACTTTTCACTCGGAACTTGATAGTTTTAAGAAACTATTTTCTCTCAAGGGCTAGCCCCGAAATTTTCCAGACAATTGCATTCGCCGTCTTTTAGACAACAAATTTTCGTCCGCAGCTAAAGTTCCCCTTGCACCTAAAAAGATCATGTACTTCTGCTTTCCCTTCACTGGACAACGCAGCCTTCAGATTCGAACACAAATTCGTAAGCTTTGCTCACATGCCTTCCCTCATATTTCTATTCGTTTTGTTTTCCGTCCGTCGCTCCGCCTAGCACACTTCTTTCCTTTCAAGGACAGGATACTCAACGGTCTAAAATCTCGTTTTGTTTATCTTTTTAAGTGTCGATACTGTAATGCGTCGTATGTAGGCCAAACAAGCCGACTTCTCCAAACACGGATTGCTGATCACTTGGGTATCTAAACCCTTACTGGCAAAGAGCGTGCTAATCCCCACAACAAACATTCTATCACATCACCACGACACTGGCCATCCCACTACATCAGATGATTTCACCATCCTCTCTCACTCCTCTTCATCTTTCACTCATGAACTCCTCATCAGAGAAAGCTTACTCATTCACAAACTCAATCCTACCCTCAACTCTCAATCAAGCTCAATTCCTCTTTCCTTATTCTGATCGCCTTTACCCTCTTCGCCACCTCTGACATCTTATCAATTCCCATTTCCTCTCAAACGCCAAATTTATGCTAATTAGCTATGTATTAATATTTTAGTGATTGTCTCATCGTATTTTGTCTCATTCTCTGATGATGTTGCGTCTCAAGCAACGAAACGTTAGATCTTAATAAACCTTTTGACACAAATATGCCTGTCTTAAGAATTTTTTTGCTGGGCCTTGATTTTCATCATTCGAATACGTTTTCCGCCTGGTTCTTCTAAAATAGGGATTTATTTCACAAAATGAATATCACATGACCAGCCTAATATTTTAGGTATAAATATGAACAAAATAGAATTGGATCATAATAATAAAATAAGAGTTAAAGTTTCGTTTCCAACATTGCAACTTCTTCAGGGATATATTCTTATATCGTATAGACAAATGAAAGAGTGAGATAAATTAAAATTATAGATTAAGAAGAGAGATTGTAAGATACGGAAATGGAAATATATTGAAATAAAAAAGTAATATCGAACATTTTTCGCGGTAAAGCGGGAGATTAATCATAGCAACGAGTAGACTTTGACGTAAAATGAGTTCGTTTCGAGGGGAGCAAGAGGAAACTATCCTGAAACTTCCACAAATAATTGGCCCTTGTAAACTACGATACTAAGAAACAACTCAGTAAGGGGGAGGGTTAATGAGTTCATTGCTAAATAAAAACAATAATCTCACATTTTACCAACAGACTACGTGGAATCTGGACATGGAAAAAAATAAGCAAAATCCGGAGTTAAGGACCTATGACAAGGTAAACTTTAATGTGAGGAGACACAGAAAAGATAGGTTTCCTTAACATTGTTGAGTGCGTTGAACTGCATTTACATAAACATTAGTGGTTTTGTTTTTTTACGTTCAGCTTTCAATTGTCGGTAAATGATGGATAAAAGCGAACCTTTTTTGAATGGAAGAGGAATAAAGAAATCGAGTCAAGCTAAAAGATTGTAAACGTTTACTTGTGATAGACAGATGTATACAAGCAACCACCGTAACATGAAAATGTTAATATGTAAAAAGTGGCAAGAAATTATATACTTCTGTTCGATGCATTTAAAGGTTAATTGAAGATGTATGGAGTTTAAGTAATTGAGAAAGGGAAGTACATTAATATGTAGAAAGGGAAATAATTACAGTCGAACCTCTAATTAGCAGACACTCTATCCAGAGGACACCTCTAATTAATGGACATTTATCTCCCCCCTCTTGGGGTGGGGCATGGCAAGGGCGGTCAGGTTTCAGCCTCGGTATATAAACTAAAACAGGCGTGTCGATTCTTGCCAGCTCGGAAGATATAAGAATTTTTAGAGAAATGGTCCTTCTAGTTAAACCAACTCCCCTAGGTAAAGATCTTTGCTCCAAGTGTTAGCAAACTTCCTTTTGTCTTTGCGACTATAACGAGATTCCCACACACAAGTTGTCATTATGTTCATCAAAGTTAATATTTAACTCGACCTCTATCCAACGGATACCATTAATTAACGGACACTGGGAGTGTTCCCCGTTAGTGTCCGCTAATTAGAGGTTCGACTGTACACATTTTTAGTGTTTAGATTTCAGCAATTAGTAAAGTGTTTTGTAATCATGGTCAATAATGAGAAGTATATGTATATACAAGGCAAGAATAACGAACACTGACAACAACGAGACGAAGACATACATAGGCGTAACAGGCAACGACTTCAAAACTAGGTACCAAAATCACTGCAAATCTCTCAACAACAAAAAATCCTTAAACGAAACTGAGCTTTCGAAACATATTTGGAACCTGAAAGACAACAAACGGAAATACACAATCGAGTGGGATATCATCAAGCAAATTCCATCATGCAAGGCAGGATCAAGAAAATGTCGCCTATGCCTCGAAGAAAAGTTGCTTATCCTAAAGAGACAAGGGAAAAACATTTTGAACAGACGGTCCGAACTATTCAGCAAATGCCGACATGTAACCAAACACTTCCTTTAAAACTTTTGTTACCTGTATATATGCGAATAATTAAATCTGATCTGTCAGTTTTGTGATGATCGCCTGAGCGCGTGAAACTCAGAGTAGTGACAGCAAAATTTTGTCTTTTGTATTTACTTACTCGCTCTACCAGTAACGGTATTGAGCGCTCTATATTTTCATTCCAACGCTGTAACCTTCGTGGTACTCATCATTGTTGTGTATGTATGCATATGTATATATATATATATATATATATATATATATATAACTGCAGACGGAACCGTTTCGGCCTACTGGGCCTCATCAGTGCAGTGCTGACGAGCAGGATGGAGAAGCCTACATTATATAGACAACTCAAATGTTCCACACTTGTGGTACATCTAAGCCATGCCAGAGTGCTCTAACTAGAGACTAGTGAGCGTGCAGAAATTCGCTAACGGCATGACTCATACGGAAATTCGCTAACGGCATGAAACCATATACATACAGAGTGCTCGTTACCGAATGACGCTATATTTCATTTAGGTAACCAAGTTCTCTGGCATGTCACAACAAACGCGATTATCACCTGACGAGTGTGGCAAACTTAGCTTGCCATACGAAACAAATCGTTCGTGATTAAAAAGTTCTATGAAGTAATTCGAGTTTTGTCTCTCACTTCTCCTATATATATATATATATATATATAAACCACGATGGGTAGGTGGCAATTGATCACTGCTGCTTGGGGTCCAAGGTATTATGACTATTTTGTCTTTATACCGCCGAAATAGTCGCCTTGGTAGATAACTGATGAGCCTTTTGTGGTTTGTTTTTAACCAATAACTTTACATGATTGTTTGGACATATGATTGATGTGAACTTGTATACAACCACCAAATAAATGTTTTTTATTCATTTGCTACTTAGACTACACATATATATGGATTTAAAAAACTCATTAAGAATTCATGAGGAAAATACAAAAGAAAATCATAATCAGGTCGTGTCATTATATGTGATAAAGACACATATAATGTCCTGAATATTATCCTGAATTTCTCTTCAAAGTTTCCTCAATATTTTTTGCCTTCGAAGACAGAAATAGTGAAACTTACGTATAGAATTAGCGTATAAAACGTTTCGTTTCTTAAGCCGTTCAAAAAACTCGCATTACGTCTTTTATCGGACGCAAAACACTCGGCTTCCGCCTCGTGTTTTTTATCCGATAAAGCACTCCTGCTCGCTTTTTAAAACTTATATATATATATATATATATATATATATATATATATTCATATTTATATATGAAGTAATAGTATGAGGTTAACTACTTGAGTGAGAGATCAGGATATATTAATACTACTTCCAAGTGAATCAAATCCATACCGGTCAAGTAGAGAAAACTGTACTTGACCGCAGCTGGGAAGCGAAACCGTGACCTTCGGTTTACTAATCCCACGCTCTACCAACTGAGCTACAAGGACAAGCTGGAAGGAGGCCATAGGATGATGGTATTTCGTATGATATTTCGAAACACTGGTTTCTTCCACACCGGAAGAAACTAGTGTTCCGAAATTTTAAGTGTTTCTCGAACCTAGTGTTTTGCAATTTTTCGTTTAATCTCATACTATTCAGACGAAAGGTTTACAGAGACATAGTCTGTGCCGATATGGAAGAAACTAGTGTTTCGAGAAATCATATCAAATACCATCTTTCCATAGCCTCCTCCCGGCTTGACCTTGTAGCTCAGTTGGTTGAGCGTCGGACTAGCAAACCGAAGGAAACGTGTTCGAATCCTAGCCGTGGTCAAGTAGAGTTTTCTCTACTTGCCCGGTATGGGTTCGAATCACTAGGAAGTAGTATTAATATATCCTTATATATATTTATAAAATTCATAGGAGAAAGACAAAAGAAAATCATAAGAGTGTCGGATCTATATATATGATAAAGATACATGTGCCTTTATACGTATATACAGGATTTAAAACACGAGGCGATAGCCGAGTGTTTTACACCCGATAAAGCACGTACTGCACTCATAAAATTCACCACCTAATACGTTAATTAGCGAAGAAAGTTTGGAAATTTATCTTTCGTAAGCCGAAATAATTGAACTTCTTCTTCACGTATATAGGCACATGTATCTTTATCACGTATATAGATCCGATACGGTTATGATTTTCTTTTGATAAAGCCACCAAAGAATTCACTTGATTTCCCTAATTAATCTTCTCACTCTGCTACTTTTCTCGACTTCTTCTTATCCCTTTTGACAACTGAGTAATTATTCTGTAAACAATATATTCCTATTGATGATGTAACGTATTCTTTGCGACTATTTAAGGATCGTATATTCTGTGTGTAATTAGTTGATCTGAGAAAGGCTTTGAAATAAAGTCGAAATATTACTATACTTTTGTCTTGTTCTTAAGCTCATATCTTAAGTAATTTACAAAATGTGTATTTTCGGATTATTTTTTTATCGTATATGTATTTACTTTTCACAATGAATATCTAATACATAATACTTTAGGAATAGCCTTATGACCAAAGCAGAATTGAATCGAAGCATTTAATAAAATAAGCCCTAATTTAACATTACAACATCATTACAATCATCACGGCGTGTCCATGGGGTCGTCATTAGGTCCTGTCCTAGCCAATATTATTCTTACGAAAGTCGTAATATAAAAATAAGAGCCCAGCTCAAAATTCTCTTACAACATCAACACCAGGGCTGTAGCACAACATCTTCTCAACTGTCCACATGCCCACTATCTCGCAAACCTCAATTCTCTCTTTGGTAATCTTAACATCTCCTCTCCGCCTTCCCAATCATATCTCAATAATTTTATCTTTAATAACTTTAAGATAATTCATTCTTGTAAATTTAGTAGTTAAGAACCTATTACTTATTTTAGAAGCTCTCTTAATCAAACTTAATAAGCAGGGAATGAACAGTGCCCTAAAGACCAACAAAGGACTTTTACTTTTCGTCTGATCCGACATTTCCATTTTTCTCAGCCACTCGACAATTGTCTGGCTTTTCTCCTGTCTAGCTGTCAATCTCACATGTGTTAATATCGGACTATATCAATTTCGTTGTTAATAACCGATGACATCATCCTTGTAATTACTTATACATATAACGTAGTGAGCTTTGTAAACATCTTGGTCTGATGATGACTCTGAAATAGAGCCTAAATAATACCGTTTTCAACTTGTCTGTTTCTTGTTCCAACTTGAATATCAATTCACAAGATGACAATTTTTGGTCTGTGTTTTGTTCTTTACTTTTTCAAATTGTTCTCTGGTTGTGGTTTTTTATCATTTTACGTAAAGATTATTTATTTATTTCTTGTTTTATTTTAAATTCAACATAAAAGAGTAAATATGAATAGTTGGCGTTATAATAGACTACCAAATAATGAAAACACCAAGCCCTGTTTGTAGGAAAGAGGAATAAATGAACTGAAAGAAGTGAAAAGCATAGGAGTAATAGTGGGCTTACGATAGATCGATTTAGAAGAGTAATCACGGGAGTGGTTAATATTAATATCTGGAAATGGAAGTGAAGTTTTTACATTTACTTCATGGGTAAAAATTATTTTTGGCTACTTGGAATTTAAATAATTTAGAGAAGGAAGAACATAGTAATGAGATGGAAGCAAAATAAAGAAATCGTTAACATATGGGCGGTAAAACGGTAGTTCGAGTTAAGAAGCATAGTCTTTATAAGCCAAATAAATTCATGATCCCGAAGTAAAATGTCGGCGAATAAGGTCCCAAGTGAGATCACAGCGATGTGGTTTACCTGCTCATAAAGTTAAACGTTTAAGATAAAATGACAGTTTTTGAATTTCGAATATTTGAAAATTTCCTAAATTGAAGAACGGTGAAGCCATTTCAGAGAGTTCTTGTTTAAAAAGCCTGTAGATAATTATATGGATTGTTCCGTCGATTAGGATGTTCTGGTATGCACGTTTCGCTATTTTATATTTGGACATTGATATAAAAAATTCGTAAATTCGTCAATGTCTTGGGAGTTGTGTGAAAAATATTGATTTTCCTTCTATCTTGAAAGAAAATCAATATCTAGAAAATCGGTATCTTGAAATTGGAGGAAGAACACCAACTCGTGTTTGAAATATTACTTAAGAACATCTGTAGTGGGGTTTTGATGATGTATATTTAAATTGCAAAGTGATTAATTTGGTGGGTTTGATATGGTGGAGCTTGGTAAACATAAGTGGTGAGTCGGACGAGATTTTTTGAGCACTAAAGTAAAGTCGAATCGAATCCGACTGAACAGCTCATACCTATCAAGGGGTTAGTTGAAAAGATTAAGAGTCTGTTTCAGACGTTTTACAAAGAAGCAGGGACAGTATGATGAATAGGGAGCAACGAAGGAATTTAAGGTAGACGATAGCGTTTCCCAATCTAAGTCATGTGCTTTTAATATAAGCAATTGCTCAGTTGTTTTTAAAATGTGAGACGTTTTCCACCTGTTTATAAGACTTGTTAAAATGTAAATTGTTGAAGTGTACTTGGTGTTCCTTATTTGTTTTAAATTAGAAGGAAGATAAGGAGTGGCTCGGGGTATATTACAGTGGAATATTTGGAGGAAATATCAGAGGGGAATATTGGAGGAGAATATTAGAAAGGAACATGAATTCATTTTTATGCCATAGTTTTCTTTCACTGTTCATGTCCCCAAATTCTCGGTTTACTGATGAAAAGTGCCACCAGGCTCTTAGACAGCTAATTGACCTGGGCTATTGAATATTTTCGCCACAAAAGAACAAAGGAAACCGAGCCATGTGAAATATAAAACACAATAAACAAGCATCCTTACTTCATTATAAACTTAACTTGTTCAGCTAGTAAACTTTTAAGACAGAAAAGGCTATATTCCAATAATTATTTAGTGATAGAATTCTTCTCTGCTTCTTCAATAACTGTCTCCAGAATCCTTCAATTTGTTAAAAGTATATATGCGATTAACCATTCACACATACCAGTGTCGTACAATAAAAAATTACAACAAAAGAACTAATGAAAGAACAAAGCAAAAACACAAAACTGAACCACTCGGGTATTTAGGAGGGCGAGGATGGTGTCATGCCCCCCCGTATGGTCTTTTGTTGCATAAGAAATTGACTGGTGTGTTAGATTCATAAGGGTTAATCAATGGTCACAAGCGTGATAAAGGATTTAACATCGCAAGTGAAGCTTGAATAGCCACTCGGGATCGTTACACGAGTGAACATTGATTAACCACTTTATCTCATTCCTCTCCCATAGTGATATGGACTTTTCCTTCCAGCTTAAGACCGATGAGACGTTGGTCCTTAGAAATTAAGACATTCACTTGTTAGTTTCCGACAAGTGTTTATCACACTGATTTCAAAGGAAAGCAGTGCGACAAGTCGTTATCACACTCCTAAATATTAATGAGTGGACTAAAGGATTTAACGCTTCTGTTGAAACAATGAATTGTAGGTGTGACATGAGATAAATGCACTTATTATAACTCACACGTATTAGAAGGGATCTTTCTTTTTGAATTAATCTGAAAAACTAATCCAGTCCAATCAACCAAGGCCAGTTAACTCGACTTTCAGTTCTTTGTGGTCGGCTGTTGGCTTATCATGGTCGATGGCTTCTCCTACCCTCTAAAGAAAATCTTGGTTACGCCATTGATAAGAACAAAGAACAAAGGAATAAAAATCCGTGGATGAAATGGTTAAAGGTATTCAATTATCGAAGCGTTAAAAATGGTTTAACCCTTTAACGCCTTAATTTTTTTATTTATTTAATTTTCTGTTTTTGTTTTTGCTTTGTGCATTCATTTGTTCTTTTCTTCTAGAGGTATCGTATGTAAAGGATAGCAACCGTTCATTTCCCATCAAAATTTAGTTCCTTTGACATGAACGGAAGATAGCTCTCCTATACCAACTTAATGATCACTGATCCGTTGTTTATCAAACGAATATATAATAAGATATATGAACGACCTTAGTACCTTACCACAATGCAAAGTGAACATGTCCAACCAATGAACTTGAAAGTCAAAAATTAAAATATTCAAGCGGTTATTTCGCGATAAAGGCCTCATCTGCTTCTTCAAAATCCTTCAGAAATCCTTTGTTTTATTGTTTACAAAGAGCCTTACTAGCCGACAATTTTAAGAATGTAGAGCAAGAAACATACTCTGATGGATAACATCTTGTATACTAAATATATGAGTCATGTGACAAGACGAAACTGACAACAGCAATATTTGGACTTCACTGTCAAGCTTGAAATGTTACCATTATCAGTTTCGTCTTGTCTTATAACTCATATATTAATTTTACAAGATTTTATTCATTGGATGTTTCTTGCTCTAACGGGCATATGCAACAAAATTTAATTTCAATAGACTATTGAAGCTTCTAAGAATATTTCACACTGCTCTTCCGTATTTCGTTTCCCTGAGATTTCACTGATTTGTACGTGACATCCAACGAAAATTTCACATGTTATTGCACGTGTGAAAAATATATGAAATAGAACATTCTCACATGTTATAAAAAACTTTTATTTCACCTACGAAACGTGAACGTTGTCACATATGAAATACCTAATTCACATGTGAAATAGCGTAGTTCAAAATTTTACTGGCGAAATGTTATAAATGGTATAAAGTATGTATTTCAAATGTGAAATGGCGGATTAATATAATGTAAATTGATTTCACATGCGAAATTTTCATTTGACATATGGAATCGAAACGTTGTCCCATGTGAAGCAATATTTTCTTATGTGAAGTTTCATGTGAAATTTTTGGAAGAGATGCTCATGATTCGTTAAATAGGGACGACGGAAATCTATTTTAAGAAGCTTATAGACATATAATTAATAAACATAAGAATAACTCCAGTGTTACTATAAATACGAGCCATACCATTGTCCATCTTCACCCAAGACGAAGACATTGAAACTGCCTGCCAAAACGTTGGGCCTTGCCTTTGACTACTCTCCACATAGTCTAAATTCTAGCTCCACGTTGATGTCCATTTTATTTTTATTTTACGTTCTAGGCGAGATCCATTATGGATTAACCCCGTTTTCAAATTCTCTTTCTGATACATATCATTAAGTTACGGGGAGATTCCAACTTTTATTGGTGACCCCGTATTATTTCATTTTAAATTCTTTGGAGAGATTTGCTCATTATGTGGTGATATCATGAAGTAATTACCTTGTGTTAGTTTCGGAGAGATACTCACTTTATGTGGTGACCCAACATAGCTTTATTCTACTTTTATACTACTTTAGTAATGTGGTGACCCCATTTCATTCTTCTATAATATATATTTGGGAAGATATCCACTTAACCCGGCCTCCTTAATTTTAGTTTACGGAGAGATATCCACATTAAGTGATGACGAAACGTAAAATAGGTAACTTGTTTTGAATCGTATATCTCTAACCAAAGTAGCACTCGACCTTATGTCTAATTCTTTATCTGGTTGCAAACGTAAACTATTTATTATTCAAGACAAGTTTTAAGTTTTTCAGTGGTCTCCTGTTGGCGTGTAAAACTGTGCGGTGTTAGCCATAGTAAAATCATGCAAGACCTATCTACACAGAAATGATTCAACTTTGGTAGACCAAACTCTTTCTGTCCCAGAGGTCTCCCCTTGTGATTGAAACGGTCTGATGACATCATGTGGCGTTAGGCAAAGTAAACTAATGCAAGATCAACCAAGACAGAAACAAGTTAATGGCCAGCTTGTTGTGTGGCTTATTTAGAAGTTTCGTAAATGTTCGACTAGCCCCATTTCTGAATAACATCATCACCAGCAGAAATCCAATCAAGCAATAAGTAATCTTGATGAAATTAGCGCCTAGGTTGTGCTATTACGTTTAAATCACAAGTACAAACAGCCATGCCAATCGTGAAATAGCCTGATGTTGTGTGAGACAGTGCCAGACATTAACAATGAGTATTCTGACATAGACAATGACGTCGAATAAGATGATTAATGATGATTTAAATAGTTGAATTTCTATTGGCGTTTCCTTAAATGCCAGTATTTTTGTCAACATTAAGTCGATCAGGGACAATTAAGTGGCCTACTCCGAACTAGCGTACCTCCAGATTTAGCGCCTCCCTTATAAGCCAGAAAACGGTATTGGTAATTACTACAGTTACAGCAAACTTTGAAAAATACTTTAAGAAGCATATCAATTCAATAAATTCCTTCGTTAGACATATGTTGGTGGCGACTTGCTTTTTGGAGACATGCTGTAATTTGGACAGCTTGGAAGCTGAACAATTCTTTAGAGCACACTACAGTTCCAATAGCATTGTATACTAGACCGATTTTTGTAAAGAAGAAAAAAATTACTTTTCTCCTGTACATCAAGAACATTTGCCAAGATTAGAATTAACACGAGAAATTGTGGTCAATAGCCAAGCAGTTAAATTAATGATGGCAGGTTTTTATTTTCCTTTTAAAGTACACGTTTTGAATAAGTTATAGACAAATTGTCACATTGAAAATAGATTAATAAAATGACAATAAATAAAAAGTGACAATAAATAAAGAGTAATCTAACCTCTCCGAAAATCCAGTGACATACGTTGGTAATAAGACGTCTATACGTCGAGGAATACTTTCTCAAAGCTTACGGAGATGCGTGGTTTTCATGCGAAGCGAATGCCGTGAATGTAACTTTAAACACATATATTCAATAAATGAGTTTTGTATCTATCACCAAATAAACGCATAATGCTTATAATGAGATAGAGATGTTTAGATTTGCTTACAGCAGCAAAGTCCGATTGAGAATGGATAGACATCACATGGATAAAATATTGCTGTTTCTCGCTGATCAAATGCTGTAACTTCAATGCTCAGAAAATCTGTCAGGTACAAGAGACTCAAACTCGGCTAAATAGGTGGTGAGACAGAAATCAAGATTACACTCTGAAAAGGCTAAACTAATACAAAAATGTTTACTAATAGCATTCCACACTGGCCAATGATTTGAATTAGGATGGCAAATACTTCCTCGGAATTTTAAGTTCCACTTACATGCACTTGTGCATGGCAGGGAATGTGATTCGACCTTCATCGCATGCTTGGCCGAATTTTTGTTGTAGGAACTGATATTGCTTGTATTTATCCCCGGTCCCTCATCTCTTGAGCTCACGAATGTTGTTACGTCAATGAGAGGCACCAGCGTTGTTAATAACCCGAAAGATTTTCCAGGCAAGAAAATTTACTGTCGTCGAGATGACATGCTGTTTCAAGCTTTGTACGGTACCATCAAGTAAAGGTGCAAATTCGGTACTGTACCAAATGGTTTTTATCTTTGTTAAGATTTTTAAAAAGCGTGCATTTTTATCGATGTATTGTCGAGGACACAGATTCCTTAGTCGACGAATTTTAACTGAATAAAAAATTATTTTTTACGTTGTCTTTCGTAGTCAGATCTAAACTTCTCCAAATCTTACCGCTTTGATAAATTATTTCCAGTAAAAACACTGGAAAATTTTTTTCTCCTCATTGCAGTCCATAATTTAATTATAAATATTTATATCATTTACTTTTTTAGAATAAATAAATTAAATCCGTCCAATAAATATGGCCGTAAATTCAACATTCAGTTAATTAACTGAGGCTTTTTTTAACAAACATGATTGATCTCTGCCCAGCGTTGGTTTTACGTCCCAGCTTAGGAGATCCAAAGCTGCCTTTTTTATGGCTAAAGCCAAGGTACCATGCGTTGTTAGAAGCAGCCTGGAAGGTAACGTAGTTTTTTCTGTTGATTATTTCATTGAAGAGGCAGTCAGGGGTGTATTTTGCCTAAAGAGAACGACAAAACTAATTGAGAAATGCATAAAATATACCACAAGAAGTTCGAAATGCCTCACTAAAAAGGCATTTCGCAAAAGTGAATTTTGGCTTAAAGGAATCATGAACTAGATAACAAATATGCAATGTTAAGTAACCTATTTTCTATTGATTTGCTTTGTTATAAAAACTCCGTTCACAGCGAGTGGCCTCGTTAACGTTAGGTTTAATAGACATCTTAACCAACATCGAATTAGAGGGGGAGACATGAACTTGGGTAGTGGTATTACTGGTATATATTCAAAATCTTAACTGTATGACCATAACATTCCCAGTGATCACACCAACAACCAAATAAGTAAGCTACCATCCAAGCAATGAGAAGTTAACTAAATTACACTGTTAACTATGTCCAAATGACCATATCACGTAATCAAGCAACCAAGCAACCCACCATCTTACCAACTAATTCAACTAAACACATTCAACATATTTCAAAGAAATTTTTCTTAATATGCAAGAAATTGTCTTGTTACTACTTGAAGATATATATTTTGATAAAATTTGTTAATAACTGAACTATAAAATCTTGTTTTGAGAAATATAAACTAGATTTAAGAAAATGTTTTTCTTAAAATAAGAAATAATTTGCTTTTGCTTGCTCTATTAGATAAATGGTTACGCAAGTTTTGAGACATTTTCAACCTTCGTATGTATATAGGGTTTCTTTAATTATTCAAAGAAAAGAAAACAGATCCCTACCAAGACTTTAACAACACTGTTCTGATCAAAACAAACATATCCTCCATTATTTTTGCTTCTGATTGCAACACGGCCTGGTCCATGCGATTCAATTGCAATTAATGCTATATTAAAAGAAAATAAAAATAGAGCTGGTCAACTCACTGAGTTCAAATTGTGGCATCGAATTTCGCCAATCACAGTAAATAAATATTTTATTTTTTTGAAATCTATGAATTTGTGGAACAGGGGGTAGATTTCTTTGTCGGTTAATTAGCCATCTATTGATTTTGCTTGAACACCTAAAAGTATAAAACTAAAGATCTGTAGAAATAGATTTTAATTGAATTCCCAAGTGGAAAGAAATTAGAAATGCTTGTATGTGACGATTTCTTTAACAGTTTTAATTGCGTCCCCAACCTATTTTCATCAACAAAATTTGAAAGTTACAGCACGCGACGACCAATTTGTTTTCTTGTGTATATTCGAGCACCACACGTTAGACTATCCTGACCTGGTTAACATTAGAACTCTAGGCAAAGCGATGGAAATCTTAAAGCTGTTCATTAAACTCAGTAATTCGGTAAACCAGACTCAAACACATAATAATGAGATCTTAATGGATTTAACCGACTAAACTTACTGTTTGGATCCTTTTCTATGTTTGATTGCCTAGCGTCGACTATAGTGCTCGTTATCCGAACATATGTCGACAAGCCTTTAGAGTAAAGTCGGACATGGCTCGTCTGCCGCCGAACTCTTGCGTTCTTCGAATTTAAAGACTGTAGATAGGAATTCTTGATAGCCTGTAAAATAGAAAAGAGATGGATAAGTGAAACACACTGTACATCTTGTAACATACTAAAATCTCTCATTCATATCTAAAGATTATTGCTTATTTAAGTTAGTAAGCTTTAAGTAAGTAGTACTTCTACAGGTCAGCAACGTTGCTTGTTCATAGTATTGCTTGTGGTTGTACTGCGCATGTTTGCAAAACTTTACCGTAAACAAAAGTCTGGAAATGAAAAAACCTGTGACGTCAATTCTTGACGCAGCATGTCGATTTATTGAGAGTTCGAAGGAAGCCTTCATCTGAGGAAAACACATCATTAGTGCAAGTAGAAGAGAAATGATTGTGAGACACAATTCATAATCGTGGCACCCAGATCTCGCACAGAACTTTGCAATTACCTTTTGAGCTCTTCTTTTGCGTTATTAAAAGAAAATCAATTCAAAAAAGTGAGAAAGTTGCAGGGATAGTAATGAACCTATAGAGCATTCCTTACCAATAGATACCTTCGTAAAATTAAAAACTAAGCGAGTGAAATCAAGTGCGCTTCGCTAAAAAGAATATACGAAAAATACAAAAAGATTGTTAACTACTTACGGCAGCTTTCGAATCAGAATTCAAAGTCCTCGTCTCGCAGAACCGGAGGGTTAGTGTGATCGGAAGAAAAATAAATATGAAATGTAATCTTCGAGGCACCGATCCCATACTCATGAAAAGTTGAATTTATCTAACTCTTATCGGATTATGGAACGAATCGTTTTCCTCCTTTTGGTTTGACTGAAGTGAATTCATGGTTTATATACACTTTCAGGGGGACTAGCTTCCTGCCATTTAATGACATCAACCACCGCTTCGGTGCATCGAAGAATGTTCACAACCCCATTCATTTGTCTTTATCTTTTTCGGAAATTTCTTTTTAGGCTGAAGTTTTCATTTCCTTAGCCCACAAACCGCAAAGCTAACCTTTAGTTGTTTCGAACCTTGTAACAAAACCCATCGAACGCAAACCCAGCTTCTGATAAGAGCTTCTGATAAGAGCTTCCGATAAGAGAAAGGATCTAATTACAAGGCTTAAACTTTCTTTTAAATGTGGATCGTAGTTGTGTTTTACTTTCTTTGTTTTGGAATTCGTATCATTTTACTTTGATCCGGTAAACATTGTAATATGATACTTCTAAAATAAGGATTTATTTCTCAAAAATGAATATCACATGACCAGAATAGGCATACACAAAGTAGAATTGAATCACAATAATAAAATAAGAGTGAAAGTTTCGTTTTCAACATTGCAACTTCTGCAGGGATATATTCTTATATCGTATAGAAAAATGAGAGCGTGAGAAAAATTAAGATTATAGATTACGAAGAGCGAGTGTAAGATACGGAAATGGAAAAATATTTAAATAAAGAAAATAGTGTTGAATCTTTTTCGCAGTGAAGTGGGGACTTTATCTTGACAATGAGTAAACTTTGACGTAAAATGAGTTCGTTTCGAGAGGAACAAGAGGAAACTATCGAGAAACCTTCACAAAAAGTTGGCCGTTGCAAACTACGACACTAAGAAACAATTCTGTAAGGGGGAGGGTTAGTGAGTTCATTGTTAAAAAAAAACAATAATCTCACATTTTACCAGCAGACTACGTGGAATCTGGACGTGGAAAAAAATAAGCGAAAGGCGGAGATAAAGACTTATGACAACGTAAACGTAAATATGAGGAGACACAAATTAGATAGGTTTCCTTGACATTGTTCAGTAGAATGTTAATTTTCCCGTTAACTTTAAGGTGAAATAAAGAATAGGTCGGGAGCAGTGAGTTTGTTGGATGACTTAATAAGAACCTTGTCAACGAATGAATTATAGAAACTGTTGATAACGTTTTTCAGAATTACCATTTTACACGAACATTATTTTTGAAAGAGGTAGAAAAGAATTGGAAGAAGTCAAAAGAACGGTAAAGGTGGGCGTGCGACGTGAACGGATCTAGAAAGTAATCACAGGAACGATGAATATTAATATCTTGATATGGAAGAGAATTGTGTGCTTCTTCTTCATGCGTAAAAGTTATTTTGGATGCTTAAGCTTTAATGATTTGAAGTGAAATGAACATGGTTAAGAGATGAAACAAGAATGAAGAAGTCGTTGACATATCAGCGGTGAAACGTGGGTTTGAATTGAGAAGCATACTTCTTAATCCAAACAGGCTTATCATGCGGAAGAGAAGTGTGGGCATGTAATGTTCCATGGTAGATCGTATGGCGACATGACTTACCTGATCATAAACTTTGATTGAGTTTGATAAACCATAACATGAAAAAAAAAATTTAATGATGATAGCTTTTGTTTCATTTAGAGCGATATTAGTATGCAAGTTTTGCTATTTTATTTTTTATAAAATCTATATTTTATAAATAAAATAGCAACATTCGTCAGACTTCTGGAACTAATTTGAAAATACATTGATCCTTCGTCTATCTTACAAAGGAGTTAATAAACTTCATTAATTTTATGGCAATAGTATTCCATAAGAAATTATTTACAAATTTTTTTACGTAGTCTAAACAACCAATGAAGTCCTATCATGTTACTGTCAAGAGTATCGAGATCTTTTTATGACCGGGAAAGGTTATTCTTAGTTAAGAGTTGACTTTCACGTAAATAGAATTCGTTTCCAATAGAATAAAAGGAAACTATCATGACTTCTACAATAAAAAACGTATGTTGAGAGTTACAATGATGAGAAAGGATGCTCTAAGGGTAATAAATCTATCGAACTTTGGAATGGTGGTTCATAAACAATATTTGGCAAATGTCCCTATGACGCCAAAACAACTAATGAAGTTGTACCATTTTACTGTTAAAGGGATCGATATGTGTTATGACCTGAAAAAGTTAATTTTAATAATGAATAGACTTTCTCGTAAAATGAATTAATTTCGAGAAGAGTATGAAGAAATTATCGTGAAATCTACTAAGAAAACCGGAAGTTCGGAGTTATAATGGTGAGAACTGATGTTTTAAGGAAGAGGGTTATCGATCGCATTTCTTTTGCTTCATTCCTTGAAGAGTCATCCAAAAAAGCTCATCGTTTCTAATGTATAGTTTACTTCTCTCTACCATTGGACATAACCATGCAGAAGTTCAGTCACAGTTAAGAAAATTTAGTCAATCTGCATATCTTCACTTTCACGTTGGCATTGCCACGAGTCGTTCACCGCGTCTTTCGAATTTCTTTCCACGTTTAGACTCCACGTAGAGATCCTATGCTGTATATTATATCCTTAAACTCATTAGCAATTCATTAGTAAAATACAACGGAAATCAGTACCGACACGTACTTTCGATATCTGATCTTAGTTAGCACAGGATTTTGAAAACTTTAATCCCGCTTTTCTCTTTAAATTCGGATTCGTTTGAAATGTAGTATCACACACTAGAAAGTAGTGTTTCATCAGATATCCAAACACCTCGAAGTTAGTTTAAAAGCTCGGCCATTGATACGTTTTTCAGCTCATTTTTCGGTGTTTGAATATCTGATGAAACACTCCTCGTGTGTGATAGATTACTTAAGAGTGGAAGATACTAATCCGCCTATGTTGGCGAAACGATCCGAAATCTGTGATATGTAAACACAAGTATCTGACCTCATGGGGTCATCGATTTTAACTGGTACGAAACTCACTTTGCTTTTTTCGGAACTGCGTTTACATAAACATTCCTTTGTTTGCATTTTTGCGTTTAGCTTTTAATTGTTGGTAAATGCACATTTAAAGAGAACGATATATTTTTTAAAAGCATACATGTTTCGACAACTTCAAGATGCCATCTTCAGTGCAGAATGAATGATGTGTGGTAATACGATACAGTAATATATGAGTTAGGATATGAATAAATTATTTACAATTGATGAGGAAGTGATCTGCTTACAAATACAGAATTATTTGCATAAAGTGATGATAGGTGTATTTATAAACTGAAAATAGTATTGAAGTGATGAATTTGGACGTTGAGATCGGGATTGATTTTGTTGATGTAAAGATCCTCTTTGATTTTGAGGGAGAAGGATGAATGAGCGGAGTCGATGATTTTAAAGCAAGAGTGTGAAAATTGCTTTTTACAAGAGGGAGAGGCGTGAAGATGTTTGTAGATGTTTGAGTTTCTGTCCGTATTCGTGTGTTCCTTAATCCTGGTAGTTAATTGGCGAGAGGTTTCACCAATATAGCGGGAGTTACATCCTGCACAGTTACATCCTGTCTTAGTTCAATCGATTGGCACATTTTAAACAAAGCACTCAAAAAGAACGTTGACAAACAGCTCAATAAAATACTTTCTACCCACCGCAAGAAACTAAGAAACCTAACTAAGAACAAAGCTCTCCCATTTACACATAAAGACACCGTGACCAACCTATCACTTGTAAAACTGAGTGATGAAGAATTGGACATTCTCCGCAATGGCCTCAATTTCAGCATCAAACCTCCTCGACTCAACTCCTCCGACATTCTGGCAACATTCGAGCGTATTCATCTCATACTTAAAAACAAACTCAACATGCAGGAAGACTACCCAAATCTTAAAACCGAATCTCTCAAATCTCTCAAATCTTAAACGGTGAACAACAAACTAACAACAAACGTTATTTCAAACTACCTTATATAGGTGATTACTCACGGCACACACAACGTAAACGAACACAACTCATTAAACGCTACTGCACGGACATTGAAGTCAAACTTATCTTTACATCTTACAAGATAAAAAGCCTTTTTTGTTTCAAAGATCCAATTCCTGATCTTTCCAAAGCTATGGTAGTATGTCAATTTTCCTGTGCAGGATGTAACTCCGCTATATTGGTGAAACCTCTCGCCAATTAACTACCAGGATTAAGGAACACACGAATACGGGCAGAAACTCAAACATTTAGCACACACGTACGTATCCTTTTACCGCCCAACACCTAACGACTTAAAGAAACATCACATCCTACGCAACATCCGAAATAATGACAAGATCATCGTCCTTAAACCCGACAAAGGCAATGGTGTGGTCATTATGGATCGCCAGGTATACATCAACTCTTGCTATTCTATCATAAACAATACCTCCAAGTTTAAACCACTCTCTCAAGATCCCACAATTTCCCGTGAAGCAAGACTACAACGACTCTTACGGAAGTTAAAGAAAAAAGGCTCCATAAACGAACAAACCTATCAAGACATGTTCCCCAGAGGAGAAAAATAACTTGAAACGTCCAAACAAAACTGGGTGTTTTGAATTGCGCTTATGGTTGAGGATGGTTTATGGGGGAGGGTCAACGACTTTCTTGCCAGTTAACGCTTTCCTTCTATACCGTTGGCTTTTAACAACCAATCACAACAATAGGATTAATAAAAGAACAGAGCAAGAAACTAGAGAGAACTTTGAATAAGGAAAAGAATAGAAATCAATGCCGGAAAGGGTAAAAGTCTGTATATCCTATGTGGTCTGTGTGTCTTGTATCTAAATGTATCGGTAAATTTTGCCCACATAGGTAGTTCAGCAACTTCGACACTTAGAAAAATATATATACAATTCCTGTGGTTGAGTGGCCTACCGGAACAACGGGTTATTTCCCGGTGGGCTCGAACAATTTGTAGTGTTTGGGCGCGAATGATTTGTAGGTAGAAGGTCCTTATGTAGAGGTTCAGGTCTGGTGCAGAATTATAATAAATGTGACGTTTTTTTTAGAGGTATGAGTTTAAAACTCCTAAAGGCTTAGCAGAGGGTCACTTTAAACCAACGATATTTTATTATCAACGCATGTTATTATACACTCATTTCATGATGTCCGTTGTTTCTTCAAAGTTTTTATCTTGATGAAATTAAAATTTCTGCATCTTAAATTCACATCGAATTCTTATTGGCAGCAATCTTTTCACTCTAGCCTTACACCCCCTTCTTAAAGTGGGCCCTTAGCATATCATTTCCCTGCCCCTATTTGAGTGCCACGCCGGCACTGTACAATTCAAGATGAGATATCATTAAAGCATAGAACCTGTTGATGAGCTTTTCTGTGGAGTTATTTTACTTTAAGATTTCAGTGTTTTGTGTTTTTGGAAGTTCAACATGAAGGTCGGCTGCCAAATGATGAAAGATTCAAACCTTTTACCGACGAAGGAGGAATAAAGGAATCGAAAGAAATCAAAATTGGAATTTAAGTAATATAGAATGGGAAATACAAAGAAATCAAAATTGGAATTTAAGTAATATAGAATGGGAAATACATTACAAATTGATACAGTTTAAACTGTGGCAATCGAGAAGGCTTTGAACGATTTTGGTTGATATTCTCAAACACAAAGATTTTTCAAGAAGTCAAATTGATGAGTCATAAAAGTGACATCATATGAGAGAAAGAAACACGTGTTTTAAAACCTACATGTCATATTGTTTTTTCAATCTTAACTGAATAATCTTAATATCATTGAAGAACAACACTCCCCCGGACCCATCAGTTACTGCTAAATTAAAAAGAGATAAAACCTGAGATGATATCCAAAGAAATGAAACTATTTACTCATAGACGGAAAGCGTCCCTTTCTATTTCTTATTCACAGAGCTCAACTTTATCGTTCAGGATTCGAATTCATTGGGGAAGTAAATTTTTAATTGGATGTCACAGAGAAAATCATTGGTGTATTCCTATCCTTCGTGCGGCTGGTAAGCAGAATTTTGTTAAATTAGTTTGCTTCAGTTGCCTGTCAACATTTAAGTCGTTTGACATTAACTCTTTCGCTGAGGGAGCTGTCCCTTTGACAAGTAAAATCGTCTGGCGTTAGCCAAAATAAGATAATAACAGTTCTATGCCACCTGGAAAGTATTAACCCTTAAATGACACCGGACGTAAAAGAAGAGTAAAAGAAGAAACGAGAAAAAAAAAACAAAAACAAGAGTACAGAAAGAACAAAGAACAAAAAAGACATGCGTTAAAGAGTTAACGGACGTTAGACCGTTATTTGAATTGAGTGAATGCTGATCCGTTTTTCTGCCAGTGAAAGTATGTATAGGTCATTATGAGGCAGCAAGGGGATAAAATAGATTGAAGAACATCCGTAGTGGGATTTTGAAGAGGTGTATTTTAATTGCGAAGTAATTAGTTTGGTTGGGTTTATATGTATTTTTTTTTAAAAGATTTTTTAAACCATAAAAATACATAAAAGTTTAAAATCAGTGAATCGGATCCAAGCTTTGTCATGGTACGTCACCTTTAAATTAGGTTGGATTTATTTTAAATCCAACCCTATGTACAGGAAGAGAGCCGTCTTGATTCTTTGGGATATTTCTTGGTATATGTGTGTGTATATATGATTGAAAACTTGATTTTAGTGGATTAGTCAAGGGAGAAGTAGGGCAAGGGTGTGGTTAGAGTTAGTAGACAGGATACTTATTTGGGAAAGGGTAAGGAAAGGCCAACTGAATGGGAATTTTTTAATTTTTTGTCAATATGTGTAGAACAAAGGTTTTGATCAGGGTTAGGATTAGGGTTAAGATGTGGGTTAGGCTTTTAGAATAATAAAAAGGGCGTGATGTGAAGTAGTAGAAAATATGCTTATGTGGAAAAGGAGACAGACAGACAGACAGAGACAGAGAGAGAGATGAAAAAAATGTTTCATTATTTTGTTTTATAAATAAAATATGTTAAATTAATATGCTGATTAGGGTTAGGATTAGGATTAGGACGAGGGTTAGGATAATAGAACGATAGAAAGGGTTATAGATTAAGAATAGGGTTTTATATAATGGTAAGGATAAGAAAAAACATTTAGAGAAAAGTAAAAAAAACGAAACAGCTTATAAAGAGAGTGCGAAACCAGGGTGCTAAGTAAAAAGAAGCCAAGAAGGCAGCATTCGCAGAGGCTAGCTGCTGACTTACTGCCCATTGTTTTTAGAAAAAAAAACTGTGTCATGAATCATCAGATTCCAAGCACGATAGGAAGGCATGTTTCTAACCCGCTGACAGGTCTCTGAACGACATGCCCGCTTATGAAAATTGAAGAAAGAAAGAGTTAAAAGAAGATGAAAGGAATAAAAGGAAAAAGAAAATAGAAAAAAAATGAAACAGGAAACACAAAATAGTTTAATAGACTAATAATTTATTGTTGTAAGCGAAAGACCTGAGACGAGGTAACACAAGGGAAACAACATGGTGAACTGAAAGGTGTACGCATCATGAGGTCATGAAAAACTTTTTTAAGAAATTGATAAAAACTGTTTTACCTTATCCTCAAAATTGTTAGCAAACGGTAAATATGAGTATTTCAAAGTGAATGAGAACGAAAAATATATGTGACTCGAAAACTGAAACGGAAGAAACTCGAAAAAAAAGGCAAAAATCTTTTGAGATGGTTGACAAGTAGGCCAAATGAAATTCTATTGCAAAAGGTAACACAAAAACCAGAAAAGGAGCATAAATAATTTTAAAATTGTCAAGAGTTAAGAAATATCAATGTTTTAAAGTAAAAACGATTTTAAAACTCGAAAAAGTGTGGTAAATTGAAGTACTTACGAGGTGAATCCTTTGAAAAGTTCCTGTCATAAACCAAAAAAGTTTTTAAAAGGACGAAAAGGCACTTACGCTGCCGTCATGGTAATGGAGTTTGGCCGAGCAAAAGATTAGGAACTACAAGGTTCGAAGGACAAAATGGCATGTGTTTCATCAGTTGAGAAATATATCGTTTGGAAGAAAAATTAAAATCGGAAGGATGCAACGAACTCCAAAACGGAGATCGAAAAATTAAAAGGTACGTGAATTAATAATATAGTATAAATATCTAGAAAGGAACAGAAAAGGTGTCAATATTTTGCAACGAAAGATCACAGTTGTTCATCAAATTAACAGAACAAATCAAAGTCTTTAACAAAATTTATTTAACAAAACCCTAGGAAAAGAATTTGATAAAAAATCAGAAACCCGGGAACGACCGCCCACAAAAGATGGACGGACTGGTTAATCAATCGACAAACATCATCGAGTAATACTATAGTTGAACTTTTAACCATGGAAATCTAGGTACAACGTACGTTCAAACAAGCAAAACGAATGTTTTGAAAAAGTGCGAGATCCACATCAGAAAGGTTTCTTGATGCATAGATAACGTGAATTTGAAAAACTTGATGCGTCACTATTCCGTAAGCACGTTGCTCGGAATAACCAATTTATTGAAGATGGGTTGGATGTCCATACGAATCTGGAACGACGAAGTGATCCTTAAAATTGGGATTACGTTGGGAAGATACGACAGGAGGGAACTGAAAAAGTTGGGAAAGGCATTGGTCATTCTCCATGTACGACCAATCTTGTCGGAGAAGAGAACTGAGATGGGAATGATTATGATCGAAGGGTGTCACAGAAGGCAGAACAGGAGAGTCGGCGTCGGTTTTTGGAACTAAAAGTTGGGATTGGCCGTGAAAGAGTAAGCCCTCCCCATGGCCAAAAGGATATCTGTATCTCGATATCCACAGCCAAGAAGAATAACTAGAAGACGATGGGCTCTTTCAAAGATTTGGTCTTATGTGATTATTCGAAGATATCTCAGCATTTGACTATAGACGAGGCCCGTCTTACAAGATTCAGGATGGTAAGATTTAAAGTGTAATAAGGGTAGACAATCTGTAGGTTTGATGTACAGATTGGATTTAAGGCAGTGGTCATCGTTCGAGTAAATGATTATATCTAAGGAACTAATTTTGCGGTCGGAATAGGAAAATTCAGATTTGATAGGAGGATGATAGGAGTTGAAAAGTTTTATCATCAGGTAATGAAAGTAAAAATGAATGTTCTAAACAACCCATAAAATAATTAACATGGGAAAGGGACATTTTTGTTCCCATAGCAGTTCCATGTTTCTGTAAATATAACTGATTGTTAAACGTAGAAAAGTTGTTTTTGAGAATAAATTGAAAAAATTGGAAAATAACAGGTAATAAGGGCCAATCATCTTAGTAATAAGATTTGAGAGCTTTCATAGACGCTTGAATGCCTTCTTCAATGGGAATATTAGTGTAAAGAGATTTAACGCATGTCAGCCAATCAGAAGCGGCGTTGTATTACATTGATGTTATCATTTATTTAGCAGCAGCTTAAGTCTAAGGATGATTTTACCATTGTATACTACACAGCTATTAATGATGGACTGAAGCAATATCTGAAGAAATTTTGCTGTAACTTAACCTGGTGATTCGCTCTGTTAGTTTTACTGCACGACGAACGACTTATGAGCATCTTTGTCGTCCAATTAAGAAGAACGAAGAAATTGTATCGGAGTTTAGAAATTCTTGGAGCGGTGATCATGTACACTCGTCCTATCTAAGTAGTTCTGTAGATCTGGTTATTTTCATACTAGTTATCCAGTATTTAAATTGAACCGAATATTTTATAATTAAAATAGTAATTAAATTAAAATAGTAATTAAATTATTAAGTAAATTATTAAGTTAATTATTTTTATGTGATAACCTTTTCAATTACCCGCTTTACCGGTGGGATATATGTTGAAGCTGATTCAATTTCGACTGTTGTCGAAGGTTCAACAATTGCTCACAAATCAACAATACATTTAATGGAAAAATTCGTCACCAGTCAGTCTGTGACAGAAAAGTTCCACTTGATGCCAATAACCAATGAGCGACAAAAAGTTGTTGTTCATTTCACATGTTTACTAGACCACAGCGACGGGATAATATTTTATCTATTATATGATGATGAGTCAAACGCAGAGTTTAACTGACGATTGGTTTATGACCACGTGGTCGAAGCAAAACTGTGGCTCTTGCCCAGTTCGATTTGTTTTCCAAACCACCCGTTAACGCAGTTTCAAGACTTTAAAAGTGTCTTTATTGTGACTGATTAATGGTTGGAAAAAGTAAAACTTATGCTGTAAGCTCTATGCGTGCTGAATCTCTAATTTTCATATAGAAGAGCTGAAATACAGAACAAAACTCTTCTTGATCTTGGAGAAACAGAACATAACTATGACCAGAGACAAAATTAATTTGGGTCAAAATATTCTGCATAACAAGCCTGGAGGCCACGCTTAAGCCACTCGATTTCATTCAGTCCGCGTGTAGCTTTGAGACGCACTTGTCACTTGGGTTTTGTAACTTACATTAAATGAGCTCACTCCTTGTAAATTTAAGGAATCATGTAAGCAAGCACTTGCTGATTACTCTTGCTAAACAAAGAGTGCAAAAACGCTTAATGTGCCGCGGTTTTCAGGCTACGTTTACAGTATACATGAAGCTTTCTGTACCGACGCGAAAGCCATGCCGGATAGGCCTTAAGTTTACACTAGGAGCTCCATTTTTAAATTGATTATTGGAATGGAACTTTGTTGTTCAGTTCCGCTCTTGAAAATGTTACGTTCCCTATAGGATGGGCGTTTACGCAGTGCTTACTTACGAAAATTTATAAATTTCTAAGAGAAGCAGCGTCATTGTGAAGAAGTCTAAAGTTTCCCAAGGCAACAGATTATTCTCATAAAGATAACGTGCAAACTCAAGTTATGTACTTGTACCATGAGGAAGAAGTGGAAATTTGAATTCGTGCCAACTGGTTAGCATCTTTGTTCAGATTTTTAAAAAACAATGCAGCTTATTAACGAAAAGATTTGTTAACTGAAGTATTTTAATTGAAGATGGAGTGGCCTTTCTACATCGTGTTTGGTAATCAGTTCTAAATTTTCTCTTCATACAACTACTTTGGTTAAATAAATTCGATAGATTAAACCTTAGAAAGTATGGTCGATAATTTAAGGAGATCGGGTTCAATAAGCCTATAGTTGAAGAAATTTGATTGATTTCTGACAAGCATTTGTTTTCTTTACCAGTTGAGGCTTACCACGTTCATCAAAACCAAGGTACCAGTCATAGTTGTACACAGATTGGAGTATAATATATTTACGGAAACGGCATCTCTTAGAGGTGTAGTTTTCCTAGAAGGAAAGATAAAATTAAAGCTGGAAATAAGAAAATTTTGATCGTACAAAATTATAATAAATAAAAAATTAAAAAAATTAAGAAATCTAGCCTCCAAGAAACAACATCTTGTAAAGTTCAAAACTTGAGTTATGACAAAACAAAACCGACCATCGATGACTTTGAAATAAGGTTGAAAAATCACTGAGATCGGCTTGGTTTGACTTTCAACTAAAATATTGTGTTTAAAAGATGTTTTTGTTTGAGTATGTTTCTTTTTCTATGTCCTATCTATTTTTCATACTGTTTTCTCTTGATTATCCTTGAAAAGAAAGATGCTGACCGGGACAAGCTGGCTCATATAAAAAGGAAATACCTTACTTGTTCGTAATAAAAACACAAAGGAAAATCGTGGCTATGTTACAAAGACTCGGCTGATCTTCTCGTAGAATTTTTGTGTCTAAGAAACATTATCTTAGTTCCTTGGTAAACTAGCGTATAGATGGCTTCGTTCTTGAAATAATTTAATAAACTTGCAATACGTTCTTAAGTGGTTCTAAAAAACTGGTCTTTTACGTCGTGTTTACCGCTCACGTTTTAACTTACAATCGTCGAACACGTAATCAAGCAACCAAATAACCTATCACTGTACTAATTAATTGAACTCAACTTATTTAATTCATTTGAAGAAACTTTTCCGTGATACCAGAAAAGTTATCTTGCCTCCTCTGGAAGACGCTTATCTTGGTAGAATTTCTCGAGATTAAAAAATTTCCACAAGCATTTTCTGAACCATAATTTTTTTTTTTTTATAAAATGAACTTGATTCAAGGAAATATCTTTTTTGAAAGTGAGAAAAATCCTTTCGGACTCTCTATAAAATAAAAATCTAGGTAAGTTTTGAAGAATTTGCAACTCAAATATCCTTTGCGGTTCCTTTGTTAATTCAAGGAAAACGTTAAAAATCCTTACCAAGACTGTAACAGCATTGTCCTCATTAAAGCAAACATATCTCTTATCACGTTCGCCTTTGATCGCAACAATGTTTCCTCGAACTGGTTCAATCACAGTATTTGCTGTATTACATAAAAAAAGAGGAAAAAAAAAATTGTTGACTGCTCAAGCCACAGAGTTCAAACGCCAGCGTCGCAAGTTGCTTTATTTCTTAGTGTTTGAAAAAGGGAGTAGATTCGTTCGTATAAGTGAACTTGCTTTGCGACTTGTTTTCCTGGACATCTAAAACAATAAAATTAAAGTTGGTAACTTTAAAAGTTGCACTTGACCAAAAAATCAAAGCGTGATGATGAGTCTTTTCCTTTTAAGCTCAGGGGATGTCACCACCTATTTTAAGCTGTAGAATTTGAAGTTGGCCTTAGAGAGCGACATGTTTGTTTCTTGGTGTACACTGAAATCTGGAACGTTAGACTAGATTGCGCTGACTATTAAAGACTCTTATATTCTCACTGTTAAAGCTCTTAGGCCAAAAAATTAGAATGGTAACATTGTTTATTAAATAGTACGCTAGTCCTTAAAATGAATTTCGAACGTTATACACTTAATTTCTGTTCCCGAGGGGGACAGTTTTGTTTTCCCGACAGGTTCGATTTTTCCAGAGACGAAGTCGAGGGAAACATCGAGGCTCGAAATCCCTTATTTCCCTCTATAAGATCCACTAGTTCATCGAGGGAGGATTGGAGAAAACGTGTCTTCGTATGAAACAAAGATTTATCTGCTGGTGGGCTCTGTGCAATTTATCACCGGAGTTCATGTCCAGGGACAAGACATGTAGCATCCTACTTCACAAGCGATGGCGCTAACCATAACATTAAAATTTATACCATTCAACACCACCTCATTATCCATACACGCCCTCATTTCATCAACTCTATTTTTACCTCCTATATAATAAGGCCCATCTTCAAATTTCATCATTGTTAATTTACCTGTCGAAGCTTGCAGACTGGCAATCGAAAGCTCGTAGTAATAAAATATTTTGGTCATAGAACGCTTTAGTTGTTATCATGAATAATCCTGACAGCACAACTTCAATGTTGTGTTTTGTTCTATTGCACCAGAGAAAACGCGTTCACTCTGACCTTGGCTGTTTTTCGAGGTTTTTCACCGTCGACAGTTCTGGTGAGGCTTCCATTCAATAAACAAAAAGTGTTGAAACAGCACCTTAAATATCTTTTTATGTATATTCTGAGTCTTTCCCTCTACAAGATTCCTTATTAAATTGCTATGGCAGCGAGCTGTCCGATTTCGAAAATCCTACAATTTGACTGGTTCATAAGCAGTCGGATACTTCTGATATTGCCCACTCAGGGAAGATTTAAAAGGCCTATGGTTAAGTGGAAAAAAAATTAAAATGTTTGAAAATATATTAAGTGAAAATGTATGACGAAAAAATCAGGAAAAGGAAAAGTAACGAAATGTTGAATGAAACTGGTCAAGAAATTCTTTATGAAATTCCGATAAGAGTTTGCAAGTCTTATTTTGACGTTCTCTAGCTTTGCACATGTCAATTAATTTATATTTCAGTAAAGCTATAGAATAATCTACTTATTGATGGTGCTTTTTCGGTCTGTACTAGTGAAATAACGGACTTCCATTTTGCCATGGACCTCGACTCGGTGCTGTCGCCTCTGTCCGTATTAAAAAAACATGGGTCTGATATTTCACCTGAACATACCTCACGGTCGATAAATAAGCAGTATTCCATCATAGGAAGATTGGAAAAATTGTGTTGTTGTATGAAACAAACAGTTATCTGGTGCTATTTATCACCATAATTCATGTGACATGCTTTAACCACATGCTAACTATATACGACATTCGTCAATGGTTGTAATAACCAGGTAGGGGGAAAAATTTTTAAAATTGTATCCCACGCACGATGCATTTAGATTAAGATAAAGTCACATGAGAACAGCTCAATCAATGGGTTTTACTGTTATCTCTAGCAAAACGTCAGCTACATAACAAAGAATAATGACGAGCTAATGGTTTTGACCTTCCATACTTACCAGTCCTACTTGAGGTTGACGTTTTAGCGTGGACCTCATTAGACTTTATTAGCAGGTACACTGTGCTACCGTCTGTTTTCACGTGAGCTAATCTCGTTGTAGACCGTTTGTATATCCTCCTAGAATCCTGCAAAGTAGAAAATGTTAGATAAGGAATGCATACTGTACATCTACCAATATGACTGCTTAAAACGAAACAAAACAAAAACAACCCCAAACTTATTGCTATTCAAACATAATCGCTAAATCATGTTTATCTTTTTACATTTACGCTCGTTATCCGGATTTCACTAAAAATATCCGAAAGAAATCCTCAAAAAAAAATCCTAAAATCTGGCCATGCAGAAAAATGCACGTGATTTTAAAATACCATTAGAAACTATTAACAGTCTGAATCTGTTATGAAAATCTGCTAAAATTATTTGAAATCCTTGCTAATGTCTGTGAAATAATGAAACAGTAGCCTTGCTATGGACCAGCGAGTTACATTAGTACAAGTAGTTACATTTGCAATTAGTACTACCAAGTATGAACATGGCACAACCACATGCTTCTTCCAGCAAAGACCAACAGCAACCACTCTGTTAAATTCCCTCTGTACCATTGCGTTGTTTGACCGTCTCTATCGGAACTTAGCTCTCATATCTAAACACGAACATCCTTTTATATATTGATATCCTCGTTATGATCAACACTTGATTTATATACCACCCTTAAATATATTTCTCCCAGAATATTTCAGCGCTATATAGTTAACATAGTCTCCTCACCTGACATGTGGAAGATGCATAATAACAAATACCCTCAGATATTATTGGATTGCACTTTTGACTACCTTTTAATTCTTCTTAACGTAATTAGGATATCGTCTTTTTATAATTATGTAAATATAAAAATCAATTATTCTTGTAATTCAAATACTCAATTGTTGTCCCTCAATTCCAGGTTCCCATGCTTCCTCGCAGGCCACTATCTCGCAAAGGACAATATTTATTCCCAACACGACACACTTCCCACTCAACAAACACAATGCATTCACTCTTCACATGGTTTAATTAACTCTGAGTTGGTAGTCATACGAGATATATTGTAAACTCTAACGCTCTTACAGACATTCCTTTTCTTCCTCAGACGTCTTGCCGGAAGCAAAGTGCGCAAGTGTTCCAGCTATTTTTTCGATTATTTCTGTACAGAACCCTTCCATCACAATATACTATAAACCCAGTACTTGTTCAATTACCTAATCTTAAGAATTATAAAACTTTAATTTGTTAGCAAAAGAACTTTTTAAAAAATTTTTTCGCAATTATCAGTTTTTGAAATGCTAGATTTATATACGGGAAATTATCGTTACTTCACCTTTTTGTATGAAAAATTAGCGAGAAATAAGTATACAATAAACCCGCAATGACATAAAGATTAATGAGACAAATACAAAATAAAATAGATTCCTAAACATGTCATTCTTAATTTATAACATCTTCTCCGGTCCAATCCCTTTTCTACTTATTTTCTACTTATGTTTGGCAACGACATTTTTGGGAATCTGTTTTATTTTGTATTTCGTTAAACTGTCGACCGGTTATTGTTTTTAATGAGACAAAAAGCCACCACAAAATGGGGAGGGAGAAGAAATCCAAGAAACCCCTAGAAGTTGTGAAAAAAATCCGGCAAAAAATTAATTGAATTTTTTAATTCAAAAAAAGTCACGTGTTTTTTGGCTGTTAGCTTTTTAAATTTTACCCTGGCTAAGTTGAGACGATTTTACTGCCAAGGGAAGACGTCTCGCAACGGAAAGAGTAATAAAGTGGAGAGGAAGCGTAGAAGTCCAAACTGCGCTACTCATGCTTATTGAACTTATCAATAAACAATCATCTCACCATTTACGGAGGACAGAAAAACTGACAACGCAGCGACTGAACATTGTTTAGCGCCAGGAACATTGTTTTCTCTCCCGTTGGTATTTAACAAAATCTAAGCGCAAGTTAAAGGAAATAATTTAACGAAACTTCACCAAAAATCAAGATTACGAACAGTGGAAATACGCAATTGATGACCCTTCGGCATTGTTTGACCGAGAGTTCGAAAGAAGCCTTCATCTGAGGAAAACAGATCATTAGTGCCAGTAGAAGAGAAATGAATCTGCGACACAATTCACTAAGCAATTCAAAAACTAAGCGAGTGAACTCAAGGAAGCGTCGCCAAAAAGAATATACGAAAAACACAAAAAGATTGTTAACTACTTACGGCAGCTTTCGAATCAGAATTCAAAGTTGTCGTCTCGCAGAAGCAGAGGGTTATTGTGATGAGAACAAAAGTAAATATGATACGTAATCGTCCAGACAGCGAGCCCATACTCATGGAAAGTTTAAGTTATCTAACTCTTATCGGACTATGGAATGAATCGTTTTCCCACTGTTTTGGTTTGACTGAGCAAAAATGAATTCATTGTTTATATACTTTTTCATGTGGAATAGCTTCCTACCGTTTAATGACATCAACTACCGTTTCTGTGCATCGAAAGATGTTGATATCCCCATTCATTTGACTTTACCTTTTTTGGAAATTTCTATTTAGGCTGTAGTTTTCATTTCCTAAACCCACAAACCGTCAAAGCTAACCTTTAGTTGTTTCGAACCTTGTAACAAAACCCATCGAACGTAAACCCAATTGGTAATCGTATTGATTTTCTATTATTATTTCAATCTTTTCCTTTTTCAGTTTTAAAGATTTCGACATAAAGGTTGAGCCTCAATTTCAGAACAAATATTAATGCCCATCAAAGTACACGCAATAAGGCCATGATTTGTAAAAGAAATATGTTTATTAACAGGACTAACGTTTCGTTGCGTTTCGCAACATCATCAGAGTATGAATAAATTAAACGGGTATTGTATTTACAAGGTTAGAGATATGAAGTAGGCGTTATATTACAAGATGTATGGGAAACGAAAATGGATAGAAAACGAAAATAGACAGGACTCCTAAACTTCTGAGGTCTCGTGTCGTTTATTCTTACACGTGTCAATGCTGCTACTCATTGTATGTGGGCCAAACGGCCCGCCACTTACACACACGAGCCTCTGATCATCTAGGAATCTCTGCCTTGACAGGTAAAAAGCTTCTTAACCCATCACCTTCCAGCGTTTGAACTCATGTCACTGAGACTGGCCACACTGCATCACTCAACGACTTCAAAATCCTATCCTCCTGTTCTTCTGCCTCTGAACTTTTGGTAAGAGAAAGTCTTATTATTTCTAAACTTAAATCTTCCTTGAATGCCAATCTAAGCTCTGTTCCTCTCTCTCTCTCTCTCTCTCTCTCTCTCTCTCTCTCTCTCTCTCTCTCTCTCTCTCTTTTAACCGCTCTATCCATTTTCGTTTCCCATACATCTTGTAATATAACACGTACTTTATATCTCTAACCTTGTAAATACAATACCCGTTTAATTTATTCATACTCTGATGATGTTGCGAGACGCAACGAAACATTAGTCCAGTCAATAAACTTATTTCTTTTACAAATCATGGCCTCATTGCGTGCACTTTGCTGGGCATTAATATTTGTTCTGAAATTGAGATTTCCGCCTGGATCCTCGCTCGCGACAAGGTTGAGATTTTGGAACAGGACCAGATTTTGGAACTGACCAAGAAAAATATTTGCTAATATAGACGGCGGAGCGGAATTACGAGTGCGCGGGCTTGAGATAAAAATACAGCATTTTGTATGCTTCTCCGGGAAATTTCACAACAAGTGTTTTAAAGCGTAGTTGTTTCAACATTACATTTGGAAAAAAGTGGGAGGGCAACAGCCCCCGTAGCCCCTCCGGTTTCTCCGTCACTGGCTAAGGCAATTAGTAATTGATCAAATTACAAAACATTATTCCTCAAGGATCATGTTGAAAACACAGAATTCGTGTTAAGGTCAGGACTAAAGATTAATGGATGATAATTCGTTAATTAGTCATAATTAAAGTCAACCGTTTTGTGTAGTCGTGCTACATGAGTCCACAGTTGCAGTTCACATAAGGTGGTAAATCAAATTAACTAACCAGCGTTTGCTATGAGAAATCTAATATGTAGAATACACCAACTGGTATGATACTAAGTTTTTTGCCCATTTGTTCTCAAGCTTTTTCTCCGAAAATTGCTTGCAAACTATATCTTATGAAATCAAAGTATTTCATAACGGTTGAAGCCTCCAATGTATATTCTTCCACCACTGTGAAAGTTTGGTGTCTCCCGATTGTGTCTGACTTCTCCGTTTCACATAATCGGTTAAGTCGCCTAGATCATACTTTAATCATTTAAATTCGAGGTAGATGAATGATCTTCAAGCTCGATACCCAGAAAATGATTTCTGAGCGCCAGACGGGGATCGAACCGGCAACCTTCTGACCCGATCATTTCCTGGGTATCGAGCTTGAAGATCGTTCATCTACCTTAATATATTCAAGCTCTCAAGTTTCCTCAAACATTAAATTCGAGGTGTTGAGATAAATGAATGTCGTTTATTTTTATCTATGTATTCATAATTCCATTGGAAGAGAAGCGCATGGCGGGAGTGGAAATCTTAGAATGAATAATACGGCGATTTATATGGGAACATATGCTTCTGATAAGAGAAAGGATCTAATTACTAAGCTTAAAATTTCTTTAAATGTGAATCGTAGTTGTGTTTTTCTTTCGTTCTTTTAAAATTCCTTTCATTTTACTTTGATCCGGTAAACATTATTGTAGCATGATTCTTCTAAAATAGGGATTTATTTCACAAAATGGATATCACATGAGCAGCCTAATATTTTAGGAATAGATATGGACAAAATAGAATTGAATCATAACAATAAAATAAGAGTTAAAGTTTCGTTTCTAACATTGCAACTTCTTCAGGGATATATTCTTATATCGTATAGACAAATGAAAGCGTGAGATTCATTTGCTACTAAGACTATACATATATATGGATTTAAAAAACTCATTAAGAATTCATGAGGAAAAGGAAAATCATAACCGGGTCGTGTCATTATATGTGATAAAGACACATGTGACTTTATCCTGAATTTCTCTTCAAAGTTTCCTCAATATTTTTTGCCTTCGAAAACAGAAATTGTGAAACTTACGTATAGAATTAGCGTATAAAACGTTTCGTTTCTTAAGCCGTTCAAAAAACTCGCATTACGTCTTTTATCGGATCCGAAACACTCGGCTTCCGCCTCGTGTTTTATATCCGATTAAGCACTCCTATATATATATATATATATATATATATATATATATATATATATATATATGAGGTTAACTACTTGGGTGAGAGATAAGGATATATTAATACTACTTCCAAGTGAATCAAATCCAAAACGGGCAAGTAGAGAAAACTCTACGTGACCGCAGCCGGGAATTGAAACCGTGACCTTCGGTGTACTAGTCCCACGCTTACCAACTGAGCTACAAGGACAAGCCGGAAGGAGTCCATGGGATGATGGTATTTCGTATGATGTTTCGAAACACTGGTTTCTTCCACATCGGAAGAAACTAGAGTTTCGAAATTTTTCGTGTTTCTCGAAGCTAGTGTTTTGCAATTTTTCGTTTAATCTCATACTATTAGTTCACAGACAGAAGCTTTACAGAGACATAGTCTGTGCCGATATGGAAGAAACTAGTGTTTCGAGATATCACGTCAAATACCATCTTTCCATAGCCTCCTCCCGGCTTGACCTTGTAGCTCAGTTGGTAGAGCGTCGGACTAGTAAACCGAAGGTCGTGTGTTCGAATCCTAGCCGCGGTCGGTTAGAGTTTTCTCTACTTGCCCGGTATGGGTTCGAATCACTAGGAAGTAGTATTAATATATCCTTATATATATTTATAAAATTCATTAGGCAAACACAAAAGAAAATCATAAGAGTGTCGGATCTATATATATGATAAAGATACATGTGCCTTTATACGTATATATAGGATTTAAAACACGAGGCGATAGCCGAGTGTTTAAGACCCGATAAAGCACGTACTGCGAGTTGTTTAAATGTCTCATAATATTCACCACCTAATTCGCGAAGAAAGTTTGGAAATTTATCTTTCGTAAGCAGGAAAAATTGAACTTCTTCTTCACGTATATAGGCACATGTATCTTTATCACATATGTAGATTCGACACGGTTATGATTTTCTTCTGCCTTTTTCTTATGAATTTTTAAGTACTCAAGCCGACCGACGTAAACAACAATAACACTCAGTGTAATTGCCACAAGAAGGCCCACTGACCTCTAAACGGTGCATGTTTAACACGGAGCATCGTCTACCAGGCTACTGTCACTCCCAGGAATCAAATTCCGAGGATATGCATAGGAATGACGGAACACGACTTGAAAACACGATACCGAAACCATAACCTTTCATTTAATAACAGGAGATATTTCGATAGCTCTACATTGTCGAAGTTCGTCTGGGAATTGAAAGAGTCCAACACAGAATTTTCAATCGAGTGGGCAATTGTTATATATGCAAATGCATGTAAAAGTGGTGGAAGGACCTGTAACTTGTGCTTAGTTGAGAAAATCCGAGCGCGCATAAATTTTATGCTTTTAATGTCAAGCCTCGATAATAACTTTTAGTCTGATGATCGCCTTTGAGCGTGAAACTCGAGTTACTTGTATTGTAAATAGGTTTAAGTTTTATCAAGTTTTTCTCACCATTTTGTAGTCGTTAACTTTATATCTATTTATATATATATATAGTCTATTTAGTTATAGCTTTGAGCAACTGTCGTTACACGGTGTTTGACGCTTAATAGACTATTAATAAACTAAATAGACTATTAAAGCTCTACACCTTTGTATTGAGCTCTCTTCTCTTCAGAGACCAAACAGGTACATTTACATTTATATATCTATATATATATATATATATATATATATAGCAAATCGCAAAAATTATAGCACAAAACATATCAACATATAAACATATCAAGACCATTGTATCTTCATTTTATTCTCACTTCAACCGTCAGTGAAGATATGTTATGGGTATCTTGGTACATTCGTTGGCCAGTTTAATGTATTAAGGTTGATTAAAGTATTCACGGTTACAGATTTACCGACAAATGCTTTTTTTAATATATGTTTATGTTTGGCAAAATTTATGGAATTTGCTGTATATATATATATATATATATATATATATATATATATATATGAGATAGATAGATAGATAGATAGATAGATAGATAGATAGATAGATAGATAGATAGATAGATAGAATATTTATTAAAATAATTACATCGCAGCCCTGTAGCTGAATTGCGTAATTAATTCACATTAAGAAAAAATATAGGACATTAAAGTAAGTATAAATAAAGCTGTATATACAAATGTTGTGACATATAAAATCTCTAAAGTTTATTGTTGATCAAGCTGCACATCGATGGAATAAAAGTATTTTGGTAACGCTTAGTATTAATTTGAGGAATGTTAAGTGTTTTCTTTCTCCTAAGATTGTACTTTGGTTGGTATCTTTGAGGAAGGAATCCGTATAATTTGTGTGATTGATCACACATAATTATTTTGAAAAGTTTTTCACACAGATCGTGTCTCCGGCTTTGTAGTGTTGGTAGCTTGAAGCTCTTTAGATTTTGCTGGTAAGACTCTCCTGGAGATAAAATTAACAGCACGCGTTTTTTGAACTCGTCCTAGGTCGTCACTTTGGTAGCTCTACAGGGAGTGGTGGAACACAGGTGCACAATATTCAAGCACTGGTGTAATGCAGGTGCAATAGAACATAATGATATCTTCTATTGGTACACGCGCGCGTTTCAGCAAAACTATAAAGTATAGGCGTTTGCTAGACTTCCTTATGACGTTGTTAATATAATCGTTCCACAGTACAGTGTTGGAAATAGTCACTCCAAGAATCTTGGCATGGTTGACAACGTCAAGTTCCTTTCCTTCCACAGTTATCGGGTCAAAGGAATGTTTTTGTTTCTTGAAATCGATGATCATCTCGTTGCACTTTTCTGAGTTTAGTTGTAACTTGTTTTCATGTGTCCAGTCCTGCACAATAACGGCGTTGCTTTGGATGGTGCTGCAGTTTCCTTTTTTAACAAATTCGGCAACAGTCGTATCGTCGACATATTTCCACTTGCTGGCATTGGGGAATCTTAAGTCATTAATCATTAACAGGAATAACCACGGGCCAAGTTTGGTGCCTTGAGGGACGCCTGATGTATATATATAAATATATATATACACCAATGATGAGTACCACGAAGGTTACAGCGTTGGAATGAAGATATAGAGCGCTCAATGCCGTTACTGGTAGAGATCGCCTGAGCGCGTGAAACTCAGAGTAGTGACAGGAAAATTTTGTCTTTCGTATTTAAATATATATATAAAAAAGTGTATATTGTGGTAATGATGGAGACTATAAATAAGTTAACCGCTCATTTCGCACAAACGTTATCGCTTTTATTGAATTCTTCAGTTAGCACCTGAAGAGCTTCAATAAAAGCGAAACCGTTTGTGCGAAATGAGTGGTTAACTTATTTATAATCTCCGTCGTTACCACAATATACACTTTTTTCTATAATTCTACTTGTGTAAGACAATCAAAACCTTCTCTCTCTCTCTCTCTCTCTCTCTCTCTCTCTCTCTCTCTCTCTCTCTTTCTCTCTCTCTCTCTCTCTCTCTCTCTCTCTATATATATATATATAAAGTAAATTCAATTTGTAATTTGTAATTTAATTGCTTCACCGTCATAGTACAAAGCAGTAATTAAGTAAGTACAATAAAATATATATAAATAAATAATATATAAATAAATAATATATAGACAAACATAACTAAAACTAGAGGACGGTAGGGTAACCGCAACGATCTGTATAGTAAACTTTTTATATGTTGCGGTGTGTACTGTTTGTGGGAGGTGGATCTTTCTCTTGATTTCCTTCAAGAAAATAACTCTGTTTACAACTGGTCATTTGGATAATGCAAGCTTGAATAAACATTTTGAATACCAGCTAATAATTCACGATGAAAACACGAAGGAAAATCATAACCGTATCGTGGGCTCGTATGTTATAAAAACACGATTTTCTCGTTAAAAGTATACGTTTCAGAAAACATTAATTGCAGGCTTTCTCCAGTAATCAGCGTATAATGGAGTTTCGTTTTTGAAGAATTTTAAAAAAAGCAGCCACAGTACGTACTTTATGGGATTTAAAACACTCTGGTGTCGTCTCATGATTTAAATCATAAATGTACTGGGGCTCCTGTTTTGAAAGTTACATGATTAGACAAACTTCATAAAAGGGGAGGAAACATGAGCTAGGGTCGTAGTATATATTAAAAACGTTAACTCTCCTATCATGAAGTTCCTCTTGGTAGCAAAAAACACACAAACCGAGCTATCACTTAGATTGGTAGATTCTTTATTAATAATACATAGCAGTCAGAAGGCTGAATTGCGTATTAAATACAATATAAATAAATATCAAAATACGAATGTACATACATACTTAACCACCGAGAAACCAACCAAGTCAACCATTAACTTTCAATCAACCAAGAGATTATTCAGTTAACTTAGATCCATCACACCATTGAATACATAATCACGGAACCAAGGTACCCGGGGAAAAGATGACATGAAATCCTAAAATTATCACGTCATAATGATTCCTTTCATTTTAAAGTCATGGATATACCCTGGTCTAATATACACAATAGAATTTGGAATTGGCCCGGCACTGTGACCGATTTATATGCTGGAGTATATTGGAAGGTTAGACTTGTTTTTGCTGACTAGTGTTAAAACTCTTAAGTAAGCCAATGAAAATACCAGGATTTTAATTAAACTACGTGCTAAGTTAGAAAACCATTTTCAAACACAGTATAATGACATAGTAATGGCGTTAACCTTTTAAACTTAGTAGTTTGGATCCATCTCTAAGTTTGATCGTCGAGCGTCAGTGGTGGTGTTTGCTATCCGAATATACGCCAATATGATTGCCGAATAAAGTCCAGCGATTAAGGAGGTTTACACAATGCTCTTGCGTTCTTTTGATCTAAAGACAGTAGGTTGAAACTATTGATAGCCTGTTGAATAACGATGGATAAGTATGCACGTCAGGCAATATTCTCAATGAAAGGTCGCTCCTATCCCAAAATAATTGGTAAAATGTGTGTGTAGTCGTTAAAGTCAAGTGGTATTTACAAGTTTGCAACGTTGGTCGTTTGTCCCGGTTAGTTAAGATTGTATTCTGCATGGTTATGGAACTTATCTATATGTAAACATTGTCACTTTTCAAAGACAATAGAAAAACTGACAGTTTGGGAACATTTGCTGATTTACCGCAGGAAAGTTTTATTTTCTCCCTGTAATAAACAAGTTAAGCGAGCGAGTTAAGCAGATTCACCAAAAATCATCTGTACGAAAAATAGAAATAAATAACTGACGAATTCACGGCGCTAAAATTCAAAAGGCTCAGCTCAGAGAAGCGTGTCATCACTGCCATTGAAAGAAAAATAAATCTGATATACAGTATTTTGGATTAAGAGTATGTACTCTTGGCGCGTTAATATTATTTATTTGGTATGCAGCTTTGGAATTGAGAGGATGCTCCGTTCTCTTTTTGCATAATTAAAGGGAAATAAATTCAAACTTTATATGTTTTCAAAAATTGTGTTGCTAATTCTCAAATGCCTTCCTGACCATGTGAATGATGTCAACCACTCCTTTTATATTTTCGAATAATGAAAATTCACCAGACAAAAAAGACTGTAAGAATACCCCCACACTACTCTTGCAAAGAGTACTAAAAATCGCTTTATGAAAATATGACAACAGGAATGTAATTATGGTCTTAAAAGCTGACTGTTTCGATACGTTTATAGTCGGGCGACGTTGTTTGCTTGTCGTATTGACAATGACGCTACTATGCGTGCATTTCAAAAGGTTCAATAAACTAACAATGTCTCCATGAATTAACGCACAACAGAAAAACTGATCGCTAAACAACGTACAGCAAGATTTTCTTCCGTAAACCTAAGAACTTGTAAAAATAAACTCTAGAGTGCTTTGCCCAAAAGAAATATACGAAAAATATATTCAGATTATTCACTAGAAGTTACTATTAGAAGGGAAGTGCTGCCTCAAAAGACATGAGTTTAATGACATTTTCCCTTGCAACGGTGCGACCTGAGTTTATTTTGCCTCCGGCAGAAGGGTATGGTTCAAACATTGAAAACTAAACTTGGATGATCAGAAGAATGGGAAATAAACACATAATATGCAAAAAGGTTTTATTTTAATTATAATGATATTACATTTAAAATTACAAATTTATATTACTTATTTCATTTCAATTAGCAAGGCTATCAAATGCATACAATAGATACAATATGCAGATGATGTTTTGCGCACCTTGGTAAGCAAATGGTAAACGACCATACCTCTTTAATATAATGTCTGTGATAAATGTGTCAGTTGAATTGAGTGTCATGTTATGAGAAATAAAGAGCTGAATAAATTGTGCAGCAATATACAATTGAATCACAAGATTATTTGGCACGAATGGTATGTAAGATGTGTTATTTTTAGTAAGTTATCACGTAGTTGCTCAATTGTTTATTACAGAATCATGCTCAGAAAAGCATTTTGTCCAACTTCATAAGAGATCTTAGTAAAAATGTTTTTCTTTGAAGAAGATGTTTGCGTTAGTTTGTTACTTATGTTTACATGATTGTTTACTGTTGGGAATGCATCACTGAAACTACTACAGTTTAATTTCCAGTAGCAGATGCGTGTAAATCTGTTGGTAATAGAGTAGATGCTGCAGTGTGTTCATTCCAGCGGGAAAACATATTACTGTACCAAATACTATTGTTCATATCCATGCCAGGCAGGTAAAGCTTCTATTGTTAAGAATCACATGATTTAGTCATCGCCCTTCGAGGGAAACACTAATCCATTACTTTTGAGAAGATTTCTCATTACTGTATTAGTACATAGACACAGGTGCAATGTACTGACCTGCATTATTGGGTAGGAACCATTGTCGAAACCAACAGTTTAAGTTCCATAAGAACCTGCAGTAATGTAGATGATAAAGTAAGTAATGTAGTGTGTTCATTCCAGTAGGAAAAGGTATGCAATAGGAAATGTACCAGGTATTGTTGTTATCCATGAAAGACAGGTAATGATTCTATTGTTAGTGAATCACTGCCTTTTGTGTGGGGCCTTTAAAGGAAACAATAATCCATTTTGTTTGAGATCATTTCGATGAATTGTATTGATTAATACACATACAGTGGATCCACATGCACTATTGTGGAGTATGTGACAACATACTGTAAGTATATCCAGTGGTCCCAATGGTCAAAGCAGTGGTATAGGAAAACTAGTTTAACCAAGAAAACGATGATCAAATAACATTTCCAGAGTTAGTGAATCTATTGAGCTCAAGGTAAGGCACTTCCATAAACCATTTCTTTCGCGGAGACTTATTTACTTGTTGCCACCAGATATTTCACATGTAAGTATATGAAATCATGTATGAAACTATGAAAATCTATAAAACAAGAAAACAGATTTCTTAGTAAGCACAGTTGACAAAAAAAGTCACGGGGGACTGAAACAAAAGTAATGAGTATTTCAAAACAACGTAAACTAATAAGTATTTTATTAGGATTGCATAGATATTTTGGGATGACTCCGCGTATTCAATTACAAGGCCTAAACTCTACATATAAATTACCGAGGCAAAGGACCACAACAAAACTAAAAACACAAACCTAACGGCTGACAACGCCTCTTTAAAGTAATAGCTACCATTTTAATCACTTTATAATTATTTACTCACCTTTTGACTAATACCTCAAAAGTATGAGGGAAAAACAGTTGAAAGAAATACAGTGATAACACGAACTGGGATTAACACTACCAAACGTCGCCACGTCCAAACGACAGAAGCACGAAGTTCGTGTTGTGCAGTCTTCTCGCTGGTGCTAACTGAAAATGCACACTTGCCGGCATCATCTGGTATTGAAGAATTGTGCGAACATCCAGAAATCCTAAATCGATTTTGACCAATCGCGATCACATTGACTTAACGTAGCTCGGCGAATAAACTGGGTACGAAAACACCGGAACCACAAGAATAGTGTGTGCTGCCTGTGGATCATTTAACCCCCAACGGCGCGTATAGGCGCGATTTAATGTCTGCAAACTAGATGCATGGACAGAATTCAACAGATTTTCAACAGGATTTTGATTAGTTTAAATAATTTATAATTTATTCTCAAAAATTTTGACTCGAATCATGCAAGTGATACGATATCCTCTGGAACCTCTGTTTGCCAATATTTTTCTTGCGTATTAAGAATCTTTCTGACTGAAGGACTGTCCTTCTCAATTCAAACCATCGTTTTAGTGCCAGTATGTTGGCGATTTCTTTATTTTGCTACGATCTCCTAACCATTATCTTCCGTCTGTAAACTATTTAAACTCCAAGATTCTCAAAATTACTTTTACGTATGAAGTAGAAGTGAACCAGAACCAGCCGACAACTTTAAGAAGTATAAGACGAATTCAAAATCTGAATAAAAGCGACATCTTGAAAAACCCAATAACCTTATAATCTGTATCTTGGGTTTTTAAAGATGTCGATTTAATTCGGATTTTGCTTGGTAGAAGTGAATAATTCTCTTCAATTTCTTGATATTAATATTCATCGTTCTGGTGGTTTCTTTTCTGCATCCAACAGACAAAATTAATCCCTTTCGGTGTGAGTCGTCTCTCTTTGTGAGCTAAATTCATCTGGCGTTAACAATGTCAAATCAAAAAGTCAAATATGAACTGAAAAGAGTTGCTATTCATTGTTTCGATAGTCTCTCTTCTAGATCCGTTGGTATAAATCCTACCATTATCGGTCTTTTGACTTTTTTCGATTCCCTTACTCGTCTTTCGAAAGAAAAAGGTTTGATTTTTTTTAATTACTTAACAGATGTCTTAACGCCCTCTATTTACATTTGTTGCCTCAGCTGAACTTGAAAAACCTATAAGAATTTTTATACAAAAATGTTTATCCATAAAAGTTTATTGACTCTTGCTTTGTTTCCCTCCTTCCCAAGGTTTTTGCTAATTCGTGTAAACGTCGAGTGTGTGTTGTAAAAAATTTATCTTGATAATCGAAACTTTCCTTCATGTACAATGTTGTAAACCTTACTGTTAATCGAGTGCAAATGCCACAATGTTCTTAAAAATATTTACTGCACCCAATCCCATTGTTTTTTTTCTGTTGACCACTCACCAGACAGCATTCTGGTGGAGTTCACTCTCAATCAAGAAGGCTTTTCTCGAACCATACACTCATACGCCGTTTATCTCAGATCACGCGATGTTTATTATCTTAAGTGTCGAAATTGCTGATGTTCGAATTTCGGCGTAATTTGCCGACACATTCAGAGACGAGTCCGATATACCACCTCGGATGGTCGTTTTTAACTGGTAATAGACGCATTAACCTTCTCCTTGAAACATTCCTAACTCACCATCGTGATTCAGTACACCTTGTGTCCGTCCTAGATTCGAGATATTTTCTGCTAGCTCCTCTCCAAACAAATTCCTTTCAAGTTGAAGTCTACTCATTGCTAAGATTTAAACTTTTGCTAAACTCGAAAACAAATTATATATTTTTAGTTTATCGAGGACATTTCCATGTATTTAAATGTCCTTTTATCTTCGCTAACCTTTCGTTCCGCTCGTCAGAGACGTCGTCAGGCAATAACCGTTCGTGCTTGACAACCTCAGCTATATTCACTTGCTGGATGTGCTTGGGGGTTACATTATCATATGTGGCTACCTAGTGCAGAATGAAACGTAGATTGTTTCAGTGAAACGGCAACGTCGATGGTCGAACGTTTGCTAAAAATAAAAATAAAATCAAATGAGAAATTTACAAATTACCCCTAAAAGCGCTCAAAACGAGAAAAATTTGATGCAAGAAATGCGACAGATCGCGTGCAAACTAATTAAATAATTAAGGAACTGCTAATATGAGCTGGATAATCCTATTTGTTGGAGATCCTGCTTTTCATCAGAAGAAACAGTTTCAATAACTCATGAGCTGGCCTGTCATATATCAAAAACTCGTCCCCAGCCGTCAAATTTAAAAAAATACAGCAAGAAACATGCTCCGACCAAGAACATCGTGTAAGCTCAATATTTGAGTTAAGACAAGACAAAACTGATTAATAATTCACAACTAAAACACAAAACGAAAAATCATAACCGTTTTGTGAGTTTATATGTTGTAAAAACCTACTTCGACTTGTGAGTCAAAATTTTGGGGCTAAGAGAACATTAATTAACATTTATATGAAGACAGGATTTGATACGATCATAATTATATATATACGAAAAAAAACCTGACTGCCCCAGCCGAGAGTCGAACACAAGGTCTCCGAATCTATGCATCGGTGCTCTGACCTCTGAGCTACTGAGACACAGTTAGGACAGTCAGAAATTTTCATATATACTGAATTGGCCACCATTCTCAATTCTCTAACCGGAAGACATCTCATCTTCACAACGTGGAGTGGAGCCTCTCAGGCGACTTCCTAAAAAGTAGAGAGAGTGATACACGACTTTTGTATACAGGAGGCTTTTTTTAAACAAGATTTATATGAAGAGAGGATTGCATACGATCATAATTATATATGTACGAACAAAACCTGACTGCCCCAGACAGAAATCGAACCAAAGGGCTCCGAATCTACGTATCGGCGCAATGACCTCTGAGCTACTGAGACACGGCTAGGTCTGCTAGCCGACAAAAAAAAAAAAACAAAAACTGGAAAAAGTGATGTTTATGTTACTACAGACGCATTTTATAATGTCAGTTGTTTCTTTGAAGTTTTTATCTTAATGAATTTAAGGTTTTCGCATCTTCAATTCACACCGAATGTTTACTAGCAGCAGTCTTTTCACGTCATCCCCAGCCAAAAGTGGGCTTTTTTCATAGGATTTCCCGACGCCTATTTCAGAGCCACGCCGACACTGACTCAGAATACGTGCTTTATTAAATCTAAAAAACTTTCCTGTCGCTTCGTGTTTTAAATAAGATAATACACCACTGCTATTGTTTTAAAAAAGAATATAACCGACTTCGCGAAAGATTCAGGTATATGGACTTGGGTCATATGATGTATTCGAAACGTTAACTGCAATTGCGTCTTATGCATTACTTAACCTTTTATAAAGTTATATAAATATCAATTTTTATTTTTAATTATTTTATAAGATTTGAGAAATTTTTTGAGGAAAATAAAATTTATTTGAGGAAATGTTCTGCTTAATGAACTCGGTTGGAGAATTTACCATCCTAATATCTTTGACTGCTTCTTCACTAATTCAAACAAAACGTAGAGATCCTTACCGAGACAGTAACTGTATTGTTCTTCTCAACACATATATATCCTTCATGCTTGTTCCTGATCGTAACACCACCTTGTTTAGCTGGTTTTATTTCAGTGAATGCTTTATGATTTAAAATAAAAATAGAAAAAAAAGAAGTTATTAACTGGATAACTCACAGAGTTCAAAAATCATTGCCACTTGGCTATTACTTTCTTTCGGTTTTTCAGGTCTCTAATTTTTTTAAATTTTTTTGAAAGAGAAATTGATTTTATTGAAAGGTAAGTTGCCCTGCGACTAGTTTTGCCTGGACAACGGAAAAAATAAAAGGGAACTTCATGTCTTTCTGGGGCGGATCCATAATTTTGAGAAAGTTTAAGAAAATTCATGCCAATATGTGGCATTTTAGTGAACGAATTTTTTTGCTACTGTTTTTAGCATCAAAGCATTAACGTTGCCAACCAAAATCTGTTCCACGCCAACGTTAAATTTAAATGGTTGCAGGCACAAGTGACAATGTTATATTCGATTAATCAGTCAATGACTGGTTGTCACGTCAGTGCACATCTAGTTCGGTTGGTTATTAGCCATATGTCAATTCAGCAATGTCAGTAGTAATAATTATAGTCCAAATAAAGTCCTGGCAAAATATTGAAAACTGATCAAAAACAAGACGTATCCAGTATTTTATTAATTTGAGATTCTTCTAATAACTCTTTCTTTACTTTGAGGTTTGTTTCCATAAGATCTCTCTCGCCAACCTTCCTGGTAGCCATCATTTAATTCCTGTGTGTTGTAACCAACCAAAAAGTCGCCAGACAACTTGTCAAAAAAGGGAGGTGCACGTCCGGTCCCCTCCAACTAAATCTTTCCCAATATTTTCTAACTGTGTGGAAACTAATGTAACCGAATTTGAACAGAGGAAAGGCGAAAATAGATTCCAAAATCATCATGTCATGGTTTTACCAATCCTTTCAAAGTTCTTGGAGCACCCCTACCTATTGAAGTGCGGAATTTGAAGTTGGTCTTACAGGTGACGTATTTGCTCCTTGGTTTATACTGAAACATTGAACGTTTGCGCCAACGTGTGTTAAAACTCCTCGGAAAACTTATCAAAATGGTAGCGTTGTTCATTAATTTAAATAATGTGCTAGTTTTTCCAAAAATCGGTCTCAAACACAGAATTATGAAATCCTTTAAAATAGGTTTAACTTTCTAAACTAACTGCCTCGATCGTTATGCGAGGTTGAGCTACGTGCGTCGACTTCACTTGTGATCTTCACGTAGTGTCCCCGGTCACTTTTCAGTTGATAAAACTTCTTCACATTTCCGGACGGTTTGTCGGACTTCTTGAAAGCCTGCAAAGTACAAAAACATAAAACTCATGGCTATTCCAACACTATAGGTGAAATATGTTTGTCTTTGACCCTTTTTGCTTGGTGTCCTTCTTTTCGATTTAACTCTGGCTAAGGTCAGAAGATTTTACTGTTAAGGGGAGACGTCTTGCTTGGGAAAGGGTAAAATTGATGGGCACGTTTACAAGTAAACAAATTTGATCATTTGTTGCACAAGTCGTAGTATACCCAGCCTTATCAAACGTATCAATAAAAAAAAATGTTTCAACCGTTTACCGATGAGAGAAAAAGATACAGCACAGAACATTTTCATTTCTCGGCATAACACTTTCATTTCTCGACATCCAAATCAAACACCACAACGGCTCTTTCTTACATCTGTTGACCAAAAACCAACTTCCTCAGGACTGTTCACTAATTTCCATAGTTTCATTTCTCTCTCGTACAAAAAAGGTTTGATTTTAACCCTTCTTAACCGTTTCTTCAGAATCGTAGCGTCATAAGATCTCCTAAAAAAAGTAATTTATTTTTGCCTTCCTTTCACTGGCCTTCACAGTTTCCAAATTCGAGCTCAAATTCAAAAAATGTACTCTTCCACCTTTCCTCAGACTTCCGAACTTCTTGTCAACGAAAGCCTACATTTTCGCCAACTCAATCCTTTCTTAAACACAAATCTTAGTTCTACTCCTCTACCCCTGCTCTAATTGACTTCTTTCTATTTCATCTCGTGTAATTTTATTGATATCTTTATTTTCACAATGTGTCGTAGTGTGTGTCACTGTCACTTATTTTAGTCTTTCCGACTGTAATATAATCCTAATTAGTCCACTATATAATTGATGTAACCCTACCTATCGTCTCACTCTGATGATGTTGCGCGCTGCAACAAAACGTTAGTCTCTGTTTCTTAATAAATTATTCTTAAAAGTTACGAGTTTGTCATGCCTCTATTCCGTACAATATGCTGGGTACTACTTTTTATACTTCGTTTAGGAGTGCACAGTAATTTGTCGACCAGGAAATTAGTTTTTCTTCCGTTAATGTTTAACTATCCAAATCCAAAAGGCAATTTAAGCGTACTAATTCAACACAGCTACAAAAAATGAAGACTACGAAAAATGGAAAGGAACATGTAACAAACGTCTAGCACTGGTTAACATAGACTTCAAAGCCTCTCACAGATTAATGTATGATTTATGTATGTTTAGTGCCACTAAACGGCTCTTTACACGTCCAATTTTGTGCCTTGCAATTGATTTCTTGGTTTATGTGTTTTTAACTGACGAGAGCGTCGACGACAAACTGCAGAGAATCATAATCGGATATCTTACTGAATAGACTGCCATGAGTATATTACATACACTAGGATGACAATCTTAACGTGCAACATTGCACGTGTAAATGGCCCTTAATAGAGAAATAAACCCGAGACACCATGTTTCTGATAAAGGACCCATCCTCGTGGCACACACTGATCTCGTATACAGGTTCTGTTGACTTGTCCTTTGGCGTGATTATAGAGAAATGAATACAACAAGTATATTTATTTTAAAAATTCTACCACCTCCTGGCGATATAAAAGAAACCAACCATAGCTTTTCTATTTTCCAGTATTTTCATGTTCACAAGAAAAAAAAAGCTCTAAGTACCAAAGCACCATTAATATTGGCAAGACTAAAAATCGCTCAACTGAAAAATGACCGCAGGAATACCATTATGGTCTTTAAGGCTGACTGTTTAGATTTGTTTACGATTGTGCGACGTTTATTTTGTCGTAGTGGTTGCGGCTCTACGCTGTGAATGGATTTCAAAAGTTTCCATAAACTGGAAATATTATTTTCTCGTGATTGAAAATCTGTCAACACAGCAACCTACGATAATTTACCAATTTTGGAGTCTCTTTCGTAAATGTAAAATCTAAACGAATGAACTCAAGGGAGCTTCACCCTAAAAGAATGTACGAAAAATACAAACTGATTAACTTACGGCATTTAGGAAGTTGATAGTCCAGGTTAGTGTAGTCTTGAGAAAACTTATTTTTTGATCAAGTTGTATGCCTCCGGGAAAGAGTTAAAGCCTTAAATGCAGGCTAGCAGACGTTGATATTGGCATTCATGCACTGCTCTTCGTGCGCTCGAGTTGGGGCCTGAAACGGTAATTTTCACGTTACCTTTTCCAAAATTTATTTCGATCATGACCACCAAAGTATACTGAGACACACTACAAAGATTTGATAAGACATTTACTGATATATCAGCTACTATTTAGATGCTTTTTATGATTTCACTCTAGTTATGATACTTATGTTGGATTTCCATGAAGGGAATATAGTCGCGCGAACAACTATTCCATTGTTAAAATTAAATAGTTTTCTACTTACTTCCACCTGAGAGCTCGTAAGCCAAAGAGAAAAAGTTCCCTGCACGAGTTTGTTCCCTAAATAGAAATCCAGCTTTATAAAAACGCCCTTTTATAAGTCATGCATCAGATGGTACAGAAGCAGCAGATGACACCGATTGTAAACATTTCAATATAAATTAAGTATCTTGTGAAAAAACAAACCCAATACCAATATTTATAATCTAAATACGGTTTGCTTTGTGTATTGATGTATGAGCTGCCTTTGCATTAAAAATACCATTTCCAGTGAATCAGACAGAATTTAATTGAGAAAAATGTTGATAAATGTTCTACAAAGTTACCTGGATAATCTTAACTTTCTACCTGAGACTTCCTCTCGATTTCGACGCTGGTCTTGTTCTGTGGTATTGTTTTCGAACATTTGTTGTGTGCCGAAGAGAGGGGACTTTTGTTTCGCATGCGCTAGTGGAGAATATACGGGGGTACCACTCAATTACAATCACGGGGACTTGAAAAATACAAACAAATATTGCAGGAAAGTTTTGAAAGGCCGAATTTTTCTTTGTGTTCTTTGTGCTTTGCTCAATTTTCGTAAAATCCACTGTGAGTAACCAAATTGAAGGACCAAGTTCTGGCTAACCATTTCAATACCAATTGAAATCTTAAGAATTGTATTCTGGCGAAGGCTAGATAAATTTTTAGATATGGCTCGTTTGAGCGCTTGTATTTTTAAAGACTATAATTATTCTGTTTGAGTACTTGTCTTTTTATGCGTTTCAACCCAAAGCCAATTGTTAAAAATTTTGTTCTGGCTAACGCCAATTGACTTTGTCCAGTAGAATTCCGAGGGATTCAGAAGAAAAACCTGGTAGGTTTTCACTATTATAGAGGTGAATTGATCGAAGTTTCTTAGTTTTACGTGTGTCCTTTTCCTAGGATGTTTAGCTGAAGAGTATCGTTGAATTACGAAAGAAGAAAATTTAAGAAGATTTTATTGTACAAAGAAATAACCAATTTATGACCTGGACAAATCCATTAGGTTTCGCAAGTCGGCAGGTGTCAACGGATATTTGGCTACCTCTAAACTAGTTGGACTGACCAGAGATACTGTCGTAGGCCAATACAATTAAACGGAAAAAGAATTAAGTCAACAATCTAAAAGATGTGCTACTACCTTAGCCTGCTATGGAGCATCATTGCTAAATTCAAATAACATAAATTAGAGGAATGTATTGATAAAAAGCACCAACTACAGTCATTGAGAAATGTTGTGGAGCTTTTTGTTAAAATTTGGGCAATCAAAACACCAGGCAGAAACGAAGTCTGGTAATAAAACGTATTGCCGAGCAAATAATCTTCAGCGATGACATATGGCACGTAAACACATCAGGAAATTTTGGAAATACTTTAATACGAACTAACGTTTCGTCACTTTCCAAGCAACATCATCAGAGTAAGATATGTTTACAAAAATTTCTCAGCTTAAATAACCAATACGATTCGAGTGATAGACATGAAGAAGGAAGAAATTAATGACGTGTCGAATAGGGATTAAGGAGAGGGAGGGGAAATATGTATACATCAAAACCACATAAAAGGAAAAGACCTAATACTTACATTAAGAGAGGGTTTATTTTCGCTCTTGACGAACTTTCTTGAAAAGTGTGACTAGTTCAGAACGATTTCTAGCCAAAACTGAAAAATTATCGAAGAATATCGCTTGTCCAGTTTCTCTTTTATGTGTTAAGTTGCTGGATAAAGTGGTGAAATGAGAAGTATCATTACTTGTATGAGGCAAAATGTCGATGTGTTCGCAGATCCTGGTGTGTAAATTTCGAGTTGTTTCACCCAGATAGAACGCGGAGGAACGTTGGCACGTAATCTTGAAAACAAAATTAGGTCTTAGGCGCATAGGGATTCGATCCTTGATTCGAAAAAAATGTGACAAACGGCAAACTTATGAAAAAATTACTCAATGGTGGTCAATGTGTTGGTGGGCCGATGGTACGATGTTCAAAAGCTGTTGGCTATCCATAGTATTGCCTTTCACCGGTAACGACGGACTCAAAATTTGCCAACAGCTTTTGAAGTTGATATCATCGGCCAACCTATGCATAGACCTCCGAGTGAATTTTCGACCAGTTTGCCCTTCTGTCACATGTTTTTCGATTCAAAGATCAAATCCCTATGCGCCTTAGATCTAATATTGTTCATAAGTTTACGTGCCAATGCCGCTCCGCGTTGTATTTGGGTGAAACAACCCGAAATTTACACACCGGGATCTGCGAACACATGGGTATTTGGGCTCACACAGGTAATGAGACTTCTCATTCCACCTCTTTGTCTAGCAACTTCACACATAAAAGAGAAGCTGGACAAGCGATATCTTTTGATAATTTTTCAGTTGTAGCAAATGGTCGTTCTGAACTAGATACCTTTATTCGAGAACGTTTGTTAATCGCGAAAATAAATCCCTCTCTTAATGTAAACATTAGGTCTTTTCCTCTTATGTTGTCTTGATATATTAATATATTTTCCCTCTCTCTGCTTCAGCCCTGTTCGACACGTCATTAATTTATTCCTTAAAATATACCACAAGAAGTTCGAAATGCCTCACTAAAAAGGCATTTCGCAAAAGTGAATTTTGGCTTAAAGGAATCATGAACTAGATAACAAATATGCAATGTTAAGTAACCTATTTTCTATTGATTTGCTTTGTTATAAAAACTCCGTTCACAGCGAGTGGCCTCGTTAACGTTAGGTTTAATAGACATCTTAACCAACATCGAATTAGAGGGGGAGACATGAACTTGGGTAGTGGTATTACTGGTATATATTCAAAATCTTAACTGTATGACCATAACATTCCCAGTGATCACACCAACAACCAAATAAGTAAGCTACCATCCAAGCAATGAGAAGTTAACTAAATTACACTGTTAACTATGTCCAAATGACCATATCACGTAATCAAGCAACCAAGCAACCCACCATCTTACCAACTAATTCAACTAAACACATTCAACATATTTCAAAGAAATTTTTCTTAATATGCAAGAAATTGTCTTGTTACTACTTGAAGATATATATTTTGATAAAATTTGTTAATAACTGAACTATAAAATCTTGTTTTGAGAAATATAAACTAGATTTAAGAAAATGTTTTTCTTAAAATAAGAAATAATTTGCTTTTGCTTGCTCTATTAGATAAATGGTTACGCAAGTTTTGAGACATTTTCAACCTTCGTATGTATATAGGGTTTCTTTAATTATTCAAAGAAAAGAAAACAGATCCCTACCAAGACTTTAACAACACTGTTCTGATCAAAACAAACATATCCTCCATTATTTTTGCTTCTGATTGCAACACGGCCTGGTCCATGCGATTCAATTGCAATTAATGCTATATTAAAAGAAAATAAAAATAGAGCTGGTCAACTCACTGAGTTCAAATTGTGGCATCGAATTTCGCCAATCACAGTAAATAAATATTTTATTTTTTTGAAATCTATGAATTTGTGGAACAGGGGGTAGATTTCTTTGTCGGTTAATTAGCCATCTATTGATTTTGCTTGAACACCTAAAAGTATAAAACTAAAGATCTGTAGAAATAGATTTTAATTGAATTCCCAAGTGGAAAGAAATTAGAAATGCTTGTATGTGACGATTTCTTTAACAGTTTTAATTGCGTCCCCAACCTATTTTCATCAACAAAATTTGAAAGTTACAGCACGCGACGACCAATTTGTTTTCTTGTGTATATTCGAGCACCACACGTTAGACTATCCTGACCTGGTTAACATTAGAACTCTAGGCAAAGCGATGGAAATCTTAAAGCTGTTCATTAAACTCAGTAATTCGGTAAACCAGACTCAAACACATAATAATGAGATCTTAATGGATTTAACCGACTAAACTTACTGTTTGGATCCTTTTCTATGTTTGATTGCCTAGCGTCGACTATAGTGCTCGTTATCCGAACATATGTCGACAAGCCTTTAGAGTAAAGTCGGACATGGCTCGTCTGCCGCCGAACTCTTGCGTTCTTCGAATTTAAAGACTGTAGATAGGAATTCTTGATAGCCTGTAAAATAGAAAAGAGATGGATAAGTGAAACACACTGTACATCTTGTAACATACTAAAATCTCTCATTCATATCTAAAGATTATTGCTTATTTAAGTTAGTAAGCTTTAAGTAAGTAGTACTTCTACAGGTCAGCAACGTTGCTTGTTAATAGTATTGCTTGTGGTTGTACTGCGCATGTTTGCAAAACTTTACCGTAAACAAAAGTCTGCACCTCTCAATGATGATAGAAAAACTGACAGAGCCGTGACGTAGTGTGATTTACTGCCAGAAAAGACTTTTTTCACCCATTAATATTAAACTATCGAAAATTTGATGGCAACTTAAGAGAACTAATTCAGCTCAGATTTACTAAAGATCATCAGTAAGACAAATAGAAATAGACAACTGATTGCACATACAGCATTGGTTGAACCTGAATTCAAAGCCTTCATCTCAGAGGCACGGATCATTACTGCCAGTACAAGAAAAATTATTTTGAGAGACAATCTCTCGGATAAAAAGTCCATGCTTATGGCACCTTGATCTCATTCAATTCGTACACAGCTTTGGGATTGTCCTTTCACTTCTGCTTTTGCGTGATGTATGTAGTAAATGAATTCAAACCTTACATATATATATACCCAAACATGTGTAACTAATTCTCAAACCATTTCCTGATAATATAAAAGATATCAACCACACCTTTTTCTATTTACAAATATTGTCGCCTAACAGATGTTTGAGTCAACTGATCTTTTTAGAGGAAGTCCTCAATTGAGTAATCAAAGAGTTAAATCATTTTTAACCCTTTTCCTGTGACTTATTCGTTGACAAATTAAGACACAATATAACCCTCCACACAAACACTCGAATTTCATCCAAGGTCGCAATATACTCCTTTTGACCAGACTTTTCAGGCTCCAAGTTCAACTCATTATCGCTGTATCTTTTTTATGCGTTTTTAAAATCGTGAACGTTTCCCCGTTAACATTTGAAACGAAAGCAAACGCAAAACATTGCCACATATTCAGAATCTGGATTGTGTTTTTTGTCAAACATTGCGCTATCTCGTCTCATTGAGTTGTAGCTATATATCATACATGCTTGAAGAGACTGAAGATTGAGTCAACGAGTCATTAATTACTTTGAGCAATTAAAAGAAATACACAATCTACCTAGCTTTCGAGGTTATCGAAATTTTTTAGCATTTTTTTCTCAGGAAAAAAGAGCATTTCCTTCACGTGATCTGATGAATTCAAAGTATGTAAGGGTGGGCCTGGAATGTAGGTACGTTAAATTTCCAAGGTTTAAAATTGACTCTTCTGCATGCATCGTAACTGGAGAAGGAAAGCTTAAGGAATCTCATAAGTTTTATAAAACGGTCTGTCGTTGCTAAACTTGCTTTTAATTTTGTTAAAAATGTAGGGAATGTCACCTTGAAGCAGCTTTGACGTCCATTGACAGTGGGAAGCTTAAGGTTCCTATCCCAATGGGCTTGAATGACGTTTGTTGTTTATTACGCTGTGACCTGGTTTTTTGACCTTTGCAAGAAAGTTAGGAATGGACCAAGCATGACATTCATCATAACAATAGTCTTCAGATAATGTGACTTTAATTTTCTAATCGACAGTTAAGTTTGGTTTAAGTGTATGAACACTCAAAATGACAGATAATATTCAGTTTAAGGACATGGAAATGAAATAACCTGTGACGTCAACTCGTGACACAGCATGTCAATTTATTGTGCAAGTTGTTTTAACCGCAAAACTATTTTACCAAGTACAATATTTATGTAGCACTAGGAAATCAGTGAATCAAGCATTAGACATTTAATTTCAGGAGCTCTCTTTTTCAAAAGTCAGATCGACTGGCATAAGCCAGAGTAAAATGATTTTAGTTTTAAACAGCCGGAAAAGAGTTAATGGGATAGTCTATCATGGTCACAAGTCTTTCACAGCAGGAGCTCTCTCTTTGTCGAATAAGGTCGTCAGGAGCTATCCAAAATAAAATGATAGGAGTCTTATACCGTCGAAGTAGAGCCAAAAACTAACAGTAGGTATTTTCATAAATAGACTTACGTTATGAATCTCCATCACACGTTTTCTCATCTTCTAGGTGTATTTAGTGTCAATGTATAAATGAAGAAAAGTAGATGAAAATTTGTTGCTTTTCACTCTCCTCCAGACAAAGTTGACTTCGGGATCAGAGTCTCAAAAACTTGATTACGATATTTTGTTTTTTTCTTCCTCGACTTTTTCGTTGTTTCGTTTTTAGTTTTTGAGAACATTTTCATCGAAAAGTGATTATATCACACGTAAGTTTAAATTGAATCATGGCCTAATTTAAGCGTGCACTTATTCACAGTTTGTGTATTATTTATTCCCGAGTGTGCATAATTAAAGATGAAAATTGTGTATCGTTAAACTGGTTGCAATGCAATGTTTTATTTATCCTCGCTTGATTAAAACTACTGAAATAAACTGCTGTAAATTAAAAGTAGCGGGCTTTGGTGTCCGATCTTCGTCAAAAGTGGAACTCAGTATCATTTTACATGTGACATTTTGCATTTTGAAGTATAGTAGGTGAACCAGTGTTAACCGCTTACTATTGTCACAGTTTGAAAGCACTAGTTTGAAAGCACTAGTTAATGATTTTAACTCCCATTTTCCTATTTTCTTTGCCAATTATCCCTAAACAATTAATTTCGAAGACAGTCCTAGGTAACCATATATACCTGAATATATATATTTATATATATGTTCAATCTGCAGACGTACGTTTCTCGCTGTGCTACAGCTCATCAGTGCAGCTCGGAACGAACTTGGATTGATAAGGGACCAGAGTGCTCGAACCGCTACTCGAGCGTTGGGCATTGCTTAGCGCTATCGGTTGTTCTTATATATCCGTAGAGTGCTCAACAACATCGAAATGTGGGAGCGTATATATTATATATATATATATATATATATATATATATTAAAATAGGCCTTGACTTCACGTCTTCTGCCCGATAGGGCAGATCTATACAGATAAAATATATTGCTCTTGTGAGCCAAGCTTTGTGAGATTTTGGTCAAGTAATTTTAAGAAAATATAAACCGGATTACCCAAAAGATGAAATGTATTGCCAATTGACGTCACAGGTTATGTCATTCATTTTTCAATAGGAATTGAATATCTCAAGAATGGAGTGAGAGGAAGAAGAGTAGTAGAGGGCTTTTTTCTAAACTTTGAGACTTCACTGAAACAGTTCAAAATAGATTTTGTTTGGTAGACAGTTCAAACAGTAACAAAATTATTAAAATTTTAAACAGTAACAAATATTATATTCTTAATCAGGGGTGGCGCTAGGAATTTCCCGACGCAGACGCTGAGGTCCTCGACAGGAGGGCTAAAGCGTAGGGGCCGATACTACGATTACTTGATAATTATCTCTAGCAAGAAATAATAGCAGCAATTGAATACTAACGGCATTTACGTTTAGGTTTATGACAAGCAGAGAAGAATCTATAATCTTTCTAGGCTAAATCAATAACAAGTACTCATAGTTCATGCAAAATATAAATGTGTTTCATCAATGACAGTTCCCCGACGAATCGTTAATTTTTCCCGACAATGGGGTTAGGGTTCCCCGATGTGGGTAGGGGGAGCTATAGCCTTCTCTCGCCCCGCTTGCGCCACCCATGTTCTCAGCATTATAAGATTGAATCTGTTTTTCGCAATTTGTCAACGATCACGGTTAATGAAAATAAGGATAGATTTCGATTAAATGCCCAAAGAAAGGGGGCTGAATTGGCGAAAGACCAACTTAGCTACTGAAATTAAGGTAATCAAACTTCTAAGTTCATAACCTACTTACATTATAGTTCAAGTTTACCAAGAAGTGTTTAAGTTGCCTGACAGACAAATAGAAATGACGAAATTTTGTCAAAAAGCGCATGAATACCTTGATGAAGTTGATAGGTTATTTATCAACCCCAGGAGAACAAAAGAAACTGAGCCAAGAATAGTATACGTCAAGGTTATAACAATTATACCGTGGCCTAGGTGTTTAAACCATATATAAACCTGAAGGCGAAACCCGAAGTTTGATACATCGCTTAAACATCAGTGTCAAGGTATCTAATCGGCTTATATCATCGTCGGTGAAGTTTCAAAAGAACTGAAGTACTTAACTTGCCGTAAAAACATACAAATATGGCAAAACGTCAGTAGAAAGTACATGAGTTTCTTAATGAGGTTGATAAGTTGTGTATAAATCTCAGACGAACAAAATAAACTGAGTCAACGATGATATACTGGGCGTAAACATGCCATCAGGAAATGTATATTTGGTTTTTACTTTTTCCACGAGGCTAGATATAATATCACAGAGATGTTATGTAACAGAGGGACGCTGTGTAACTCTCCGGTGACGTTAATTACGACAATTATTAAGAATTTAGCAGCCGGTCTCTAACTCGGTAAATTTTATTTCCCTCTCAGTTTTAAGACGCTTAATATTCATAGTCATTCAGTGATTTTAATAACTTTAGTACATCAAAAACCCCTGACCTTACTGCGGCTAGATAAGGTAAATCTATTGAAAGTCAGCCTAATTTGTTTAAATTTTATTCAGTTGTTAATAACTCTGTAGGCATGAAATCATTTTACCGATTACCGATGTAAAACGTGGAACGAGAGATGACGGTAAGTGAATGTCTTATGTCGGTGCTTATATTGTTTCATACTCAGTGGCTCTATTCTATGATATTGAGCGTTAACTTGTATTCTCTCTTGGGCTGTTTCTAAACCTAACGTAAAAAGATATATACCAGAAAATCGTCGCCTTTCAAATCTGCTTCGCAAAAATAAACCTGACAATTAAAATTATACCCTAAGACAAGATGGAGACCTAAAAGAGCCTAAGTAACGAAAATTAAGCTTTTTTGTTTGATGATTTGAAAGAACTCTAGAAGTGACAAAGAATGACGTTTGTAGCTCTTAAAATCACTTAAATCTTTCCACGTGCTTGTATCGCATGACAACATCGCTGCCAAACGACATACGTATGCGTGGGAAGTAGGCACGTAGCTTTGAAATGCATACGAACTCCATTCTGCTTTAACTCTTTCCGATCCGTACCCGACATCTAAATTTTACTCTGGCTAACTCCAGACAATTTTACTCTGGCCAACGCCAGACAATTTTACTCGGGCCAACGCCAGATAATTTTACTCTGGCCAACGCCAGGCAATTTTACTCGTCAAGGAAAGACATCTTGGACAGAAAAGGCTAAAAATGTTTTCCGCCAGGTGAATTTTATCGTGCGAAACGTGACGTATTCTTTTGTCTCAAGAGGTCTCGACTGTGATTAGTGAGAAACCTATTCAATTTACCCAAAGAAATTTCAATTGGTGCGATAAAATTTGCCTAGTAGAAAACAGTCTTAACCTTTCCTTGTCCGAGACGTCTACCCATGACGAGTAAAATCGTAATATTGTAATTTTAAACAGTAATTTACTCTTTCGTCATTAGCAATTTTACAGCTTATCTAATCTGCATATAACATATACAGCTTGTCATAAAAACTTTCCACACTCTAATGATTAAAGTCCCGTACACTCGACCAAGTTTTCCTGGACAATTTTTCTTTGACAGGAAGCCTTGCTCAAAATCTGGTCATGCCAGCTTTTGAAAAAGACGACTTGTCAAGGGAAACTTGTCAAATTTTTTTCGTACATAAAAGCAAATTAAATTTGTCAAGGAAAAACTTGTTAAAGAAAACTTGATCGTACATTCAGGGCTTAACGTTTGGACTTTAACTAATTAGCATTAACTAGGAATTACTAAGTGAACTTAAGAACCAAGGTAGATCAAGGAAAACTGAGCTGATCATGCAATACTATGGTTGATTGTTTCTTTGAAATTTAATGATACTCGGATACGCATGGACATCTTAGAGTTAAAATGATGGAAAAAACGCAAACGTTACAAGATTTGAAATGGGCAAATTTTATGCTATCTCGGATGGTTGAGTTAATGAAAACAAATGAAAGTTTCTTCAGATTATGCTTGCATATAGCGTTTGTTTTCGGTTTTTCGTATGACAGTGAAGATTGCTTCACCACCGAGATAGTGGTATTGTATTCCAATATAACCTCCTTCAACAACGATTGAGGCATATTTACAATAAAATTTTCTAGGTCAAATCAAGATGAAAAGCCAATATCCTGCTTTACTGGTAGGAATATTCTACCATAATCACGATGTCCTTGACTGCACTCACACGTTAAATTTCAAGAGATTTTACTGTAAATCTTTGTTTGGTTTATTGATGTCAAAACCTTTTGAATCACTTACAGAAGCTAATTTGCTCATATGTAATGGACTGGAATATGTAGATGGTGGGTCATTTGAACTAAGAACTCACAACACCTCAATCCTCTTAACCCTTTCTGGTTCGTGCTTTGGGAATATAAGTATATTTCCTTTTTGGTCAATATAATATACAGAAAATTCCTCTCATTTAACATGGTGACCAAAAACAAAATATTACTTTTACGCTGCTGAGCATTCATCATTTGAGGCAAAAATGTGATGTGGACAACACTACTCAATCGCACTGGAAGATGTTTTCAGTAAGGGAGGTTTCGCTTATCCTCCTGTCTTTAATATTAACACTCCAAAATTTGTGGCTGGGAGAGAAACATTTGCTGGAATTTCAAACTAGAATAACCATAATTGTCGTCCTGCTCCTAGTTTCGTGCTCGTATAAATTTTATAATTTCAAACAGAAGCAACATCGTTCTTAATTGCTCTGAAATTTCCCAAGGCAAACATGACATGCAAACTTAAGATGTGTTCGAGGCTTGTCCAGCAATGAGTATGACAATGAGTATGAAAGATCGTTGACAAGAAGCGTGACAACCGAAGGGACGATTTATTTTTATGAAGCTCTCATCTTGGCAAAAAATCCACCAATTGATCTCTTTTATCTCGACATGGGATGGTGTCGATTAATTGATGTCTTCTCTCCCGAAATGGGGTGATCTTCTCCATCACAAGAAGTGATGTTAAATCTGAAGTTCTGTGAATCAAAGATACTTTAACTATTTTTGTAAAAACGCTCGGAAATTTTTTTCACAATTGCAGTTGACAATTTATTTCATAAATATTTATCTTGGCTAATCTTATTAAATAGATAAATTAAATCTTAATAAATAGAATAGCCATTTTTCTGTTCACTTAATTAATTGGCCTTTGTTTTGACAAACATAATTGATCTCTGTCCAGCATTCGTCTTGTGCCCCAGTTTAGGAGATCCAAAGTTAGTCGTTCTATGGCTAAAACCCAGGTACCATGTGATGTTTGAAACAGACTGGAAGGTAACGTAGTTTTTTCTGTTTATTATTTCATTGAAGAGACAGTCAGAGGTGTATTTTGCCTAAAGTGAAAGACAAAGTTAAGTGAGAAATACATAAAATACCTCAAGAAGCAGGAAATCAGGAAAATTTCTTGCAAGAAATGAGAGTAGTTAATGAGCTGTTTATATGAGCGGGGTTGTCTCATCGGATATTTTGTTTTAGCATAGGCCTCGCGCAGGTAAATAGTGTTTTTTTGCGCAATCTGATTGGTTCTTCTATCTTGGAATATCCTGTACTATTTACTTCCAAGTAAAACAAGATGGAGTCTCGTTTTTTCCGGTTACGGAAGAAGAAAATTGTTTTGGATAAACAAAGCTGCTATGCCAGACAATACCAAAAAAGCAACAAAATTTGACAAAGTATTGAGAGATATGTATTTCTTTTACTATTTAACGATGAATGCACTCAGGATGTGTTCAAAATGTTCACTGTTCACCTCTGTTCACCTCTACTTCCGCAAATAATTTTTAATTATTCTGATTTCACTTAAGAAAACATTATCTCAGGATTACATGAAAAGGGGCTGGGTACAGTCCAGACAGGTCTTCCATCAACAGACAGTCCTAAACCAGCTTGATAAAAGAAGAAGAGAAGTTTGAATCATAGTCAAATGTCCAAATTATCAACTCTTCCATAACTTTTCCTGTACAACGCCTATATCAAACAAGTAGCCTTGGCACCGACCAACTAACCAAATAATTACCCAGCCATTGAATCAACCAAATAACTAAACAATAGGCAATCTACCAACTCGCTAACTAACTTTCTAACCAACTAACCAAGATATCCGTCCAAAAATCAAACGTGTAATCAACTAACGCACAAACCAACTAACTAACCAATCATCCATCCAAGCAATTTACCAACTAATTGAAGTCATCTCGTCCTTATTTAACTCCATGGACGAACAATCCAAAGTTTAAAACATCCATTTTCATGTTTGTCGAATATTTAAAAAAATAAACATCCTTACCAAAACTCTTACAGCGCTGTTTTTATCAAAACAGACATATCCCCCATTATTCTTGCTTCTGATTGCAACTTGTCCTGGTCCACGCGATTCAATTACAATTAATGCTGTTAAAGTAACAGAAAGAGTTAAAAAAGCCTACCAACCTGTTAGCTGTACAACCTAAAGAGCTCGACTACTAGCATCGTGTGTAAATTACTTTGCCAGGGGTCAACAAATTTTCGAAAATTAATTTTTGGAACATTTTGTAATTTTTTTTTGGTCAGCAAAGATCCTAGGCAGTTTCGTCTAGATACTTAAGAAGTGCTTGCTTCAACTGTTCTTCAAGGGCTCTCCATCCGGTATCTACTTAACAAATAGAATATTGCTTGAGTGTCTCCGTGCTACGATAGAAACATGAATGACGTCATTTCGACCAGAAAAATGCCTAGTGAAAACACGAGGCGTAGCCAAGTGTTTTCTGGTATTTTGGTGCGTAAAAGGTGCGGGTTTTCTCCCCCATAATCCACTGAGTAAATTCCCCCTGAGTGAATATTATAGAAACTTCACAAAAGTAGCAATTAACTTTGCGAAAAGTTAGTGCCGTGTCATCGATAGAAAATATGGCGCGACGTTTTGAACTGCCCGTTCTAAGAACTCCGCAAAAAAGCGTTAAAATGATTATTATTATTTTTTTAACCCTTGCGCTAATCCAGAAAACCGTTGTCTCAAATGACATGTTAATGGATATGACGTCATAATGATCTGCTAATGGCTTTAACCATCTAAACTTACTGTTTGGGTCCTTCATTGTGTTTGACTGTCGTGCATCGATGATGGAACTTGTTATCCTCACATACGCTGATGAGCCTTTAGAAAATAGTCGTACAGTGCTCGGCTGCTGCACCCCTGCATTCCTTCTTTTTAAAGACAGTAGATTGGAATTCTTAACAGCCTGTAAAAAGATGAAAGACTGTTAAATATAACAGACCGTACAAGCTAGAAATTAACCTACTGAAAATCGTTCGGTCCAATCGCGAAAGAAGTTTGAGAATATTTTTGCAGTCTTTAAAGTTAACTAGTGGGCTGTATTTACAAGATGGTACAGTTGCTTGTTTGTTGTGGTGGTTGTGGTAGTATTGCGCATGTCTATCAAATATTTCAATAAACAAACGCCGTTACCCATCCCTGGTGATGGAAAAACTGAGAACATTGCAACGTGCTGTATTTTATCATCAGAAAAATCTTCTTTGTTGACTTCAAGCTAATGAATCTTGAAGGCCGACTCAACCAAACCAACTCAAAAGCAACTCAACGAAAAACAGAGCACATGTTGACAAACGTACGGTGTTGGCTGGTCCAGAATTCGAAGCCCTCATCTCAGATAAACGAATCATTACTGCCACTAGAACAAAAATTAACTCAAGACACAATCTTCGGGATAAATAGCTCATGATCGTCATCTTGATCGCATTCAATTCTGGTACAGCTTTGTGATGATCTGGTCAACTGTTCTTTTGCGTGACTAAAGAAAAATTAATCCACTCCTTATATATTTTCAAATATTATGTAAGAAGAACTCAAACAACTTCCTGGCAATATAAATAATTTCACCTTCAGTTTTCGTATTCTTAAGGGAAGGACTAAATTAAATATTTTGAGGGGTAAGTGGCCTCTAATCTCATTCCTGTCGTTGATTTCTCTGACGAACTTAGACATGCAATTTCCCCTGCGCCCAAACTCTTGAATATCCGCTTTCAAGTGGCCATGACCTTTCGACCAAATGTATCGAGCCGCAAGCTAATCTCATTATTGTAGCTCTTATTCTATGTACATAATACCATATATTATAGTGTGAACTCCTCCGCGTTAAAATTTGAAACGAAACAGTGTCAAAAGAGCGGCACATTTATGTGGATCGGCAAATATTGCCTTTGCCCATGGTTGTAGTATCAGAACAATGAGGTTTGAATTACTTATAATGTTTTGTTCAACGTTACTCCGTCCGGCCTTATTGCTTGTCTGTTAGTGGTTAACGAGTCATTATATGCCTAAAGCAACTAAAAAGATATATCCAATCTACTTCGCTTTTGCGTTCATCGACATTCTTTAACTCTTTCTATTTTTTCAGAAGAACGAAAAAAAGAAAAAAAATTTCCTCGTAAACCTATGAATTCAGTGTATATAATTGTAGGCCTTGAAAGTGCTACTTTCAAAAGTTTAAAGTCTTGTTGGAAAACTTTTTGAGTGTAAAATAAACCACTGGTATTGTAATTTCAAAAGAAGAGCTGCTTAAAGAGCCTTATACGTTTTATATTATAGTCTGTCGTTGCTAAAATATGTTTCAAATGTTATTAAAAATGAATTGGCTTTGACGTGCATTGGCAGTGTGATGATAAAGGTTCCTATTGCGCTTAAATGACATTCGTGTCTCTTTTCTAGCTTCATCTCGCTTTTTGTCCTTGGTTGTTAACGAAAAACCCTTGAGCATAACGAATACTTTCACAAACTCTGTCTTAGAGTATCTATTCAAAAATTAAGTTTGATTTAAAGAGTGATTGTATGAGAATATTTAACTTAAGGATATTTGAACGAAATGACCTTTGACGTCAAAACCTTGACCCATCATAGTGATTTGTGGTGGAATCCGGTTTATCAACAAAACTATTTTACCAAATCATACAACACTTAGTACAAGGAAATCCCTGAGTCAGGCATTTAAGGCTGATTTCTAGCACTGCGTTTTGTCTGAATAGGTTTCCGTTTTAATCTTTATTGCGTATCGTTTGATTAGGTGGCCTGAACACACAAGCATAAACGTTTGTTGAAAAAGAAGACTAGGACACAATTTAGAATTTCATACTTGATGGCGGTAAACGCCATAAATGGGTTTATCAACTAAAGCAAAACTTTGTCATGGTAGAAAAAAGGTCCTATTGAATTTGAAGCGCATTTTTGCCATTTGTTACATACCTTTAACTTAATTCTTTGTTTTATGGTCCATTGAACATACTTTGTTGCAAGTGTTTGTATCAGAATAGAAACATTCTAATATCACGGACGAGTTTACCCACCAAATGGAGACCTTTGGGCCGGAAATAGTTAAACTGACCTGAATTGAGTCCAAATGCCTCGTCAATGTTTATACGTCATTTGTTATCCCATTGATGTAAATTGTAAAATTGAATATATCAAAAACGAGATTGAAAGACGGAAACTTAGACGAGAAACTTTAGTAACATAAACTGAACTTTGTTTTATAGGGACATCAACTCCCTCTCGGTAAGTTTAGTGTTATATTATTTTAATTGGGCGAACGCCCGACGATTTTACTGGTCAAAGAAGATACCCTGTTAGAAGAGAGTTTAACAGGGAACGAAATGACTAATCATATTCTGGTTCTTTAATATTTCATATTTGATATTTTCATCTTCCTTTGTCAACGAGTTCGTGTTGTGAATTTCGAACGAGGAAAAGGCCGTTTTCCCTTTGGCGAATTTTATCGCGCAAATGAACATTTCTGTAAATTGAATAAGTCGCTTATTAGTTACAGCCGTGAGCTTTTGAGACAAAAGAAAAAGCCGCTTCACTTGATACTGAAATTTACATAGTGATTTAGTGGTACACGCTTTATGCTGGATTTTATTAAGCAAACATAATCGCGCGAACGAGTGTTCTCTTGTTAGAATCGAACAGTTTCCCTTTTAATTCCACTTGAGAGATCGTAAAACAAAAGAAAAAAGTTACCCGCGCGACCATGTTCTCTAAATGGAAATCCACCTTTACTGTATTCAACGGATTGCCAACTGGAATCCCAAACGGAAGTCTGCGGAATTTTGTGTAACACTACCTTAACAACGAAATCCTTTCGAAGGTTTGAAACGGCTCAGACAAAATCTGTTTTTTGATCTGCCCACCCTCTCCTTTAGATTCAATCCAAAATGCATTCCTTACCTAAAGTTTTTGGTTTGCGCTTGAGATTCTGAGGTTTTAAATATAGGTAGTCTTAACCCTTGCCGGTCCGAATAGTCTGCCCTTGACGAATCAGATCGTCAGTTTGGCCTTACGCTTCGGAATACATGTGCGATTTTTTTCATGCGCGTGCGACGCTACAGGTTAACTTTGATTGCTATAAAAACAGGTTACTGCGTAGACGGTGTTAAGTTGCGTACAAAGTTCAAAGGTTGGTAATTTCTTTACGATCAGTCACGGCAGTTACTAACTTTCATTGCGTTGCAGGCGTGACAGATGTGTCCACACGTGCAGTTACTTTTTTCTTTTTATTTACCTTAGTCGCAACAATTATTTAACCGGAGCTAGTGACATTTGACAACAGGCGACAAGGAACCGTTGGTTTTGGCAATGCTTTAGTTGGAAGAGGATAGGATAAAGAAGAAAAGTTATTTTCATGAGCTCCTTCTCGAGTTAGCTGCTCATGGCACACGGCCCTTTGAAAAATTCATGAGCGCAAATTTTGCCCATTTCGGAAAAGATAGTGGGTCACCTGTCAGAAAAGCTTCGCAAAGACATCACCATGATGTGTAGGAATCGACCAAACCTGCGGAAATGCGTATCCTGACAATCTTACACTAGGGGGTACATTACGCGTGCGATTTCCTCTCTCACCAGCAACGCACGATATGTGACCCGTAGAGTTTGCTCGTGTATCAATCAGTGATGCTCGCTAGCAATCGCTGGATCTTTGTGACTTCCCAACCGAACAATCGCTCACAATCGCTAACGTGTTTCCATAAAATCGTTCAGAAATTTGGGATACATAGTGGTACACACGCTACCGATGCAAATGGTCAGCGCTCCACCCATTTTCACAACCGTTCCCCGGATGTGTCCGTATACTGTGGACACGTTGCTAGGAAGTTGCTCATACGTGAAGGAAAACTTTCATGAGTTCCTTTTTGGGATGAAGTGTTTACTCTTTCAGCTAATGAGAAGGCAACAAAAGAAAAAAAGAAAACGGTCGAAAACGTCGCTTTAACCGCCTGTGTCGCCAAAGAATATGGAGTTGTTGAACTATTCCACGGTAGTTCGACGTTCGTTGTCGTTTTCCAATACATTAAGTGCACGTCCACCTAATCTAGATTTTGAAATTCGATTGGTATAGCATCGACGTCCTTTCCCCAACCAAACGGACTTGTTTTTCTTTTCTTCAGCCACCATCAGTAGGCTTTACGCATACTTCAAAGTTTTAATTTGGCTTGTTGTTTGTGTCATGCAAAAATGTTTGCCATGGCCGTCCACACTTTAAGCTTTTTGCATTTTCCCATATATATATATATTTATTGCTTCGTCGACTTAAAAGGGGGGTGTTGGTGGCACAATGGTAGTGCACGTGTCTCTCACCACTGTGATTCGGGTTCGATTCCTGCTGGGTGCGGTTATCTGATTAAAATTATCTTGGTCACATGTGAAAAGAGTGTTGTCCAGTTTGTCTTTACCAAGCATCGCAGATTTTCTCCTGGTACTCCGGCTGGTATCCTCCTGCAGTAACACTGGACCCATATGAGGAGTGGCCCTTACTGGACCTCTAGGGAGAACAGCTTATGTAGCTGATAGGGTTATCCAGTATAAATCAAGGCACTTTACTTTACTTAAAATGCATCTGTGCTTGTATTTCTTCAAGGAATCCTTCGTTCTCTACTACAGCCATGTTCAAAATCGTAACAAACATCTGCTGAGGCAACCGGAATAGTTATTTCAACTCGAATGCTTTTAACGTTGCCATGGTATATACGTGAATAGTGCGGTGTGGGATGCATTTGAATCGCATGGTTGCTGTGAAGTGTTTCCATATAATCGCAGGCGATCGCTATGGATTGCTCATGATTGCTCATGATTGCTCATGATTGCTCATGAGCTCTCGTGTCATCTGTTCTTTCTTGTGTAACGAGTATTTCAGAATCATCCTCAGAGTATTGTGAAACGAAATTTCACAAGCTCAACAGGTAGAGCGGCGGACAGATATCCCGAAGGTGCGAGTTCAAATCCCGCTCGAGTCAACATTTTTCAGTTGACTTCGGCAATGTAGGTTAATTGTGAAATTTCGTAACGAGTATTGTTGTGTTAAATGAGTGATATAACACTACGCAAATGTGGTATTTTTCCCAGCATTGACAGCAGATAGCAAATGTAAAATTACTTAATGATCTGTCACATGGCTCGTGGCGGAATGATACATACAGTTTTACTAGACCATCAATACCAACATAGTTCTCAGTAAAAGTACTTTCATGTAGTTTTCTAGTAGTATCAATAGTCGTATTGTGTAATGTACTATAATAGTAGTTAGTTGTGATTGCGTTGAAATAAAGAGAAGGTCAACCGACCGAGTGTGTACGTCACACATGTGTCAATGCTGTAATGCGTTGTGTGTGGGATAAACAGTTCTCCACTTACATACACGAGTTTCAGACCATTTGGGGGTCTCTGCCCTAACTGGCAAAAAACGTGACATTTCCTCCCCATATAGTATTTCAGCACATCTTTTCGTAACTGATAATATTACCGTGGTTAATTTTATGTTGTATGATAGCTCAAATATTGAGTTTACAAGATGTTATTCACCAGAGTATGTTTCTTGTTCTATTTCCGAAACAGGTCATACCGCATCTCTTGACAATTTTAAAATTCTTTCCTCTTGTTCTTCAGGCTCTTTGAATGGCAATCTCAGCTCCATTCCTTTGTCTATGTTTTGAATTTTCTCTTCCTCAATTCCGCTATTACATAATCTGATACCTTTATTTATTTACATATATTCGCTGTGGGACGAAACGTTAGTTAAATAAACTCTTAGTCTTATTGAAATGAGTTTGTATCGCGTTTTATATTGGGCGCTAATGTTGTCGTAAGGTTAAGATTCCCGCCTAGTTCCACACTAGCAATTATTTTGGTTCTTTGTTAGTTAATGTGTTCGGTTAGGCCTGAAAACGAAAAAAGGGTCCTTTGTGTTAAAATGCTGCATCACAAAAAGACAAGACAGTGAACTTAACGTGCCCACGAAGTGAAAGTAAAATGTTCTGTTTTCATATTTCAAAAATTTCTGAGTGATTATGTATGACGCTTGCAGCTCTTGAAATTAATTGAAACTTTGCACGTGAACGCAGCACATAACCTTAAAATTTGTGTTGGGATGGACATGCATAAATTACGACCACTTCAGTCTGCAGATCAGTGTTGCCACTCCTGGTGATTTTTCACCAAACCTGGTGAAATTGGACTGAGTCTGGTGATCTGGTGAAGGAAATGTGAAATTCTCTAGAACTCTATTCAGACTCTATAATGAAAACGGGGCATTTGGTGAAATTTAGGCACTGATTTGGTGAAATGCAAAAAACCCGAGTGGCAACCCTGCTGTAGATTTGCATGGCGATATGTATGCATTCAACAGTATTTGGGGTAAACACAATGCAAATTTATTACTCTGATGAAGTCCCTGATCAGCCGGTCAAAAACTTTGGTGTATACCATAAATAGTCCTGGATATTGAAAATTATTTTTCATAAGTTAATTTTATTAATTCGGCATTAATTTTAGTATTAATTCCCGTCTAACAAATCAAGTCTGCATGAAAAAGGAAAAGCGAATACCTTGCTTTAGTTGGCTGGGAAACGAATACAATAAGAATGGTGTCTTGTTGTATTCAATGTCATGAGCTGCTTTCATATGCGAAGTTTCACTCTATTAAAAGATATCAATATATAACCGATTTCCCTTCAAGTCACAATACTATGCCACTAGCATCGCGCCACATATTATCTCATTACATGGCCGCATAGGCGTAGAGTATAGGAGGGCTAAGGGGCTTCAGCCCCCGTCAGAAAGAGCTTTGGGGTGGCTTAAACCTCTTGGAATTTTACATTAATTGACTTGTGACTAAAGTAAATGGTTTGACTAGAAAGCTGGTATACGAACTTAGAACAAGAACCATTAAACCGATCACAACAATTACCGGGACCTTACAAACGACTAATTCACAAATTCAAACGTGCGAACAACCAATAGACTAACACTTCGACAAACTGATAATTAACGCCTACACAACCACATCCATTGCTTCTCACAAACTATCACACCTCCAAGGCTAATACGACCGCCCTCTTATGACGCACGAACCAGATACAAATACAGGCGAACCTGACATTCACTCTCCTTTTGACCCTGAAGATGACCGCCGCCAAGGCTGTCGAAACGTCATTCACTTTGTTTTCTTAGTATATCAGAAGTAAGATTATTAAAATCATTTGTTGCATTGGTATGATAATTTCTGTTTTCCCCAGTTCGTTTTGGCAACAGGAAGGTGCAGATTATCACGCTGACGGATATTGTAACTGTGAATATCAGTATTATGTTTAAGATCTAAACTAAAATCAACAACTTGATTCAAACATTTGAAGATAAAAACACATCGGTACAAAAGTCGTCTTTGATCTGAACGTTTCCATTTTAATGTCTCAAGGGCTGCTGTAGTAGAGGAATATTTTTCTTTACCTAAGATGATTTTCGCTGCCTTGATTTGTTGGACTTGAAGATCGTTCATTAATTTAGCATTATTTTTGTCACCCCAAATAATGTCATTATAGTCAAAAATTGGGAGAATCATGGAATGGTAAAATGTCAGCCGAGCGTATAATGGCAGGAGAGTTAATGGCATTTGAGGTCAAGAATAAGAAATAATAAGATAAATTTAACTCAGTCTCCGACACTGTAGTATCTAAACGCTCTTGAGACATTGATTACCGTGCGCGAAACAGCTAGAAATTGTCCTGTCAAGTCAACATGTTGCATTAAACTTCCTTTGGTATTAAAGTGCTTGAAAACATTTATCCACAAAGATCATCATAACGCTCGAATGATTTTCGTTTTCTTTCAGTAACTTCGTGCAAGTTTTTTGCCCCGGTCACCGCTCCATTCTTTAAAAGATTCATTAAGCTGAAATGGCAATCTTTCAACAATCTCGGCACAGATGGTACCCAAGCTAGTACTGAGACCTACGACTTTCATTTTGTAATTTCACTCTTTGTCATCGACACCTTTAAATATCTCACAAGTTACTTGATTCCGAACCTTTGTCTCAACTATGGTCCCAGCTCTGTCATGATTGATGGAGGACGCTGAATCGGCAACATTGTTCATCTACATTTCAACAACATTTTTCACCATTGATGAAACAGCAACGGTAGTTCACTGCTGTTATCACTAAGGAATTTATTGAATAGAGCAATCGAATACTCTTTCTCTGGCATGGCTTGTATTTCAGAATCATCCTCAGGGTATTATGAAACGATAACTTCACAATTAACCTACACTGCCGAAGTCAACTGAAAAATGTTGACTCGAGCGGGATTTGAACTCGCACCTTCGGGATACCGGTATCCCGAAGGTGCGAGTTCAAATCCCGCTCGAGTCAACATTTTTTAGTTGACTTCGGCAGTGTTGGTTAATTGTGAAGTTATCGTTTCATAATACCCTGAGGATGATTCTGAAATAGAATTGAAACACTGCACATCCATCCTCATGGATAGCGTTAAGTTGTCGCGAGAATATCTCGTGCACTTAAATTGGATAAAAACTCGCCTCCAATCCCTGTGGACTCGATAGCTCAACAGGTAGAGTGGCGGACCGGTATCCCGAAGGTGCGAGTTCAAATCCCGCTCGAGTCAACATTTTTCAGTTGACTTCGGCAGTGTAGGTTAATTGTGAAGTTATCGTGGCATGGCTTGTAGTGTCCAGACTCTAACCGAGCACATACGGGACATTGTCTAGCCTGCGAAGAGGCTGGGGAGAATAAAAAAATAAAGGGGTTGAATATCATGTAGTTGTTCGAAGAGTATTCCAATTTTATTAAAGATTTTCATATTTGCTTCAATGAGTTTATGTGAGATACCACATGGCTGTTCCACTTTCTCAAGAAATCTTTACAGGATTATTATAAGCTGGAATATGCTGTAACGAAATGCGTTGTCATTATGCTTGAACAAAATTGCTGACAACATTGTTGTCGGGGTGCAGGATAATATTGTTCACGCCTATATGTTAATTCGCTTTCATTGACTGATTTGACGCAGTGTCATTCCAGCATATGGAAGTATGAAAAACTAAAGATTGATCGGTGTGGTTGGGATCATCAAGACTAAAACGTCTGACTGCAAACGTGATCTGCAAACAGTGAAAATGTTTTCAATAATTCCTTGTTGCTTGGAGGACAACGTTAATGAGGTTACACTTGGGAATATGAGGTGAGATCAAAAAGTTCCGGGACTTTCCCTGTTACAAAAACACTAAGAGTGTGACAGACACGTGCACACAGAATGAGCGAGCAGTGACTGTCTTAGCCTCTTAGGTCAGTATGTCGCGCGTCGTCATGATGTAATCATTAGGACTTTTGTACTACATGCATTTTTGTGACTATGTTCAAGTGCTCAATTGCGATTTCAGTATGGATCTCAAACTTGAGCAGAAAGCAAACATCAAATTCTGTGTCAAACTCGGGGGAACGGCAACGCAAACACTTGAAATGTTGCAGCAGGCATACAATAATAAAGCAATGAGCCGAGCGAATTGTTTTAAGTGGCACTCGCGCTTCAAGAGGGGTAGGACGTCACTGGAGGATGACAAGAGGCCAGGGCGACCCTCAACAAGCACAACCCCTGAAAATGTCTAAGAAATTGAACGAATTGTGCGTCAGAATCGTCGGATCACCATCAGTGAAATGGCTGACATCGTCAACGTGTCATTTGGGTCAGTTGAGGGAGAACATTCAGCTAAACGACTTGGACTGCGACGCAATGGCAACTGGGTGCTCCAACATGAGAACTTGCCTGCTCACAATGTGTTGAAAACGCTCGAATTTTTGAGCCGCACCAACACAATTGTTGCTCCCCACCCACCCTACTCGCCGGATTTGGCTCCCTGCGACTTTTTCCTCTTCCCCAAGATAAAGTTCAAGTTTAAGGGTCGCAGTTTTGACAACGTGGAGGAGATCCAGTGCTCCTCAGATTATTTCGGATACAGAACAGAACTCCAATAACTTCCTACCTAGATCATACCAAGGGTTCAAGACCATCAATAAAAAAGCATCTTTATAAGAAAAGAATCAGTCATTCAGTTCCTTATCTATATTGGATTAAACTTATCTAATATACCATCATTTAGACTCAACATATCATTTCAAGATCCTCCAGTTTTCTTCAATTTTTTCTATTGACTGGACTGATTAACAAAATCTTTATTTGCTTGCCAAAGTAATCTCTTATCATAATATATAACAGGATTATGGTTGTAACAATAAGGAAAATAAACAGTCCAATACACTTCTGGATAGCAGATATCATTATTGCAAACACACAATAAATACCAAGTGCTATGACCAGGAGAAAAATTGAAATAATTTTTTTATATGGTTGTCGGAGATATTGTGACCTTGGAGACCTTCTTACAACTATTTTATTCAACAATATTCCCAATTCATGAAGATTATACTTCTTGGATTTGTTATGTTCCACAAAACCTGCAGGTTTCTGATCCATTCCTATCTTTGAAAAATCATCCATGTTCATAGAAACCTGACAAGCATAAAAGGACCATCAGACACTAGTCCAAAATATTAAACCTAGAAAACAATTGTTATGAACCTGTAATGCAGAAATTTATGTCGTGCCAATAATACCAATGTGAAAAACACACTTTACAAGAAAACCCTAAACAAACTAGGTATGTTCAACATAATGAGGCATATAGGTAGAATGGGTGGAGGGCATCAGACTGAGCCCCCCCTCTTACATCTATCCACCATTTGAAATTGAATTGTAAAATTTGTTTAAAAACCCATCATTTAAAATGCTTGAATTACTTACATTTGCGGTGGTTTTACGAGGATTTGTTGATTTGAAAGCCAAACTAATGTATATATTATAACATGTTGGACCTGATAGTTTGGTAGTACAGAACGCAACTGAGTTCTCTTTGTAAAACAAAGTGAAAAAGTCACATTTGATTGTTAGTATTAGTTTTAGTAACTGAATGGTTAGCGACAGTTTGACGTGCGCCCAAAACATTTGACTTTCGCTCGGATTTTGGATTGTAGCCAGCTGACGCAGGCATCTGTTCGAACTTACGGGGACTTGTTTACTTTGGTCGCCAGGCTATTATCGTCATATTTCCTCACCAAAATACAAGCAAAAGGCATTTGAACAGACAAAGAGAGACAACTTACAGACTTTTCTATAATGTTTTCACCAAAAACACCCAGGAAACCTCTCCATATTTGAATTTTGCACCTTTGTGATAGTTATTTCGTACGGCATAGTGCCACATATGGTAGTGTTTAATGCACACTTTTATTATTAAATTGGTTCATCATATAACGTTGTCGTAATATTCATCCGTGGTGGTGTTGCTCAGACTTCTGCATATTTATCTGGCTGATTTCTCTCGAAATAATTTTTTTTCTCGTATATTCTGTTCATAGACCGATAGAAGCTACGTTTTTCAATTTCCGATATTATTTGAATGTGTCAAATTGACCTCGGCATTTTAAATTATTCATCACGCATCAACATATTCTTTCGATGGATTATTTCGGGCGTGGATTGCAGAAATTGTTTACGTGTCAAGGAATAAGTTTATGCTCATCATAACCGCAAGATAAAGCAGTTCGAGTAGAATCGCCTGTTGAACGCGACGAATCACGATGGCCAATAGACCAGCAGGTTTTGGAATGACTGCTGAACTTCAAGCAAAGGTAAGGTTTTCTTTAATAGTTAAACTTTGTTTACACTTCGAGACACATATCATTAATCCACTTTCTACCTCTAGTCATGTTTACGTTAAAAGATAATTCCTTTCGAACATTTTTTGAATAATGTGAGGGAGAACAGCTGTAGCATTAATGGAATATCTGGGAAATGTAATCCAATGAGGGAAACAGAGAAAGAGAGCAGTGCACAGACCTTGTGAACAATTTAATAACCAGCATTTACTAGAGCTCTTTAAGTTTAATAGACAATAAATTTGTTGGTTCGAGAAATTGACCATCATCAGGCATTATATTTGTCTATGATTTCTGCAGGTGCAATAAAAAAAATAAAATTCAATTTTTAATTTCCTCATCTATTAGGGCCAAATTAGAATTGTTCACCAACTCTGGATATTGGTCTAGATTTTGGCCAAAAACAACCTCCTGGTGGACCTTTCAAGACTATCTGTTTTACGTGGTTGGAGATTGAGCTCAAATACGTTAGGGTTAAACAACTTATACCTGTAATCTGGTAACCAGACTGACTTGGTAGAAATGTGCCTATTCTGTGATGAAATTCAAAATTGGCACAAAGGTATCATCATTAAATTGATAAGCTTTCTTTACCTTCTTTTCTTGCAATCCTTTTTTCCATATCTCTCTCACACACACTTTCTCTCTCACGCACACTTTCTCTCTCTTTTGTAGTCTTCCCATTGTCTCTTTCTCTGTCTGTCTTCTTTCTGAAACACTCACTCTCCCCTTCACTTTAGAGAAAATCAACTGAGTCAAGAATGTTCCAGGACAACTTTCTCTTATTTCCCTCGATAATTCTTCCACACTTAATTTAGTGCATTGTTATTCTTTGAATATATCCATTTGTCCAGCATGTTGAACATTCATCAGGCATCATATCAATCTTCTTTCATAATTAGTACAATTTTCATTATTTTTTTTATAAACTTAGTTGCCCTAAATACTTTTATATATTTTAGGATAGTGTTGCAAATTTGCCATTAATCAATAGTCTGAATGACACTTATATGTGAAAACAATGCCATGTGTAGCACCATAAGCAAATACAGATTCAAGTTTGGGAAGTCAAAAAAGACCAACAGCATCCAAATGTCAACTTGCTTCATTTTACATAAAATTTTCAGTTTTTAAGAATGGCCATAATCCCTCTCATCCCTTGTTACATCTAGCCTTTATTCCACTCATTGCCTTATGTATAATCTGGAAGATTCTCAGTTTGTGAGAAAAAACTTTCTTTCTTTATCTTACTCTTTCTCTGTCTTTTTTAAAGGGTCAAAGTGTACTAAGCCAAATTAAAAGAACAGCTCACTAAAAGTTCTGTATAAATTAGTAAATGAAATAGTTTAAGCCTTTGAAGAGGACATTTGGGCTTTCCTTGGATCCACCCTTTATGACACCAGTTGTCCTGTTGCAGGCAGTATGTACAGCATTCTCAGCTTTTTTTTTGTTAGTATTTTTTTGAAAAATGCAAATCCAGATATTATAATTGTTTGAAGTGTTTGGGCACATGTTATGAATACTATCTAAGCAAGCTGACATAAGCACCAGTATGGGTTAAGTTGCTGCAATGGGACTGATTGTTGTAAATGTAACTGATATTTTATTAGAACCATTTAGAAAGCTGCCAAGTATGATGCAGGTTTGGAAAAAGAAGCTAGTGATTTTATTAAAGGCAAAACAGGAAGACAAATGCAAGGAACATTTTATGAGGCTTTTAAAGATGGAGTCACATTATGCCAGTGAGTTGTTTACTATCAGATCAGGTTCCTACCATTAACATGTGCAAATACTAACTCACTTTGGAACTTTATTTCAGTCTTGCAAATGCACTGAGGCCTGGATGAGTAAAGAAAATCAATGAGTCCAAAATGGTATTCAAAATGGTAAACCTGAAATTGTTATTAGTCTGCCTTTTTCCCCTTTTATATACTCATTGCATAATAAACCTGTTTTATGATATTATGTACAGATGGAAAACATTGGGAATTTTCTCACAGCCTGTGAATCCATGGGGGTTGCAAAAACTGATCTGTTCCAAACTGTTGATCTTTATGAGCAACAAAACATACCCCAGGTAAATGTGATTTTTGTTGAATTTTATAAACATTCAAACAAAATATAAATATTTTTTTAGTTTGTGGCTCAGTGAGTATTAGCATATTGGAATTTATCTAGTTTATCATCATGTTTTTTCCCCTTTCTATTCAATAGGTTATCAATGGTATTTTGGCACTAAAAAGAAAGGTAAGTAATGAACAGAAGGTTTGTTATGACCTAGATCAACTTGAATATGTGAGGTTAGCTATTTCAAATTTCTTTTAATCTTTGAAAATTTCATAACTTGTTGTATGCAAACCAGTGTATCGTGCCTGTGTCTCATGTGAATAATAGTGAAGCAGCCCAATAATTTGCATGAGTCACGTTATCACAAAAGTCTTGAATAAGTCACATCTAAACTGTGGCGTGATATTGGCTTAAATTGTGTCATAGTACAATAATTGTGCAACCCTCTCCAAAGAACTCTGCACATTTAAATGACTGTTAAAAAATACAGCCTAAATTTCAATTTATGATTTATGTTGATGTTCTTTTGAAAATCAAACTGATTGCAAAATATTGAAACTATCGATGAAAGTTTAATGAGAGTTCTGTGAGAGCAGATCACATCCAGGTTTGACAAGTTTTCACTTTATTCATTTGCATGATTCATTTTAGGAAAACAAATGGAATGGGAAAAAGCTCTAGCAGCACTTTGTCATGATCCAGTCAAAGTCCCGGGATCATTGATTTTCCATGATACAATTGTCTGCCAGAGAAAACCAAACTTATCACCAAACAGAGACTGACATAAAATTAGCATTTGTGGTGCACATGATCCAATACAGTACATGAAAAATTAGTTAGGGCCAAATATTAATTCTTAGTTACAAAACAGATATAAGTGGTTTTTAATGAACTCAAAACCAGTTAGTTTTTGTTACGCTGTCAAAAAGGGAGAATCTGTCCCAATAAATGGTAATAAATGTATAAATTTAACGTAAGTGCAAATTTCTAATGTAATACAGTACGCAAGGAGTAGCCATGGCACTCTGCCTCCCCTAAATGTGCGATGAGTCGTGCCCCCCCGCCCTTTACTTTGGCATACAATGAATTCCTTTAATAATTTAAAGTTCATTTAATTTTTATCTTTCCTGATTCTGTACATTTTTCATTTTTGAAAATTTCCACATCGAAAGCACGTCATTACTCAATTGAACATTTAAAAATGTCGGTCTGATGTCGAATTGTATTTAAACATGAACACGAACCTCACGAAGTCACCTTTTGCCTCGAGACTCTATGAATGCGGTGCGATGTTTTTCGTATTTTGCTGTCGCTTTTGAAACGTCTTCCTTGTCGGTTCTGCCTCACAGGCCAATGAATGACTTTGTGATGTTCATGATGTGTACGTTAACTTAGAGAGAACGTAATAAAAGTTAAGAAGGCAAGCGTGTTTAGAAGAGAGGTGATGGATGAAAAATTTTGCATCGTATTAAAATTGTTGGTTGGTCTTGATTCTGGCTTTTTTTTCAAAAGTTGTGCCTTCTGGATGTGTACAGTGCACAGAATTTTTCACAGAACAAAATCCAATTAAACAAACAGCTGTCTTCGTTTCTTAAATCACAACGTCCCTCTCTGTGCACATCTAACGATGAAACGACCGACAAAGCCGTTCGATAGTTTACTAGTTGTTGATTTGTGATTTTTCCTTAAATTTCCAAAATATTCATTTCTTAAAGGAATTTATTGTTTTCTAGTTTTCTACTTCTTTTTACACATGCTGTTCTATTGGCTTTTATTTTGAATTGTAATAATTTAATTTCAATTGAGAACTACTTTTTTGAATGTGATCACGAATATTTATTTCTACTTTAGGTGACAGGAGGTGAATCTGCTCCAAACCTACGAAACTTTTCTGAAGACCAGCTCAAAGCAGGTCAGAATGTGATTGGTTTACAAATGGGGACAAACAAGAGAGCATCTCAGGCAGGAATGACGGCTTATGGACTCGGACGACAAATTCACAGTTCCCTTAAATAATTTCATAACGTTTCCGTCCACTGGCCTCTTCGCTACATCTCCAGCTTTTATAGTAAAAATATGTTTGGAAATACTTCGTTAGAATAAGACAATAAAAGAATCTGTCGTCTTCTATGTCCCTTTTTTAACTTGTTTTGGCAAACTATATGTCACTATAATTGATCTTACTGCGATCTATTCTCCTGCATTTTTAGCGCGCGATGTTTGCATTTACAAGGTGTCGAACATACGCATGCTTAATTATTGTTGTAATGACAAGCGATGACGATAGTTTGTTATGAATAATCACCGAATGATGTTTGTATGACGACTGCCAACCATGCCCGCTTGATGTGTTTGAACAAACAATCGTGTGGACGAAGTTTCTATTTATGTAATAGGTCTTCCGCCCACTGAATATTAGTTTGGGTAGAACTCTAAGTTTTAGAGTTCATCAGTGCATTTGATAACTAAGGGGCAACATTTTGAAGCGGCTTCTGATTTCAAGCAATGGAACAGTTTGCCTCTGGCATCGATACAGATGGTTTGGATATATCGTTTGAAAGAGGAAATGATCCAACAAGGAAGAACACAAATGAACAGAGACCAAGACCCACAACAACGTCTAAGAGTTCCACGATTATGTCTGCCTTTGACAGCCTCGATAAGAAAAGTCGTGCTTTCAGGAAAAGTAACTTGACGACGCCGCAACTTGTAGTCACGAATGTTTCGCAGATAGTTCAGCGTAAAACTGGTGATGGGAAAGTGAATTGCGAGTTGAATATCTGGCCTGCCGTTAAGAAAGTACCTGACGAAACAGAACAGCCTCTTTCGTCTTGTTTAAGAAGAGCCAGTGTAATTTGTTCTCGTCCAAGAAAAAATTTTGATTTCGATAGCTTAGTCCCACTCTGTAAGTCATTGGGATGGCGGCCAAATTTAAATCCAGTACGTTTTCTGCTTTTCATAGACGTGCGCCTGTATTTTAAAAGCTCACTCACACTCGCACTTGAGTTCGACTCCAATGAAATGCACTCAAGTACGATCGAAGTGTGAGTATGAGTGGAGTATGAGTTTGAGTGTTCACTCTGAGGGAGCACTCATTCGTTAAAAAATCTGGTGAATTTGTATGCAAAGAGGTTACTCAAGTGTCACTTACTGGAGTGCGTTACGGTGAATAATCAGGATTGTTTGAGCTATTGATACTCGTTGTTGAGTCTGGGTTGCATAGTTCGCAAGTCGCTGCTGCACATGCCAAATGTCTCAAAGTAGGCAATATTTTTCACAATTGGAAAAGTATCATCTGCAAGAAAGTTAATGTAATGTTTCTTTAAGCGGGCAATTACCTCGGATACACGTTTTATAATTCTACTTGCTAATGGCTGCGAAATGTCAAACAAGTCTCCGCATGCTAACTGGAACGTACCAGTGGCATAAAACTGGAGCATTAACAACAGTTGAATATCAGCAGGAATGGGTTTTCCTCGGTCATTATGTGCACGAATATCTGGTCTGATTATAGCCAGTAGCTCACGAAACCCAGCCTTCGTTAACCCGTATCGGCTCCGAAATTGTTCCTCGTCATTGCTCATAATCAAAATTATACGTCTTTCGTTTATTTCTGTAGTGAAAGGGAATATTATCGACTGATGTTAGCCTGTTTAGCCACCGATCCGTCATGTTTGTATTACTAAGTACAGGTGAGTGTAGGTCAAGGGAGGTATACCCTTCACTCACACTTAACTCCAAATTTGAGCTTCCCTTGAGGGTGAGTGCTGTTTTTGAATAGCTGGAGTGTGAGTGAAGTACCAAACTCTATGAGTGTGACGGGGGACTCAATGAGTAGTGAGTTGCACTTATGGAGGATAAGCGTCCACTCTTTGAATTTGAGTGTGAGTGAGCTTTTAGAATACAGGCGGTAGTCTCGGAACTTTTTGATCGCACCTCGTAAAATTTAAAATTGATATTTGGTTTTGAGGAAATTTTGAGATCGGGCTATTTATCCAGCTATATTGTCATCCTTCTACTCAATATATTCAGTATAAAAACGTCCATAACTTAATAATGCATTGTAATGCTTTTTATTATCCTGGATAAAAACTTAAAGTAGATCTTGTTTCAGACAGACTTGAAAGTTAAAAGTACATGCTGTGGTAACATTTCGTGTCTTCAACTAAATTACAAGTCTTAGAAATCGCTAAAAACGTGACGCGTAAATTAGATAGTGATAGCACCATCCTTGAATTCGGAAAGAAATTGAACGATCCGGAACAATTTCTCAACAGCGAACCATTTCCGGTATGCATACAATAGTCCTGGTCTTTGATCACGTCAGCTTCAGTTACAATTCTTTGTTTATCGTGACCTCAAAACTTGATTCTTAAAACGGACTTCCCATGATTGAAATGTTGCGTATCTAGAAGCAGAAATTTTTTTTTCTCTTTTCTGGAGTTGAGAGCATTCCTTAAAATGCTTGTTTAAGATTGTTTTAAGGCGTTTGTTCTCGGTTGATGAACTAATGTTTTTGCCGGTTTACAATGAAGCAACTAGCACGGTCGAACAATCACGTGGCAACAACAGTTGAACACAATTGCTGCCATGTATCAACGAAATTTTTAGTAAAGGTTGAAACTCTCCACATTAACCACTTTGAGTGATCACCAAACCAATGGCTCCATTGCATGCGGTTGATCTCCTCGTTGGTTCAAGATTTTCAACTTTCGACCTTAGTTGCCTAAGTCTCTTTATCCTAACTGGTTTGCATAGAATTATATTCGCTCTAATCTTTGGAAGTTTATATGGTGAATTTTCGTCCATTTAGTTGCTTACTTCAATTACTTCTCCTGCAAAGTCTCTTTGAATTAACTAATGCCTGAACCTTTGTTTTGTTGGTTTAATCTCGGGTAAGTGGCTCTCCTGCAGTCACTTGCTAAAAAACCTGTGCGTCTTCACTTAAATTACGGTCAGAGGGTCCTGAAAGTGGTCTCTGCCTTACCACGGCGGCTGTCCATTATGTTCTTTCTGGATTATTGGATAATGATGTTTCTTCATCAACGATGAGCAATATTCTGGGAAAAATGCTGAATAATACTCCTGAAGTATCGATGAAGTTAATCCGTTATAACTGACGGAACGGGCGGATGTCGTCTGTATATCTAGACCCGCTCAACCGCAAGGAGCCAGTGTGATGCCAATCACAGAGACTACGATCTTTGCCTGAAAATGCAGTCATGTTAATATTCACACTGAAGTAAAAACGAAGTCTTAATCACAAATCACACGTGCATACTTTCCGATTCGGAAATCAGCTCTGTAGATAAATCACCAATAGATTGAGTCTTTTTGAGATTTATATGATTCTTTTCAGTGGAATTTCAGGTTTTCAATCTTGAGTCAGAAAGGGGTTGTCTTCGCACTCAGATTCTGAAAGTATGGTCATCCTTACTAAATCAACTCAAGCTAAGGGTGTGTCTTTCCAATTGAAAAAGCAAAATGTGAACACAGAATATTTCATGATCAACCTATACTGCTAAAGTCAAGTGGAAAAGTTGACTTGAGCGGGATTGGAACTCATATCTTAATCAGGTTTCCCGACCGCTGCTCGAGCAATTGAGCTATCTAGTCAACTGGGAATCGTATGCTTGTTTGATCTATTTAACTGCACGAGAGATTCTCATGACAGCATTACGTTTCATACTAGTGAGGATGCGCAGTATTTTGACTCTATTTCAGTGTTGGGTTTTGTGCTGTTGCCATCGTTCTATCTTGATTACGAAGTCCAACACACAACTTAACTTCAGGAGTTATACGCACAGACTTAAGTTTTTATTATTTCAATCATATTTATATATATATACATGAATCATTACCATAAAAGGATTTATAAAGATTACAAGATATAAAATAATGAATTAAATTAGTTCTCATTAATCGGAATGCATGTGGCGCACTTCCTAGTTTTCTTATCTCATTACAACAGTTCCTGTTAGGCTGTTACACATATTTCATCAAGACAATTAATTAGAACAATCAACTTACAGAATATCAGAGCACAATATTCTAACACCCCCACTTGCTCTTATATTATGGAATATAGTAAACCCTTATGATTACTTCCCGAATATAACTTGCTTAAACTTATTCATCTTTGCTTTGGTTACTGGTTTGGTAAATACATCTGCCACGTTTTCATCGGTAGGAACTTATTTCAGACTTACAATACCCGCCTGTATTTCAGATCTAATAAAGTGATATTTTACGTCAATGTGCTAAGACTTTTTATGGTGTACTGGATTCTTAGCTAAAGTCATTGTTCCTTGGTTATCTATATGCATAAGAACATCACTATCTACATCACCCACTCTCATATCAATACATAACTGCCTCAAGAATTCCGCTTCTTGAACAGCGTTTGTGAGTGCCATGTACTCGGCCTCACATGTCGACAGTGCAACAGTTTGTTGCTTGCGACTTTTCCAAGATATGAATGGGCCATCTTCTGATAACTGAAAGTTATACCCAGTTATACTACGCCTATCTTCTACCGATGCCCCCCAATCGGCATCACAAAACCCACCTAATTTTATTGGTGATTCGGATTTTCTGAACCTTAGACTTTGTTCTGATGTGCCTTTTAAGTATCTTAAAACGCGCTTAGCCGTATTGAGATCGGCTTGGTTGGGCCTTGACATTTTTTGTGAAAGTTTAGTTACGATATAACACAAATCTGATCTTGTGGCTGTCACAACATAGATCAAACTGCCTACAATTGCTCTATGCGACCTTGGGTCATTTAATTCGGGTGACTCTGATGCAGCAACTTTATCAATCCCAAGAATACATGGAGTTTGTTTTGGTTTACACTCCTTCATTTCAAATTTTGACAAAATCTTCTCAATGTATTGCGTTTGGTTCATTTCAATGCAATCTTTGCCATATTTGAATTGGGTTCCTAAGAACCATGATATCTCACCGAGATCTTTCATCTTGAATCTTTTACTTAAAGATTCTTTCACACTTGACATCAATTTTGAGTTGCTGGTAGCTATTATAATATCATCCGCCCAGATAATCATTATAATGTACCTTTTGTCGTCGATGTGTCGTGTATATACACATGGATCAGCACATGATTGAGTGAAGTGCTCGTCAATCAGATGGTTGTGCAACATGTTATTCCAATTTCTGCCACTCTGTTTAAGACCATATAACTATTTCTTCAACTTACATACTAATGTTTCACCGTTCCTACCAAATTTTTCAAAACCGTTCAGCTGTTCCATATAAGAGTCGCAATCTATTGGCGCATTTAAATAAGCCGTTTTAACATCCATTTCGTGGATTATCATATCGTTTTGCACACCAAGTTGCATCAGCGCTCGAACTGAACTCATACGAGCAGTAGGCGCAAATGTTTCCTGATAGTCTACTTCTGCAATTTGAGAATAACCCTTTGCTACGTAGCGTGCTTTATGGGATTCTTCTCCACTTGGTCCAGTTTTTACTGCGTAGACCCATTTTCCCCCCACTATTTGTCTGCCTTCTGGTGGTGGGACTAAATCTTACGTGGCATTATCTTCTAATGCTTCCATTTCATCTTTCATGGCACTTTGCCATTTTCTTGACTCGCTCGAGTTTACTGCCTCATTATAACATGTCGGAATATCACCAACTCTATAGCAATAATCGATTGTGTAATTGGTATTATCATTATGAAAATCATGACCTAAGGCACACTCATCGAAGTACTGTGGTCTATTGCGAGTTCTGGTGGGGTATCGATTGTTACCTTCATTCTCTGCAACACTATCACTTTCATCTAATTGCACATCGTATGTCATCTCGTCATTTGTAATTATTTTTGTGTTCGATAAAGGTTCGTCCTCCGGATCATGGTTTGGATTAATCCCATTCTCTGATCTGTCAATAAACTTTACACACCTGACTTTGCTAATCTTATTTGTTTCAGGGTGATAAACTAGATATGCTGGACTCTGTTTGTCATAGCCCACAAAGATTCCCTTTACACTTCTGGGATCAAGCTTCTTAGCGTTTTGCACGTAAGCATAACACGTTGTGCCAAATGCATGCATGTTACCCAAGTTTGGTTTAGTTGTTAGTGCTTCATACGGGGTTTTTCCTAACCTTGAATTGAAGCATCTTTTCCTTACATATACCGCTGTCATTACGACATACGTTCACAACTCTTTGGGTAGGTTCGCCTCAAGTAACAAACACCTTGCCATTTCAAATAAGGTATGCCAGCCTCTTGCTACCGTTCCGTTCTGATGCTGGAAATATGGAGCACTATCTCATATTTTATCGCATTTTTGCGAAGTATGGATTTGAATCCTTGCCCCAGAAATTCCGTCCCATTGTCAGTCCTAATGCGTCTAACTTTGCCAGAAGGTGTGGCGTCAGCCAAAAATTTCTCAGTTGCCTTTACAGTGTCATCTTTCTGCCTTAGAAAATACACCATATGAATACCTGTGTAATCGTCTACAAACGATAAAGCGTATTTAAAACCATCTTTTGCGATTGGGGTAATTGGACCAGCCAAATCGCAATGTACCAACTCTAATGGGCCCTTTGCCCTCTCATCTGGCTCTCGACTTCGAAATTGGCTCATCTTACCTTGCGTAGAAATCTCGCATTCTAGCCCTTGATCATCTTTGATCTTCATGCCCTTAGCAACATTTTTAAGCTTACGTATATCATTATATTTACAGTGGCCTAAAATCTTGTGCCACTCCATTAATGAGCATGCATTATTTTTAGAAGAGGATACACTATTTAGGAAATATAAACGACCCCTTTGTACTACATCAAACATTACACCGTTGGGGTTCATGTATTGCTTAAGATTTATTGCCGCATTAACCGAAAAAATATTCTGCTTGTATGACGGGATATACAGCGCATTATTCAACATCACATCTTGTAAATTACCATTTACATCATACAGTTTAACTTTTGCATTTCCTTTAGCCAAAGCTACATTTGCCCGATTGCCATTAGCGAACTCAATCAAATGAGCACTTGGATCAAATTTCTTTTTGAAATTGATAAATTTTGACTTATCATTAATTATGACTTGTTGCCCCAGTGTCTACCATTAGGTTTGGACTGGTCTTACCTCGGCTGACATAATTTACATGATCTTTTAGTGTGAAGGGAAAAGTCGTGAGTTAGATTTCTCTTCCTCTGCTTTTGGTATCTCTACGGCAGTTTTCGCGGTATCTTTCTTCCCTCGACAGTCTTTGGTGTCATGGGTCTTGTTCTTGCACTTGTTGCACCATTGGTCGGTTTTCATCCAGCAGTTAGAACTTTTATGCCCTTTCTTTCCGCGTTTGAAACACTTTCCATCCAATTTCTGTTTAACAAACATTACGTTATCCTTGTCCTCAGCTAGGCAGCTCTTCTCGTTTTCTTCATAATCGCGCAATGTGGTTTTGAATTCCGCGAAGGTCACCTGTTTTTCACGCTGAATTATAATCGTAGAGAATGTTCTATAACTGGCTGGCAAGCCTTTGAATGCCATTGCAATCAATAACCCGTGGCTGATCACTTCTTCAGCAGCTCTTTGTGCGGTGGTGGCCGTCTCTGCTCTGATTATGTAGTCAGTCATGGTCTCGCTTTCTCCTTTCTTCAGCGAAGTCAGTTCGGTATATAGGGCGATGATTCGAGGTTTCCCTTTTCCTTGGTAATGTGCCCTTAGGACTGCTAGAGCTTTTCTCCCATTATCTTTGGCTTCTCTGATTACCAGGGACAAACTTCGATCATCCAAGCACAAGACTAGCTCAGCAAAGGCATCTGCGTTCTTTTCAACATCGGGTTCCCCATCATCAGTACCTTGCACGAATATCTTGTAAAGTTTTTTAAGACGCATGTATCCTAAGAACTTTACTTCCCATAGCTCGTATTTGCTTTCGTCACCGTCAAAGATGAGCCTTCTCCTGGGCCCATAACCTGTTTGGTTTTGTGCTGTTGCCATCGCTCTGTCTTGATTATGGAGCCCAACGCACAACTTAACTTCAGGAGTAAAACACACAGACTTAAGTTTTTATTACAGTTGAACCCCGATAATTCGAAGTCTCAAGGGAAACTAAAAATACTTCGAATTAGCGGGGTTTCGAATTTTCGGGGTCAAGTATAAATACACCAGTTTCACCCTTGTATACCTCTATTTACATTATTATCACAATATTGATGAACAATTTGTTGTCTCTGATTGTTTTTAACACGTTTTTTCGTTTTCATCAATAATTGAAACAGTTTTTCAGAAATTTCTCAGTGAAAGTCCAACATTGTTCAACCATTTGTTGTCGCTAATCGTTCTTAGAGGCAACCCCGCTAATCTTGGTGATGGTGAAGGGATGCAAGTACCTTGTGAACTGCTATTTCAAGGAGAGAAAAAATTCATTGACATACTTGAAAGGAAGCTGACTAAGCTTAAGGACGAAAGTGGTCACCCCATCCACTAGACAGTCTGTCAGTCAGTCAATTATCTGATTACATTTTAGTTTTTAACGAGACAATGTTTATGTAAAGCATGCGTTTAAAGGGATAAACGAACTGTGAACTGTCAAAGAACAATCCCAGACTGTATTGATTGGATAAAAGCATTGTTAAACTGTGATCTGGCACCGTCCGTTGTTTTTCATTCAGCTTGGCAATTAAACTTCAAATTATCGGGGTAAAGTCAAGTCCAAGGGGACAGAAATTACTTCGAATAAGCGAGGACTTTGAATTATCCGAGTTCGAATTATCCGAGGTAAAATGACTCAAAAATGTGGGGCAAAACCATGGGGAATGAGTTTCACTTCGATTTAGTGGGGACTTCGAATTATCCGAGTTCGAACTATCGGGGTTGTACTGTATTTCAATCATATTTGATATTTCTATATATACATGAATCATTACCATAAAAGGATTTATAAAGATTACAGGATATAAAGTAATGAATTAAATTAGTTATCATCAATCGGAATGCATGTGGCGCACTTCCTAGTTTTCTTATTTCATTACAACAGTTCCTGTTAGGCTGTTACACATATTTCATCAAGACAATTAATTAGAACAATCAACTTACAAATTATCAGAGCACAATATTCTAATATTCAGTATCACCCTTAGGGTATCATGTTACCCTAAGGATGTTTTTGAAGTGAGAGCTCGCACAGCTATTTAAAAATCATGGCCCTTCACATGAAAAACCAGGGAATATTCCCAATGTTTTTAAAGCCTCTTGTATCTGAATGATGCCTCATATTTCGATAGCAGTTCTAGATCAGGATAATGTGATAATCGGTTATCATCTCTAATCATCTACAATCTTAATATTCTTAAACATTAAAACGATTCTTATCAGCAATCAAACAGGCCTCTTCTATGGTTTTCAGTAATGAGATTTTTTTGATGCATCACCACGAAGATTGTATCTCGATTACGTTCTACGAGACGAAGAGTAAAACAATGAATGGACAAATTTTTAAGAATTTTCCGGGACTAAACAATACACTTATCCAGTTTCTTTTTCATCACAAGGGACATGTTTTTTGGTGGCAAATCTATAGACATAGAATTAATGAAATACAAATTGAAAACTTGTGACTGCGCCCCACGCATAGTTCATAGCATGATGAAAGGTTGATGATTAGCCGAAACTGAAATTTGTAAAAACTATTGTTTCGAGAGAAATGAGAAAACAGAAACAAACCTGAAAGGCATTTGTGCCGGGCGCAGTGTTGGAAACAGCCTCAATGTGTTAGCCAAGGCTTTCTTTCAGCTCTCTATAGCTATCACAGATCCTTTTAAATTGTGTAAAGTCGCCGCAAAAGACCTAAGAGCCATTGGCGAAATTTTATTTTCAAAATAGCCCAAAATGATATACCTTGACCTCTAATCAATAAAAAGAGAATTTTAAGCTGTTTTTGATCATCACGCTCCACGTGCATTTAAGCCATACATTATACGCACTTTTTTGATTGCTTTGGAAAGTCTATTGACTGGTATCCACCAAATAAACGTAAGTCCCGAACTGAAACCGCAGCCTGCAGAATGGTTTCGGATATGTTGTCGGTAGCCAGTTCACTTGCGGTTTAAGAACGCATGCATTACGGAATCGGTAGGGCGTAAACAACCAAAACCTTATGTTATTTTTACTTATCAAAGTATTAAAGCGACCAAATTCAAACTATCCATACCCTTGTAAGACCAGTTTCGACTGGAAATGTGGAATTAAACGACGAGGTAAAAGACATTCTCACTGAATGAAGTGACTTCTGGCCAAGTTTGGTGAAAAATGGGCGACAAATTGAAAGCAGCTTTTACTCTAATGCCTATTACTGTAAATTCCGATAGTTTTTGGCCAACAAATGAGTTTTGGCATTTTGGATAAATGGCGTTCTTGCTGGATTTATTCATTTTTTGGTACATCCACTTTACTATTTAAATCAAAACTGGTATTACTTTCGCAGTCCCTGCTATTGTAATTAAGGGCTTATGGTTTTAAACACTCCAGTCTGTATACAGACATGATATTATGTAATTTTAGCCTTCGCGCATTACTCTGATTCTCTCACTTTCGACGCACTTTAATAGCTACACTTATAAAAAAAGAAAATATTGCGAAATTCAGGAACAAATTTATAAGAAGTTCTTAATATTTTTGCTTCTTCGACACTGCTTCTTTGATAAGTCACGCTGAAATTTTGAGCTTTGCGTAAGTAATTTTCTGAGGGAGATCATAAATTACGATACTGCACAACCTCAAGGGGACTTGGAACCGACAATATATTCCTTGGACATGATTCAAATACGTCGTATGAATGAATGCTTGAATCGTTGAATCACTTTTGACTTGAATTTTAGGATGTGTTTATGTGATGGATTTGAGGTGGATTTAAAAGATTTAGTGAGAATCAACTCCTTGCACACGAGCCTTAGAAATCTGTTTTAAATTTCACAAAGCTTAGTTACCACTTGCTAATCTGAAGTATTTTGGCTAAGAAATATCTACGCCACATAAAGCGATGGAGATAAGATTTGGTTTGATAACGATACCCAAAAAGGCGAGAACGAGTTAAATTTATAGTCTCCTTCGGAATCTGAACTATAATAAAAAAACCCCTATTTTTTGTAGTGCATATTATTTGTCGAATTAATTTATATAAATTAAGAGTTCATCTTCACGAGTTCCAAACGTTTGAGCCCAAAATGTCGAGCAAACATGACGAAAGGCTTTTTTCACACTCTTATAAAATATTTTAAAACTTGGGTGAATTGGACAATAATTCTTAAATAAATTATTATTGCACATTAATAGAATTTACTTCATAAATCAAGATTGAACCAGTGATATTCACCACTCACACTTTCCCGTATAAACCGAACAAACGAGATTAATAATTAGGTATAATTATTTGTTCTTAATTATTACGGTGCTTTTTCCTATCTATTAATCTACTTTTCAGTTTAAAATTATCGTTGAGAACATTTAACTTCTTTCATTTTTAGTTTGTTGCTAGAAATCTTCTGTAAAACATACCTGAATCTGGTTTGTTTGTCTTCAAATCAACTCGGAAATTTTCCCGCCAAAACTAGCCTGTCTGTACGAAAAAATTATTGCACTTCTAGGCAGCCAATCAGCGTGCGTCATTTTGCGTACGGACCGGATACCGAGCTCAGCCGTATAATAAACTCATTTACTGTACTTTTATACAATTAGCTTTAACGAAAAGCAGCGTAACACATATTTTATTACTCGGAATCTTTCATTGTAGACCCGGAAGCCTCCTCAAATTTTATTAAAGTCAAAAAGATTTTCGAAGATATTCACACCAAAAATCTTACTGGCATGGAATAAAAAGCATGTTGGACCAGTCCAATATCGTAAGCACTCGGAACGTTAAGCAGCCACTCAGCAAGCGTAATTTTGCGTACCGACTGGAAAGTGCTGTCAGTTACACAACAAAAATTCGTAAACTGATGCGGCTTAGTCAATTCGAGTTGTCAATACCTCATTGCTCACCATTTCTTTCCAGCTCCCCCTGCTTCAGCTGATATATAACGCATTATGCGAAATACTGCACTCCGTTCTTCTAAACAGGTCTTCGTTAATTATAATATTACCGAGTAAAGATTGAGTGGGCCATCTGCCAGTTATGAAACAGCCTCAGACTGTTTGCAATTGTTGACACATTAAATGATTTGGCTTCTTGTGTAAATTGGCTATTTAGAGGTACGCGTTCTTTTCGATAGAATCGTTTTTGTAATCTTAGTCACAATGGTGATCTGAATATCGGGGAAAACTGATGTCAAGAGAAATGGACATAATTTGAAATTGGGCAATCAGCTGCGAAAATATATTGGTCCATTGTTCTATTGTCGCTAAATTGGACTGGGCTAAAAAGCGGCTGCATGCCGGAAAGATGAGCTTTCAAATCGCAAGCCTTGACATTTTCAGAATTCTTGGCCAGGCATGCATTTACGTGATGTTATCTCATTCTTTCCACTGATAATCTAACATTTAATTATGATAACAGTATTTTGTTAAACATTCTTCGTCTAAGGGCCAAGTCGCACTAGAGGACAATTTCAGATTTGTTCTGGACAAATCCGACTTGAAATCGGCCTGTGACAAAAAATTTGTCCGGAAAGCTACAGTCGCACTTGAGAACAAAATCTGTGAACAAAACATCACGCCATGCTGTGACCGCCGCGAGATTTCCCGCGAAGCCGCCTTTACTTGCTGTTGACATTCACAAAACCACGACACGAGGGATCTCAAAATATGTTACCACAAAGAATTCTTGCAGTAATTTTTTTCTTCTTTTTTCTGGTTCTTCAGCAGCAGGCAAATATCAATTTAATGGTATGCTGCCTGTTATTTATGCAGAATTTAGGTGCATTATTGGACTCTTCCTCGTCCAGTCGAATCGTGGTTCGAGATCCATTACATTAATCGGACAATACCTGGGGACTACTTTCGAAGGCTTTTACGAATGAACAGAGATACCTTCGATTTGTTGCTCAACGTAATTCGCAACCGGCTGACAAGACAGAATACAATACTGCGAAATTGTCTCACTCCTGAGAAGGTTCTTGCTTGTGGTTTGCTTCGCCTTGCACATGGAAATTCGTACGAAACAATAGGACCCTCGCTAAATTAAATTTGAATTGTGAAGGACAGTTGTTAAGCCAGCTGGTTTCATAAAAGGAGAGACAATTCAAACTGTCCTTCACAATTCAAACCCATCTTCTACCGACGTTATGTTGACGACTGTTTCCTTCTATTTCGATCTTCGACTCATATTCTACCATTTCTTAACTATCTAAACTCACAGCACGCTAATATCAAATTTACGCACGAAACTGAGAATAACAGCACCTCACCTCATTTTTCCTTGACATCAAAATTAACCACTATGAAATTAATTTCACCACCAGTATCTACCGAAAATCCACTTACACCGGTTTACTGACTAACTTTAATAGTTTTATTCCGGACTGCTATAAAAAAGGCCTTATCTTTTCCCTTCTATTTCGATATTTTAATTTATGCTCTAGCTACTCCATCCTGCACTCTGAACTCCAGAAACTCAAACAAATTTTCATTAAAAATGAATTCCCAGTTACCCTGTTTGACAAATGTGTAAGTTCATTTTTGGATAAATCCTTTCCGTCCGCTCCCAAATTTCTATTGCTCCTAAGTTTTTAATTTATTTTTCTCTACCGTATGCTGGTACACATTATCTTCAAATTCGCACTCAACACATCAAACTATTATCGTCCGCCTTTCCTCAAGTTTCATTACGCTTCGTCTTTCGCCCTTCCGTTCGCCTTGGCTCTTTTTTCCCTGTCAAGGACAGGATCCCTGATGGCCTAAAATCGCATGTGGTGTATTTATTTACGCGTCAATGCTGTAAGGCATTGTATGTTGGCCAAACTAGCCGACAGTTACACACACGCATTTCAGATCATATGGGGATCTCACCCTTGACAGGCAACAGAAGAGTTAATCCCTCTCCCACTAGTATCCTTTCCCACTACATTGAAACTGGTCATCCCATTTCTTTTTCCGACTTCAAAATATTATCCTCGTCGCCTTCTGCTTCTGAACTACTCCTTAAAGAAAGTCTTCTAATTAATAAATTAAAACCCATTCTTAACGGGAATATTGGTTCTATACCTCTTTCTCTTTTCTGATAACACCTTACTGCTGTCTCCCGTCAATTTTCGTTACTGTTGTAAATATATCATCTTAATTGTCATTCGATACTATTTGTTTAATATAAATGTATCTCGTTGTAATCCCTGATCTCCACTCTGAAGATGTTGCTTGTAGCGACGAAACGTTAGTCAATAAATATGTTTTAAACTCTTCTAGCCTTCTTTGTTTAAGCAATTGTTAATGTTTACATATGGCGATACTTCGCACAATCTGCTGGGCATTGTTATTTATATTAAAGTTACGATTTCCGCCTGGACAATAACTCGTAGACAATGAGGTGTATAGAGACATTTACGGACAAATCACGACTTCCAAACATTGTTGGAGCCATAGATGGGACCCATATCAAAATAATTTCTCCCAGAGACAGTGCTGTTGATTATTTTAGTCGAAATCAGCAACATGATTTTATAATTCAAGCCGTTGCTGACGGTAAGGAATTATTCCTTGACTTTGCAGCAGGTTATCCGGGAAGTCTTCACGACGCTAGGGTATATCGAAACAGCTCTCTTTGTCAAATAGCAAGCAACGAAGAAATACTCAAAGAACCCGTTGAAAGAATCGGTATCGCAGATATTCGTCCTTACCTGTTAGGAAACAGCGCATACCTTATTTTCCCCTGGCTTATGAAGCCTTATCCTGTCATCTGCACGAGTAGCCATCGAGTGCGCTTTTGGCCGCCTCAAAAGTCGTTGGCGAATTCTACAAAAGCGGTTGGATAGCAGAATAACTTTCTCGGTAAAAATATCCATTGCTTGTGCAGTGCTGCATAACTTTTGTATTAAAATTGGGGACGAATGGGAGGATGATTTTTACGATGACGATGATGACCGCGGAAAAGAACAGAACAATGACTTCCTGCAGGACGGCGAAGATATAAAAGAGTTGCTAAAAGACAGTCTATGATTTTTTTTCAAACTGATTTTAATTATTTCATCCTTAGACCTTGAACTTTTGCTGTATTTGATTTTTCACAAAGAAAATAGAAGAAAATCAACGATCAAATACTATGAAAAATATTGCATTGTAATTTGTGCTTAACATGCATGTTGAATCATTACAAACGATTTACATCACTGTATAAAAATTTTCAGCAATTAAATACTTATTGTTCATTATTTTACCATTATCATTATTTATCGTTATTGTTTATTAATTTTACAGCGAAGTCTATCGCATAGAGACTCTGCTACATATTACCTGTCGAATCATTTCAGAATCAAAACACCCTCGCTTTTGTTTTCCAAGATTTGTCTCAGTTTGGCTTGTTCCAGAGGTAGTCGACTGCATCTTTGAAGTTTGTCCGTCCGCCAACAAATTTTGTCCTTTGGTGAACAAATCGGTCGCACTTGGTTTTTCATTGTGATGACAGATTTTTGACATAAGTAAACAGTTTTGTCCTCTAGTGCGACTTGGCCCTAATCTTTTATGCTGTAAATGTTATTTATTTAAATTGTCATCTTGTGTCGTGACATTTTACAATGTGACATGTCATCAATCATAGAATGTCTGGAATGAAGACAAGTGTGAACAAATTACTTCGTTGCTGATGCTATCGCAGCAATAAAGCTGGAACATGGCGGTGGTAAATAGAGGTAACGACGTGAAAGCCAGTAAGGACGACATACATCTCCACGATGTCACTTTTTCTGAAAAATCTTCCGACCAAGACTTTGAAGGTTTTAAGATTGCCTGCGTCCGAACAACTTTGGAGAAAATTCTTCTGGCAGTTACATTTGTCCTGTTTGTCGTTTGTATTGTTATGATAGCACTTTTGGCAACAGAAAAGAGCAAAGGTTCAGTTTCAGGATCAGGTTCTGACAAATCCAAAAAAATTGAGGGTGAGTAGTGTTCTCAATGTGCTGAAATTCATTGAGTTTTACTGAACTCGTTTGCTGGGCTCCTCTAAAATGAAAGTGTTGGTCGGCATTATGTCTGCTTATTTGACAAATAACTTCCTGGTTTTACCTATATTGCATACATATACCCTACCACTCCGTCAAAATCTACGTGTTATTTCAGTCAGCGAAGTTGTTCGGATCTTCTGAATCACATCCCTGAGCAGACCGATCTTCTTTATTTCAGACCTTTACATATAGGATATTTTGTGGTAAATAAAAAAGTCATCATCATCGATTCAAAATGAGAATGCTGTCTATATTGGATTGTGATGCGTATATTTCGAGCGCTATAGTCATTCTCCATCGAGAATTTGTTGCTTAATTACACAACATCATGATTTTCTGATAATATGAGGGAGAATCAGACAAAGTCATGAAAACAAATGATTTTCCATGCTCCTATTCCCAACCAGCAGGTGATCTTTCTTGGTGATCTAGAAAACTCTGCTGGAAGAGAAGTTCCTATTTTTCCCGAGAAATTTGGTTCATGCTGGTAGCCAGGCGTGTGTGGCTAAAAGTTAAACAAACACATCAAATACCACTCTAAAATTACCTGTGCAAATGCTTGCGTTTAAAATAACAGAAAAACAGGAAGTTTTTGAAAGTATACATGTATGAAAAACAGGCTCCTCGGATACGTAACTAAATACATTGTGTCATGATGACAGAGAAACAAGCGGTTTAGGGTGATTGATTTTCACTTCATACCTTGTATTTTCTGGTTCAAAACAAATCAATTAAGAAAGACATTCAGGCATTTTTCGAAATTTTGTTGGGATTTTAGCCACCATGCAGACTCCACCGGATATTAAATAGTATCATGTAAAGGATGTTGAGTATTGCTGTATATCATCAGGAATTAGTAAATATCGTTGGCAGTGAATCAGCAGGTTATCGAGACTTCAGCTTAGCTCAAGAGCTTGCAGACCACCTAATTGAAAAAAAGAGTTCCTAGATGCCACGTAAATATCGTATAGTTTTAACAGTCTTCAGAGCGGCATCTTTTGTATTTTTGTGCCTTGTGGGCTACTACTGTCAGAGGAAGGGTATTTTCAACGGAAGACTGTTTACACGGCAAACGTTCGGTTTGAAAGAGACAATTTTTAAATGTATTCTTTCCGTAAAGATTCATACACCATATACAATAATACTCGTATTTCCGAACTGTGGCTTGTTATGTGGTTTTTTTCAATACCCAGCAAGATTCAATGATCAGCTACTTCCACGTTGATGTTTGAAAAATATTTTCACGCTAAGGGCAAAAGACATCGGTTGCATCGACCACTAGCGTATTTTGAAGAGATATGGTACCATGACCTGCCTCACGTTCATTGATGCATCAGTAATCTGGAAAATTTCAATTCAGAATGAGCTCGAAGAGCTGTTTCAGGTCAGGGTATTGTCAATGAACTGGGCTTTTGATCTTTGTGGTCGGCTTTGGGCGCCTAGTGGTCGGCTTTGGGCCTCTTGTGGTCGGCCGTCGTACCCCTGAGGATAACCTGGATTCGGCTCTGGCCTGGACATGCCAAATTACCATCAAGAAGTCGAATGTTTTTCCAATAAACATGCCCTTTTTAAACGTGAATAACTTTTCCCCCTTTTACCGTCAAAATATACAGTCTGTCTGCTTCTAGCCAAAATCAACTGGTACTGGCAATGACTGCAACCTTTTAACAATACCGGCTACAGAGGTACCGGGCGGGAATCGCAGACGGAGAAGAAATAATAAAGCCCAGCAAAAAACACGCAAAATAGGCATATTAAAGGTTTAAAATGTAATTCTAACCTTTCGTTGCTGCACGCAACATCCTCAGAGAATGAATGAATGACTTATATTACAAGGTGATGATATATAATGGTATGTTACATGATATGTAAACGAGATATTGGCGTAAGAACGGAAGTGGGAAGGGGACAAGGAAACAGCGGACTAAGATGTAATGGAAGGGTCGAGAGACGAAAGGTCTTAAAACAAAGAAAGTGGAAAAGAGCCCATGTTGGCATTAAGCGATGGATTGAGTTTGCGGATAAGTAGACTTTCTCTGACGAGAAGTTGGGTTGAAAGAAGAAGAAGACAAGATAGTGAAGTCATCAGGCGAGACAGGGTGTCCAGTGTCACAATGATGTGACAGGATGCTAGTCGGAGGAGGATTGACTCGTTTTTTGCCAGTAAGGGCAGAAATGCCCAAGTGCTCTGAGATTCGTGTGTGGAGAAGCCGACTCGTCTGGCCGACATACAACGAACTACAACGTTGACACTTAAAACGGTAAACGACACGAGATCTCAAAGCCTTGGGAATCCTGTCCTTAAAGACAAAAAAGTGAGACAATCGGAGGGAAGGGCGAAAAACAAAGCGAAGGTTAATGTGAGGGAAAGCACTGGAGCATAACTTCCGAATCTGAGTGCGAATTTGGAGGCTATGTTGACCAGTGTAGGGGAGGCAAAAGTAAACGATTTTCTTGGGGGCGAGGGAAACTTTGGGGGAGGGTGAGAAAATCTTATCAAGAAACCGGCAAATGCATGTGTCTATGAATGAATTAGGATAACCATTAAGTGAAAGCGTTTTCTTAAGATTTTGAAGATGCAAGTCAAAAATAAAATAGGAGGAGCAAATACTAAAATAGCGATTAAGAAGGGAAGATATTAATCCTGTTTTGTAAACAGAAGGAATAAAACTGTTCTAGTTAGTGTATAAGCCAGTAAAAGTGGGTTTATGAAAAACTGAAGTAGAGAAAGAGCCATTGGATCGTGTTATAAGAACATCAAGGAAGGGTAAACAGTTGTTGACTTCAGTTTCATGCGTGAAATTGATGTGAGGATGTTGACTATTTAAATAACTGAGAAAAGGTGGAATATGATCGGGGGAAACAAAAAGCAAAAAGCAATCATCGACATATCTACGGTAATAAACGGGCTTAAAATGAGTGGGACAGTTAGAGAGCCAAGAGCGTTCATGCCAGGAAAGAAAAATATCGGCAAAAGTAGGACCCAGGGGAGACCCATGGCAACGCCATCGGTCTGTTCAAACAAAACACCATTAAAGAAAAAGTGGCAATTCTTAAATGAAGAATTCACCCAACTTCTAAGCTTTGCAGTTAGTTGCTCCAGTGTATTCCCTCACATTAACCTTCGCTTTGTTTTTCGCCCTTCCCTCCGATTGTCTCACTTTTTTGTCTTTAAGGACAGGATTCCCAAGGCTTTGAGATCTCGTGTCGTTTACCGTTTTAAGTGTCAACGTTGTAGTTCGTTGTATGTCGGCCAGACGAGTCGGCTTCTCCACACACGAATCTCAGAGCACTTGGGCATTTCTGCCCTTACTGGCAAAAAACGAGTCAATCCTCCTCCGACTAGCATCCTGTCACATCATTGTGACACTGGACACCCTGTCTCGCCTGATGACTTCACTATCTTGTCTTCTTCTTCTTTCAACCCAACTTCTCGTCAGAGAAAGTCTACTTATCCGCAAACTCAATCCATCGCTTAATGCCAACATGGGCTCTTTTCCACTTTCTTTGTTTTAAGACCTTTCGTCTCTCGACCCTTCCATTACATCTTAGTCCGCTGTTTCCTTGTCCCCTTCCCACTTCCGTTCTTACGCCAATATCTCGTTTACATATCATGTAACATACCATTATATATCATCACCTTGTAATATAAGTCATTCATTCATTCTCTGAGGATGTTGCGTGCAGCAACGAAAGGTTAGAATTACATTTTAAACCTTTAATATGCCTATTTTGCGTGTTTTTTGCTGGGCTTTATTATTTCTTCTCCAACCTTTTAACAAATGATTACTTTCGGGGCTCGAAGAGGTGATTCAAGCTACTTTCGGGATTAGCATCCATTTACTGAAGAAGCACAATTCAGTGTGTCGCTACAATCAGAGGGCCGTTGTTTTTTGATGTTTGGACATGCGACTGGACGACTCCATTTCTTGTTTATAGTATTACTATACTCTTGCATAGTACCAGCATGGTTTTCATTTTCAATTTGGAAAAAATTAAACACACATGCACTTCTGAGTTTTTTAGGCTATCAAAATAGCACGAGTCCGTAAGGATGAGAATGCGATTCTGCGTGATTTCGTCATTGAAGACTGGGAAGAAGCGTTCCATGTATATGAGAGGAAACGGTACTATACTGCGGGTGTATAGGAAAATGAAACGCATCCATACTCTTGGAGTCCACGTGCTTGTGGACGGGTTACGTTTGCTTGATTTGTCGACTTGACTATGCATTATTGAAGACCAGAACAACCAATGTGGGGTCACATATGCCGATCGGTTAAGAGTTAATAATATATATATGAAAAAAAAGTAATACAGGGCCTAAAAAGGTAATTCAGTGCGAACTACTGTATTACCTTTTTTCGGAACCATGATACCCTAAAATTACTCTGGTCTTAAACCCTATTTATCCTGTTAACCTTTGGGGCACGGCAAGGGTAATTTTCAGTGTAAACTGTGTGGCTTCTTAGAATTTGGTATCCTTGCCTGCGAGTTAAACTGTATCGAGCACCTCTGTATATGTTGGTCTCGGCACGGCTAATTTGCCTTACAGTGCCCAAAATGTTACAATGTAGACGAGGTTTTAGCCAATTAGAATCGAGAAATTTTAAGGCTGAAACACACTGGACAGTGGCCTTGGTCGCGCGACTGCTCAATGTGTTTCAACCTTTACTGCCGCACAGCACTTCTCTGGAGAACTTGTAAGATTAATTTATCTACAATACAATTAATCTAGATTTGGCTTATGAGACAAAACCACGATCTCATCACTTAAGATATTTCTGAAAAGTCGAGGGTAAGACTTGCCATTCCATGGATGTTTTAAGAGAAATTTGGAACTGCACAAAGTCTTCGTGACCAAAATTAATGAACGGTGATCTTTTGTGCAAAAATTGGGGAACAAAAGACACCAAATTTTAAATTACTTTTCATCCCTTCCCAGTAGCCGTTTCTATACCGTTTCTGTACGGCAAAATTTGATGCTGTGATACTGGTAATAGATAAAATGTATATTGTTGATTTAATCGTTACTTCCAAGACTTAGACTGTGTGAGGCCATATGAATATCCTATTAGTGCATCTATTTGAGGATCTTTAGTACAAACAACCTGAAAATTACGTAATTTAGTTTTGTTAGAACAGTGCAAACCGGTTTAGAACTGTACATTTTGAGCAGAACTGTACGTTAAAGGGGTACTCCCAGGGCCGCCGAGAGACAAATTGAGGCCCGGGGCATAACGGTCGGGTAGAGGCCCCCACCCCGGACCATTGGAGCATTGACTACGAGCATTGGGGCCCCCTGAATATCTGAGGCCCTGGGGCAAATTACCCCCTTGCCCCCCCTCTCGGCGGCCCTGGGTACTCCACTCAAAATACAAGTTAAGTTCATATGAAAGATCTTACCAACATTAGGCCATCGGCAAAATTTCTCTGGTTAATTTCATTTAGTTAAGGAGATATTGCACGCCGAAGTTCGAAATTTTGCCAAATTTGCGACGCAATGTTGTCTTTCCCAAGCAGACGCGGATTGTCAGCGGAGTACCAAATATGACGTCACTGAGTGCTTCTTGCTCGATTACCAATGTTGTTTTGAAGTAAATTAGAAATGAGCGTTGTCGAGATAGTTCTTATGAGGAAGGTTGTTCTAGTTCAAGCCGTTCGAACACCTCAAGTCGGGATGTAGACGATTTCCTGGAAGATAACCTTAACCTGGATGGTGTTCAAGGTTATCGATTTCAACCTAGACGAAATTCATACGCTGGGGAATCGAGCGAATCTGATTACGGCGATGTGGATGAGTCGGTCAACATTGAACCAAGTTCTGTCGCTCGACTGGATAACTTGGACTGGTAAGTTTTAATTGAACTTCTCGTTACTTTTTCAAGTAATGGTATTGTATAAGGAAGACATGATTTCTGTAAACTTTTCTTGCCGATATCACCAGAATATTTCGAACCAGTTTCATAGGGATTCTAAACATTCCCACGGCCACTCGAAGCAAAACAACAGCTCCCTTCATTTTCAGGTGTACGTGCAAAAACTGCCAAATAATGGACAGAGAAGAGGAATGCATTTGCTGTCAGGAGATTGAAGTGGTGCTAGATAAGAACGAGGAGGTGTATGAAGTTTTGAGTACCACCAAGCAAGCCAAAAAAAATGCATTGCTCCAATCCCTAAGCCCCCCAAACAAGTTGTCATTGACCATCACATATCAAGATTAAATAAATAAACAAACTAATTATTTAAGAACAGAGTTGTCTTGTCCAGAAATAACATCACATTTCTCTCATTATTCATTTGCAAAATGAAATCCAGTGAATACAAAGTCTTCTTCTTCACCGGGTGGAGGGAAATGGGCTCTTATGTAACTGACAGCGCAAGATGCCAGAATGACTCGTATCTTTTTCCCAACAACACCCCAACACCAACGAACTAACTGTCTATAAGCCACGTGTCTCTGGATTTTATGTTCTGGTCTCTCAACTGCCTTTGACCCATTCTGTTGTTTATACTGAAACCAGGCAGCCTGCAAGGTCCAAAGATTTAAACTAACAGCACGAAAACCAGGATTATCTGTTATGCAACAGTAGCGCTTTTGCGGTTCAACTTCATACACCTCCTCGTTCTTATCTAGCACCACTTCAATTTCCTGACAGCAAATGCATTCCTCTTCTCTGTCCATTATTTGGTAGTTTTTGCACGTACACCTGAAAATGAAGGGAGCTGTTGTTTTGTTTCGAGTGGCCGTGGGAATGTTTAGAATCCCTATGAAACTGGTTCGAAATATTCTGGTGATATCGGCAAGAAAAGTTTACAGAAATCATGTCTTCCTTATACAATACCATTACTTGAAAAAGTGACGAGAAGTTCAATTAAAACTTACCAGTCCAAGTTATCCAGTCGAGCGACAGAACTTGGTTCAATGTTGACCGACTCATCCACATCGCCGTAATCAGATTCGCTCGATTCCCCAGCGTATGAATTTCGTCTAGGTTGAAATCGATAACCTTGAACACCATCCAGGTTAAGGTTATCTTCCAGGAAATCGTCTACATCCCGACTTGAGGTGTTCGAACGGCTTGAACTAGAACAACCTTCCTCATAAGAACTATCTCGACAACGCTCATTTCTAATTTACTTCAAAACAACATTGGTAATCGAGCAAGAAGCACTCAGTGACGTCATATTTGGTACTCCGCTGACAATCCGCGTCTGCTTGGGAAAGACAACATTGCGTCGCAAATTTGGCAAAATTTCGAACTTCGGCGTGCAATATCTCCTTAACTAAATGAAATTAACCAGAGAAATTTTGCCGATGGCCTAATGTTGGTAAGATCTTTCATATGAACTTAACTTGTATTTTGAGTGGAATACCCCTTTAAAACGAACGTTGCGTTCGGCTTTGAACTTTGGTGTCTTTGACAATTCAATCATTGACCATGTCAAAGCAAGATCTTGTTTCCATCATTGCATGCATGTGAACTATGTACGCGAACCACAATCATTGCAGCTTATCTTTTTGAATGAATTGCTAAACAGATAAGGCATCTCTAGTGACTATTATTAAGGCATAATGACAAATACCCAACAGATTTGTTTCGGTCTCCCTTGTTTAACAGTCTCGTGCAGGCTGTAACAAGTCTGGTTACCTTTTTATTATCAAGAGCAAGTAGGGATAAAATTTGTAATTTGTATGCACTGTATGGAAGATAGCTTCGAATCGACACTCTTCTGGCAAAGTCAGGTTGGATCAACATTAGCCAGGATATAGGATGTTTGTTACTTGAAACAAAACTACTCCAAATACACCCACAAACAACAAAAATGCTATTTCGTAGAACTATCTGTTGATTAAGTATTAGTCAATCAACAATCACCAGTCGTGATTAAAGATTTGACATCCCGCATGAAGTTTTAGTCAGGCGGGACTCGTAATTTAAGAATAGATACCAAAGCCGTTGTCGTAATCAAACCAGATAATAGCTGGATTCCAATACATAATCTAACAAAGATGAAGAAAATCGTCATGGTTTTTAAAATACTAAAACATCAGGCGCCAGCTCATTTGTATGATTTATTTCAATATGTCCATGAAACGAGTAGTATTAATACCAGATCATCTTTTACAGACTTGAAAGTTCCAAAACTGGTTGGTAGTGAGATCGCTGAAACTAAACTTTCTTACAGTAGAGCTATGTTGTTCAATTCACTCCCAAAACTCTTTAAAAGACACAAACAACAACACAGTGTACTCATTCAAAATACCTTTGACTACGTTTTCCCGCCAGCTAAATAATGAAGTCGCTCGTCTTGAAGAATTTGCATGTATAAATTGTAAATATAAAATATCCAGCATTAGTACTGTAATACCCCCTGCCAGTTATGTATTTATCCACTCAGATGTTCCGAAATATACATATTTTTACTAAAGTAAAAACTTCTTTACTGCAACACGGCCGGTTCTCTTAAGACTCCGAATCTCACCATGCACCATCGGATACTACTTCACTTCCGGTCTTAGTACACTACAAGTAATCAATAACTATTAACGTATTTATGAATAATTTATCTTGACTATACATCAAACTGAAGACAATCTGGAAGAATGCAATTGTAAAGATGTTATACCTTCACTAAATTAAATGTATAATACTGTAGTAATAATAAAAGCAATACATCGGAATCGTCAATTCGTTATCCTAAATAAACGTAACTGCCATAAGAAAATAGAGGAAATCCTAAAAGGCAACAATAAATAAGGACGCTTGGATATCGATCAAACTCACACTTCAACATAAAAACAAAGTCAAGAATATTCCACGCACTCTGAAGAAAATCGAAGCTATCACAAATCTATCAATGAAAAATTCTTCCCTACTAGTGCTCGTGCAGGTATTCTTCATAAACTTCCAAAACATATAAAACTAAGACGTTCCCTTTAGACCTATTCTCTCTTCTGTCAATACTCATTCTTACAAGATTTCCAAGTTCTGTTCCTTTTCTCTGTCTTCCCCCTTGTCTCTCTGAAGAAGGAAATCTATGCACAAGATAGTTTTTTCTAGTAAAAATATGTAATTTGATAGTTATTAGGACGTTTTTTTTTTTAACATGAAAACTTTCGTCAGCAACTTTATAATGTTCAAGAAAATTTTTAACCTTAATGGTTGTCCTACTCATTTTTTGGATAAAAGAGTTTGTTTATTGTTAGATAAAGGTTTTGTTTCGAGAACATTATTTCACGGTCTTCTCAAATAAGTTATTTAGTTTTCTCTCCCTTTGATCGGTGCTCACACCCTTAAAATCCGCCTATAAATTGTATGTTCTTCCGCCTTTTCTCACAGTAACATTCATTTCGTTTTTCGTCCAACCAAGAGTCTATCTCATTTTTTCACATTTAAGGTACGAATTCCAAAAGCTCTAAGGTTTCATGTTTATACTTTTACGTGTGAATTTATACCATGTTCCCAGGCACTAATACGAAACATTAAGCATTAATTCTGTCCCGGTGGCATAAGACTTCTTAATATTTTACTGTAGCAGACGCCCGATGATTTTACTCTTCAAGAGAAGAGCTTCCTCAGTGAATTAGTTATCGACACTTCACACTTGTACGAGCACTCTGCCGACTACGGCTAGTAGCGTAAACAAAACAATGAGCGGAACATATATTTGTTCGACAAGTAAAATGATGTGCCGTTAGCTAGAGTGAAATAAATAATAGAAGACTAAACCTGCCTGGAAAGAGTTAATTCAAGAAGACGACGATTTTTAATTCAAATTATGCTGTACAATAAATGATATTGGTCAATCTATTGTATAAACACAATTCGCATTAAGAATACCGTTAAAAATCATCCCGTATTACCTCAATTTTACATATACAATCATTAGTAGAGTCTGGCCTTATGAGTGACGTAAAACCTCTATTACAGTGTTACACTGGTGGTTTTAACTGTTTGATTCAGCTATTGAATAATACGTGTGTCATTCCTGACGCAAGTGTTTCGTTTTTACAAAAAAAGATCAATCTAGCTGGGAATTGTCGCCGAACAGTCGGCAACCTGTACCTCGTATTAGGGACCGCCTTAAGATCTACGACTTGAATGACTCTTAAGATCAACTTGAACGACAACATCCTATAAAATTTCGCCATTTAAAGAAACCACGGTTTATTGACCACCATGCTCGATACTTGTAGCTTGTTTTATGACTCCTAAAACGCCCTAGTTCTTCTAAAACGACTGTAGTCTCGGGTAGAATTCAATCTTGACTAACAGCTTTTTTTCATTCTGCGAGATGACGTCTTCTTTAAGACGTTAAAATTGTTCTCATGACGTTGTATGCTGCACGATGGTGCTGAAAATGCTCAGGAGAATAAAAGTTATTCATTCTCTTTGATTGCATGAACAACTCTTTTGTCGAAAGGACGTCATCGTTGAAATTGACTACGCAGATCTTAAGGTCTCTACTCTGACACGGACGACATCGCCTACTTGATGCATCCAAACATGATGGCTGACTCGGCCAAAGTTACAGTGCACGAAAGACTGCCATTTCTCAATCTTTTATTTTACTTTGATTAACATTACGAAACGTTGAAGAATTCGTTACGCCAACGTGAATTAATAACTCGCGAGACAGTACAAAGGAAATCATTACGGTAGCATGCCTTGGAAAATACGCGACAAATTTCATCTCGATTTATCATTTCCGGCAATTTTCATCTCAAACACTTGTAGAGTTCTTTGATTTGTTTTGAGCTCCCTTCTTAGTGCCTTGATATAGGACCAAGTAGTCTTGATAGTGACCACGTGAAAATGGAAGTTACGAACGAGACTAATCGAGAGTTAGCCAGCCAAGATTTCTTGTGAGAAAACAATTGAGTTCTTTCGACGTTAATTGGAACTAGTTTGTCTGGGATCTTGTCCAGCGTTCAACCACTGGGCTACAAAGGCCGTTGGCGGAAGCCTCGTATTTGGTATATATGATGGTGCAATTGAGTTTATTAAGTATAATATAGGGCTTTTTAGTTTCGCTGTCGGCTAGCACATTTCAAATAACGTGATAAATGACTCACTTGAAAATGTCTTCTTCGTACTGAGCATAATTTCTTTCATTTATGTATACTTCCTGTTGTTTAGGATTTTGTAATGCCAATAAATCCTATGAAGTGGCCAGAAATGCATTAACTAAAGTCACTCACACATATCTGTTTGACAATTGCACTTCACGGAACATTAACGTTAGACAGGTAAGCCGATATTAAAGAACAGTGATGACAGATACACAACACAGCAGGTTAAGCTGTTTCTGTCCATTCCGCGCAGAATAACACATCAATAGCCCTTCTTCTGAAGCACTTTGTCAGCAAGAGAATTTGAGGCAAACTCAGATCGAAGGTATTTGAGTGAATTACTGCCACAAGCTTTTTTCCATGGCTGTTCACCAGACTATACGGTTTATCGACTTTTGACGTTTAGCCTTCCAGCATAATGTTGATGACAAGTAAGAATCCTAATATGGTCGACGGTGATGAATTATCGTTACATCGTTTATCTTCACCGGCTGCAGATGGCGTAGAAAGGAAGGATAATTTCCGATTCTCTACCTTGATTCCTTTCCGAACAACTTTTGAGAAAATACTGGCCGTAGTTGCGTTTGTCTTGTTCATCATTTGCATCATACTGATAGCACTTCTAGTCATGGAGAAAAATTCAGGTCCAAGAAACGCCGGACAAACTGAAGGTGAGTCGCCAGCTATTAAACCACCATCTTCAGCAAAAAATGGTCAGGGAGGGAAACTGTTATCATGTGACCTTGATCTGGATAAAGATGTCTTGATATTTGCGTTGAAGGTAGAAACATACTCTGAATGACCCAATCAATGATATAAGAATAGAATACTGCGTAGACAGTGATAAGTAAGGTAAAAAGTTAAACACCCACTATCAACAAAAATGCTATTTCGTAGACTATCTGTTGATTAAGTATGTTTGATCCGATATCTGACATAAGAACATTGTGGACCAAGCGGTATATATTGGCAATTGTCCCAGCTCACTTGGGCAACAAGTAAAAGAAAATAAAACCTAATTAACATAATTCTTACGGAAAACAGAAGAGTTCTGATCTGAAACGAAAACGACGGCTACTGTTCTGCAACGCTCAGCAAAGGGAATGAATTCTTCACCAAACTTCCGAAGGAGTGCTCTGTCAAGTGGTTTACGACCGGTTTGCAGGAATGTCACGAACGATGTTATCAGTGTGCTTTTAAAAGTATTTTAATTTATATACGTCATACAATTTTCTAGGCCAATTGGTACAAAATTCCAGCCTTATCCTTACTCTGAATTTGTAGAGGCCCAGCCCAACTATTAGTTACTTTACTAAATTCCCGATATGACCAAATAATTATTTCGAACAAAATCGAACTTCAAATTATTGATGAAACAGTAAAACAATATAACGATGAGAATACTTGTTACCAGGGCCGCTGAGAGGGGAGACAGGGGGAGCAAGTTGCCCCGAGCCCCCATCTGGAGATGGCCCCCCGAAATAGTTACTCACATTTTTTTAAATTTATTTTTTTCTTCGTTTGGGGATTGTAGGCGGCGCAAGGGCCCCACAAGGCGCAGGGTGCCCTGGGAAGCGTGAGGCCCCAAAAAGTGTGGGGTTCCAGAATGCGCGGGGCCCCGGAAAGCAAAGGTTCTCAGAAAGCGCGGGACTCCGGAAAGCGTGATCTCAAATTATTGATCTTTTAATGTGATTTAATCATTCTGAAACGAAACATCAAAGTGTGTTTGTTTGTTCCGTTTTCTTATGAGATGGCTTTACAATAGAATTCGGAGTTTAGCTCTGATATTCATACTTCGATTAAGATTTTCACCCGATAAATCTTTGATACTACGAATCTATGATGGCATGATGTGATAGAAAATTTGGTTGCGTAACTGTTTACTAACTTTCAACACTTTTGATGCGCCTGTTGTATGCGTAAATACTGATATCGTGTTACGCTTTTGGTGGTTTCACTCATTGAGTAAGTCTGACGGTCACAGTTACATTACAGTCGCTGAGTCGCAAAAGCAGTAATAATTATTAATAGTCAAATAACAGTCTGAATGAAGAGAAGGTATCTATCCGGTTGTGCCGAAAGGAAGCAAATGGAGGCACGGTTACAGAATGAGGCAAAAGGAAGACGGACATTAGATCAACTTAACTGGGGTGAATTTGGAGAAATAGCAACTTCTACGAGGAATTTAGAAGAAGAAACGCAGAATGTTTCAAATGATGAAGAATCTGAAGAAATCCCTTGTGAAGCAAGTAACTCGCCTATTCAGGAGAAACGGGCATGGGAGCATGGTGTCAGTCCAACCAACGAAGACAGATTACGAGATTCTACAATGACAGCAGCTGATATGAAGGATTACGAGAAAACACCCATCAAAGTATCGGGTCCATCAACTTCAAGTGAATCAACAGGATCAGAAAAATTAGTTGCCAACGTTATCATTGAAACTACTGAGCCCGCCCCAGTACCAACGAGTAATGATGTCGCAACGTGGAAAAGGCTTTCTGACAAAGACAGAGATACTATTGCTCTCATGGGACCTCCGACAATTCTAACAACTTGCCAAAAGACATTAAGAATAGATCTTTTCCAATGAGCATATTTTCCAAGAGAAGGCCCAATGGTGAAACAGTTAACTGGCTGGTATGGAGCGAAATGGCATCGAGCCTTTACTGCTTCTCATGTCGCCTTTTCAACACTAAACCCCCCTCTTTGGCACTATTTGATTTCAGTCATCCCGAACTAGGTTGTAAAGACAACTGGCGAAAACTGTATGAGAAAGTACAGACCCACGAGAGAAGTGTAATGCACGTCTCTAATTATATCATGTGGATAGACGTCCTCGTTTCTTTGGAGAATAAGAGTGGAATAGACCGCCTTTAACAAGAGGTGTTTGCTGCCGAGCAACAGAGATGGAGAAAGATTTTGAGATTTCTGCTTGAAGTGATCTGTTCTTGGCTGAAAGAAATCTTCCCTTTAGAGGCTCGAGTTCTGATGTAGGAGATTTGGGCAACGGTTTATTTCATGAAATTCTAGAACTCATTAGCTCTTACAACCCAACAATAAAGGAACATTTAGATACTGTCATGAAGCATCAAAAGAGGGGGCAGCGCATGCAAGCTCATTATTTGTCATGGCAAAGTCAAAACGAGTTCCTGTTCATCTGTGCAAGAAAGATTCTAGTAGTGGACGGAACACCAGAGGTTTCTCATACAGAGCAACTCACCTTCGTATTACGATATACTGTTCTCACCTGGGAAGTGGTTGAGAGATTTCTTACCATCAAAGATTTCGAGAAGAAGAAAGGTGAAGACATCTGTCAAATTATCCTTTGCACTCTAGAAGATCACAAGATCGCCCTTGCTAGATGCAGAGGCCAGGGCAATGATAATGGCTCAAACATGTTCGGGTGCTACAACGGAGTGCAAGCTTTAATCTTGAAAAAAAATCCTCAGGCCTTTTATGCCTCTTGTGGCACACACACATTGAATTTATGTGGTGTGCATGCGATTGAGGTGGCACCTGAAATCAAAATCTTTTTTGGCAATGTCCAAAAGCTTTATAATTTGTTTTCTGCAAGTCCATCCAGTTGGAAGATTCTGAAGGAAACCGTAGGCGTTTCATTGCACAGTCTATCACAAACCAGATGGACCGTAAGAATCGATGCAATCAGACCGCTCGTGAAGAATCACTAGAAGATGCTTGAGGCCTTCTCCAAAATGCAAACCGAGCTTGATTTAATAGCTGAAGCTTACAGTGATTCCGAATACCTATATACTTCTGCTGGCAACAGTTTGGTTCAAAACACTCCAGTGTATAGATGATGTCAACAAGCTACTGCAATATGCAGACATCTCTATCGCAGAAGAAGCCAAATATCTTGGCTACTTACGCGAAGATATCCAGACCCTTCGGTATTTGTGGGGAAATGTGTTTGAAGAGGCAAAGCTGGTTTCAACCGCCTTGGAACAGCCGACAACACTGAAAGAAAAACGTTCGAGAAAGAAAACGATCAGAAATCCGAATGAAACAGAGAAGTATGTCCATTCTATCCAAGAAGAAGCATTCAAAGTAAACATCTTCTACCTGGCTTTGGACAATCTTTTGCTGCAGCTAACGGAACGATTTGAAGCGGCGGAGGAAATTGCAAGTATGTTTGAGTTCATAGTGAATCCTCCTACAAATCCAAGCCATGAAGCTGTCGAGAAACAAGCCAAAAGCCTTGCTGAGAGCTATCGCAATGATGTCATCAAGGACGACCTGGAGGAGAAGCTTCGCCATTATGCCAAATTTTGTAGTGGTTTTGGAGATGGGATAACAGCTAAGAGAAACAAGGCATTAGCTTTACTAAATTATATTTTTGAGAAGATCCAGTCCTTGTATCCGCAGATTTGCATTTGCCTTCGTATTTTCCTGGCTATTCCTGTATCGGCGGCATCAGGGGAACGTTCCTTCAGCAAACTTGCTCTGATAAAAAATAGGCTGCGATAGACGGTGACACAACAGAGGATGGCCAACCTGATGATACTATCCATAGAGCATCGCCTGGCAAAGATGCCTAGACTTTGAAGACTTAATCGACAATTTTGCAGCTGAAAAAGCCAGAAAGATGTTCTAGACGATCCTAATGTCCAGAGATCGAGCTTGTCTTGTAGGCCCTCGGCATCTAGCTGAGCCTTCTTTAAGAGGGAAGAAAATTTGCCGTATTTATCTTTGGCTTTCTCTATGACTTGGGACGAAATAAACAAAATATCTTCAAATAACTGTCCAGTCACGGTGCATTAGTGCACACACATGCCGTACCCAATCAAAGTCAAAATAAACAATGCAGATGCTTCTTTTCTTATCTATCTATATTTTAATATGTATTCTTTTTTAAATATCTTTATATATCAATTTAGTTATGTTGGTATGCAATGTAGTTACGTTGATGTTTATAATCAATAAGTTCCGTAATTGTAAAGGATTAGAGATAATTACCAAATAACAGCTTATGACAATTTTTGAATTAAAGTGTTTTTATTGCCAATTATTGGTAATAGCAGCAACAATGCTTACATATGTGACGTCATTCCACATATGACGTCATTCATATGTGACGTCATTAGAGCACCCGAAAGATTTCTTGCCCCGGGCCCCACAAGATATCTTGGCGGCCCTGCTTGTTACCTTCCTGTCTTACCAATACCATGTCAATTTGGTTAAGAATCAAGTTCATCGAGTGTTGAAATGTCTTTTTTGAACATTCTTGCTGACAATTCACGTGGCTGAGTGAAAGACAGATCCGAACGCAACTGATTGATCTACGTCCAGTCACACCACTGTCAATCACTGTCAACTAATACCACCGACCAAGAAGAATAAAAAGAAATGCTTATTTTTGACAAGCAGAGATCACGCAGAAGTACCGTATTTACTAGAATTAGTGCCGCACATGCAACTTAAATTATTAAGATAAGCACTGTCTTCGAATAAGGAACGCACTCAGTGACATCGCTCAGATGCTTGACTTCGATCAGATTTAAATCTTATAGTGAAAAAGATAGCAACATTAATAGTGACGATACTTTATGCTGCGTTCCGTTTATCTTGTTCCGATTGTTTTCGTTATTAGAAGTAAAAGTAAGTTATGTTTTATCCACAATCGTTTCTTTCAATTAGTTTTAATAAGCATCGCCCTCGAATAAGCGCCGCATCAAAAAGTCGTAAAATTTAACATGCGCTGCGGCCCTTACTCGAGTAAATATGGTAGCGCAATGGAAAGCAGAAAGGTTATGGCAAAGGACAAGGTCAACCGGGCAGAATGAGAGCCAAAAGTCATAAGAACTTCATGTTTGAACTCGTCCACTGTTTGAGCTTTGTCAGGTTTAGTTATCTTGGATCGCTTCCTAATCAAATGCTCTTTATTGAATGTGATCAGCAGCTGCAAATCTAAAGCATAAGCTAATATGCTCTAGACTCTTGTTTAACTCTTTTCCGGTGGCCAAACGATGGCGTAGTGTTGCGGATTAGGCATTTGAGGGCTCAACTAATCTGACCGTAACCCTAAACTTAAACGTATCCCCACTTCTACCTAACCGAAATCCAATACGAATCTAAACCCAACCTTAACCCTATCCCTAGCCCTAACACTAAAAGGTGAGTGGGTTGTGAGTGTCCGCTAAACTACACTCTGGCCAGTTAAACAATAGCAAGGATGCCTAAATTGGCGTAAATTAGAATAGATTATAATACAATCTATTCTAATAATATAACAGCTCTACTATTTGTATAAATAATAGCATGGATTTTGATGCAATTTTGAGGAAACACGAAAGAGTGAGTTCTTCATATACTATGTTTGAAAGGCTATTTAAGGTCTTTGAAAATCTCACGTGTGCGTGTTTTCCCAAGTTACATGAGAGACCACGCTATTACTGATTAATAATTTACATAAAAACAAGTAATACAGTGCCAAAAAAGCAATTCAGTTCAAATTAGTGTTACCTTGAAATTGCTTTGCTCTTAGCCAATGAGAATCAACAAATCTTTTCACGTATATTCTTAAGAGAGAAAACACAATTGAATTGAAAGAAAATAATAGCTGAAGGATTGGGTAATGAGATCCCATTAATTAGCAATTGCTCAGAGCTTGTGAAAACCTAAATCCAGCACCGAGTATACAAATTGAAGTATAAAACACCAAATCAAAGTACTGTTAAAAAAAAATGACGACTGCAATCCAATTTCTTTTTAATAAAATGGTAGCGTAAAACATTTCTCTTCGACAGTCTCTTAGGTTTAAAATCTGGTACCATTTTCAACCCTTTACGTGGCAATTTTCTGAGCGGTATTCACATGACGAACAAAACTGTTTGACACTACACAAGGTAAAATATAGTAAGTTGCAGAATTGCAAAACAATGCCACGTAAAAGGTTAATTCCTTTTTTTTTTGACGAGAAATGTCGAAAAAGTTGCAAACCCTGTAAATTTATAGCCAAACAACACCGCTTAGAAACTAACATATACTTACCACTTGACGTTGAACGATCGACAGTTAGTCGTAATTTATTAGTGCTTTCGCAGTTCAGACTTTAAGCTGAAGCACCGGAATGGACGATGGTAGTCGTGACGTAGAATGTATGTGTTTAAAAACAAACTGTAGCTATTTTCATTAAAATTATTCACAAGTACCAATTGAAAGACTATGATTATCAACCATTTTTATAATATTGAAATTATTTCAAAATGAATTGTATCATAATTAATATATAGTAATTGATCACACTTCTCGATGATTACGTCAGATTCCATGAGCAAGGCTCGAAGTTTATTGACTTGTCTGTTTGATCGTTACAATGGCTTTGGTTTCTAAAACAACACTTCGGTGATTCCATCGACTGAATGTGTAGATTAGCACTGGTTTCGAATCTTCTTGGCCTAAATAATCCTCACAACTTAGATCGTTTGATTGGAAACTTATTTAAATCTAGTGAAGGCACTTCTTGTCAAGAATATACTTCTTGCCGTTCATTAACTCCCTGCTTTCCACAATCTACGCAGAAAAGATAGTCATGAATAAATTACTAAATAATGATATATTTCATATTGTAATAAATAAATATATTAACTAAGTAAATAATAGAAATTATAATTATGTTATAATGATAAACATAAAGACAGACAGACGGACAGCCAAACCAACAGACGCATTCAAAAGATACGGAATTTCGTCTCGTACATTTTTAAGATTCAATTTTACTTTTCAGACACGACTTGCTTATACTCAGACGAGGCAAGACGCGTTGGGTTGCCTGATTTTTTAGAAAAAGTTCAGAAAGCATACTACAAATACAACAGATATGACACAATGCCCCAACCTCTTAATGTGAAAGAGACGTAAGTTTATTATTATGAATTTCTGAGGTACTATAATAACTTAGTGTCATATTGACAACAAATGGATAGAGCTTGACGATCGTTCGTCTATCATCTCAAGATACCTCCAAGCTCTCACACTTCTAAAATTTAAAATTCATCAATATCATTATTAACATATCGTGGCTTCCGCTTAGGTCCCACATATATGTCGAACTTACACTTTGGCTTGCCATCTGAGTCTTGGTAACTCAACGGTTACACCGTCTCACCGGTCATCAGAAGGTTGCGGGTTTGATTCCTGTCTGGGGCTCAGAAATCGTTTTTCTGAGTATACGACTTGAAGATGATTCATCTATCTTAAGATATATATCCAAGCTCTCATGTTTCTAAAACATAAAACTGCATCAATCATTACTAATATATAGTGGCTTCCGCTTAGGTCGCACATGTATATCGAACCTGCACCTTAGCTCACCATCTGAGTCTTGGTAGATCAGTGGTTAGTGTCTCACACCGGTCATCAGAAGGTTGCGGGTTTGATCCCCGTCTGGGGCTCAGAAATCGTTTTTCTGAACATAAAGTTTGACGATCGTTCATCTATCATCTCTAAATCATGTAATTGTGCAATTAAGTCTCATGAGGTGTGGCCACTTATTTTGTGTCTATAACTTATCGTCTTACAAGGCGATTGTGAAACTAATTTATGAGTAATATATGTATTGCAACGCACCACCATAGAATTTCGGTGTGTTCGTTGTTCCTCTCCCTTCCGATTTTGGTCATTTAGTAATGTGACCTCGGGCCTTTGGCTTATGGAATTTTACTTAATGAGCCCTATTAGGATTGAAGTTTGAAAGCTGATACAGCTCATTTTCATGATGTTATTTATAAAATAATGAACTAACAACCATTTAATTGCCTGTTAGACATGTTCCTTTTGACTGCACTCCAGAATATTTAAAAGAAAAGACAGATGCGGCCTTGTCGTTATTGAATGAAATCAACGAAACAGACATGGATGAAAATAAAATGAAACCTAGGGAAGTAAAAGGAGTTGAACAGGTACGTTCAAAGTCAATCACAGAGAATAGGCTGAAGGAGATACCATGGATAAAGTAATAAACGTCATCAGGCAGCGACCAGTAGACTTCGTACACAACCAGACAAGGAAATAAAACCGCGTAATCAAGCTAGAAAAAGAAGCTGAGATTTTAATAAGTCTATTTGCCTTGTGTGATAGTGTGATGAAGGACTTGCGTTTGAAACTTCCGTTTGTTTCATAAATTTTTACCAGTTTTATTCCTCTTTCAACTCATTGTTTGATTTTAGCATTCTGCCGAGACAATTGAATGTTTTTATCTTACATCTAAACTTTTCAATTCTATTCACAGAGTGGTCATTAAGTTGAAACCATGTTTACGACTTTCCATCGTAACATACTCCATTCAATTTGTCAGCAAACGTAGGACTAATTCCCCCTATAGTTTGTAGAAACCTCGCTTCCTCAGTACAACGATTCTCCGAAAATATGTGATGGAAACTGCACAAGAGTAGTTTAATTCTTATATGAACACTTTTGTAATAAGCAAACGCGTCAATTTTGTCATGAAATGGTTTGTTAACTTATGAAAAAGAATTTAAATTTAGCACAATATGTTGCTTCGTACTTTATCAATATGCCATAAAAGATGATTATTTCCGTGATAGCAGACAGTAGTTTCTCTAATTCGACGGAATAACTTCCCTAATTTCAGCATGTTACTCCCCTTATTTAAGTCAACTTGTCCAGCTAATTCAATGGGACTATTTCCCTGATTTCACACGCAGATTTAAAAGTAAACTATTCTCCTTTATGGTGCTGAAAAAATCCGCTATTTGGTTTATGAATTTTTAACGATTTTGAATACATTTCCTTCTAGGTGAAGCTCTTTTTGCGAACTGTATTTGGAACTCCTTATGACCAAAATTTCTATGATGGTGATTGGTTACTGGGACCAAATCATTTCTGTTGGCAATCCGTATGTTATATAGGATATAGTCTCCGTAGATTCTCAGCTTTGGTAAAACCGGAAAATTTAATCGAGCTCGAAGAAATGCTAAGAAGAATAAGACTGTATGGCAAAATGTTGAAGCAATACAAGTAAGATTTATAAAACGTTAATTCATGCGCGCGAATCCATTGTATCAATGAATTGAAACTTTTGTACATGAATCACAAAAATAATTTGGGACTCTTTCGATTGAATTCAAGCGTGTCCAAACCTAGGCCGTTCTTCATCTTAGCTTACGAGTGGAGAAAACGATGATTTCTCATGTCGATGTGCTCATGAAGTCAGGAATGCTCTTTCCGTATTCTTCTAAGAACAAACTGAGTGATTAAGAGTCTTATTCAATGTTGCAGTTATTCCGAGCCCACTTTCCAATGAAAAAAATGCAAGATCGATTTTTTATTTATGTCAGAAACACTTTCAGGTCAACTACTTCAAATTTGCGTCGTGTGGCTCACTGGTCGTGGTACAATATGGTACTAGAATCAAGGTTCTCAGTAACTTTCAGGGCCCGCTGAGAGCCAAGATGGGCCCGTGGGAAGGTAGGGTCATTGGAAGCCTAAATTTTTCTGATATCAGAGGCGCTGGAGATTTGTGGGGATGCATTCATATGGTAAAAATGGAATTTATTGACTGTTCTAAATTATTTGAACATGTCTGGATATGTCTAAAATTAATTTATATATCATTAAAGAAAATTAGCGGATCAGCGTGGCATGGCCGGCAGCATGTCCCTTGCGTGGCGAGGGTCCAGGGGCAGTTGTCCTGCCTATTCCCCTCTCGGCGCTTTTGGTAACTCTTTCCCTTCCCAGTCAAATTTTTACAATTTTATCCTGGCTAATACCAGATGCTTTTACTCGTCAACGGTGTAAACATCTCACTCGGGAAACTAAAATTTCTCGTTTACAGTCTCCAAATTTGTATGCTTATAGTAGCCTAAAAAATATACAGAATGAACTTCTTAGATTTTTATAAAAATTATCTGTCTCACCCATACTCAGTTGGAGTCGTAGCACTGTTTTCTTTCACTTCAAAATTTGACATCCATCACGACCACCTAGTTATTAATTCGTTTTAAACATCCTTTCTATCTCACAGAAATATTTGAGCTTTCTTCTTGCGCTTTGAATGGTGAGAGGAGAGAAATTGAGTTATAGTGATGTTAATTAGTTAAGATGTACTTGAAGTCAGACGTCCCTGTTTGTTTTTCCGAGACCACCTTGAGGGTATTTATTCGGTAGACTCGGTAGAATATATCTCACAGCATAATCGTCACCATATGCAATTTTCAACTAGCCAAAATGCAATTACAGCGCATGCATTATGCAACCACTTTTTCCTTCTTTCTTCTGTCTTTCCTTTCATCTGCATCCAAATCCCATTGGTGCAATGTTTGACAAAATAGTACAGATCGAGGATAAACTTGTAGACAGCGTATCAAGCCGTGACCTTATGACATAAAAATAGGAAACTGCGTAGACAGTGTTAATTGAGGTAAAAAGCTCAAAGGTTGGTAACTGCCATGACTGATCTCAAAGAATTCCACCGTTTTGAGCAAAGATTATTCATCAGAAAAAGAAACACGTTCTGAAATAGGAATGGCAACTAGGCCAGGTTTTATACGAAAAGGAGTCATGCGATAAGAAGTTAACCAATGAAATGCTAGTAACAAAAACAAACGAATCAAAGACAAGATAACGACAAAGAAGTCATTTGCTATTTTTAATTTAGGATTTTAGCTCGAGGGACATTCGTACATTATCTGTGGAAACTCAAGGCTTGCACACGAGCAACGTTAAAGAACAATTATTCACTTCAGTGTCGGGGAATATTTGTGGATTATTTTAGCATATTCATCCAGAGACCGCGAAACGACATTTTGAGGGGGGGCTACTAGGGGACGATAGCATGACCCCCCTGGAAAAATTAAATTCAATATTTCTGAGACGGTCGTCAACACTTCTTATTTTAATGATTACTCAGAAATCACAAAACACTGGTTAAATTAACAGGAACAACTCAAATACTATCAGCTGGTCACTCAAATATCGGATATGTTTATCGGATATTTAAAATCATGAACTAAAATGCGACTGTAGTTCTCGCTATGTAGATAGAACAACTTAACAGTTAAGTGAAAGGATTAAGCAACATGTGCCAAGTGTTAAACGAAACAAGACCGTATAATTAAGAAATCAACCGAAAAGGCAATGTACCTCTGCTCAAATGATTGTGGCTCGGGCGATCGGTCGACGCTTGTTGTAAAACAGATGTTGTGCCAATAACTCTTCAGACTCCAAATTTAGAATCCTGCAAAATGCCGCTCAACATTCTTTCTAAAATTATGGAATCTATGTTTATTGGCGTTATTTTTATGTTTAATCCCTCCTACGTGGGATGACATCATTGTCTGTACATCAGGTGCAAATATACCGTATTTATTCGAATAAGCGTTCACCTCGAACTAGCGCCCACACTGAAGGTGAAAAGGTAAATAAGCTCCCAGTCTCGAATAAGCGCCCGCCCCCCGCAAAGAAACTGAAGTGCACAAGAGGAGTATTGATTATAATTTCCTCGCTGGCTTCCAATCTTCAAATTCATTGTCTGACAGTCTGTGAGAATGCTGGAATTTTCCTCAAAGTTTCAACTGCAGTGCCCATGAGGCGCAAAGTTCTTTAAGCCCCGAAATCTCCCGCTCAAACTTCGTGGCAATAGCTCTGCTCGGTTTTCGCGCTTTGAATGCTCCTGGGACAACTAGTCCATTCTCAAGCCTTCTTGATCCTGTAACTTTCACAGAAACTTCGTTATCGTGGTAAGCTCTCAGAAATGTGAAGATGAGATAAGACAGCTCCATTGACACATCAGCACATGTCCTACAAGCTCATTATTAGGTTCCAAGTACCGTAGAATTCCGAAAGTAACGGCCCTCGTTACTTTCGAATTTAGCAGGTCGTGGGGGCCGCTACTTTCGGGGGTCACTACTTTCGGATAGTTAAAATACATTGGGGAAAAAACAGTTATTGAATTGACTTATCACCAGATCTTATTACACTGATTGTCAAATTAGATATAACACTACGAACATTTTGACCAGAATAAACAAAGCAAAAACAAAAAAGTTATCTTGAGGCCATGTGCATACGGTGTCGTTTTCCTAGATTTTCATGATGTTCTGCGTCCTCAGACAAGGCCACGGGAGTAGAAAGCAATGGCTTTACTATCTGAAACAATACGAAAACGATAGAAAACGACACCGTGTGCACATGGTCTGGGATTTGATATTCAAGTTAGAAACAAGAAGGAACAAAATAAATTAAGTAAATAGTGTGTGTAATCTGCAGTATATTATTCCGTTATTTTAGTCCTTTGTCAATTGTCATGTTTCATTTTTGTAGTCGTCGCTCAGACGCTTCCATCAGTGTTTGCCCTCAGCGACTTAAGGTTTTCTTTGAGGCATTTTCGAACATCTCGGCTTACTTCCTCTTGAATTTCAACATTGTAAAGACATGGAATTTCGATTCTTCCACCTTGCACCCAAACGCCCTCCGGAGCAGCTTTTGAACGGCCAGTAATTATACACGTTTAAGTTGACTGTTAACTTTGAATACAAACATTACTTTTTGTTAGATAAACATGTGTTTGAAACATAAAGGCATCACATTCGAAGGGGCCGCTACTTTCAGAAAATTTTAGAAGTGTCACAAATTTGACGTTACTTTCTGGGGATCGTCACTTTTGGAATTCTACGGTGTCTCAATAGCATATTCGTCATGATATTTGGCCTCCTTGCGATCATCCTCACGGCACTTAAGTTTCTCTCCCAAATTTGGAGTCAATACTTATTTATAAATATGATAACCTCGTATAATTGATGTGAATTGCACTTCAAACACAAAGTTCCATTTCAGATAATGACAGCTTGAGCGAGCCATAGGTTTGAATTGGCACAGAGTGCTCTGGCACTAAAAGTGATCTGTTCAGTGGGATAGCCTACAGCAGAACTCGCGCGTTTCCTGTTAGCTTTTAGTCTATTGCTGTTGCATAAAATGATCTTATTGTAAACTTTAGTGTTTAGCACCTTCATGTATTCATGTGCCGTAAGCTGACAGATCAGATATTTGATTCCAATGATGTTTAAGAAGATTTAAAACACGTGAATCACGTTCTTATCTTCCCTTTTCGGTGCAAGCATGGAGACTGATGCATCTCAGTCTCATGCCGGCAAAAAAAATAAGTTTGTACTCGACAGAATATAAATTAGAAGCTATCAAGTTTGCCGAAGAATGCAAAAGCATCTCTGGAGCTCAAAAAAAAATTCTGTTTAGACCGTAAGGAAATTCGTGAATGGCAAAGGGCCAACGCTCAACTACAGGCTGCAGATAAGAAGAGAAAACATGAAGGGGGAGGTAGAAAACCATTTGATGTTGGCCTGGAAGACGAGCTTTAAGAGTGGGTGCATGATTGCAGGTCCAATGGCCTTCGAGTTTCAAGGGCAATGAATTCGCACAAAGCGTGGGCTATTCAATCGCAAAAATGCTCGACGGCACAAGTTCCTCCATCCTTTATTGCAAGTAACGGCTGGGTCCAAACGTCTATGTCCAGGAATGGGCTGTCTGTGAAGTGCAGAACCACTGAATCGCAGAAAGACCCGGATAGACTTATCGACAAGCTTATTGCCTATATCTTACAAGTAAGACGACAGCTTACCAGGTTTTCCTGCAGTCATAGCGACGTTATTGCCATGGATGAACCAGTAGTCTGGCAAGATATGCTGTCCAACACTACAGTAGAAAACGTTGGAGAAAAATCGATTCGACTGAAGACAACTGGGCATGAGACGTCCAAAGTCTCCGTATGTTTAGCAACAAAGGCAGACGGAACAAAACTTAAATCGTTCATTGTCTTTCAGGGAGCAAAGAGAGAAACAAAGCAACTTAATGAGGAGTTTAAGAATAAGTGCTATGTAGCCTCATCTGTGAACGGATGGATGAATGAAGATCTGACACGTGACTGGATGCAGGAAGTACTGGGCAAGTTCTCATTTACTCGTCGGATGTTGGCTTGGGGCTGTTTCAAATGCCATTGTATCTTTGTAATTAATTAATATTTAATATTAAGGCTAACTGATTTTGAACTTCTTTGTTACTTTTTATAACAGTCCTGTAAATAGTTTCTATCTCATTTTATACTTGTATTTTTTATTCCATACACGCTCCTCGTGGAAATCAACTTTCAGTTGACGAGGCAAGCGTGTCAAAATAAAGTCTATCATCATCATCATCATCACATCACAGACAACATCAAGCAAGAACTCGCGCAGTCAAAGATCGATCCTGTGATAGTACCCGGAGGGTGTACTAAGTATATCCAAGCCCCTGACGTGGCATGGAACAAGCTCTTTAAGGCCAAAATAACTGAGAAGTATAATGCGTGAATGGCTGAGGGAGCTCATTCATTTACAGCTGCAGGAAACATGCTTGCTCCCCCTCGTCGCGAAATCGTTCAGTGGGTTCTTGAGGCCTGGGATAGTCTGAACAGAGAGTTAAAAATCCGTTCTTTCAGAAGCTGCGCGTTAACCGTGGCTCTGATGGATCTGAAGATGACCAAATTCATTGCCTAATGGAGGGCCAATCTTGTCATGCTGGTCTAGATCGCCTAACATCCATCCAGCAAGCCGTATCTGCTTCTCGGACTACTGACCCATTTGCCGACGTCACGCTGTCTGACATCGAGGACGCAGCTCCAGAGAGTTCACTGATTGACCTTAGGGATGATGAGATTGAAATTGACTAAGCATTACAAAGAGACCAGTCCCCGAAGACCGATTTTTCTCAGTATTTTACAGAAATTTTCAGTGAACAGTTAAAATTCTGCTTTGTTATGTCTTCACGTTTTGTTATTTTTTATTGTGTTGTTGAAGCAAAATAAACTTCTTACTGAAAATGGTGAAAATTTTATAAGTGCCCAACCTCAAATAAGCGCTCACCTCGAATAAACGCCCACTCTCGACGTCCAAGAATTTAATAAGAGCCCAGGGCGCTTATTCGGTACGCTGAAAACTCATTTCTCAACAGTTAGCAGACGTTTGCACCTGAAGAGTGGTCTGCCGAAATGCAGTGCTTCTTTTGAGTATTTACTTTCTCTGTTTGTGTTGGTTCCTCTAGTTCTTTTCAGAACTGTCTTGTACAACCATTCATCATGGTTAAGACGTTTTTCAAAGCGATACTGAAATATTTCATTTCTTTCCAAAAAGGGGGGGGGGCTAAAATCCCCCAGTCCCTCCCCGCTTCTGCGGTCCCTGTCATCACATAATTGTTTTCACTAATATTGTTTTTATTTTTAAAACAATTTCATCGAACGTGGGTTTATCGCCCGCTTATCATTTGTCAACAAAACATTTTGATCACAACCTGAGTGTATTTATCACTAAAAAGTAAAAAAAAAAATACATGATTACTTTTAATAATTTATTGCCAAATTTCTTTGCTATTTTGGTATTGTGTGGCATGGCGGCTTCGTTTATTAAAAAATGTTTGGGACGCCATCTTGTTTTGCTCGGAGGTAAATAGTGCACTATATTTCGAGGTATATGCTAATGCACAACTATCATGTATAGAAACATATGATGAATACACTGTACAAGAGGATGTGAAACGCATAAGTATTTCTGCTCAAGAAACCTCCAGTTTGCTCAACTGAACATCTCAGAGTGATTGAAATAACATTGAAATGAAACCAATTCGTGAAATTAACCCCAGATAGCGTAAGACAGTCGAATCGGGCCCCATAAGCTGAATTTATTTAAAATTAAACCAAAAGGTAAATGAAGGAGAAATTTCAAACCGAACCCGACGAACCTTATGTTCAAAAAGCTTGTGATCTATTTAAAAATATTCCATGTTTGGGATGAAATGCATGCACGCTATGGCCACCTTTTTCTAATTATCTCTCAAAATATAAAGACCACTAAAATAAACTAATCAGTATTAATTGCTCAAAATAATTCAAAGTTTGTTGCACTAAATAATTCATGATGGCTGTCTCATTACTTTACTCATGAAGTTAGTTTTAACTACAAAGCATTTGTAACCTTTCAGGTCAAATATGAAGTCAGGAGTTAAAGCAGGAATGGTGCGCTCAGAATTCTCTTGTCGATCTGGTTTGGATGCCTTCGAAAACAGATTCAAGAAAATATCAAAACAAAATAATCCAAAAGATGTCTTGAAAGAATTGTTCGTCAAAGATTATTTGAAAGCATCTTTTATTAAGAATATATCAAAAGCTGATCGGGAAAATTGGTTGAAGTCAAAAGGAAAAGATATTTCCGCCTCAATAAGCGATGCTTTGGTAGAAGGTTAGCATCTACAATCTTTAATACTAGAAACTACACAAATAATTTCCGATAAACTAAGATAAAAACGAAACAGCTCTCAAAATATAAAGAACAATATAATAAACTAATCGGTATTAACTGCCCAAATTAATTCAAAGTTTGTTGCATTAATGACATGTTTTATATGACACGGAGAAATATTAAAAATTTACATTGATCATAGATAATATAAATGATTGGACAGTTGTCAGTCCATTTAATGAAGCTTGGCATCAATTACTATATTTCAGGAGTCGGCAAACCTATTGTGGATTTCATTAAATACATAAAAGAGGAACATTTGAGGCACTGTTTACCGCAAGATTTGTCCAGTGGTTTCGCTTCTCTTCCAGTCAGTTACGTCTATGTAAATGGCAACAGGACAACAGAACGTACAACAAGAGCCTTACCTTTAACTGGCCAACCTTTAAGTGGTAAAAATAGTTACAAGAACATATTACCTTACTTCACAACAAGTGAAATCACCCCTGAAGATATTAACAAACTTGGACAGGAAATGTTGAATGTACTTTATCCTCAGGTAAACAACACAAAATAAAAATAAAAATTACACTAAACCACCGAACAAAAACAAAAACAATGACATAACAAACCAAACAGAGATGAAGTCACATGAAATCAACCCAAACGAAACAATTCGTAGCAAGATAAACGGAAACAAAACATGCTTCAAATAAAACCAATCGAAGCGAACCAGACATTAGAAAACACAAGATAACCAACAAAAGTAAAGGAAAAAGTTATGAAAGCAAACTGTAAACAAGATGGATTTTCTTCAAGTTCATTTATTTATTTATTTATTTATCTATTAATTAATTTATTAATTAATTAATTTATTTGTTTATTTATTTATTTATTTATTTATTTCGATATGCCGCTTAATTTGCTGATGTTGATGCAAAAGCAGAATTTTCCTCTCGACTACATTGAAACCTTCAGTAATGGATCCGCAAGCGACTAACGCCCAGAATCAAGTGAACTATAGAAACTAACTTCCTTTTGACCAAAAGTTTAAAACAAAACTATTCAATTTTGCTCAGAGATTAATTGGCTAAATCGTGTGCAACTTTTCTAGATCAGAAAATCATAATATAAAATACCTAAACTGCTAGTTAAGAGCATGGAAATAAAAATCAATTACAAAGGTGTAACGCAAGATCCGTAATAAAAGGGGGAAAAATTAATAAGTTGCAGATTTTTTGCTAGTACAGATCAGTTGATTTTACTACCAGATTGATTAAGTTTGCGTTACCATAGCGAGATTTTGAATTATCTACGGGAAGATTGTGTAATTTTTTCATTCACATTCGGTAATTTATTGCGAGAATTTCTAGGTTAAAACACAAATATTAACTCATTCATAATTAAACATTGACTAAGACTATGATTGGCATGTTCGTCCGCTTTGCTTCTTATTACTGATGCATAATTGCAGCCAGAGGTCTCATACTAATTTGAATGAATAGAAGTATCAATGGTTATCAAGTAAATACTATGCCACACCAGCTTTCTGAAAAATCCTCAGTCCATACTTCCCAGAAAATGAAATTGACAGAAGAAATATCTTCAAAAAGAAATAGACATAGAAAAAGGGTGTGCATTCTGGAGTGTTGACCCAAATCTTGTATGCATTAACCATTTTGGTTTATTTAAAACAGTATTATTGTCAATGTCGGCATGGATTTCCTAGGCAAACGAATAGAACATTTGACATCTTTAGCGACTTATATACTGACTGTTTCCAGTGCTTTAAATTCATGCTCGCATTTACAATAAAATGGGTAAAATTGTTCTTCCCATAATGATTTAAAAGCATAATGTACCATGTGTTTGATATCTATCTTCACGTTTTCTTCGACGTAGTAACGTTCATAACTTCATAATGCACTGTAATGATTTGATGTTTGTGTTATTTACGATCAATACATGAAACTAAACATAGATATTAAAACTCTTCTGACGCAATATTTTTTTTCTCAAACTAATTTATAGGCTATCGAGATTGCCAAAAATGTCACAGGTGCATCTGATGATGATACCGCCATCCGTGAATTTAAAATGAAATTAAATGCTTCAGAACAGTTCTTCAACAGCGAACCCTTTCCAGCAAACGAATCCGATACCGCTGCTCACAAGAATTGCTCAGACGTCAAAAATGCGAAAAAGTACTGTCCGAAACGTTGGGCAGCGATGCAAAGGTGGTCTAGCTACACCAGGGAGACAATGGGGATGTTAGCTCCAAAGCTTATTCCGCTATTTTACCATGTAGGGAAAAACATCACAGTGCCAAACTGTCCAATTGAAATGAATTCAGATTTTAATCCATCGTCTGCAGCCCAGTCCTTTAATCCAGCTGGTGCAGCATGCGTCCAACCTGCTTACTATAATCTTCCCTTCTTCCTCAATAATTACGGCCCGAAATTTTCAGACTGGAGCGTTACTGCGCACGAGGGATGGCCTGGTCATCACACTCAGTCACAAGGTTTGTTTTCCACAATAAAAATTTTATGAACTTCGGTTTCTATTGATCCTTTTACTGTTCATTACCAGAAAATATACTATTGTTAAGGCCAACCTCAAACTCATTACAACAAAAATGCACTCATTTTATTGAATCGACATTCATTTGCGCTTTTGTCATGTTCAATTAAAACTTTTACATAAAAAGTCAGATTCAATAGCATCGCTAAGCAATCATTTGCATCAAAGGGCATTCAGTAGCGCCAACTGACGACCATTAACACCATTCACTATTCATTAAGGAGAATAAGATTTCAATTAAGCAAAAGTTATTTGTCCAGTTTTTTGCAGGGTTGATTTTAGGTTACGTGGAATCCCGACGTGTACAAAAGATCGGGAATAAAACTATCAAAATTTGTAAATATATTGAATTCGTTTGGACAGTTCAAACCTCCTTTATTTCGCTGTTATATCGAATACTACTTTGCCATTCTTTGCTCACCTAACCACGTTCTACTCTGCTGAGCTCTTGGCACGACTATTTTGTTAACTCACAACATCAATATAATTATTATGTATTCGGCATACGTCTTAATTGATTGCACAAACTGCTTTTCAACCTCTGTTTATCGGAAGCCTACGTTCACAGGTTTATTTACAAGTTTGATTCCCTAATCTTTTGAACGTGGTCTCGTCTTCACCCACGAAACGCTTATTTTAATATTTGCTCTTCATACAACATTTTTCCTGACATGTTTATTTTAAGCTGTTAACCAACTTTAGTTCACAGTACTTTACTAAAACTCATCAGCATTCTCATCTTAGACAAAAGCTATTTCGCTATCAAAGCTTACACACCCGGCAGTACTGCATGAAAATTTTGACGGCGAAGATGTGAAAGTTGCTCTACATTAGCAAAGAGCTATGGAATCAATAAGTTAATTGCATTCCATTTTTAAATATCAGTACAAGGTTTCTAGTCCGGTACCGAGAAATGTCAAATATATCATCAAAAATGACAAAGATCAAGCAATTTAAATTGGAGTATCTCTTCCACAGGCAGAGAAGAATATTTCCAAGATAAGTGTGGTGGTGTACTCAAATGGCTTGATGACGCAACCTACTACACATTTTTTTCCGAAGGATGGGCTTTGTACGCCGAGAATCCATTGATAGCTGAGGATACTGATACTTATAAAGGGAACCTCATGCAAAAGTATGGCATGCTGCAGTGGCAGGTAAGACCGACTGTACGAATGGTAAGTTGTGTGTCGAATATACATTCTCATTGAATACTCATTACACACAACATTTACCGAACATCGCAATACCATACAAGGATAGTTGAAATGAACCATTCTCAGTTGCCTGAAGATCACCGACAAGCGTGAAACTCCGAGTAGCGATGAAAAGATAATTTTAAGTTATACTTATATATTATAATTTTCTCTGTCAATTTAGGTATCGAGCACTCTACTACGTTTACTTGATTCACTTGGTATATTCCATATTCTTATATATACATATACATATACATATGCACACACACGCACGCACACACACACACACACACACACACACACACACATATATATATATATATATATATATATATGGCTTAACTGATATGGGCAGAGAGGGGAAAGGCCCCCCCGAAACAATTTTGTTTGGAAAATTGGACCTGTCTTCATCATCCATATTCTTTTTATTTCCCTTCTCAGGTCGTCATACTTTTCCATTTATTCTAATTCTCTTTCACCTACTCTACTATCTCCTGGAACTACGATGTCTATAATCTTGCACTACTTTTTCTTCTTTAACACCACCACGATATCAGGTCTTCTACATTCAATTAGACTATCGCATTGTATATTAAAGTCCCATAGAATCTTAACTTCATCTGATTCAATGACTCCATTTGGTTGACGTTCATACCATTTTTGAGCTTGCTTTAACTGGTATAAACCACAAAGCTTCTTGTGTACAATACGAGCCACATTGTCATGTCGTCTTTTGTACTCTTTTTGTGTTAGCTTCTTACATTCACTGATCAAGTGTGTTGCATGCTCTCCCTTTTCACCACAAAGCCTGAAAACTGGAGAATCAACAGTTCTATCTATGGGAAACTTGACATAATTTGTCCTGAGTGCTTGTTCTTGTGCAGCACATAGAAGTGCTTCAGTCTCGGTTTTCAAATCCCCTTTCTTTAACTACCACCATGTCTTCACCATGTCTACCTCTTCCCCTACATCTTTCTTATACTTTCCATACATTCTTTTGTCAGTCCAGGCTTTCTCCAGGTCTTCTCTTACTTTCCTTTTAAAATTTTCTTTTGATTTGCACCCTTCTGTTTCAGTCACATTTGTCTTGGCAGCTTGTTGTAGGAGTGGTTCCACACTGTTCTTTACATACCACCCCAAACTGTTCTCTTCCGCACTGATGCATCCTTCACAACTAATCAAACGTCTTACACCTTTTTTCCTTTGTAAGTATAATCTGTGGATGTCACTTTTTGGGTGAAAAACATCATACATTGTCATCAGTTTACGTGTTTTGGAATCCATTGCAGCTACTTCTGCTTTACTCTATTTCAAAATACCAGCCCCATATCTCAGCAGCGCAACAGCCCAAGTGTTCACTGCCATGGTCTTATTTCTGCTATTCAATTTTGATTTTAGTACCAATCTCAATCTCTTTTCATATTCCTTTACAAACTTACTCTTCAATTGAGATTCCATTAATTTATCTAACTCTAGAATCCCGAGTTATTTGTATCCATCTGCTTCTACTGATTTTATTGCTTCGCCATCAGGTAGCTGTATTCCATTACATTTTACAATCTTTCCTCTTTTCATTACTAGCATTCCACATTTCTTAATTCCGAATTCCATTCCAATATCTTACTGAGTATATGAACGGTTCTTACCAATGAGTATATTTGTTCCTCATTCTTTCCAAACAGCTTAAGATCATCCATGTGAAGTAGATGATTAATCTTCAATTAATTTCCTCGATTTGCAATTGATTTCCTCAATTGGTTTTATTATTGTTATTATTGTTATTATTATCATTATCATTATTATTATTATTAAACATTTATTGACAGCATATTCATCGGTCAAATAAAATACATAAATATATAAAACTATACAAAATTAATTAAGTTTATCAGTTTACGTTAAATGATAATATTAATCATATTTCTAAACTCAAACGGTCTTTGTCTTTGGTAAAAAGATATTTTCTAAGGGTAATTGAAAAATTTACTAAGTTTTGTCTACTTAAAAATTCTGATCTTAGGTCTACTGGCAGATCATTAAACAATTTAGTGCAATTGTCTTGAAAGGTCCCTTTTTCAAGTGGTATCTTGAGTGACGGTATATGGCTAGAGCGTAGTTGGCTCCCAGAGTTATATAGTTCTAGCTTCAGGCGCTTGGGCCATGTTGGGTGATATAATGACTTACGCACTAGGCGTAAGAGATGTAATTCTGTCCTTTCTTTCACGGGGATCCAGCCCAAGTCTAGTACGTCTTTCTCATGACAGTAGCGTTTCGTCACGAAACTTGCTGCTTCTTGACGTTAAATGGGGCTAAATTTTTTAGCTTCCTCAAAGTTGTTTACATGGCATAACAAGATGAAGCAATATTCTTAACATTGCATGTCCACTTGAGATCGTCGCTCACCCAGGTTCCCAAGAGTTTGAATTCTCTTACTCTTTCCAAAGTCTCGCCTCTGACTGTAGCATGTAGAGTGAGAGAGTCCAGACCATGTGCTCTTGTCATTTGTGGGGTGCTTACCAGCATTTGTTTCGTTTTCAAAACAAAACGTTTAACAAAAGGTTAAATTTTTCATTTTTCAAGTAATGACATGATCTTATTTAACTTTTCTGTACATTCTTCAAGAGCTTTTGGGACGCTATGCTGGTATGATGTAGTGTCGTTTGCGTATTGTAAACACATACTGTCACAATCAGTTTCCAAATCGTTAACATAAAGATTAAACAAGACGGGCCCAAAATAGAACCTTGAGGTACTCCGAATTGCACTTTGACAGGTTGCAATTGCTGGCCATTAATCTGGACGAATTGTTGTCTGTCCGTTAAGTAACTAAGCATCCAATATAATGCGTTGCGCGTAAAATCGATCGAATGTAGCTTCTTCAATACAGTGGCATAATCTACTGTGTAAAATGCTTTCGAAAAATCTGCGAAAGCAATCACCGTAATTTCTCCTTTTTTCATTGCCTTAATGATGTCGTCTTTGATGCAAAGTAGCACTGTTGTGGTGGATTGACCTTTGCGAAAACCAGAAACGTTGCTCTTTAAGTTTGCTTGCTGTCTATATATTCTAATGGTTACTCGAGGACAAGACGCTCCAAAATCTTTGATAAAGCTGGAAGAATAGCGATTGGTCTGTAATGATTGAAGTCAGTTGGATGGTCAACCGTCGGAATTGGCGACACTCGAGCAAGTTTCCAGACTTTTGGAAAGGAGTTGATGGCAATGCACCTGTTAAATATATGTGTTAAAGGAGAAGTAATATATTCAGAGACGATCTTGATATACTTGGCTGGCAAATGATCTGCTCCGGTACAGCTGTCTAGTCGCAGCATTTCTAACTGCTTAATAACCTCATTATAGGTAACTGGTCGAAGCTGGAACCCGTCAGAGGAAGTGCAGTTAGGTAAAGAGTCGACAAGATGTTGTAGGCTGCCTTGTAATAGATCCTGCCGGAATAGATCGAAATAAACGCTGAGAGATGGTACTAAAATAATTGTTAAGCGATGTTGGATCGGCTTGAATAGGCTCTGGACTTGGATCCAATATATGATGTACAATACGCCAAAGTTCTTTGGGTTTGCTAGATGACAGAGCCTTTTGATAAAAAGTTTGTATTTCTTTCGAAATATAGGACTTAATCTTGTTTCTAACCTCACGGAAGGCTGACCATACACAATCCTTGTTGGTTCTGTGAGCTAAATGTCTTAGTCTGTCCCTTTCTGTCTTAAGTAGACGAATATCCTTGGTATTTAGGCATGGTACAAGTGGACGGGTTATCTTCACCGGACGAAGTGGCGCGTGTCTGTTCAAGCATGATTTGTCGGGAAAATGTGGGAAATTGTCAGGAATTTATCTGAAGTCCACCTCAACCTCTATTCCACGATCTTTACTTGGCGGTCTCGGAGTGTAGTAAACATAAGGGCTTTCAGTATATACTACTATTGAGTGGCGAAATAAGCTTGTAAATTGGCTGAAAAAAATGCCATCACCAGTGAAAGCAGAACAAGAGAATCTAACTGGTGTAATCTAAATTGAATGATGTGATTACAAAACTGGGAAATAGAAGTTATGGAAAACTTTTCAGTCCATACACGACTTTTTAATTTTACTGTGGCTAATGAGAGCTAACAGCTTTTTGGTTTGTCTTTTTACATGACTCCGTGAAAATCAAGTTTTTATGTCCGTTAATGTCATTCTAGGTTTTTAATTGTTAGTTCAGTGGGTATCATGCTTTACAAACAAACAAATAAACAAATAAATAAACGAATAAATTAATTAATTTTTGAGATCTAGCTCAACAGGGAGGTATTCAGATTTCTTGGAGATACGTGCCGACTATCCTTAGCTCTCGCCTTCCAAGCGAAAGCTTCGTCGAAAGCTAGGTAGAGCTGATCACAGTCATATTTCAACTACTTCCGCGTAATGTATTGAATGTACTAGAAATACGTGTACGCAACATCCCTCGCCCACCCTTTCAATACATTTCTCGAGAATTCGAGTAAGATTGATGGCTTTTCAACTTTATGCTTTATGCTTCAACTATAAACTTTATACTTCGTTCATTTTCGAATGCGTAAAAATGAAAAATGCCGATGCGCACAAACACGCAACTTAGTAAAGCTCCTTATGGTCTGCAAGAAAGATTAGCGAACCCCTCCGTTTGCAAAACTTAAATTTCAAGATTTCTCAATTTACACGTAGCAGGGAATTACGCTGCTCAGATAAATGATTACCCAAACTTGAAAACTCCCGATTCATACAAGTCGCCTTCCGTTCAACATCAGCGAAGAATGTCCTTTACACTTAGTCCCTCAGCAAATGTCCGGGCAACAAGCGCTAGCTCGAGTTTCTTTCGTCTTTGGTAAATGTTCATGAGAAAGAACAAAGTCGAAACCTCGCCGTGAAAAGTGATAAGTAGGAGATATTCCATGGAGCTAAGTTTGAAAACTGCTCTTTCAAAATCCAAGTCATGAATGGTTCTGGCAGCAAGATGGCCTCAAAAACTGAAACCAGTCGTAAGCACGGACTCTTTTTTAAAGAAAGCCATTTCGCTAGCTGGTATTCACTCATTCACTGCCTTCAATGTTGAAATGATGTAAACAACTTTGCAGAGGTCCATAAAAGCTAAAAAAGAGTTTAATAACGTTCAATCCGACCTCTCGTTTTGTTAACGGCCCTGTGAAAAGCACCCCCTTGTTGGGTAATCAGGTTACCGTGTCTAAAGATGTTTAAATAAATAAATAAACAACATACCAGTCTCCGAGTTTGCACACGGCATACCCGAGTGAACCAGAATTCTTGGAGATATCTATATCTATATCTCTATGTCTATATCTATATCTCTATGTCTATATATATATATATATATCTATGTCTATATCTATATATTTATCTCTCTCTCTCTCTCTCTCTCTCTCTATATATATATATATATATATATATATATATATATATAATACAATCAGTTTCTATATTGACTTTATGTAGAGCGCTTAATATCTTGTAAGATAGAGCAGATAAATGAAATGAATAAGCTTAGAATTTTTGGTTGTTACTCAGAGTTTCGCTTCTCTTTGGACGATCATCAGACAACTGTGCAGATCCTGATTTGGTCATTCTTTTATACAGTCTCGTACGTCATCAGGTAAAAATAGTCCGGTGATCTCATAGTCATGCTTCAAAGGTTAGCTACAGTTGCATGGGAAACATGAAGAACATTGTAAACAAACATAAAGTTCACATACTAAGTAGAGATTAAATGAACAACAACGAAAGCTATTGCAATTGCCGAAAAAAAGAATCCTGCCCACTACCTGGAAACTGCATGACCTCTAACATAATCTACAAAGCAGAAATTTTCCAAGCTGACAGCACGTAAAAGAAATTCTACATAGGTATGACAGCCCACCCATTCAAACATTGCTACAACAACCTTACGAAATCATTTCGCGACCATAAATACTCGAACGAGACCGTTTTATTAAATTACGTGTGGGGATTAAAGGACGAAAGAAAGGACTTTACAGTTAACTGGTCAATTTTAAAACACGCAAAAGGATATGAAAGTGGAGCAAATCTATGTAACCTTTGTCTCGAAGAGAAGTTGTTTATTATGAAAGCCGACAAAAAGAACCTACTAAATAAACGAACCGAAATATTCTCAACATGCCGACACAGGAATAAATTCCTCATTAACAAAATTAACACACCTCGTTGACGCATGGCAATGAGATCACCGGACTATTTTTACCTGACGTACGAGACTGTATAAAAGAATGACCAAATCAGGATCTGGACAGTTGTCTGATGATCGTCCAAAGAGACGATCGATGTTACAATGGGCAGCTTTGACGGGGCTGAAATCTGCAAGCTTGTCGGACTTTTCATTTTGGATTCACTAAAAGCGCGCTTCGGAGACAATATTGGTCTATACCGTGATGACGGTTTGTGTGCCATCAAGACATCATCGGGGAGATTGGCCGACAGGGCAAGAAAAGACCTAATTAGCACCTTCGCTAATCACGGGCTAAAAATCACAGCACTAACTAACCAGAAAAAGGTCAACTACCTTGACATAACCTTCGACTTGACAAACGGAACGTACAAACCATACCGAAAACCAAATGACGAACCACTCTACATCAACCGATCCTCCAACCACCCGCCATCAATTCTACGACAACTACCTTCATCAATAAACAAACGAATTAATAAACTTTCGTGCAACGAAGCAACATTCAACGATGCCGCCCCTTTATACAACGACGCTTTAAAACGTAGCAACTTCGTCAACACAGATTTAACGTACGAACCAAACCGCAATAACAACAACAGCTCAACCAGACCCACAAGACAACGAAACGTAATATGGTACAACCCACCCTTCAGCAAAAACGTTAGAACAAGCATAGGACGAGACTTCTTACAGCTTATCGACAAACACTTCCCAACCTCACATAAATTACACCAAATTTTCAACCGCCACACAGTACGAGTAAGCTACAGCTGCATGGACAACATGAAAACACTTATACAGAAGCACAATAAACACATCCTAACACAAAACGTAAAACGAAACCAGACAACGATGAACAAACAAACCACGTGCACCTGCAAAAACCGAGACACATGCCCACTGGCTGGAAAGTGCTTGATGAAAAGCGTAGTCTTACCGAGCTGATGTGACGGCGACCGACAACAAAGAGAAAAAGAGTTACATTGGAGTAACAGCTAATGAATTCAAACAACGATACAGAAACCACTTGAAATCTTTCCAACACACCAAATATGCAAATGACACTGAGCTGTCCAAGCATATCTGGAAGCTAAAGGAAAGCAACCGGATGTTCAACATTAGCTGGTCGATCGTCAAACAAATCGCGGCATATAAGACGGGATATAAACGATGCAATTTGTGCCTTGAAGAAAAGCTCTTATTGACGAAAGGAAAACATAACAACTTATTAAACAGACGAACCGAACTTTTCTCAAGGTGTCGCCATGTAACGAAACACCTAATTAATTAACGTCACAACCCATGTAAATAAGAATAGTTGAACTGAATCTGTCAGTTGCCTGGTGATCGAGTACCGCGTGAAACTCTGAGTAGCGACAGCATTTTACTGTAAAATAAATAATATATATATATATATATATATATATATATATATGTATACTGATATAGGCGTGGAAGTTGGTGTCTTGAAGAATGCTCAATGCTCTTTACGGCAGAGTATATATATTGATATATATAGAAACCGAGTATATATATATATATATATATATATATATATATAGGTATATGAGAACTATTAAGATTAACCCACCTGGGTGAGATGATATAAGGACAGTACTTCTTCCAAGTGAATTGAACCCATATCGGGTAAGTAGAGAAAAACTCTAGTTGACCGCGGCTGGGATTCAAACCCGCGACCTTCGGTTTACTAGTCCGACGCTCTACCAACTGAGCTACAAGGCCAAGCCAGGAGGAGGCCATGGGATGGTGGTATTTATAATGATATTTCGAAACGCTAATTTCTTCCATATCAACCAGACTATATATCTGTAAAGCTTCTATATGAGAACTACTAAGATTAATCACTTGGGTGAGATGATAAATACCATCATCCCATGGCCTCCTCCCGGCTTGGCCTTGTAGCTCAGTCGGTAGAGCGTCGGAGTAGTAAACCGAAGGTCACGCTTTCGAATCCCAGCCGTGGTCAACTAGAGTTTTTCTCTACTTACCCGGTATGAGTTCGATTCACTTGGAAGAAGTACTATCCTTATATAGGTATATATATATATACAAACAGTGCGAAATTTTTCCCCCTAGCCCCCACGCGGGTAAATAGACTCCACGGACGTCGGGATTGGTCCCCTCCCCCCGTGCTCCGCGCGTTGAGCGAGGGGTCATTCGCGAGCTATTGAACACACCAGGACGAATGAACGTCCTTACGATGTTCCATGTAAACTTATGTCTTCAGTCATACCTAAGGTGCGAAATCTTTTTATAGATTTGGAGAGCTTTACGTTTAATAACTGATACGGGACTTCATTACCGAGGAATGAACAGGTCAGTAAGTTTTTAATTCAGAGAAACGTCAGTACTGTTGTTCAGGAACGGACGTTCACAATGATACGTTTTCTGGTGGAAATTGCAGGGAGAGGTGATGAAGGCGGCAGATTTACCATGAGATGTATTTTGAAACGAAAACGTTTCTGACGATATAATTTTGCAGGTTTTTCTTGAATTTCTAGGCATCTAGAACTTTTTGCACATCTTTAATTTTTATATGGACAGACACCAGTGTTATGTTGTTCCTGTAGTAATGTACGTATCAAATTGGAACTGTAATATAAAAGTGAGATGGCTCAAAGGTAACGAAAGGATGGACGAATAGTGACAATGTTTCGGTGGGTACTCCCAACGTTTCCAATGTTCAGTAAGATAGCCTCCAACTCCAAACCTTAAGGAAACTCCTGCTTTGTGCAACCACTGGTGAAACGTCATCAGAAAATATATGAAAAAAAATTATATAGGATAAAATTTGCCGTAAATTGGTCGTCGAAGTAGTTTGTATTTGATTGCCATTTATATAATAACCGTCATCCCACCCACGCTCTGATTAGACCAGCCTCATTTTCTCTCAGAGTACAGAGACATGGCTGACGTCGTTTTCATTTTGTACAGTGGAACCCGGTCTTACGGACACTCGGTTATTACGGACATGTTGTTCTTTCCCGGCCGCAACTTATACAAATGCCCTTAACATACCCGTTTAATACGGACACCGAATAATACGGACAACGGACACTTTTTCTTGTCCCAAATACCCATTTTCATTGAAAGTCTACCTGGTTGATACGGACACATTATTCTCTCAAGACAACGATAATGTGTAAATTGATTGCCTTTTACTCTCGATTCCAGCTTGCTTTACGATTTCCGATTCAAATGTTAGTCTGACCTTGGGAAAGTTCATTTGTAAGTTGCGAAGTTCGTTCCCAAGTTTGTTCCGAATGGTTCCGAAGTTCAAGTATGTTATTTAAAACTAAATGACTCGAACATTATTTACACTGTGAATTCATAAAATGTTTGCTTTTTGCTTCGGATAATGTTTATTTGCAAGTTTTACTCTACAATACTCTACTGAATACGATTTCCAGGCATTGAAACATATTTACTATTTACGTGACGTAAATTGGCCAACCCGGTTTATACGGACACTTCGTCTTGTCCCGATGGTGTCCGTATTAACCGGGTTCCACTGATATTAGAGTACAGAGACATGGATAACGTCAAGAAAACTCGAATAAACCTTGGTTATTTTGTAAAACAACTAAAAAATATCCTTCGTGTCTCTGTACTGCGATAGAAACATTCATGACACCATTTCAACCGGAAAAATACGAGAAAACACTCCGCTACGTCACGTGTTTTCACTTGGCGTACATCCGGTTGAAATGACGTCATTCCTGTTTCTTACACAACATAGAAACACTTAAGCATTTTTCTATTTCGTAAATAGACTCAGTAAACCTTTTACACCGCTTTTCTTTTGTTAGGAATGCTTGCCCATTCTCAAAATCGTGTAATTACATTCTCGCACCAAGAACTACGCGAATCCTCTGACATTATAAAGAGTCAGAGTATTTTCGTTCACTTGATTGGGTACACACGCCTTCTTTGGTTAGTAGAACAAGCTATGCTTGTTGGCAGGAGATTCCGCAGGTTACTTCACTCCCTCTCCTACACGCGAACATATTTAACAAAGTACATCAATCCAGTTTTTGTCTTCCTTTACAAATTAACTGATCAGTACTCGTTTGCGATGTAAGCAAGAGAAATCCAATGTGAACTATACATTTAGATCACGACTATATTTGAAAAAGAGCTGTAGACAATAAAGCCACGATGCGGCAAAAGTTTGTGTGAATAGTTTCTAATTTTAACAGTCGCTAATTTAACTCTTTCACTGGGGGGGGGGGAACTCTCCACTTGACGAGTAAAATCGTTATGAAATTGACAGAGTAAAATAATATAAGTCTTTTGCCGCCAGGAAATAATTCATAAAAAACCCCTGATGGATTACGTGGAAAGTTACTCTATCACCAACCCCCCTGCTTGCGTGGGGATCTGATAATCCTAAACATTTTGTCCTACCTAAAATGCTCCAAACCATTCCTAATAAGAACGGTATTTTGAAATTCAATGAGAATTGTGAGTTAAGATTGTGACTTCAAGATTGTACGAGATTCCATGTTGACCAGTTATAATTGATAAATTCTTATGTCAAAAGTTAGCTTCGGTTGACTTTTCTTGCCCCTACGGCATACTGGTCAACTTCATTTGGAACATTTTAATCACACACATTTTCGTCTAAGAACCTCTTTGATGCCATTCTGTCTTGATCCGTCTTTTCTATTTTTTCACTATAGCTGACGCCAGACCTATTTTACTCCCTTGAGAAAGACCTCTGGAAAGGAAAATGTTAAACATATTTCACAATTGCTTGTTTTCTGTTAACTAAAATTTGCTTTCTTTATGAAGAACTGAAGCTTTGGGACTATTCTCCAAATACGCCTGGGACGACACCGACCTTTCTCAGAAAGAAGTAACACGCTACCAGGGTGTTCCAGGACAAGCCACCGCCTACATGCTGGGCCAACAAAAGCTCGTGCAGTTGAGAAAGTACTGTAAGAATAAACTTGGAGATAAATTTAGTCTTCAGAGTTTTCACTACCAGATACTATCCCAGGGTTCAGCGCCGGAGTCATACCTCGATAAGCACGTGAAGAAGTACGTCAAGTGCGTTCTGGGTGAACTGAAGGGAGAAAACTGCGACATTATCTTGAATCCACCAAAACAAACTCATGCTGCAGGTTTTGATTCCACATTGGGACATCTACCGCCAATGCCTTCCCAACAACATTATGTTTAAGAAAGATATACTACCACTACTTATTACAGATGCATTTAAATAGGTTACCAGTCATTTGCGAGTGATATAATTTGATATAATTTGACAAGTAGAAACGTAAATATTAAGTAATGTAATGAAAAATTCATTCAGTTGTTAACAAAAATTGTAAAACTTTGAGGAATTCTTGTAAAGAAATTGGGTGTCTTGAAATCATATAATTAGTAATGAAGACATATTATCGCTCTTTTAATGCCATAGCATTCAGTGAAATATTAACAATATGTTTAAATCAATAGACACCCATTCACAAGGAAGCGCACGATTACTCAAACGATCCGGTCTTGACAGTGTTTTTAAGACGTGTTTTCCAAATAGAAGTCATTGTTGTCGTTATTGGAAACTCTAGGATTTTCGAGAATCATCGTAGTGATGCAATTAAAAGGTGTTAACCTTGCCTCAGCGAAAAAGTTTAATCGTTATGCCGTTATTAGAGGAATTTGTTAACAGTGTGACAGTTTTCCGATGCAAAGAACTGGAATAGTCGCTCTCGTTGCTTTTGAAGTGGTGATCGTTAATTGTCGTGTCAAGAAACTTTCAATTTCTTTTCCGATTTAGATTTATTTTATTTTAATGTTTCGATTTCATTTAAATATTTATCTCTTGGTTTATTCCGCTTTCATAAGTCCTGGCCTTCTCCTGTTATTAGACTTGCTTTCGCTTATCAACCACTAGATGTTATATCTACAGTACTACCTTGAAATTCCCAAAGTCAGTACCGCCGAGAGGAGGACTAGTGGGGTCAAACTTACCCTGGGTCGGTTAGAAATCAAGGGGCCCTGTCACTGGAATGAAGAGCTATTGCTCTTGTGGTATCAGTGGTTCTAAGTAAAATAAGACAATATGACCATTTTCGCATTCCAATTAGTTGACTTCCGTGTTCCAGACTCGAAAAGAAATACAATTTTATATTGCACGGCGCTTACACTTATCGATGTGCGTGGTTTCACTTTAGTGAAGTAGTACTTAAGAGTATAGACACTATGTATTCATCATTCATGGAATACTGGATTACCTAGATATGAAGAAACGTTTGTAAGCCAGCTATAAAATTTTGAGCTAAGTAGTTACCTAATTTCATTAATTTGAATTTAGGATTGCTTTAGTTAATTTACTTCATTTGCTTTATCGTTGATTTTTGAAGTTCACAAGGTGAGGCATTAAGTGCATCAAAGAATTCATTGGGAAGTGGAAAGTCTCATGGAAAATTCCGAAAATTAAAGAATACTTAAGACTGGTTTCCATATAATTGCTCACGATCGCTGTTGATCACTGGCGATCCTGAACGATTGATGGCTATCTTATGAAAACGTTTTCCAGCGATCGCTAACGATCGATGGGATAGAAAATGTTGAGATGATGGATGAACGATCGTCAAGCCCTATCCTCAGAAAAACGATTTCTTGCTTCTCGATAGTCCGGAGGATCGATACTAAGGAAAGCGGGCACTTACATTGCAGTACCATTGGGTCTTTGCTATGTTTGAAACTAAATGTGAACGATGAGTGCCATGAGTTTCAGCCGTCGCCAGAACTAATGGAGCTAAACCAATCAGTTGTTCGGCAGTGTAACGAAGAGTACGGGAGCTATTCCGGACCCACAGCTTCTTCCTCTCGAACCCAAGACTAGTTGTTGTCAGACAGCACACAGCTCTACTCAGGCTGTTTTGTTTTATGTTGTGTTATGTTATGTTGTGTTGTTTTATGTTAGTGTTTTATAGCGAACTTAATAGCACTCGGTTACATGTTGTGTTCGTCAGAAACGTCACTGTCTCTCACTTAATGTTGGTTGTTATTTTGCAAATTTCAATTTGTTATTGAGCAAAATTAGTTATTTTCATTTATCTTCCCTTGGCCTTTGTAAGTGATATCGTATTTCGTGAGCGTTAACTAAGTGCATGTGTGTGAGAAATTATATAAGGGTAAAATGACGATCGATTTACCCAGCCTTTTTAAAATAATATTTGCCTGAGAATGCTGGAAATGGCGTTTCAAAACTTTCAGATTTCAAAATTTTCTGCGGGAGCATGCACCTGGACTCCCCATAGAAGTTCGCGCCTTTCGCGCTCGCAAAAACTTCTACAACTAAAATCCCGATTTGGGTATGTCCGTAGGTTGGACACTCTGCGATCATTCGGTTGAACGATTTCAGCAGCCCGGCGATCGTTAGCGATTATATGGAAACTAAGCTTAAGTATAATTTATTTTGAGGCAACGAGATGATATGGGATTTATTTACCGAGGGCGTAATTTACTTATATTCCACGTGGACGAGGTTGATTAGAGAGACAACAACAAAAAGATGCTTTAGGTCTGAGGATCTTTTGGAATGCGTATCTTAAGGGCTGAAATAATACAATATAGGTAAGAACATCAGTAGTGGGATTTTGAAGAGGTATATTTAAATTGCAAAGTGATTAGTTTGGTTGGTTTAGTATGCTAGAATTTGGTAAACATGAGTGGTGAGTCAGACGAGATTTTCTAAAGGCAAAATAAGTTTCGAGTCAAATCGACTCAAGAGGTCATAAGTATATAAGTTCTCTTCATGCCTACCAAAGGGTTAGTTGAAAAGATAAAGGGTGTGGCTCAGACGTTTTACAAAGAAGCAAGGACTGCTTCACAAATGAGCCAGCAACAAAGGAATTTATAATAGATGATAGCGTTTCCCAAGCTAAATTATGTGCTTTCAATATAAGCAACTGCTCATCTGTATTTAAAATGTGAGATGTTTTACACTTATTTTGTAAGGCTTGTTAAAATGTGCATTCTTGAAGTGTACCTGGTGTTCTTTCTTTTTTTTTTCAAAAAAAAAATGAATTAGAAGGAAGATGAATGGCGCGGGGAATATTACAGTAGAACATTTGGCGGGAATAACAGAGGAGAATATTAGGGGGGAACGTGAATTCCTTATTGTACCATTGTTTTCCTTCATTGTTTATGGCTCCGAATTCTCTGTTTACTGGTAGAATGTGCTACCAGTCTTTTAGACAATTAATTAACAAGGGCTATACAGGGTGTATCAAAAAAACCGCAAGCTTTTTTGAAATCCGATATTTATGAAAGTTGCATGATTTAGCACTAATTGATCCCAAGGGTGCGTAAACACAATTCATGCTTGGGGATGTCGAAATTCGTACTGTGTGGTTATTCTAATAACAAGGAAAATTAAAACGTATTTTCAAATCCCAGAAGCGTAATTAGTTGCACAGGCATTGAAATGCTATTTGCAGTATCTACTTATGTAAATTATAGTGTTTGCAGTTTTTTTGATACACCCTGTAGAATATGTTCTCCTCAAAAGAACAAAGGAAACCGAGCCGTGTGGAATATAAGAGGCTGTTTATATGAAGCCGCGTAGAAAATTTGAATTCGACAAAATCTGGCTTTAGTTTGAAATATTAACGAGTTTCCGATCCATTCCAGTTAAATGCCTCTTTACTGTTTATATGAAGCGGATTGACTTAAATATGGTGAACTGAGAAGTCAATCCGGTTGTAATGCATGATTGACTTGACTTCTGAAGACAATAGAAATCGACATGATTTCTCAAGCAGATCGGGGTTTTCGATCAGCTTGAGATTTCAATCCGACTTCATGTAAACATCCTTTAATGTCGGGTTTAGACGCCGCTCCTCTCATGCGCCGAATCTAATACTTATAAGTTCGACTCCAGAGCGGCTGTTGATTTATACGTCGAACTTAATGCTGGCGCACCAAATAGCGGGTAACTATATTTTAACTTACACCAAGTACGAAAGCTTTCGCGCGTAAAATTCAGGATGGCGGGTCGAACTATCATGCAAGCTCTCTTGCGAAAAAGTATTTTCCGACGTAATAGAAGACGACGAGAATAGCCGCTTTAACGTATATCATGTACAGAAGAGGTCTGATGCTGAGCATGTGTTTGGCTACTCTTTTACTGTTATCGCGTTCCAATGAAACGCCCGATCGCCAACGTTCATGTCGTCGATTTCAATGCAACAGTGGCTGGTGGAGTCTTGTGTGGAATACTTACTCCTAGAAAAGATTTACCAGAACCTTTCGAGTCTTGAGGAGTACATTTATGTTCATTCTTAACCGTATAAAGCATATTCTTCAACGAGACACGATTAATAAACAGCCAATATCGCCAGAATGCAGACTTGGAATTTGTTTATATCGCCTTGCTGGAGGAGACTATTATTACGCAATAGCAGAGGTGATAGGATTGGAGGTCGCAACAGTCTGTTTAATTGTAAAGGAGGTGACAGAAGTAATTGTCGACAATCTCCGGCAAGAATCTGTTCAAGGACATATGCCTCGAACACAAAGTGACTTTGAGAGAAAGATATTGGACATGGAGGAACTGTGGCAGTTCCCTTTCTGCTGGGCAGCAGTTGATGGTTGCCATACACCTATCAAGTGTCCTGGAGGCCTTCAGGCATGCAAGGAATCCCACAACTATAGAAATTTTTATTCTGTTGTTTTGATGGTAATGGTTGACTCTAATTATAGATTTGTTTGGGGATGTTGTGCATTTCCTGGAAATTCTCATGATTCTGTGATCTTGAATACTTACCACTTCAGTCTTTTGTTCTTGACAGCGCCATTTGCATTGTGTATGGCAACTTTCTGTTTCCCTCGAGACTGTGAATCGTCATCGCAGTCCTTACAGTAGCCAACTTGTTTGCCAGCAATCCATTCACACGTACCATCATCTAACTCCGCAACCGAGCAAAGGTTATATAAAGGTAACGTGCATCTAATACAACGATAATTCGTAACGCGAAAGCACACATTGCAAGGCTCCATGTTCAAATAATGAAACTCCGCCAAGACGCGCGCATGTTTGCTCAGTTATCCTGGTGCATTTTGGGACAGTTTTGACATTATAATACATTATTATGATTTATACATTTAGTTCGGCGCATGAAAAGAGCGACGTCTAAACCGGAGTCGCTCCTGTGCCGCATAATGCGACAGCTTCTGTCGAATTTAATGCTCGTGTCGCACCTAATCAAATCCTGCCGTGCTTAATTGATTTAGACGCGGTGCTTCTGCCGTGCTTAATTGGTCGATTAGGTTCGGCATCTAAATCTGCCGGACGGTTATATGAGGTTTGTCGCATTAATTTTTGACTCTAGGAAATGGTCTACCAACATCTCTACCCTCTGCTTCCGGGGCCCACTGTACCTCTTGGCAGCACTATCCATTATTTAGCAACTCCCTAGATCCCACATTAATCATGGTAAGTTAGTGACCAAATATCAGGTGAAACTTCGAAAATACATTGTTTTGATTTTCATATTAAGAAAATAAAATCTGGAGAACTTGAAAATTGGGGGCCCGGGGACCGAGACTCGGTGTCACCGCCCTTAATCCACTGCTGGTTTACACTAACTCTAATACTATCTCACCCAGGCATGCAGCCAAGGCAAGTGGGGCATGTATAGCCAAGGGGTGAGGTCAGGGAGTCAGTTTCCTCTCTACTGCTTGTACTGCAAAGGTTTTTTGTTACGTTAGGCTTCTTGAGTTGCATTTTAATTTAATCATATTTAAAAATTATGACCCCTCGGCGACAACGTTCCAATTTTGAAGAAGAAGTTTACGTATCTTACCACTTATATTAATAAAGGTAAATAACACCATAACTAACTGCTACGCATTAAATCATCGTTCGTTAAGGCACTATTCAAACAGACTCATTTCTTAAGGTAAAGTAATCCAATGTTCAGATCTGTTAGAACTAATGCAATTTTCAATTTTTAAAACATATCTTTACTGAAAAACTTTTTAATGTTCCACAAACCATCTACAATTTGACATTCTTCAAACAACAACTCATTCCTTGTTTACCAGTTTAATTTTTTCATATTTTTCAAACAGCATCGGATGCATACATTATAGGTCGGTTTTAACACTCGTCAAGTAAGTCTTACCACGACTACCTTAAAGTTCCTTCCGTTTGTACTTCTCAACGACTCTACAGTTAAATTGCTCTTGAACTTACTAACTGTACACTTTGTTTACTTACCAAAACAATTGATAATTTTCAGTTAGACGGAGGAAGTGTCTAGAATTGCATATATCTGAAAGATTTCAAATTTCAATTTGTCACACAAAAATGCTAAAAATGACTACGACATTTAAAAATTTCCCGGAGACATGCCCTTAGACCTGATTAGGTAACATAACTTTACAGATCTGTACGCCACGGGTGATCTTTTTCTGGATACTTCTACGGAAGAATTAGTAAATGCAATCATTTCTTCGTACAGTGAAAGGAAAAGGCTTCTTTTGCATTGATTTCGATTGACAAGACCAGATTCATGCAAACAGATGCTGGAGCTACAAGACTCGACTGTACTCTTTAATTTACTGCCTTTGACCTTTTCCCTGTGGGAGTTCTATCCTTGATGTGTAAAATCGTATGACATTAGCCATGCAAAGTAAAACAATACAAGTCTTATGCCACCGGGAAAGTGTTAAGGCGATCTTATCAGAAGATATTTCTATGGTGCAAATTACAGAGCACATAAGATTGACTCGTTTCAGTCCTTCATTGTACCTTTATTGGCATTGAAAGTCGTTCTTCGAGTTTCACCTTTGAGCACCCAAGTTACTTAACAATTCATGGAAAATCAATAAGAATATCACTGCGGGAAAATTCCTAAGAAATTATGCAACAGTTTTTATCTCAATTCATTACGAAAATTTTGATCGCAAAAAAATTTAAGAGTGCTCTAACTTGTTTTGGGCTTCCCTGCTTGCTGTTTTGATGTAAGACCAAGCTGTCTTGGTGGCGGTGGCATAAAAAAGAAATTTCTGAGTATGAGTAGTGGTGAGAAATCCAGCGACTGAGTTCTTGCGAACTTTAATTGACTGACCTAGAACTTTAGTCTATTGTTGAACGACTGAGCTACGAAAGTCCCAGCCGGAAGCCTCGAATTTGGTGTAAATGATGGTTAAATTGAGCATATTATAAAGACTGTTTCACACATGAGCATAAGCATAAGCATAAGGACAAAACAAACGGCAAAACAATAGAATGACGTCAAGCTTGCGACATAATGATTGTCATCAGCATAAGCACGAGATCATAGTCCAAACATAAGCCAAGAACCGAAAAAGAGACGAAACAAAGAAAAATTGTTGTAGTTTTGCCTTAGCAAGTCCCAGAGGATAAATCATACTTTGTTCTCGTTTTGATCTTATTCATATGCTTATGCTGCTCGTGTGAACCAGGATTAAGTAATCTTGACTTATATCTTGACATATGCACGCACAACTCATTGTTTCAACAGAAGCATTAACTCCTTTATTCCACTGATTAGTATTCAGTGTGATAGACACTTATCACACTGCTTTCCTTTAAAAAAAGTGTGATAGCCACTTATCGCACTGTTCTCCTTTGAAAACAGTGTGATAAACCACTTATCACATGCTAATGAATGAATAACGTTCTAACAACCAACGTTTCTTCGACCTTAAACTGAAAAAAAAAAAACAGCAAAACGATTTCATTGTGGGTGCATCAGTCATGAGAAAATGTGGTTAATCAATGTTCACTTTTGTGATAAAGAAGTTGATTTCGCAAGTGAAGTTTGAAAGGCAACTCGGGCCTACGGCCCGTCGTGCCCATTAGGCTTCAAGGTGGATTTCCATTTGGTGCAAATTGTCTGGTGCTCTACTGCTATATTGTTAAAATTGAATAGATTTCAGGTCGGTTCTACAGGGTGTTCCAAAAAATACGAAAACTATTGAAATTACCAATAACAATTTAATTGTTAGAATTTGAATGCCTTAGCACTCTGTTGATCCCCACGAGTGCATAAATGATTGATATAAGTAATTTTATACATAATGAAGCTGTCTAAGACAGTAAAATGTTGTCAGTTGTACCATTTTCTTTCGAAGCGATGACAGGACTAATTTGAATTTTATCATTTTCACAAAGTTTTTCTCAGTTAGAATTTTATAATTTGCTTTAAATTCCCACGGGCAAAAAATCGCGCACTTTACAAGGCGATTTTCTTTCCTAAATTTTAAAACATGCACCTTGTCAATATTTTACGCATCATTACGATCAGCTTTTTCGTAGGGCATTCAAATTTTAACAATAAGTGATTTCAATAGTTTTCGTTTTTTTGGGACACCCTGTATTTGAAAGCTTCAAAGACAAGAGGAAAAAGTCGCGCGCACGACATTTTGTACCAAAGGAAATTCACCTTAACTCGCTATGTTAAGTCCTTTATCACAGTCGTGGCTGCTTTCATTAACCCTTATATCTATTTCAATTTCGAAGTGTGCCGGACCATTACAAAGCTTGATGATGATTCCCTTGAAAGTTTCCTCTTTGCATTGAGCATAATTACTAGTATTTATGCTTAATTCCGATGTTTTACAGTAAGGGAATGCTAGTGATTTTTGTGGCGTAGCCAGAAACACGGGGCTGTAATCACATAAAAGGAAGTCTATCGTCTGACATTTGCATGCGCTTCGCAGAACATGTGCTTCGAAGCTGGTATCGGGAAGCAGATGAATTAATCTTCGTTGCTATCGATATATTCCGTCAGACTAAGCTGGTTTCTTCCCTTATTTCCAGGACAGTACACAGAAACAGCTATATTTCTAACGCACTTTGTCACCGAGAGAATTTGAAACAGAAATCGACCGAAGGTCCTCGAGCGTGTTGCAGCAACGTGCTTGTTCCATCGCAAAAACATTTGTACCTCCATCGAGTTTTCTACTGGAGTTTCCTAAACTATATAGTGCATCGACTTGTGGTGTTTAGCCTTCCTGCATAATGTTGGAGAGGCATGGTGGGGTTCCTGATGATAACATAACTTCACTTCCTCTATCTTCATCTGAAACAGATAGTGCCGAAAGAGATGACGATTTCAGAATCTCTTCCTTGGTTCATTTTCGAGAAAATTTATTGAAAATACTGGTTGCAGTTGCGTTCAGCTTGCTCATCATTTGTATTATCATTCTAGCACTTCTACTTCATGAGAGAAAGTCAGGTTCCAAACACGTCGGACAAACTGACAAAGGTAAGTCGTAAGCCTGCTAAGCCATTAAACAACCATTTTCAGCAAAATGTTGTGAGAGAAAGGGGAGACTATCATCTTGTGATCTTGATCTGGTTCAAGCTGCTTTCGTACCGAACGAAAGAACATACTCTGACCCAACGGAAGCCAACTGCTAAAATCATTAAAACGTGTTTTAGATTTAAAGAACCCGGTCTTCGGTATCTATATCATCAGCTCTTCGGTTCCATTTTACGATTCATTTATGGTGTTCCCGATTAAAGCAGGTTTGAGTAGGGATATCTTCGACAGCAATGTGACATGTTCCGCTTCACGATACGACATTCGACCTACAACGATAAGCAAGGGCTGAGAGTTGACAAATCATTTGATGAACCGCTTGTACCAAGGTAGTTAAGTCGAATCCTCTCCGACGGCGACTTCTTCTTTGCTTTCAGCGATGGAGTCTTTGAAGAAAGCAATCGCACAAATAATGTGTTTAAAATCATATTTGTAAAAGCACGTTATGAATACATCAGTATAAAGATGCCAGAACAAGAATTGAAAGGTTATTTTAAAAGCAGTCAATGATATAAAAATAAGATACTCAGTAGGCAGTGTTAAATAACGTAACAGTTCAAAAGTTAGTAATTGCCTTGACTAATCGCAAAGAATTTTGATGTAATTCGAGGAAAGGCCCTTGATCAGCTTTTCCTCGGAACGCTATAATTTTTTGGGATAAGTCAGGGCAGTTGCCAACCTTTGAGCTTTCCACGCAATTTAGATACATATAAAAGAGTTCTAAGTTGGCAGCAAATTTTGCATGGGGTGTATAGATCAAACTCGGATAAGAGGTTATATCATCAGACATTTCGACATCCAAATACTTAGAAGTTAATTTATTGAAAACACAAGCCCTGCCGAATTTTTGAATCGACTTCGAGGTGCTTGAATAGATGTATACCCTTTCGAATGCATGTAAGTATATAAGTGTACGTGCAATAAATAATTATATAATCATTTATAGTATAATAATAAATCGTTGTTGCATTGAAAATAATAATTACAATAATAAGTATAAAGGTAGACACTGACGCATCTGAAAGGTATCGAATTTTGTGTCGCATAGTTCTAAGATTCACTTTTACTTTTCAGACACGACTGCTTTAGACACAACTGTTTTAGACTCTGACGAGGCAAGACGGATTGGGTTGCCTGAATTTTTACTGAAAGTTCAAAAGGCTTATCATGAATACAACAGAGAGAAAATAATACGGGATCCTGTTGATGTGAAAAAGAGGTTAGTTATTTTCGGTATGAATTTCAGAAGAGGTGTATTGTCCTAGTCTAACATTTACAACGGTCATTACGTGATACCAAATATCTATTTATAAATAATAATAATAATAATACACATATAAACATACACATACAAACATACACACATATATGTGTATACACAGGGCGTCAACATCCTGTATGTTATGACCTAGCCAGGGTCAGGTGCCAAAAATGCAACTCTCTGGCCTCTGGCCGGGAATCAAATCCGCGACTCTTCGATTGAGAGCCGGCGGCCAAAGACTTGTATTTTTCGTAATTAGTTCCGGATCGGTGATAAAATATAAGATTCTGATAGGTGAAAACTGTCCCATCGTATGTAAACTGAAGTACGTCTAACTAGTAGAAAAACAATTTTGGTACCGAGGAAAAACCTAGGAAAATATATTGTTATAGTTAAGCTTAGTCTTAGTTTTTACTATATGAAGGCGCACTACAAAAATGACACTAGTAGGAATGTCGATCCAAATGAGAACAACATATCTCCTTCTTTAATATAAATTTAACAGCAAATGTCTAAGATAATGCCGTGATTACCACGATTTTTTTTGTTCAGCGAAGTTCTCATATTCCCCCCAGTCTACTGCACGAATTGTATACCAATAGTCCTTATTCCCTTTCAAGACGATTGAATAACATTCATAAGTAATATATGTATTAGAAAGTGCTATGATAAAATTTCGGCATGTTTGCTGTTAAGCCTCCCTTCCGATATTTGTCATTTAGTAAAATGACCTCGGCCTGAGGCCTTTAGGAATTGAATGAACTTCCTCTGATATGAAATTTAAAGCTAAGGTACCCCTTTTCATGATATTACTTGTAATATATATGAACTGATGACTATTTGTTTTCCTGTTAGACATTTTCCCTTTAACTGTACTCCAGAATATTTGAAAGAAAAGACAGATGTGGCCTTTTCTTTATTGAATGAGGTCAAAAATAAAGACATGGATGAAAATAAAATGAAGCCTAGGGAAGTAAAAGGAGTTGAACAGGTGAGTTCAAAATAAGTTACAGAGAATAGGCTGAAGGAGATGCCAGGGATTAAACAAGCATCATCAGGCAGCAAACAACAGTCCTCGTAAATATCCAAACAGAAAAATAAGACGAAGTAAACAAGTCATAAAAATGGAGGCTGACATGAAGGTCAACACATAGGGATCATATATTAACTACAGGGGGGGAGTGTTAAAGATGGTCAAAGGCCACTTCACTTTTGTGTTTTGACTTGATTTTTCTCAACAAAAAAGATTTTAAAAAAACTAAAGTTGTAAAATGTTACTTTTTCTGTGGCACAGGTAACAAGAAGCAAACGCGAAACAATACCCTAAAGTTTATTTCTTCGGAATCGAAGTTCTCGAAAAGATTAAAAAGTGCCTGGAAAAGACAAATTTCCTCACCCTCCCCAGTTTACTCAAAATGGCGGTATTTAATATCATCCCGATTTTTGGTCCTCATGCCCTCTTTAGTTCTTTTATGATCTTTATGAATATGCAGTTATCCCCAATCTCCCTCCACGATTAATTATAAGCTAGCCAAAAGGGTCATAAATAGTCCTATACGTTAGTTCTTCTAGTATTTAGTGCTAACAAATAGACATATTTAGCAACCAGGCATAATTTCACGTTTGTTGGTTATAACATTGCTAAGAAAAAGTGATCAAACTAGTGAGCAAAAGGCGGCCCCGTCTGCTTCTCCCCCTACCCCCCTAAAAGATACAGTGAGCTCACGAGAGCAGGACCATTAACTATACGTGGGCTATAAGATTATGGGTGCGTCACTTTTTTCTATATTTTCGTAGAATACTCCAGCAGTTTCCTTTCATGTGGGACCAGTGTCTTAGGAATGAATTTGATTTTGGGGGGCTGAATTCGGCATACACAAACACACCCCTGGAAGAATAATAGGTTTTTTTAAGCCTCCTAGAATGCAACCAAAGTCATCTGTTCACTCTTATTACATGTTATTTGTTCACGTCTGATAAGTCCTCTTTCCATTGAAAAATATTACTTTCTTTGTATACAATAATATTGTTTTGCTTAGTTTTTATGAGGCGCAGTGCTCATAAGCACTGAAACTCCATGTCTGACTGATACAGTTCTTGAAGCCTCTATGATGGCTGCCTTGTATTTCCATTGCATGCATTCAGAGACTTAAGACTTTTCGATTTCCAACAGCAGCATCAAACTTTCTAGGTCAAATCTGCACTCTTCTATAGCGGTCTAGATACACTAACTACCCGTCCGTCGCTGAAATCTTCAAAATCTCGCGACACTCGTACTTCGAGTGTCAGTCCATAAATGCGGCTGAACTTTATGCACTGAATTCAAATCAGGGAAGATAAGAAGTTACTTTGGTAATGCTTTGCCAATTTTGGGGGGGAGGTCAGCCCCCGTTTAAATGCATGAGGGTGCTGAAGCCCTCGTAGCCTGCCATGCTTATGTGTGGAACACTTCTTTCTGTCTTCAAAGAAGACATTACGCAGAGTCGCATGTAAGTAGATTGACCTACAAGACCTCAAAACTAATTGGCCGCTAAAGAGCTTAACTGTAAAAGTTGTCCAAGACTAAGTTTACTTGAAGTTACGGATTCTTTCGATAGTATTTTTTTTCGTCATCGATAAAAATAACGAACGATGTCTGTAAGGCAAAGTATTTGTCAGAAATCACCCTCCATAAAAATTATATTTCAGAATCATTCGCAGAGATATACATGAACAGAAAGTTTTCATGTTTATAATGTGTGTTTTCATGAATAGCATGAAAACTTTCTGTTCATAAAAAATTATTTATCATCCAAATAATGGATACAAGCACACACTTCCCGACTCTCCCACTTAACCGCCTCGTTATAACAGTCTTGGTGTTTCGTTATCAACCTTCTTTTTATTTTTGTGTATACTTGGTAAGGAGCCAAATGCAAATTTAAAATTGAGCAAAATATTGCTCATTTTACGTAGCATTTGCCGAGCTCCTCTGTTTCGGCCATTAATTTTTCTCCATCTTGCCCAAACATATAGTCCTGGGATGCGAGCTTCGTTTGGATACGTTTCTTATTCGTTTTTTATGTTTTGGGGTAGTTTTCTAAGAAGGAAATGTTCAAAATTCCTATATTCAGTCTACTTAGAACATTTTGAGCTCCACGAATGCTCTAAAAAGCGACAGTTCCCAAATATTTAATATTCTAAAACAGCCAAAAAATCTGGAACATAATATGGCGGAAGAGTTTATTTTGAATTCTATCCCCGATAAGTTGTTTCATAAATCCAAAACAAAACAAATGCTGCAGTATTTCATACCCCAAAATGGAAGCATAGACATGGCCTACACGAAGCAATAGTTTCAAATTTTAACGGCTCAGTTACATGGAACGATTGTTAAATGCGATTGTTCATCCTGAGGTATGAAATGTTGTCTTAAAGGCACGATTCCTGCTTTCGATTCGTTGACATTAAGTAGTAATACATCTAGAAAACTTTACCGGGTCAATCAGGTACATCACGATGAACAATTGTATTCAATGCTAATGAAAATTCCACACGCCAGGATCCACATGTGAAATTGTAAGGTGTGAAGTTGTATCGTTTTATGGACACACGTAAACCACATGTGAATCACATGCAAACCACTTACGTAAAACATGTGAAATAAAATTGTAGGTGAAACTTGAATGTGTGAAAATCATAAAAATGTGAAAAACCACATACGAAAATATTCCACATGTGAAATCGAAACATATTTACCCCTGTCGCATGTTATCACATGTAATTACATAAAATCTCACTTGTGAAATCATGTCGAATTTTCGCAAGAGAACAATTGTATTGTGTAAGTGGCCCTCCGCCATTTTCGTTGCAGTTTTGCTATTGCTTTTACCTATTCCTCTGTACTATATTTAACAAACTTAGTGTTGAGTTTACAAATTGAGTCTGAATATTTCTCCTCCTAGGTGAAGCACTTTTTGAGAACTGTATTTGCAACTCCTTATGATGAAAACTTCTATAATGGCGATTGGTTATTGGGACCGAATTATTTTTGTTGGCAACCGGTATGTCATATAGGATATAGTCTCCTGAGATACGCAATTTTTGCCAGACCTGGAAATGTTACGGAACTCGAAGAAGTCCTCAGAAGAATAAAACTGTATAGGGAATCACTGAGGCAGTACAAGTAAGATTTGTCAAGTTCTTGCCGATTTTGAAGCGCTTTAATAATGTGCGTGCGTTGGTATATAAGTTGCCCTCCGGGCCAAGGTGATGTTCTTTATCGGACGACAACCCAACAGCACTCACTTAACTGACACCGTACATGCTATTTGTAAATATCCACATGTCAACCACACAACTACGTCTACAACAAGTGGCAACTACAAACTGAACCCAAAACTCTCCTTGCAAACCGTACAAATTTACACTAAATTTCAATTTTAGCGCACGAAACCATTGTATCAACGTATTGAAAATCTTGCAGGTAGAATCTCTTTCTCTATACAAGCTTTCTTTTGGATTGAAATATAAAGCGCGTTTGGCCTAATTTTGGATAAATCACTTTAATCGGGGATGTGTCTTAAGGATATCTTGTATCCCGTACGAGAATTTCATATGAGATTTGACATGTGAAAAACATGGAATGGCTGGTTCCCCTTATGCATCTCCTGAATACAACTACCACAACGCATTTCGAAATCTTGTTTGTGATGTTAATCGGGGCAATTATATTTCCATTCGCTTTGGGAATTCAATATTAGCAAACTTTGCACGAAAATGAAAAAGCCGCAAAGTGCTCTGGTAGTTGTATCAGCTGACTTGATAAGGGGAACCGACTATTGGAACATTTTCACATATGAAATCGGAATGTTTTCACATATGAAATAAACTAATTCACATGTGACATGACTCGGTTGAAAAATTTCACGTGTGAATTCTTGGCGCACGAAACATGTATTTCACCTAGGAAATTAAACATTCGCATATGAAAATTAATTTCACATAATGAAAGTTTCATTTCACACATAGAATTTAAACAAGTCACAAATAAAATTTTATTTTCATATGTGAAACTACATGTGAAATTATACAAGGGATATTTCACTCCACAACTCCTTTCTTCAGCTCGTGATCAGAGGCGTAGGACCGGGAGAGCATTTGAGGTTCACGGCACCTTAATTTTTTTTTCAGGACAGAATGCTCTGTTTTAGAATGGAAAGTCCCTTTTTCTTTCAACAAAAACACAATTTATCCCAAGAATGTACGGTTAAATACTGTTCATTTGAAGGAACTCTTTTCGAATATAAGTGCTTGCTTCGTGCATAAACTTGTATCTTCCGCCTTTGCTGATGACATTCTAATTTGATCCTAAGTAATTTTGGAGTACAAGTTATTGCAGGAAACATTTTGGTTCTGAACAATGAAAGCCTACCCAAGCTTTCATTTCGTCTAACTGTTGGCAGTGCTAGAGTACTGTAGTTCTGTTACCATTGCATTTGTATTCTTTGGCGAACACTTAGCTTATACTTAGCACAACTGTCTCTCGTCAAAAAAAGCCTTTAGTTCAATTAATTCAACAATTCAGAAATGTTGAAAAAAAGCATCGAATTAAAACTATTGGTCCAAAACTAAGATAAAATGATCAGGTACGAATTGTATGAGGAACTAAGAATCTAGCTGAAAGAAATTTCCAATTGAATCCGCCAAATCAAATGGTTAGGAAGCACATCCCCTATTTAACAATGCACAGTAAGAGATCAAATACTGTACATGAATTTTCAGAGTCATTCTCAGGCTAACATGTACAAATAATTCATGGTAAACGTACACTGTTAAAGTCAACTACAAAAGTTGACTTGAGCAGGATTCAAACCACTGCTCTATCAATTGAGCTGTCGAGTCAACTGGGAACAGTCTGCTTGTCAGAGTAGGTTTGCCGTGAGATATTCTGTTCAAATATAAACCCTGGTGTAATAACGTGAAATACTTCTAAATGGCTGCTTCCAAACTTTACTCATGAAGCTAATTTTTAACAAGAAGCATTTATAACCTTTCAGGTTAAATATGAAGTTAGGAGTCAAAGCAGGAATGGTGCGCTCAGAGTTCGCTTGTCGATCTGGTTTGGATGCCTTCGAAATCCAATTTAAACAAACATCAAAACAAAATAACCCAAAAGACATCTTGAAAGAATGGTTCGTCGAAAACTACTTGAAACCGTCTTTTATCAGGAATATACAAAAAGCTGATCAGGAAAGTTGGTTTAAGTCAAAAAGAAAAAATATTTCCACTTCAATAAGGGATGCTTTGATAGAAGGTCAGGATCTATAAGCTACAAAAACTTAGAACTGTATACAAATAATACTAGATTAATTATCCTAAAAAACAAAAAAGATCTCTTAATATAAAGATCGATGAAATAAATTGATTAATGGTTTCATACATTATTTTTTTATTTTTTCGTTAACCCATTAGTGCATTTTTTCGTTCTCTGTTTTGTTTTGCTTTTTGCTTAATTCTTTCATTAGTTCTTTTCCTGTAATTTGTTGTTTTCCGACATCTTTATGCATGAAAGGGTTAATGGTAGTTGCTCAAGATGATTCAAAGTTTGTTGCATGGATACCACATTTTAGGACACGAAGAAATATTCAAAATTTATCAACAATAACCCAATAAATGATCAGATAGTCGTCAGTCCATCATTTAATGCAGTTTGACATCAATAATTACATTCTAGGAGTCGGCAAACCTATTTTGGATCTCATCAACTACATGGAAAAAGAACATTTGAGACATTGTTTACCAGAAGATTTGTCCAGTGGTTTGGCCTCTCTTCCTGTAGATTATATCTATCTCGATGGCAAGAGGACAACACAGCGCACAACAAAAACCTTGCCTTTAACTGGCCAAGCTTTAAGTGGTAAAAATAGTTACAAGAACATGTTATTTTACTTCACAACAAGTGACATCACCCCTGAAGAGATTAACAAACTTGGAGAGAAAAGGTTAAAAGAACTTTATTCACAGGTAAACGACACAAAACAAAAGAAAGGGACTCGAAGGAACAGAAAACAACAGGAAACGACACAATAACAAACCAAACAAAGCAATACAAATCAAGAGCTAAAACAAAAGAAAAATATAGCGAGCCACACCAAATCTAAGCCAAACGACGTCAACTCAAAAAAATACGTGATGTTGACTAGGTTTTTCTTATGGAACGAATCAAGCTTTTGACATCTCCTACTACCTTTTTTCAGTCCTTCACATTTATGCATACATGCAGTTATAATGGCACTAGCAGAAATGATAAAGATTGAAAAAGATATGTACGTTTTGATGCAATATCTGACTATTTATCTAACCATCAGCTAGTCGTTCTCCGCGATTTCTTCGCCGTAGAAACGTCCATAACCCACTAAAATATGTGTTTTTGTTATTCACGATCAACTTCCGAAGTGGTAATGGTTCCAGTTAAACTAAAGAGACGTCCGGGGTTTTCTTAACTAATTTGTAGGCTATTGAGATCGCAAAAAAAGTGACAGGTGAATCAGATGATGATACTGCCATTCGTGAGTTCAAAAAGGAATTGAATGCTTCAGAACAGTTCTTCAACAGCGAACCCTTTCCAGCAAACGAATCCAATACTGCTGCTCACAAGAACTGCTCAGACATCGAAGGTGCGAAAAAGTATTGTCCGAAACGTTGGGCTGCGATGGAAAAGTGGTCTGCATACTCCCAGCAGGCAATGATAATGTTTGCACCAAAACTTCTTCCGTTATTTTACCATGTCGGGATAAAGAAGACGATGCCAAACTGTCCAATTGAGATGAGTTCAAATTTTAATCCATCCTCTGCAGCCCTATCTTTTATTCAAGCAGGATCATTATGCCTCAGACCTGCTTACTACAAACACCCCTTCTTTCTCAACAATTATGGTCCGAAATTTGCCGACTTTAGCATAACTGCTCACGAGGGGTGGCCTGGTCATCACACTCAAGTTCAAGGTATGTTTATTACAATGAAAATTTAGAATGTAACTAAAGTTTAGATTTGTTTCTACTAACTAAATAGACAGGATTAATGTTTAAAAAATGACCACACATCCCAAAAGCCTGAATTTCCTAATTTTGACGAATTACAGTTATGATACAGTAAAATTTACAAAATAGACATATATATTCTCAGTTATATCATAGGATGTGTTTACAAGCAGGATCAAGAGCTAAACTAAATTTGCAGATATAAAAAGCTATTAGAAAATATCCTGGTGTTTTCGAGAAATTTGTCACAATACCTGAAGATGTAATAAGTAAAATAATAAAACACGACGGGTAGGTGGCAAATGATCACTACTGCTGGGGGGGGGGGGCCAAGGTATTATGACTATTTTGTCTTTATACCGCCGAAATAGTCGCCTTGGTAGATAACTGATGAGCCTTTTGTGGTTTGTTTTTAACCAATAACTTTACATGATTGTTTGGACAAATGATTGATGTGAACTTGTATACAACCACTAAATAAATGTTATCAATTCATTTGCTACTTAGAATATATATATATATACTCGGTTTCTAAAGATCTAAAATATTTATTGCTACTTTAAGTTTCACGCATTTGCCTGATGATCGCTGAAATGCGTGAAACTTAAAGTAGCAATAAATATTTCAGATCTTTAGAAACCGAGTATAACTCGCTCTGCCGTAAAAGCATTGAGCACTCATCAAGACACCAACTTCCACGCCTATATCCGAATATATATATATATATATATATATATATATGTATGTATGTATGTATGTATGTATGTATGTATGTACAGTATGGACTATTTGTTGCATAGCCCAGATCGTTATCCGATCTGTACGCAAAATGACGCACGCTGATTAGCGACCAAGCTGTGAAATAGCTTTTCGTGCAAAATCTCTTGCGGCCATTGCTTAGAACCTATACAGACTGTATAGAAATAAAATATGCAAATAACTACGCTAATAAATTAAAACACAAACATAAATTGCACAGATAAAAAATTTACAATTAATACTAAAATTAACATTATGAATTTAAAATATTTTACAGACAGGCTAATCGCATTAAAATGTATTTCATTTGATTACATTACAAAGCCTTAAAGTTTAAGCAACCATTTAATAATTAATGACAAATATAACTCTTTGACAGTTCTTACTGAATCTCTGTTCACGATGGCTTCGTCGGCCTTCACAATAAGCATTATCCAAGAAGCAAATTTATACTTCAATTTAACTGTTAGATTATGAGCTCGAGATTTCTATGAAGTGATAGTTGACGAGGGCGAAGCCAGAGTCAACTATCACCTCATAGAAATCTCGAGCTCATAGTCTAATTGTTTTAGTAGAAACACTTTGCAAAGAACATTTTTCGTCTTCTTTGGGATTGCACTTTCAAGTAGGCAATCTATTTCGTCTTCAGAAACTTCACAAAAACGAGAGGCAGAAGCCATTTTCGCTACTCGCTCTCTATCGACGAATAGATAGCGAGTAGCGTAGCCAATCAGCTTGCAGCATTTGCAATAGTACTCGACTAAGTTTCTACTAATTTGGGATATATTAAATATACCTTAAAACAGTACAGTTGCAACTCAAAGTTATGATTTTCCTCTACAGGTAAAGCAGAATTTATGCATGACAAGGGTGGAGGTTTACTCGAATGGCTTGATATCGAAACCTTCTACTTAATTTTTGCTGAAGGCTGGGCTTTTTACGCTGAGAATCCTGTAATAGCTGAGGACACTGATATTTATCAAGACGACATCATGCAAAAATATGGCATGTTGCAATGGCAGGTAAGAGTAAGATAGATTCATGATAGTACAGTAAGTTGTGCGAGAAGTCGTGGCGTTTTCGAGAGATGATTGCAACGGACCTACATGGAAATAACATATAAATTTTAATTTAAAATAATAGTGAAATAACATTGCAAATTGGCTGAACGATGCCATAGGCGAAAGTTGAACGAGGACATCTAACCGGTGCTGTGTAGTTTAAGACATAGATCTCAAAAAAAGGTTTTGGTACAGAAAACCACAAGAGATTTACAAAACTCGAATTACAAGGTGTCAGAAACACTGTTTTGCTTGGTTTGTGCCACATTTTAGTGTAATCATACTCAAATATGTAAGTGGGAAAATCGCTTTCAAGAGGCGGAAAATTACAACTGATGTACACCAGGGGTAGAACATTAGTCCTTTGCTATTTCCTTTATATTGATTACTTATCAAACGAGTGTAAGATCTCTACGGGAAAGTATTTCCCTGAGACTTTCGTGCCCATCTTGCGACGACGAACGAGATATAAACGAAATAACAGAAGGCAAATACCTCCCCGTATGAACCGGACAAACGAAGTTAAAGGATTTTATATGGCTTTTGATTCCTTCATTCATCCCTTTTAACGCTTTTAACGCTGCGAGTATTAGAAAGAATTTAACTTCGTAAACGTTTTGTTATTAATCTTGTGTAAAACGATCCTAAATCTGACATGTCTTCATATCGATCTATGCCGAGACCAGAGGAGTAGTTTATGAAGGGAGGGGTGTAAAATCTTTAAAGTTTGTGAAAAAAAGTTGAAAATTCAGACATAAGATATTTGGAGCATTAACCCTTTCCTGTCCGGGATGTCTCCCTTTGACGTGTATAATCGTCTGGCGTTAGCCAGAGTAAAATTAAAAAGTTGGGTAAGGACCCGAAAGGGTTAAATTTCGGGTGAAATTTGGTTTAGTAAATTAGACCATAATCACTTCTGGTTACTGCTTAATATTTAATTTACGTATTAGGGCTGAGGAGGCAAGCCTACACTACACATGACCTAAATGCGTATCAAATTAAATTCGGGCAATTTTTGAAGATGCAATATTCGGCCAAATTAAACTAGACATCTCCCCGAACAAAATGGGTTGAATACTCCCTCTGCCTGAAATAATTATGAAGTCATGGAGGAGCTGGAAACTGGAATGACCTTACTGGAATTGATGAAATTTAGGAAACAAATTTTACCAATTTTTATGTTTGCAGTGTAGTTGTGCAAATAAATCTCTCCATGTAGCAGCATTTAGGATAGGATAGAATAAATTTTTATTTTATAAAAATTTATTTTATATTTTATTTTGACTCTGAAGATGACCGCCGCTAAGGCTGTCGAAACGTCAGTCACTTCAACCAACAGTCTTTCTCAAGACTACACTAACCTGGACGATCAACTTCCTCAAACATGTCATGATTCTCCCAGGTTCAAACCATTTACTTTTAAGCATAAAAAGTATATTGCAAATATAAAAACAGTTGAAAAATTATTTGTTTTTTACAACAGTTAAAAGCAATACAGGCATGATTATAAAATGCTCTTTCGGTTGACATTGCAAATATAGCAACTTTTGTAGATACAGATTGTTGGTTTGCTTATACACCCGACCCCCGATAATCAACCGGTTTATGTTCCTTAGCCTCTGTCGTTGTAGTTCAGACATTTCTCATCTCTCACTTTCCGAAAAGATTCTTTGGAAGTTAGGTAGAATTTATCGCATTTGTTTTAGTCTTTTCTCGCAAGTTTTTGAACTGCTAACTCAAGAAGTTGTTGAACAATGAACGTATTTACGATGCCAAGATATACTTGGGTCTTTAGCCATTGTATTGAGGTTCAGTTTCTCCTTGTAGATTTGGAGAGCCTTACGTTTAATAATTGATACAGGATTCCATTATCGAGGAATGAACAGGTCAGTAAGTTTTTAATTGAATGGATGTTCAGTACTGTTATTTACGGCTGAGACACAAAAATACATTTTCAAGTGGGAATTATAGAGAGAGGTGATCGAGGCAAACAATTGATTCTGAAAACTGCTATAAAATTGCAATGTCTCTGATTTCCCATCTTGTAAATGCATTTCCCAGATTTTTTAAATCTTAATTTCTTACATATAAAGACTTCAATGTTTCATTTGTATTTTATATGTCATGAGCGATGAGTTTAGTGATATGCGCAGTATATACAAAAGGAGTGGCTGTTTTGTATCGGCTGACATACAGATGCAAGGCAAACCTGACTGTCTTCTCATCTCGATACGGAACGGACATGAGTTTTGAAAATTAATTCTAAAACGTGCTCATAGTCATCTTTGGAAGACTGTCTGAAGCTTCTAAAGGAGAAAACATACAAAAACTAATTTATAAAGTATTAAGAACATTAGATGTGATACAGATTACAGAAACGAATGATGTTTTATTTATCAGTTCTGTATCACATTTAAAGAAACTGAGTAAACAATTCCTTTTAATTTTCCCGATGAATTGTTGATGAGTTTTAGAAAACAATATTATGTCATACTAGTAAACTCTATCCTGAATATCTCAAATCACGTTATCATTTCAAAACATCTGAAATTTTTTTCTGTCCAGATCAGTCATTTATTATTTTACTCTGATGATTTTACACGTCAAAGAAAGACCTAGACAGGAAAGTGTTAAACAGTTGCACAATTCCTATTTCTTTATTAACTAAAATATACTTTCTTGACAAAGAACAACTGCTTTGGGACTGTTCTCAAAATACGCTTGGGACGACTCCGACCGTGCCCAGAAAGAAGTAACACGCTACCAGGGTGCTCCAGGACAAGCCACCGCCTACATGCTGGGCCAACAAAAGCTCATGCAGTTGAGAGAATACTGTAAGAATAAACTTGGAGATAAGTTTAACATCAGAGAGTTCCACTACCAGGTGCTATCCCAGGGTTCGGCTCCCGAGTCTTACCTCGATAAGCACGTGAAGAAGTATGTCAAGTGCATTCAGGGTGAACTGAAAGGCGAAAACTGCAACATTATTTTGAACCCACAAAAACAAGAACCTGGGTCCGATTCTGAGCCCAGAATGGACGTTGATCTTTCCCTTCAACCGTCTCGACAACATTATGTTTAAGCGAGATCCACGGTCATGGCTGATTACAGATGCATTTGAATATGTTCCCAGTTCTAGAACACTTGAATAATGAGTAGTTAATATAATTTGACTTAAAAAAACATTTCTAGTAATATATGGAAAATTCATTCAATTGTTGACCAAAACAGTGGAAAGAAGTTAATTTTTTGCGGAAGAAAAATACGGCTTTTTGATTTCATGTAGTTAGTTATGTCATATTGTCCTGCCTTTGATTCCATGACATTGAGTAGAATATTAAAATTGCGTTTAAATGCACACGCTCTCATTTGGAAGTGCAAAATGTACCAAACGACCCCAAAAGATCCCACAGTCTCTTTTCTGAATAAAATTCATCGTCGTCGCCTTGAAGACTCCAAAATTATCAATAAATAAATGAATTTTGTCTTGTTAAACTAAGGTATTAACTCAATTGAAACCAATCCAGTTTTAATTGCAAAAAATTTGTCTGTGCAAGCTGACGTTGTCTGAAGGAAAATGTTTTACTTTATACTGTTTTTAGCTGAATTAAATTACTGAGACTGTCATTTTAGTGCTAACAATAAATGGTCGCTTTTGTTAGTCGAAGTGGTAGTTAGCACTAGTCGTGTCAACAAGGAAAATTCAATTTGTATCAGAAGTCGAGTCCAGCAGTTGACTCCGACGTCAACTACGTCGCTTGTGAAGCCCCGTTGGAAAACCTTACAACAACAAAGAGCTGCATTGTGTACTTCTAAATGGAGAAACCACCCAGTGAAAATATAGACTAAAGGAAGCTTAAACTTACATTAACATCTGATTTGTTTGGGGTTTTTTTGCGATAGATTTTCCTTTCCCACCAGGATGTCTCCCTTGACAAGTAAAATCCTTTCGCGTTAGGCTGTAGTAGAAGCCAGAAGACTGATTCTGCCAGAGGTTATACTCACCATAGAGATCATAAACTCTAGAGGGGTCATGAAGCCCAAAACTTCAGGTGAAATTGAACTCCGCCATTTTGAGTAAACTGCGGTAAAAAATTACTATTCTCCAGGCCCTCTTCGTCTGTTCGAGTCTCGGGGCCGAACAACTGAAGTTTAGGAAATTGTTTTCTGTTTATTTCCGTTAGCCGAATAGCCGAAAACCTGCTTTACTGGGTGTTAGTTGGCTATTTAATATATAATTGCTTTAAAGTTTCCCATTTTTAAACAAAGAGACAAAAGCGAAGTTGCCTTTGACCCTGACTTTGAACTTTTTGCCCGGGAATGTTCGTTTTGCCCCCCTCATTTGTCCATTATGGTGACAATCAATTTTTCAAGCGCGGTTGCGTGATATTTAGCTGCGATGGCTCTTCCAGTTAATACATGATCTCTATGATACTCGCACCTTGGCCGGATTAAGACTGTGGAGGTCTGGGTGAAGATTTTGTCGGGGGCCATCGAAAGTAATTTCATTTACCTTTTCATGAAGTTACTTATGCGATCACTCCGATACTTTGAACTTTACTTGTGCTATCAAATATCTTTTTAACTGCCCAAAGACCGAGGACCGCCTCACAAAGGCCCATAAACAGCACGATGTATCGCACTTCTATGCATCACACTCCTAGAGCGTCTTGCCAGTTATCACAAGATTGCGGGTTCGATCCCCATCTGGGGCAAAGAAATTCTTTTAACTGAAGATAGAGCTTGACGAATGCTCATCGAAATCATTCAAGGTATCTCCAAATTCCCACATTTCCAACATATATATCTCAACAACTCACCGTATCCCACATATACTTATGGTGAGCTAGTGACCAAATATTTGGTGAAACATTGAAAATACGTTTTATTTTTGGATATTAAAAAACTCTGGAGTGCCTAAATGTGGGGTCCCTGAACTCTCGAGGCAGGAGCTCTCCCTTTGACGAGTAAAATCGTCTGGTGTTAACCAGAGTACAATAGTAAAAGCCTTATACCACATGGAAAGAGTTAATGTCAGGGGCCTGGGACCCAGGCCCCCGATAACCAAGCCCTCAATCCGCCGCTGGCTTCTAACTCAAATAGTGTTACATCCAGACACGTGGCCAACGCAAGAGGGGTCAATAGCCAAGGGTGGGGTCAGGATCACGAATATCTCACTGTTAAGTTAGATGAAAACTTGCCTCCAATCCCCATGGACTCGATAGCTCAACAGGTAGAGGGGCGCACTAGAATCCCGAAGGTGCGACTACAAATTCCGCCCAAGTCGACATTTTTAGTTGACTTCGGCAATGTCATATTATCATGAAAAATTGTCTATGCATGAACAGCTCCACCCAGTTTTTCCTTCTGATTGAAGTAGAACGATTCTTAAACAATAGCAATCACAAGTTCATGCATACAACGTCATTCACTGCAACTTCATGCAGAGTGGACAGCTGTTCTGTTCTCCAAAGCGCAATCGTGATATGAATATGACAGCCCAGGAAATAACTTTTAAATAACCATAATGCCTTAAGAAAACTTTAATACAAATGTAGTCACTCGGCTCACTTATCTCCAGAAGCCAGAGCCAGTCGACAATTTGAAAAAATACAAGATAAAACATATTCCGAAGAAAAAAAACTTGAAAACTCAGAATACGAGTGAAAATCAACACGAAGGTTGAATTAGTAATATTTCGGTTTTATTTCAAAACCATTATCAGGCCAATTGATTGGTATGAAATATTACTGATTCAACCTTCGTTTTGATTTTGACTCTATTCTGAGTTTTCAAAATGTTCCTCTTCGGAATATGTTTTATCTTGTATCACATATCTCCATGATAGTTTCTTTAAAAGTTATTTGCCAATCCGTCATATTCATATCAGGAAAACATAATTTCTCAGTAGCAACAAGGTCAATACACATTTAAAGAAAACGATATATTTTTTAAAAGCATACATGTTTCGACAACTTCAAGATGCCATCTTCAGTGCAGAATGAATCATGTGAGGTAATATGATACAATAATATATGAGTTAGGATATGAATAAATTATTTACAATTGATGAGGAAGTGATCTGCTTACAAATACAGGATTATTTGCATAAAGTGATGATAGGTGTATTTATAGACTGAAAATAGTATTGAAGTGATGAATTTGGACGTTGAGATCGGAATTGATTTTGTTGATGTGAAGAGCCTCTTTGATTTTGAGGGAAAAGGTTGAATGAGCGGAGTCGATGATTTTAAAGCAAGAGTGTGAAAATTGCTTTTTACATGAGGGAAAGGCGTGAAGATGTTTGTAGATGTTTGAGTTTCTGTCCGTATTCGTGTGTTCCTTAATCCTGGTAGTTAATTGTCGAGAAGTTTCACCAATATAGAGGGAGTTACATCCTGCACAAGAAAATTGATATACTACCATAGATTTAGAAAGATCAGGAATTGGATCTTTGAAACAAAAAAGGCTTTTTATCTTGTAAGATGTAAAGATAAGTTTGACTTCATAAGTTTGACTTAAACGCTACTGCACGGACATTGAAGTCAAACTTATCTTTACATCTTACAAGATAAAAAGCCTTTTTTGTTTCAAAGATCCAATTCCTGATCTTTCTAAATCTATGGTAGTATATCAATTTTCTTGTGCAGGATGTAACTCCCTCTATATTGGTGAAACTTCTCGACAATTAACTACCAGGATTAAGGAACACACGAATACGGACAGAAACTCAAACATCTACAAACATCTTCACGCCTTTCCCTCATGTAAAAAGCAATTTTCACACTCTTGCTTTAAAATCATCGACTCCGCTCATTCAACCTTTTCCCTCAAAATCAAAGAGGCTCTTCACATCAACAAAATCAATTCCGATCTCAACGTCCAAATTCATCACTTCAATACTATTTTCAGTCTATAAATACACCTATCATCACTTTATGCAAATAATCCTGTATTTGTAAGCAGATCACTTCCTCATCAATTGTAAATAATTTATTCATATCCTAACTCATATATTATTGTATCAAATTACCTCACATGATTCATTCTGCACTGAAGATGGCATCTTGAAGTTGTCGAAACATGTATGCTTTTAAAAAATATATCGTTTTCTTTAAATGTGCATATCAGGAAAGCTACTGCTTTTTTCGGTTTTTCCACCTCACTGAGCGTGATTGATACATGGATTTTGCGGGACTATGTTCGTTGACGCAGGCCATTAATAGCCAGCATTCTTACAAAATTAGGGCTACGTGTTGTCCTTGGTAGCCTTTTTACCATAAGCACCTGCTTTCCTGCAGAATTGCCGACGATAAGTCACCAACTCATCCACGCACTTCAGTCATACACCTTGAAAAAATAGCATCAATTGACAAAAAGTGGCAAAACGATGAATATCATCGTTTATTTGAAAAACAGAGAACGGAGAAGACCAAAGAAGAGATGGATAGACGATGTTAAAGAAGACTTTAATGAGAAGGGACTGACTAGATATGGTGAAAGATAAGATAAGATGGAGATCTAGAAGCCAAGCAGCCAACCCTGGGACAGTCTGGGACTAAGGCTGGGTAAAAGAAGATTTCAGAAAAATTAAGGCTCCCGCATATCTTCCAATATTTTTAAAACAGAGTGAGACGTAAGTTGATCGTCATCGGGAGTGATTTAACCCTAAATCTAATCCAAACCCTGACCCTAATCCTAACCTAAACAATAACTCTAACCCTTTTCCTAGCCCTAATACTGACACTTACCCTAATTCTTACATATCCCTAATCCTAATCCTAATGCTAACACTAACCCTAACCCTAATCCTTTTCCGAATTTCTCCTAGGAAAATGATGTTCATCTTTTTGAGCACGTTTTGAGAAGCGATGCTGTAGACCCCTGGCACTCCTATTCAAAACAACTCAACTGAAGGACAACTTCAAAGTTCCTACCTTAAACAGATCGAATAATTCATCTAAATTCTTCTGTTTATAAGTACTTTTCCTCCAACAGGGGAATAAATGCAAGTGGTCTATTCATCTTTTCGAGAATTAGACTGTGTTGATCCACTGTAAATAAAGCTCATGCACTTGCTCCCCTGCGACTCGAAAAGCAAAGCACATGGCGGCCATGTTGGTGTATCTAACAAAAGAGGACAACATGATAAAACATCTTTTCTTGAGGAATAACAGGACGTTAAGTGTATACCCTCCTTATGCAAACCAACCCTTAATTAAGGCGACTCTAATACGAAAAGATTTTTCGTTGGCCAAATTACCACACACAAAAGATTGACATTTGTGAATCCTTTATTTTAATTTCATTAGCATTCCTAACCACCGTTCAAAGTCGATGCGAATAACATCACCTTTAAACTCTCAAGTGAATTCATAATTCACAAGAAACCACAAAGAAAATCATCACCGTAACATGTCTACGAAAATAAAAAACAATATTTCATATCGATTCATCTCTGAAACTTTGCTTTCGAACATTGGAACTTGGCTTTCGAGTAGTTTAATTAAACTTCTTGATCGCTTCCAATTTGGTGTTTCGATGAAAGACCAAGCAGTCTTGGGAGTGATGGCAAACATGAAGAGAAGGATATTACATGTGTTAGTAATGGAGAGTAAATCAGCTGAGACTTCTTTCGAGAAAACAACTAAGTTCTCCCAACATTAATCGAAGCAAGTACTGTAGGAATCGCCCCTAGTCTAGTGTTCGGCGTCTGCCTTTCTAGGCTCGTTATCGATGGCCGAACGCGGAAGCCTGTAATTTTGAGCTTGAGTTTAACCAATTCACGCCCCGTGTCCGATATATAGGACACCAAAGAACAAAAGGGCCGGTGATAGAACAAAGGACAAAAGTTAAAAATTCCGGACTTAAAGATTCAGTAAGTAAGGGTTAATCAATAGTCTTGAGCGTGAAAAAGGATTTAACATCGAGAGTGAAGCTCAACGGGCACGAGGTTTCCTACGCCCGGAGTGACTGTTCACTGTTTTCAAAGGAAAGCAGTGTGAACTGGTTATCACGCTCTTATCAAAGGTTATCGCACTCCTGAATAGAAATGCCTGGATAAACGATTAAACGCTTCTGTTGAACCAATGAATCGTGGGTGTGTCACGAGATAAGAATAATGTCAAGCTTTTTGGAAGTTTCAGATTTGTATTGCGCCGAATAATCTTCTGTTATACTTAATTTCAATTGTTGAGGATAAAGGGACGCCCATGAGTTTTATGACGTAGTCAGAAATGCACGGGACTGCAAACACATAAAAGGAATTCGTTTGTATGAGACTCGCAGGACATGGACAGGACATTTTGCAAAACATGTACTTTGATGCTGCTAATGGACTTTGCCAACGAGAGACTTTGAGAGAAAAGACGACCGAAGAAATTCGAGCGAGTTATTGCAAACAGCTTGTACCATCACAAGTACACTTGTAGCACTGTAGGTCTTCGAACGGGTGTTCCCCAAATAATATAGCTAATTCCTCGACTTCTGGTGTTTAGCCTTCCAGCATAATGTCGGAAGGAAATGAGAGTTCTGAAGCGACCTCCGCTGATGACGTTGCCTTACGTCCTTTATCGCCATCTGAAACAGACATCGCAGGAACGAATGGTTCTTTCACAGCCTCTGCCATGTTTACTTTTCGAGCAACTTCAACAACAATACTAGCTACTCTTTCATTTAGCTTGTTCATCATTTGTATTGGTTTGATATCAGTTGTAGTTCGGGAGAAAAACTCGGGTTCTACAATCGCCCAACAAACCGACAACAAAGGTAAGTCGCAAGCTAGTAAACAACCATCTTCAGGAAAAGTTTGCATGACATTGAGGGGAAACTGGTATCCTTATCATCTTAATATGTATTAAAATGTTGATATAATTGCTATGAAAGAACAAGCGTACTTAGAATGAGTCATTGAAAATGTCATGCTGACCAAACGGAAGCCAACCGATAAAATCATTGACACGAATTTCGCATCCGAAAAACCGGGTCTCTGACATCTATAGCTACAGTTCCATATCTAAAAGTTATTTAAGGCGTTGCCAATAAAAGAAGGCCTCGAAAAGCCATACTAAAGGTATATCTTCTAGAGTACGAAGACAGACAGTTTACAAATCTTTCGATGATTGCGAAATCGTTTTTCTTATTTTTGTTTTGTTTTACTTTCTCAGTGTTACTATAAATTTAACTTTTCTTTCAACCGTGAAGCCTTTGAAAAAGCATTTACATCAATAATGCGCATAAAATTATGCACGTAAAACAGCGTGGTAAAAATATCTCCGAATAAAACCTTTCCGTTGCTGTATTGGATGTAGTTGATATTGGGTCAAACTTTCTTGCGTCTCAATGGGCTATAAATATGCCCTTCCTTTGTGCTTAAGAAATCACCTCGGCATCTTTCCTTACTCATTCCGAACTAGAATTCGATTTTAGTATTTTTTTTCTTTGCGGGCCAGAAAACCGTAGAATTTACACTTTACCCGATTTTTCTACGAGGTGCAGATTAATTAACTATCCACCACGTTGGCGGTGAATAGTATGGGTTAAAATCAAGTGCCATTCTCCAGTAGTGAGGTAAATAATTGAGCTTATACGAGAAAAAGTTAAATAAAAAACAAAAATATTCGTTAATTTTGAGTTAATATTCCGCCAGTGTCACTGTGAGCCTGCTTTCCGACAAAAGGAAAGAATAGCTTTTACGAATAATTCCAGTTTGAATATGTGTCCTAAACGTGAACTCAAAATGCCAATTGATTTTTAATAAAGGCCCACTTCAAACTTCGAACTTTTCATGTGCCGAGCCAAATGTAAATTAGTTTGAATAAAGGATTTTGCTCATTAACATTAGGTTCGGTACATGAAAAGTTCGACATTTGAACTCGACCTAAGTGACTAGATCAGCTTCTGTCCTTAAATTAGCATTTTTAGCCTCGTTCATGTGTTTATAATTGAAAAGAATTTAAAATCTCTCGACTTAAACAAGGCTCGAAAGGCTAAATGCAAATGCACATTTCAAACTCATTAAAAATTGATGAGCAAAACACAAAGCAAATCATCACCGAGACGTAGTTTAAATATCTGACTTTAGTTAGGATGAAATTTTGACGATATCAAACCAAGTTTTCAGTTTAAATACCAAGTCGTTTGACATGTATAATTCATATACTCGAAAGTCGTATTTAATAAGATATCTAAACACTTCAAAGTTTGTTAAAAAAAAAAACAAAAATACCAAAAAAAAACCTCGATTATCGCCTCATTTTTCAACTTCTCTGTGTTTGGATATCTGATACACTCCTTCTCGTCTTTGGTATATTACATGAAAGTTTATTGAACTGGCAGAAATCTTTGCATAACGTTAAATGATCAGACACGAGGAATAGTGCTTCGTGCGATATCCAAACAACAATGAACTAGTTCATAATACTTATTAAATCAATTTCTAACTTATTTCGATTTGTAATGCGTTTCCAAACTTCGGAATTAATTTTCAGGTGTTTTGTACGATGTCTAATGATAAAAGACATCTAAACGTCGTGACCTCCATACCGCTTACATCTTGACATTATTTCCAAGTGCAAATGTTTTAAGAACAATAAGAGCCATTTAATATGTACAGTAATAAAATAGTAATTACAAGTGTGAGCATTGTTAGCTCGCTCTCTATCAAGTTTTTCATTGGCCAATCACATCAATTTTGAGGATTTTTTTATAACTCATTAACGCCTAATTTTCGATATATCAGATACCTAGAAATAATTTGTTTACATCCTTATTTAGCATTTCGTTTCGAAATTTTTTATTCTCACCAACACTAGTCAATAGACTTTCAGCAAACCAGGACAGCAATATATATGAATATAATATAAGAATATACATATATTATGTATTCCAATATAAGATAATCATTTGTATATACTTAGATTAACACAGCTACAAGTCTCGGTAGTTTGCTTTCTTGGTCACCTTACATGTACACTTACTCCACGCGCGAGTACAGCCTGCAATGCAGTTTGAAGTTGGATTTCCACGTGGCGTAAAATGTCGCGTGTGCGACTTTATGTATTCTTCAAATTTAATAGATTTCTACTTTCTTCCACCAAAGAACTTCAAAGACAAAAGGAAAAAGTTGTGCAGGGAATATTATGCACCAAATCGAAATCCAACTTCACCTCAGTCGAAATACATATCTTTGCACCCAGCTTTGGAAGACAGGCGGGCGCGTAACTATCTATAAGGGAGTAACAATAAATAAGTAATAATAATAATAAATAATAAGCACAGACAGACGGGAAAAACTTGGAGGCACATGGGACAGGTATAGAATCGTCTCCTATGTGTTAAAGATTCAATTTTAAGTTCTAGACACGTTTTGTTCATACTCCGAAGAGGCAAGACGCATTGGGTTGCCTGAATTCTTGAAGAAAGTTAAGACAGCTTTTTACGAATACAACAGAGACAAGATCGCAAAGCCACGAAGTGATGTACTAGACAGGTCAGTTTATTTACATGCATGAATGTAATATTTTGTTGTTGATCAGCTGTCATACTTACTACAAATATCTTCACTTGTCAAATATTCTTCGCGAAGTTGGGAAGCAAATGGGGGACGTGGCAGGAGGCATATAGTATTGCATATGAAAATTTCTTCCACTCAAACTCTCATTTCCTGGCAAACGTTCTCTCTTGAAGAGTAAAATTCCCGGTGTTAGCCATAGTAAAATTACAGAAGTCTTATTCCTGCCGGGAAAGTGGTAATGAAAGTGTAAGATTTGCATATCTTTCGCTATTTATACGTGAAAAGCTCATTTTAAATGCCGAATAATTGATATTATTACCGTGTGGTGATATGTTCTAGGAATCGTAGAACCTGAATATTCCATGGTTCTGATAGTCTTATCTTTCGCCTTAAAAATGTAGCATATTTTTCCGAAGGTGGTGCCCATCTCGCTGGGCCTATTCTAAGAATATTTCAATAGTGTACACACTTCAGGATGAGTATCAAGGTTAACAGGAACCACTTGACGTTCTGGGCGGTCGGAAGCGGGGGTTGTAAGTGGTGTAATACCCCTCTCAATATTTATTAATGACGAAATTCAGGTAAGTTACCGGCTTTATTTAAACTAATAATCAGTCAACTAACATCGAGAAGTCGTTAAGCGTTTCAGAAGGCAAAAGAGCATAGATTCCGTTGTAATTCGAGAAAGTCATTCGAAGGCTATTCAACACCAGTTTCCAATTTGAAACATTTTAAAATGAGAAAACTTCTGGTCCTAAATAGTGAAACTAGGAACTTTGAAGGGAGGGAGTCAGATGGAGATATCAACGCACAATCAAGGTTGATTTTCATAATTTTCGGCACAGTAGGTGTACGTGGCTCCAGTGAATGGGGGAAAAAACCTGCCCCTAACAGCACACACAAGACCTACCGTAAAAATGGCAGGGGTGACGATCAGTCAACGCCTCCTCTAGTTCTGCCCTAGATAAATGGGAAATATTTTCAGGCAGATGACAAAAAAAATTTGGAAAGTCAAGTAACTCTTTGCTTCACCCATCCCCATGGTCTGTTTTCTTCGCAATAGCCCTGGTGAAGTTATTACAAGAGAAACGAGCAAGTCGTTAAGCATGTATTCATACTCAGAACTTACCTTATTTGGAAACATGTCACGTTTATTGGGCATGTTTAGGTACAGGACAAGACTGACTCGCGCGAGAATATTGATCTGAATGAGAACCCATCCTTTAATACGAATTTAACAGGAAATGGCCGATGTATGAACACGATCACCACGGTTTTCTTTTGTTCTGGGAGGTACTTAAACACCGTCAGACCACTGGACGAATGTTATTTTAATTCATATAACGTCTTACCGAGAGACTGGATAACAAATTAATCAGTAAGTAATACACGTATTTATTAAATGGCTGTGGCAGCGAGCGCTCCAAAGACGGAATTACTACAATTTGATTGATTCATAAGTGGTGTGATATTTCCCGTATTGCCTGCTCAGGGAAGGTTTAAAAAGCCTATGCTTGTGTGGAACAAAAATTAAAATGTTTGAAAATATACGAAGTGACCATGTATGGCAAACAATCGGAAACGGAAAAGTAAGGAAAGGTAGCGTGAAGTTGGTCTAGAAATTCTTCATGAAATGACAAGGATTGAAAGTTTTCGACGCTCTCTACCTTTGCACTTGTCAATTAATTTACGTTTCAGAGAAGCCACATAACAAACTACTCGTTGATCTTATTTACTGCGTAGTAGAGGAATATCGGACTTCTGTTTTTGCACCGACCTTGATTTCGCTCCCTACTTAAAAATATCGGTCCGATATTTCACTGGTACAGACCTCGCGCTCGGTCAAAATGTAGTAGATATCGTTTCTCATGTTTCATATACGGTGACAAAAGCACGTGGGATGTTGCGAAACATGAGAAAAGCAGTTTTTCAGTATTATATTACTTATATCATATGAACTAATGACTATTGATTTCCTTTTTAGACATCTACCCTATAACTATACTCCAGCATATTTGAAAGAAAGGACAGATGTAGCCTTATCCTTATTGAATGAGATCAAAAATAAAAGCATGGACGAAAATAAAATGAAACCTAGAGAAATAAAAGGAGTTGAACAGGTGAGTTCAAAGTAAATCACAGAGAACAGGCAGGAGATACTAAGAACATAAAAAAAACATGATCAGACAGGAACTAATAGTTCTCGACTTCTCATGCATTACGAAATAGGCAAATAAGACTGCGTTAAACAAGTTTGAAAAAGAATTTACGACCTTTAGACACATTGGCGAGATATTCTCGTGTCTCTTCCCTATGTTTTACCCTGATGAAAGACATCCGTTCGAAACTTCCATTTCTTTCACATATGTTATGGTAGTATTTTTTCAAGTGTTCAGCGGAAACAATTCGTAGATTTTGTCATATTCCAGTTTTTCGTATAATTTTTTTCCTGTCTAAACTTTTCAATGCAGTGTGGTTAAATACTTAGAGTTCAAGCCATTTACGACATGATAAAGTCCATACTTAAACCTAGTAAATATAGGGCAATTCCTCCACTACTTTTTTTTTTTAAGAAAGCTCTCGGAAAATGTCATGGACGCTTAGGAAGACTATATTATATTGCAAGACTACTATATATTGTGTAATTCCTTTTTGAGCACTTTTGGCTCGTGGATGCTTAGCAAGACTACAGTTTAATTCCTTTTTCAGCACTTTCGGCTTGTGATTAGTTGACAAGTGTCAATACTGTTTTTTGCAGGTGAAGCTCTTCTTGAAAACTATATTTTCAACTCCTTATGACGGAAACTTCTACGATGGGGACTGGTTATTGGGACCAAACAATTTCTGTTGGCAACCTGTATGTCGTTTAGGATTTAGTCTCGTGCGATATGGAATTTGGTTCAAACCAGCAAATGCAACTGAATTGGAAGAAGTTCTAAGAAGAATAGCACTGTATGGAGAAACATTGAAGCAGTACAAGTAAGTCCTAGAACACGTCAGTTTAACGCTAAAAGACCCAGCATTGAAAACCTCGCATGTGAAATGAGTTCCTCTATTCAATCTTTATTTCGGACTGAGCTATAAAGAGTGTTTGGTTTATTTTATGGTTCACTTTATTGGAGGATAGATGGTAAGAGTGTCTTACACTGTTGACGGAACAGCACCTCTTCAGAGCAGATTACTACACGCGTAAGAATTGCGTGAGCATTGGGGCTTGTTCCCCTTAAACTTAAATTCCATTTTCGCTGTTAAAATTTCCCTTTAATTTTAAAAAACGCATCATTTACTCAATCGATGTACAACTGTCTATTAGAAGGTGCTTCTCTTGAAAGCAAGCATCCCTAATGACCCCAACGTGAATTTCCTTCTTGCGACCTGGCAGATGACATTTATTGATGATTTTTTATGGTTTTCAAGCAGAAGCTGTTACCTGAAATATTTCCGTCCTAAAATATAGCAAAGCCTTCCTATCCTTATTTTCATTTGGTCGAACTGTTAGAGATTCTGGAGAATTTCTGTGCATAGTGATCGTATGAAACTAAAGGGAGCGTGGGCCTTAAAATTGGAGTTAATTTAAACGCCTATTTTGAGTAAAGTTTGGACAATTGTTCCTCTCCAGGCCATTTTTCGTTTGTTGGAGAGCCTTGAGGACAGAATAAGAAATGAAAGGAAGGTTCACTCGTGTCGGAGCCTCTGAAGTATTTGTCGACACTTTTCGAAACAGTCCGCAGACCCTTTGTTCCGCCAAAATCCTCGCAGCCAGTAAACCCCGTAGCCAGCTCAACAAGGATTTAACCTGCGAAATGCGGTGTTGGCTCAGTAAAATGGTTATATCTTAAAGTATTTGATCGATTTTCATTCTTTGAGGACTGGTTGAAGAGGTAAGGTAAGTGATAATATTTCTATTAACTATAAGTTATGAAAAGATTCGCAACTGCTAAATTTAGACATATCTCTTATGAGTAGGCCATTTGTGCGGCCCACACAATCAATATAGTTTCTTTTCTTTCTCTGATGAATTATTTTTCTGTCAGCTTAACCTAAGGCTTGAATATTGAAGTCTGTGCGCTAGTATAAGGTTCAGTCACCAACAGACAAGTTCTTGAAGTAATATTAAAGTGCCTATGTCATGGTTGGGGAATCCACATATTTGAGATATTTAGACCCTCCTGAGAAAATTTGTAATATATCTTCTCAGGCGAAAATTTCATCTTCATGGAGTTTACTGTTAAAGTTGGCTATTTTGGCCTCTGACCGCGTGACAAAAAACCTGGAACTAGTTGCCGGAAGTGACGTCTATTCAGGGAGACGCTAAAACTGTTTCAAGACATTTACGTAGGGAATACCAGCCAAACTGCAGAATCTGTCGTTTTTTTCCACGGTATTATTGTTCGGATTCGATTGAGAGTTGACCGTCGTATAATTCACAATTTCCTGTAACTCTTCCAACGCAGATGACAGCCACAATTACTCAGATATGAAATTTATTCGTGGATACGTGATGGAGGTCGAAGACGACGCAAACATGTCTTCCACAGACGCTTTCATAAACGGGCATGAATTGTTTTTCAAGCCTTATCAAGACAAGCCAATGGCCGATGTAGATTGGATTGCGAAGTATAATGAGCAAAGAGGACCTGAAGAAGATAAATTGCAAATGCAACGAATTCGCTTGGAAGGACGCGATAAGGTCGAAAGTAGGGTAAGTTTAACAGCATGTAATTGTTTATTACTGTTTACCGACTGCTGGAAGTATATTCAAAATTTGTAACGTGTGTATGTATTTATGGGTTTAATTTGGTCTTTCCCTTACGGGTTTAAGTGCGTTAATTGCAACACACAACCGCTTCGGAATGCAAAGAAGGTCAGTGTTGCGTGGAGGTCGATGCTTGTGTTGAGACAGTTGACAGCGATCAAGTTCTCTTCGAGGCCGAATCTGTATCAACAAGCTGCGTCACATCGACAAACCAACTGTTACTCCGTGTTACTCAGGAGGGTCTAAATATCCCAAATATGTGGATTCCCCAACCATGATATAGGCACTTTAAGCGTTTTTGAGACATTAATGTCACAACGAATAACGATCATACCGAGTCACACATTACCCTGGTATAGTCACAGCTGTGCAACAACAGGCATTTCTTATGTAATGTATGAAATAACTTCGATTTGTGTTTGACTTAAAACTATGGGTTGATTTGTTTATAACGTTCATTATCGTTCCTTGCTATGGAAACTAATACGTTGTCTAAATACGTATAAATATTATAAGTCTAAATTTAACAGTTGGGAATCTTATTATAACTTATAGTTACCAGAAATATTATCACTTACCTTTCTTCTTCAACCAGTCTTCGTAGAATGAAAATCGGTCCAATACTTTTCAAGATATAACAATTTTACTGAGCCAACATCACATTTCGTAGATTAAATTCTTGTTGAGCTGGCTGTGACTCGTTTGTCCAAGCGAAGAGTATGGGAATGGCTCCAAAAAAAGTGAACACACGTTACACCCTCGAGTGACCCTCCTGGTTATTTCTTATTCTATGCCTTGAATTTGAACAAATGATGTTTAGGCAACTGTTTCGTATTTGTTTTCTTAAGCTGTATGGTAGAAAAACTGTTTCATTGGGTATTAGTCTGCTAACGTTTCTGCCTTATTTATTTTACATTTGAAAAAAAGAAAAACAGAGACAAAAATGACCTTTGACCATAATCCTAAATTTTTCGTCTGTTTTGTTTGATTTGACTCCCGCTTCATCGAATATTGTGGCTTCCACTTTATAGCCTACAACTGAGTGATATCTAGCCACAATGGCTTGGTCTTTTGATAACCAGTGGGACACCCTGAGGACTTCAGCTCAAGAAGCATTCCCATACCATTTGTGACAACTTCAAGCCCCCACAGATATTACTCCTTGACAAGTACAGTGATTCATGGCAAATTAACTGTACACCAAGAGGTATACTGCGTAATTGTTTCTTGTCAAGAAACCTTCGGTTTGTTCAACTCAATAATTCAGAAATACCAAATAAAGTCAATATAAAAGTAATTAAGTCAATACCAGTATCTGACCCGATAAGCTGAACTAATTATAAATTCAATTAAAAGGCAATTGGGCTAGACTTTAGTTCAGCGGATTCGTCCCGCCGCTGGTCTTTCGTGCGGAATCAATTGTCTTGCTCGGCAGCATTTAGCGAGAGATTTATGCATCCCAACACATTCATTTGATTATTTCGAATGAAAACGACAGAGTATCGTGTAGAGACAAAAGAATTTCAGTTACAATTAAGGTTAAGTTAGGGCTAGAATTCAGGTTTAGTCTGGAAATAATACTAAATGTCGAAGAACAATTATATTAGTGGGATTTTAGCCAGCAGGTGAAAGAGTAAACCTGTTTCCCGAAATAAAAATCCCGCAAAATAGTCTTTACTAAATTTACAGATATCTCCATTAACTAGCGGTATTTTAGGTTCCGTCGTCGGAACACCGAGCTTTGCGATTTAAATTTCTCACCCAAACTCGTTTCCTTGTTTGCTGAGCCGACGTCGAACGAACAGCAGCAAGATGGATCCTGCAGACTGCCGTAGAACCAGTAATTGAAAGAGAAATTTCAAATTAAGCCCGTCGAAACTTATGGTCAATAAGCTTGACACCAATCGATTAACAATACTCAAAGTATATGATGAAATGCATGCTATCTCGTCCTTATAATGTAAACTACTTTTAAATGTCTGTGCCGGACTTCACTTATAAAATTAGTTCAACCGAAATGCTCATGTAACCTTTCAGGTCAAATATGAAGTCTGGAGTTATGGCAGGAATGGTACGCTCACATTCCTCTTGTCGATCTGGTTTGAATGCTTTCAAGCACAGATTCAATGCAATATCTAGGCACAATAATCCAAAAGATGTCTTGAATGAATGGTGCGTCCGACATTTCTTGAAATCGTCTTATATCAAGAATATATCAATAGCCGATCGACAAAATTGGGCCAAATTAAAAGGAAAGGACATCTCCACCTCAATAAGGGATGCTTTGATAGAAGGTTAGACTCTATACTTATTAAAGCCAAGAAACTGCACAAATAATTCCAGATAAGTTGGAATGGAAACGAAGTGTCCGATATAAAGACCAATGAAATACGCTACTTAACCTTTTGGACTAAGAATAGTGTTTTGGTCCCTCTGCTAAACAAAATAGTGCCCATCTGGAATCAACATTTTCTTAATAACCTTGTAAATTTTTAATTCAGATACTTTAACATTTTGGATACATTTTTTAAATAAATTAACACTAGATAGCAAAAGGCTTTTATCGCAAAACTAATTCGAAGTTCTTCTGCATTTGGATTATTACTTTCGTTCGTTTCAACATCTCAAGAGCTTTCCGAGTAAAAAATAGTAAATTGATTCATCGGACTCGTCAAAGAATTTTCATTGGTAAAAATTTTGGTTAAACTGTCAGCGACTGACTACTTTAACTCACTTTGTAAAGAGTCATGTTGCACAAATTTACAACGATATCTTTTAAAAATAGAACCAAAGGACCCATTTATTCGATACGACTGTCGTATACAACTGTACGTTTTGGGGTATGTAATATTGTCTAATAGCTTTTGATTCGCTCGCTAAAGTAGCAGTACGTTAGGAAGACTCCAGTCAGTTAATTGGATACAACAGAACAAACAATCGCATACGACAATCGTATCGTTTGACTGGGCCTGAAACAAAGACTGTGGAAGAAAAATATAAAAATGGGACGCTGCGCTGAGCAGTATAAAACGACGCAAAGAGTTAAAAGATCGGTAGATTGCTGAATTTATGAAGGAATTCTAACGTTTCGAGCTATGCCTCTTCGTTTCACTCTCTGACGAATTGCCCTAGCTCGAAACGTTAGACTTCTTTACCATAAATTCGGCAGTCCACCAACCTTAACTTTTTGTATTGGGGAAGAAAACCTGTTCTCAGGTCATCAAAATAAACCAAGTTGTACCCTGATCTGATATTACTATATGAGGTTGATATATGTATATATATAAACTGGTAAATATGAGTATTTGAGTCCATTGTTTACTCGCAAGTCAATAGAAATAGGATGGGTATACTCGTCCGGTGAGGGGCGCTGGCAAGACTGGGGACGAGTTCACTAGTCCTTCGAGTTCAGCAGGGTTAATATTTTCGAACACATTGATAATTCATAATCCCAAAACAAAAGAAATTGGTTTGAAATTGAAAACACCTCAAAAGTGGATGGTGGGTTTGAAGATATCCCAGGAAAAAGTGGAGCGAAATTATAATAAACATATTCTTTTCAAAACTTGTTTGAAGTTATTACTGCTCTGTGTATCCTCTAAGAACATTTGCCAAAATAGAATTAGTAAAACCATTTTGATTAAATACAGGACAACGGTTGAATCGCATTAAATATGTTTTCACTTTTGGGAGTTACCGTTTGTGTATTTAATGGAAATACTCATTGGTTTCTGAAATGAAACCATTTTTCTCAAATACAATGTACCTAAATTTAAAATATACTGTTTTTCGAGTTTTCCTGGACGATATTATCCTTTCGACCTCGTTCACTTTCCCTTTTGATCTGCTTTTTCTCTGCTTTTTCTCTGCTTTTTCTCTGCTTTTCCTCTGCTTTTCTTCAAGATAATCACAGGTGCTTAGCTAATTTAAATCCTTGTAGAGGCTTACTGAGGTTCCATTTCTAACTCCTCGAAACGCAGTTTTTGCATGAAGAATACGCAAGCCCGAGCCATAGAAACGCGCCCATGATGTCGTCCGCTGACTGTCCAGAATTTCTGGCCACTGATCTGTTCAAATACCCGTGGTAAAACTTTACCGAAATTTCAAAGCTCTCGTACATTAGGAAGCCTCGCCTTTACCTGGCCTTTTCAAAAGGCGCTCACACTTTGAAATCCCAGTGAATTCCTGTCTCGTATCTGAACTGTGGTGTAATTATTCAAGGTGATTCAAAGTTTGTTGCATCAATGGCATGTACAAAAAAAAATTGAAAACTTACATATAGTTCATAGTAACCCATATAAATGATAGGGGAGTTCTCTATCTGTCATCTAATGTAGATTTATATCAAATTATATTTTAGGAATCGGCAAACCTATCGTGGATCTGATAAACTATATGGAAGATGAACATTTGAGACACTGTTTACCGCCAGAAGTGTCCAGCGGTTTAGCTTCTCTCCCGGTCGCTTACATCTACCTGGATGGCAAAAGGACGGCACAGCGCACAACGCAAACCTTACCTTTAACTGGGCAAGCTCTAAGTGGAAAAAATACTTACAAGAATACCTTACCTTACTTCACAACAAGTGATATCACCCCTGACGAAATTCACGAACTTGGAAAGGAAATGTTAAAAGTTTTTTTATTCACAGGTAAACGACATAAAACAAAAATAGAACACAACTCCATTCAAACTCATTTATGAGCATTTCTAGGTTGAAGACCTAAAGCTAATTGAGTTGTAGGAAAACAGTCTTCTATTGTGAATAACACAATCATTGGCAATTTTATTCGAACAAAATCGATATGCAAGTCATTCTGTCCCTCCTTACGAAAATTTCAGATGTGAAAACACATCCAATTGCAACATTTTCACATTTGAAATTTTCATTTCACGTGTGAAGTGAGCACCTTTTCACATATGAAATACGTTTATGCAGTCAAAAGCGTTCTAACCCGAAAGATTTGAAAACTTAACCTTACGAAAATTTCACATGGAAAAGCATACGGAATAGGAATATTTTCATATACGAAATTTTCATTTCACATACGAACTACTTAAACCACATGCGAAATGGACTGGTTCATTTGAAATTTGATTCATTACATATCAAATCTTTGCATACGAAACACGAGTTTCACATATGAAATAGAATGTTCGCATGTGAAAATTTATTGATTTCATGAGAAATTACGTGTGAATGTTTTGTGAGGATATGTACTTTGTAGTGTGACTCAAAACTATCTTGCCAACCAGTCATTCTTCTTCACAATTTTTTTCGCGTAAAAGTCCACAAATTCTTCAAATTCATAATGCACAGTAATGATTTGTTTTCAATTACGAATAGTCGAAACTCAAAATGGACATGGTTTCAGTGAAATTAGAATTTAAACCTGTTCTGAGAAGTTATTTTTTAACAAATTTATAGGCTATAGAGATCGCCAAAACTGTGACAGGTGAATCCGATAATGATACTGCCATCCGTGAGATCAAAAAAAGATTAAATGCTTCAGAACAGTTCTTCAACAGTGAGCCCTTTCCTGCGAACGAATCTGATGCCGCTGCTTACAAGCTTTGCTCAAGGGATAACGACGTAAAAAGGTACTGCCCGAAACGCTGGGCAGCGATGCAAAAGTGGTTCACATCCATTAGAGCGACAATGGGAATGTTAGCACCAAAACTTGTTCCGCTATTTCATCATGTTGGAAAAAAGAATACGATGCCTAACTGTCCAATTCAAGTGATCGCCAATTTTAATCCATCAGCTGGAGTCCAAGTTTTTTTTTGAACCTGAAGGAACATGCCGTAGACCTGCTTACTATGCTCTTCCCCTTTTTCTCAATAATTATGGCCCGAAATTTACACAGTGGATCATGATTGCTCACGAAACGTGGCCTGGTCATCACACTCAACTTCAAGGTATGTTTATTCCCTCCGCAAAATACCCTTAAAAAACAATAAATATAATCGGCTAAAGTGTAGTTTAGCAGACGCACCTGGATGTTGACCAGCATTGCTGGCTCAACAGTAAAGTGAGATTTGGTGGGTAATGTTGAGCATGCCTTCAAAATGTTAGTGGTGAAGCAAGTTTTCCCTTATGGAAATTTTAAATCACTAGCTATATGCGAAACGTGTTTCACATTTGCGGAAACTCATGTGTTCACCTGTGATCCCCTGTGATGTCGCCTTTTTCGCATCTGTTTCTCATCTGCTACTTGTAAGACTTATCACAAGTTCCAATTTCACAATCGATACCTGGTATGTGTAATTCTCATTAGGGTGAAGAAGATGGTCACATCTGTATATATTTGTGTATATACGACATATGTTCGGCAAGTGCATGACGTATGCACATGCCATCACATGAGAACAGTCATGTAGAATTTTGATAATGGTTAAAATGAGTTTTCGGAGTTTTTTGCCTCAGGTCAAAAAGAGCACTTTCAAGACAAGTGTAAAGATTCACTCACATGGGTTGATTTGACATCCTACCTCCCATTTTTTACCGAAGGATGGGCCACGTATGCCAAGAGCCCTCTAACAGATGAGGACATGAATATTTATGAAGATCACCCTATGAAAAAGTATGGCATGTTGCAGTGGCAGGTAAGACCGACAGTGCAATCAGTAAACTGTTCGACTTGTGGCTGTCTCAAGAGCTGATTGCTACTGATCTAAAAGTGAAGACCGTATAGTTCGTGTTCGAAATGTAGAGCAATGAAATGAGGGTTAATCAATAGTCTCGGGCGAAATAAAGGGTGTAACATCGCGAGTGAAGCTTAAAAACCTCGAGGGACGTGGGCCACGAGATACGCAGGCAACGAGTGGCTAGTCGTTCAAACTTCACAAAAGATGTTAAATCCTTTATCACAAGAGTGAGCATTGATTTACCACCTTATCTCAAAACTCACCTACAGTTAAATCGATTTTTCATTCCATTCGAAGATCGAAGAGACGTTGGCCGTTAGAAATTAAGGCATTGACTAATTACCATGCGATAAGCGGTTTATCACACTGTTTTCAAAGGAGAGCAGCGTGATAAGTGGCAATCACACTCTTTTAAAAGGTTATCACAGTCCTGAATACTAATGAGTGGAATAAAAGATTTAACGCTTCTGTTGAAACAGTGAATTGAAGGTGTCATGAGATAAGATACCAAATTGGCTGATCGATACAATGGGGGAGAGCAAAACGGTAGCACCTCATCGGTGTTATCTAATCTGAAATGTATTTTTACAATTCTACGAAACAAGAGTTATAAAATTTATATCGAGATTTCGATTAGCGTAAGACTGAAACAACTAAATTATTAAGAAATGTCATGTGATAACATCACATAAATCACACACATGCTTTATAAGTGACTTCCTGGAACAAGCAAGTCATAGAATTCTTGTTCGCGCTATACGTATTTCCTCAAGCAGAGCCTCGCTTGCGAGAAGGCTTTTCGTTTGAGAACCGGAAGAGAAGCAGGTGCGGATACGGGGGATTAAATACCGGGATCCAAAACGTAGATGCAAAATTCTGATTGTTAGATACTTGATTCAATGAAATGAGTTGAATTGGCAGCTCTTTCCCTGTGTTTGGTTGCTCATGTGAGATCCAACTTCAACTGTTAAATGTTTTCGAAAAAGGCAAGTTTCGGCTCAAACAGAAGAAGAAATGTGAGCATGAAAAAGGGAGAGCGCACGGTAGATAGTTTAAATCTATAGACTTGTTTGCGTCTTTCAATATGAAGATTCCACTTATAACAAATGTGATTTCGCGTGAAAACAAGTGAATAGGTGAATAATTTTTCAATTTAATATGTGGAAAATTTTCACATGTGGAAAATTTTCCGTTGGTCAGTAGCCGTCTTGGATTTTTACTTTTCCTACGGAGGAAATCGAGACACTCAACTTAGATACATTTTGGTAGCTTTCTTAGCTAAAATCACAATCTTTATAGTATTAAATCTCAATCATAACTTGCTCTTTTTGATAACATTGATTTCACAACACCTTGTTGGATTTTGTTGAAAACCATGACTGCATACGTTCTTTCAAGTAATAAACTATAATCCTCATGATATTATACCTGCCGTTGTCCAGCAAAATTTCAGCAAACTCTGTGTGAATAACTTATCAATCTTAAACTAAGTATTAGTATAGAGGTGAAACTTCACCACTATCTATAAAAAAATTTCACGTTGCCTGTACAGGTGGGAATTCGATTACATGGCCTATTTTTAAAAAACACTTGGTCTTTCCTCACTTATCGCATGCATTTCTTAGTTTTTAAAGTTAAGGTAGGTAAATTTGTAATACTTGGGCTTTGGATGTTCTAACTCTGGTTTCACAGAAATGCAATGACCATCCTTTCATTCTTACTATAATTATGTATCTTCGGCCAGAAAAAATGTTCAATATCTCCTTGTAGATTTGGAGAGCTTTACGCTTAATAATTGATACCGGACTTCATTATCGTGGAACGAACAGGTCAGTAAATTTCTAGTTCAGCGAATACTTAGGGATGTTGTCGAGGACACGAGCACGTTAGTACGTTTACAAACGAGAGGTACAACGGAGAGGTGATCGAGGCAACAAATCAATTATGAACCATTTCTGAAAAGCTTGTTTCCAAAAATAGTATTTCCCACGTTTTAAGAATTCTCTACTAGCGGAGGGGTCTGTTCCGGGCGCCATGAACTGTAAAAATAGTTTCAGTCTAGAACAAGTAGCACTTGATATCAAAAGTTGATCGTCCAGCTTAGTAAAGTGGTCAGAAAGAGTGTTAGTTACAGCCCCCCGTCGGGGAGACGTAGCCCGGCTTTCGGGGAAAAATTAACAATTCGTCAGGGAATTTTCGTTGATAGCACATTTATATATTGTAAAAACTACTTGTTATTGATTTAGCCGAGAAACATAATAGACTTTTCACTTTGACTCGTGTCAAATCTAAAAGTTAACTGTTTCTCGTCAGTTGTTGCAATTATTCTTGAAAAATAACATTGTTTTTGACCTTCAAATAAGGAAATTATAAAGGCGGCGTGATCTTGGCCTCCCTCTGGTTTAGACCCCTTGTCGAGGACGTTAGCCCATGCCAATTCCCGGCGCCACCCTTGTCCAAGTTCAGATTATTTTACTGTCTAATGACAGACGATTATACTCCCCAAAGGGAGACCTCTCAATAAAAAAGACTTAAATATTTTCAGAATTCCTCGTTTTCCGTTAACTGAAATATGCATTTTTCTGTTTAAGAACCAATGCTCTGAGACTACTCTCGAAATACGCCTGGGACAACACCGATCTTTCTGAGAAAGAAGTAACACGGTACCAGGGTGCTCCAGGACAAGCTACCTCCTACTTGTTGGGTCAACAAAAACTCATCCAGTTGAGAAAATACTGCAAGACTAAACTTGGTAATCAATTTAGTCTTAAAGACTTCCACTTCCAAATACTGTCCCAAGGTAGAACGCCGGCGTCATACCTCGATAAGCACGTTAAGAAGTACGTCAAGTGCACTCTGGGTGAACTGAAGGGAGAAGTTTGCGACATTATTTTGAATCCGCCAACAAAACAAGTACGTGATCCCAAATCTGATGCCACACTGGAACTAGATCTTCTGCCAATGCCTTCACGACGACATTATGTTTAAGCAAGATGTACGGTCATAGTTTATTTACAGTGGCGTTTAAATAGGTTGTATTACCTGTTCTTTGCATAATTGAATAATTAGCAGTTGATAGTAATTTGGCTGGGAAAAGTTCTAAAATTTAGTTATGCCATGGAAACTCGTTTAGTTGCTGGCAAACTGTGAAAAAAATATTAAAAAAATTTTATTTCTTAGAAATAGGGTTTTTCGATTTCATGTAGTTAGTTATGTCATATTGATCTGCCTTTGATGCCATGGCATTCAGTAGAATATTAAAATTACATTTAATTCAATGAACATGTTTTCATCAGAAAACACGTGTATCTGTTATGGACTTCATTGTTGTCGTCATTGAAGACTCCCGAATTATCGAGAACCATTGTTGTCGCGTCAGCGAAAGGTATTAATGCATTGAGATTAATGCAGTTTAAGACAAAAGCATGTCCGTTAACGCTGCCTTGAAGAAAGGTATTGTTATACCGTTTTTAGAGGTGCCAATTACTTGTCATGCCAAGCAATTTTCTTCTTCTTCTGTGATTTAATATTTTTTTGTTTTGTTATTTTAGTATTCATTTAAACCTAAGTATTATTTTTTATGGAATGTAAAACTCGATAAATTATGAGGAGAATATAAAGGAAAATCATAACCATATCTTGTCTTTATTTGATAAAGTCACTCTAACGTTTCTCAGATTTCTTCGGCTTTGAAAACAAATATCCAAACTCTCTTTATAAATTACTTTCGTGTATTGTAAGATGTACGTTTTGTAAGGCTTCTGCAGTACTCGCAGTACGTAATCATCGTAAACTAATAAACCGCTCCTCCTTTCACATGATAGAATGATAGAAAGTGTGGAAGGTTATGAATAGGGTTTTATGTGGGGGTAAGGATTAGAAAAAAGTATTCAGAGAAAAGCAAAGAAAGGACGAAACCCCGGTGATAAGTAAAAAGAAGCCAAGAAGCCAGCATTCCCAGAGGGTAGCTACTGACATCCTGCCCATTGTTTTTAGGGAAAAAAAAAGTGTCATAAATCATCAGGTTCCAAATATGACAGGGAGACATGTTTCTAACCCGCTAGCAGGTCTTGGAACGATATGCCCGCTTATGAAAATTGAGGAAAGAAAGAGTTAAAAGAAGATGAAAGGAAAAGGAAGAGAAAAGAAAATAGAAAAAGAAAAAGAAATGGGAAGCACAAATTATATTAATAGCCTAAGAATATATTGTGTGCGAAAGACCTGACACGAAGTAAAACAGGCGCAGCAAAACAACAGGGAAAACAAAATGGTGAACTGAAAAGTGTACGCATCATAAGGTCATGAAAATTTTCTAAGAAATGGATAAAAATTATTTTACCTTATCCTCAATAATGTTAAGAAACGGTAAATATGAGTATTCCAAGGTGAATGCGTACGAAAACTACATTTGATTCGAAAACTGAAACGGAAGAAACTCGAAAATAAGGAAAAGGCAAAAATTCTTTTGAGATGGTTGACAAGTATGAAACAAATGCCCTTTGATCCAAATGGTTGCGTATCTACGCAAATGAATGCCGATTGAATAAAATGAATGTATTTTTGTGTTAATGAGTTTGAGATTGGCGTTAATGATGGAGTATTTTCTGCTAAAGAACAGCAAAAGGTGTGTAAGGTTCGAAGGACAAAATGGCATGTGTTTCATCAGTTGAGAAATATGTCGTTTGGAAGAAAAATTAAGATCGGAAGGATGCAATGGACTCGAAAACGGAAATCGAAAAACTAAAAGATACATGAACCAATAATATAGTATAAATACCTCGAAAGGAACAGAAAAGGTGTCAATATTGTGCAACGAAAGATCACAGTTGTTCATCAAATTAACCGAACAAATCAAAATCTTTAACAAAATTTATTTGACAAAATCTTAGGAAAAGAAAATCAGAAAGTCAGAAACAACCGCCCACAAAAGATAATTGGACTGATTAATTATTATTATTATTATCAGGTACAGGAGGATTCCAAGGGATTGTAGATTTAAAGGGAAATGCTTATCAAAATTGTAACAATGAAAGTAATATCTTGTATACATAGTACGGCAAAAACGTAAGGATTTGAAAAGGGTTTGCCATGTAACCGGATTGGGGGTAGGAATAAATTTTAGGCCTTTAGAAAAAAGGAAACGAATGGATCAAGTAAAGCACTAGACGAAACATTGACTTCCAATTTTTGGCTTGTGACAGTACTCAGTTTATTAAACAATTTATGTTTATCATGGTTTTTCTTAGATAGTCTTCGAGATTTGGTCTGTAAAAAGTTCAGGATGGCTTGAGGTTGATGCAGAAATAGAATGGAGGGCTCAGATGAACTCACCTCCTGTGGTCACCTTCTGATTGGTTGAATTTAACGACAATGTAAAGGTTTATACGCCGGAATGTCCATGAGGGCAGGGATATCATTCGAAGAGGACGAAGAATGTTGTAATTGTTCATGGTGAGTAATCAAACTATTAGTTTGGTTTAGCACCCAAGGACACAGGAATCGCATTTTCTTTGTAAATCTGGTGATAGTTTAACGTTCAGTGAAATTGAAATTCTTAATTTTCTAGGTATCATCGAGCATTTCTGGGAGTTTTCTTAATTTTTTCAAAATTCTACGATGGTTGGAATTACCGAGTTTTATTTCAGTAAGACTTCAACAATACTCGCAGTGCGTAATCATCGTAAACTAATAAATCACTTCTCCTCCGTTTGCACATATTATTGAAAATTCGTTACCTTCCTGAAATAACATCCCGATTTTAAAAAGGGTGTTTACAATACTTAAAATAAAGCTACCTAAATTATATGATACATTACATCAATGTACGTTCAAAGCCATCTGCAACATTTTAAAACTTACGATGTTTACAACCCATCTGGAGGACAATTTCAAAGTTCCTAACTTAAACAGATCGAATAATTCATGCCAATTCTTTTTTTTTACAAGTATTTTTTTCTCCAGCAGGGGAATAAATGCAAGTGGTCTATTCATCTTTTCGGGAATTAGACTGTGTTGATCCACGGCAAATAAAGCTCATGAACTCGCTCCCCTGTGTCTCGGAAAGTAAAGCACATGGAAGCCGTGTAGGTGTATCTAACAAAAGAGGACAGCATGATCAAAATTCTTTAGTTAAGGAATAACATGACGTCAAGTGTATAGACTCCTTCTGCAAACCAGCCCTTAAATAAGGCGACGTTAATACGAAAAGATTTTTCGTTGGCCGAATTACCACACACAAAAGATTGACATTTGTGAATCCTTTATTCTACTTTCATTAGCATTCCTTATCATCGTTGAAAGTCGTTGCGTCTAACATCACCTTTAAACTCTCAAGTGAATTCATAATTCACAAGAAAGCACAAAAATAATCATCACGGTAATCTGTTTAGGAAAATACAAGACAATATCTCATATCGATTAATCCCTGAAACTTTGCTTTCGAACATTAGAATTTGGCTTTCCAGTACTTTAATTTAACTTCTTGATCACTTCCATTTTGGTGTTTCGATGTAAGACCAAGCAGTCTTGGGAGTGATGGCAAGCATGAAGAGAAGGATATTACATGTGTTAGTAATGGAGAGTAAACCAGCTGAGACTTCTTTCGAGGAAACAAGTAAGTTCTCCCAACATTAATCGAAGCAAGTACTGTAGGAATCGCCCCTAGTCTAGTGTTCGGCGTCTGCCTTTCTAGGCTCGTTATCGATGGCCGAATGCAGAAGCCTGTAATTTTGAGCTTGAGTATAACCAATTCACGCCCAGTGTCCGATATATAGGACACCAAAGAACAAAAGGGCCGGTGATCGAACAAAGGACAAAAGTTAAAAATTCCGGACTTAAAGATTCAGTAAGTAAGGGTTAATCAATAGTCTTGAGCGTGAAAAAGGATTTAACATCGAGAGTGAAGCTTAACGGGCACGAGGTTTCCTATGCCCCGAGTGACTGTTCACTGTTTTCAAAGGAAAGCAGTGTGAAAACTAGTTATCACGCTCTTATCAAAGGTTACACACTCCTGAATAATAATACGTGGATAAAGGATTTAACGCTTCTGCTGAACGAATGAATCGTGGGTGTGTCATCGGATAAGACTAATGTAGACCTTTTTAGGTTCGATGTTTGCTGACCCATGTCATATCATGCGGTATATGATTCCCTTGGACGTTTCAGCTTTGTATTGCGCCTAAGAATTTTCAGTTACGCTTAATTCCAGTTGTTTAGGGTAAAGGAATGACAATGAGTTTTATGACGTAGTCAGAAACGTAGGGTACTGCAAACACATAAAAGGAACTCCTTGGGTTGAGACTCGCATTTCGCAGGACATGTGCTTCGATGCTTCTAATGGACTTTGGCAACAGGAGAATTTGAGAGAAAAGACGACCGAAGAAATTCGAGCAAGTTATTCCAAACAGCTTGTATCATCACAAGTACAGTTGTAGCACTGTAGGTCTTCGAACGGGTGTTCCCCAAACGATATAGCTAATTCCTCGACTTCTGGTGTTTAGTCTTCCAGCATAATGTCGGAAGAACATGAGAGCTCTGAACCAACCTCCGGTGATGACGTTACCTTACGTCCTTTATCGCCATCTGAAACAGAAAGCCCAGAAAGGAGAGGTGCTTTCACAGTCTCTCACTTGTTTTCTTCTCGCGCAATTTTGACGAAAATACTAGCTATCGTTTCGTTCGTCTTGTTCATCATTTGTATCGCCTTGATAGCTGTTCTAGTTCAGGAGAAAAAGTCAGGTTCTACAATCGCCCAACAAACCGACAACAAAGGTAAGTTGCAAGCTATTAAAAAATCGTTTTCAGCAAGATGTTGCATGTCATTGAGGGAGGACTGGTATCATTATCGTCTTAATATGTATTAAAATGTTGATATAATTGCTATGAAAGAACAAGCATTCTTAGAATGAGTCATTGAAAATGTCATGCTGACCAAACGGAAGCCAACCGATAAAATCATTAACACGAGTTTCAGATCCAAAAAACCAGGTCTCTGACATTTATAGCTACAGTTCCATATATACAAATTATTTAAGTCGTTGCCAACAAAAACAGTCTTGGTACAGCCATACTAAAGGGATATCTTCTAAAGCACGAGGACAGACAGTTTAGAAATCTTTCGATGATTGTGAAATCGTTTCTATTGTTTTTGTTTTGTTGGGTTTTTTCTCAGTGTGACTATAAATTCGGCTTTTCCTTCAACCGTGAAGCCTTTGGAAAAGCAGTTACACCAATAATGCGCATAAAATTATGCATGTAAAACAGCGAGATAAAAACCTCTCCGAATAAAACCTTTCCGTTGCTGCTTTAGATGTAGTTGATATTGGGTCAAACTTTCTTGCGTCTCAGTGGGCTAAAAATATGGCTTTCCTTTGTGCTAAAGAAATCACCTCGGTATCTTTCCTCACTCATTCCGAACTAGAATTCGATTTTAGTATTTCTTTTTTCCTTTGCGGGCCAGAAAACCGTAGAATTTGCACTTCACCCGGTTTTTGTACGAAGTGCAGATTAACTAACTATTCACCACGTTGGCGGTGAATTGCATGGGTTAAAGATCAAGTGCCATTCTTTAGTAGTGAGGTAAATAACTGAACTTACACGAGAACAAGTTAAATGAAAAACGAAAATATCCGTTCATTTTGAGTTAATATTCCGTCAGTGTCACAACTGTGACCTTGCTTTCCGACAAACGAGACAATAGCTTTCACGAATAATTCCAGTTTACATGTGTTCCAAATGTCAACACAAAATGCCGATTGATTTTTTATTAAAGCCTACTTCAAACGTCGAACTTTTCATGTGCCGAACCAAATGTAAATTAGTTTGAATATAGGATTTTGCTCATTAACATTAGGTTCGGTACATGAAAAGTTGATATTTGAACTCGACCTAAGTGACTAGATCAGCTTCTGTCCTTAAATTAGCATTTTTAGCCTCGTTCATGTGTTTATAATTGAAAAGAATTTAAACTCTCTCAACTTAAACAAGGCTCGAAAGGCTAAATGCAAATGGACATCTTAAACTCATTAAACATTCATGAGCAAAACGCAAAACAAATTTAATGTCTGACCTTAATTAGCATGAAATTTTGACGACTTCAAACTGAGTTTTCTCTTTAAATACGGATTCGTTTGACATGTATATTTCACATACTCGAAAGTCGTCTTTCATCAGATATCTAAACTCCTCAAACTTGATTAAAAAAAAAAAGAAAAACATCTCGGCTATTGCCTCATTTTTCATCTTCTCAGTGTTTGGATATCTGAAACACTCCTTCTCGTGTTTGTATTACATGAAAGCTTATTAAACTGGCAGTAATCTTTGCATAACGTTAAAACATCCAACACGAGGAAGAGTGTTCCGTGCGATATCCAAACACAAATGAACTTGTTCATAATACTTATTAAATCAATTTCTAACTTATTTCGATTTTTAATGCTTTTCCAAACTTCGGAATTAATTTTCAGGTGTTTTGTAAGATGTCTTGTGATAAAAGACATCGAAACGTCGTGACCTCCATACCGCTTACATCTTGACATTATTTCCAAGTGCAAATGTTTTAAGAACAATAAGAGCCATTTAATATGTACAGTAATAAAATAGTAATTACAAGTGTGAGCATTGTTAGCTCGCTCTCTATCAAGGTTTTCATTGGCTAATCACATCAATTTTGAGGATTTTTTATAACTCATTAACGCCAACTTTTCGATATATCAGACACCTAGAGATTGTTTACATCCTTATTTAGCATTTTGTTTCGGAATTATTTTTTCTCACCAACACTAGTCAATAGACTTTCAGCAAGCCAGGACAGCAACATATATGTATATAATATAAAATTATACATATATTATGTTTTCCAGTATAAGATAATCATTTGTATATACTTAAATTAACACAGCTACAAGTCTCGGCAGTTTGCTTTCTTGGTCACCTTACATGTACACTTACTCCATGCGCGAGTACAGCCTGCAATGCAGTTTGAAGTTGGATTTCCACGTGGCGTAAAATGTCGCGTGTGCGACTTTATGTATTGTTCACATTTAATAGATTTCTACTTTGTTCCACCAAAGAACTTCAAAGACAAAAGGAAAAAGTCGTGCAGGGAATATTATGCACCAAATGGAAATCCAACTTCACATCCGTCGAAATACATATCTTTGCACCCAGCTTTGGAAGACAGGCAGGCGCGTAACTATCTATAAGGGAGTAACAATAATAAATAAGTAATAATAATAATAAATAATGATAAGCACAGACAGACGGGAAAAACTTGGAGGCACATGTGAAAGGTACAGAATCGTCTCCTATGTGTTAAAGATTCAATTTTAAGTTCTAGACACGTTTTGTTCATACTCCGAAGAGGCAAGACGCATTGGGTTGCCTGAATTCTTGAAGAAAGTTAAGACAGCTTTTTACGAATACAACAGAGACAAGATCGCAAAGCCACGAAGTGATGTACTAGACAGGTCAGTTTATTTACATGCATGAATGTAATATTTGGTTGTTGACCAGCTGTCATACTTGCTACAAATATCTTCACTTGTCAAAAATTCTTCGCGAAGTTGCGAAACAAAGGGGGGACGTGGCAAGAGGCATATAATATCGCATAAGAAAATTTCTTCCACTCAAACTCTCATTTCCTGGCAAACGTTCTCTCTTGACGAGTAAAATTCGCGGTGTTGGCCACAGTAAAATTACAGAAGTTTTATTCCTGCGGGAAAGAGGTAACGAAAGTGTAAGATTTGTATATTTTTCGCTATTTATACGTGAAAAGCTCATTTTAAATGCCGAATAATTGATATTACTACAATGTGGTGATATATTCTAGGAATCGTAGAACCTGAGTATTCTATATTTCTAATAGTCTTAATCTTTCGCCTTAAAAATATAGCACATTTTCCCGAAGGTTGTGCCCACCTCGATGGGCCTATTGCCGAGGTATAAACATGATTACAACGGTTTTCTTTATTCTGGGAAGTACTTTAGCACCATCCGCCCACACGACCAATGTATTTTAATTCATATAACGTCTTACCGGGAGAACACGGAAATACTACCGAAGTCGGAAATACTACAATTCCATTCATTCATAAGCGGACGGATATTCACCGCATTGCCTGCTCAGGGAAGATTTAAGGAGCCTATGCTTGGAGGAAACAAAAATTAAAATGTTTGAGATGTGTGAAGTGATAATCTATGACAAACAATCAGAAAAGGAAAAGTAACGAAATTTAGCGTGAAAATGGTCGAGAAATTTATCATGAAATAAGAAGTATTGCAAGCCTTTGACGCTCTCTACTTTTCCACTTGTCAGTTAATTTACATCTCAGAGAAGCCACATAACAAAGTTCTCGTAAATCTTGCTTATTTACTGCGTACTAGAGAGGTATCGGACCTCTGTTTTTGCACAGACCTCGACTCGCTCAGTACTTGAAAACATAGTTCCGATATTTCACAGAGCCAGACCTTGCGCTCGGTCAACATGTACTATATATGGTTTCCCATGTTTCATATACGGTGAAAAAAGCACGTGGGATAATAGCAAACATGAGAAAAGCAGCTTCTCAGTATTATATTACTAATAACATATGAACTAATGAATTTTTATTTCCTTCTTAGATATCTGCCTTATAACTACACTCCAGCACATTTGAAAGAAAGGACAGATGTGGCCTTATCTTTATTGAATGAGATCAAAAACAAAAGCATGGACGAAAATAAAATGAAACCTCGAGAAGTAAAAGGAGTTGAACAGGTGAGGTCAGAGTAAATCACAATACAGGCAGGAGATACTAAGAATATAAAAAACATGATCAGACAGTAACTAACAGTTGTCCACTTCTCATGCATTACCAAATAGGCAAATAAGACTACGTTAAACAAGTTTGAAAAAGAATTTACGACCTTAAAACACATTGACGAGATATCTTTGTTTCTCTTCCCCATGTTTTACCATCATGAAAGACATTCGTTCGAAGTTTCCGTTTCTATCGCTGATGTTATGGCATTATTTCTTCTAGTGTTCAGCTGAGACAATTCGTAGATTCTTCACATTACAGCTTTTCAAACAATTTTTTTCCTGTCTAAACTTTCCAATGCAGCGTTCTTAAAAACTTTGAATTCAAGCCGTTTACGACTTGATGTAATCCATACCTAAGGCTAGTATATTTAGGGCTAATTCTATGTCTTTTTTTAGAAAGCTGTCGAAAAATGTCATGGACGCTTAGCAAGACTACAGTTTAATTCCTTTTTTAGCACTTTTGGCTTGTGATTAATTGACAAGTGTCAATACTGTTTTTTGCAGGTGAAGCTCTTCTTGAAAACTATATTTTCAACTCCTTATGACGGAAACTTCTACGATGGGGACTGGTTATTGGGACCAAACCATTTCTGTTGGCAACCTGTATGTCGTTTAGGATTTAGTCTCGTGCGATATGGAATTTGGTTCAAACCAGCAAATGCAACTCAATTGGAAGAAGTTCTAAGAAGAATAGCACTGTATGGGGAAACATTGAAGCAGTACAAGTAAGTCTTATAGCACGTCAGTTTAACGCTAAAAGACCCAGCATTGAAAATCTCGCTTGTGAAATGAGTTACTCTATTCATCCTTTTTTTCGAATTGAGCTATAAAGAGTGTTTGGTTTATTTTTAATGACGTTTGACCATGACCTTAAATTTTCCTTCTGGGCTTTCTTTGATTTGACTCCCAGTTTATCCAATATGGCGGCCTTCACTTTATAGGCTACGACTGAGTGATATCTAGTCACGATGCCTTGGTCTTTTGATAACCGGTGGGACGCCCTGAGGTCTTAAGCTCAACAACCATTCCCATACTATTTACAATTAAGGTTAAGTTAGAGCTAGAATTCAGGTTTAGTCTGGAAATAATGCTAAATGTCGAAGAATAGTGATATTAGTGAGATTTTAGCCAGCAGGTGAAAGACTAAACCTGTTTCCCTACGTAAAAATCCCGTAAAATAGCCTTTACTATATTTACAGATATTCCATAAACTAGCTGTATTGTAGATTCTGACGTCGGAACACTGAGCTTTGCGGTTTAAATTTCTCGCCCCAACTCGTTTTCTTGTTTCCTGAGCCGACGTCAGAAGAACAGCAGAAAGGTGGATCAGCTATACTGCCGTAGAACAGATAATTCAAGGAGAAATTTGAAATTAAACCTGCCGAAACTTATGGTCAGTAAGCTTGACGCCAATGGGTTAACAATACACAAAGTATACGATGAAATGCACGCCTTCTCGTCCTTATAACGTAAACTACGTTTAAATGGCTGTGCCGGACTTCACTTCTGAAACCAGTTTTAACCGAAATGCTCTTGTAACCTTTCAGGTCAAATATGAAGTCTGGAGTTAAGGCAGGAATGGTGCGCTCATATTCCTCTTGTCGATCTGGTTTGAATGCCTTCAAGTACGAATTCAATGCAATATCTAGGCACAATAATCCAAAAGATGTCTTGAAAGAATGGTGCGTCCAAGATTTCGTGAAATCGTCTTATATCAAGAATATATCAATAGCTGATCGACAAAATTGGGCCAATTCAAAAGGAAAAAACATTTCCACCTCAATAACAGATGCTTTGATAGAAGGTTAGACTCTATACTTATTAAAGCCGAAAAACTACGCAAATAATTCCAGATAAGTTGGAATTTAAACGAAGTGTCTAATATAAAGTCCAATGAGATGCATTGCTTAACCTGTTGGAGTATGGATAGTGTTTAGGTCCCTTTGCTAAGCAAAATAGCACCCATCTGGAGTCAACATTTTCTTAAACTTGGAAATTTTTAATTCAGATACTTTAACATTTGGCATGCATTTTTTAAATAAATTAACACTAGACAGCAGCAGGATTTTACCGCAAAACTAATTCTTAATTCTTCTGCATTTGGATTATCATTACTTTCGTTCGTTTCATGATCAACAGGCATATTGTTATCAACAATATCTCTTCTGTCTGCATTTCAAGAACTTTCCGAGTAAAAAATAGGAAATTGATTCTTAAAAATTTTGTTTAAATTGTCAGCGACTGAAAAATTTAACTCAGTTTGCAAGGAGTCATGTGGCCAGAATCCACAAAAAATGTATCGTTTAAAAATAGAATTAAAGGGCCCATTTATTCGATTTGACTGTCGTATACAACTGTGCGTTTTGGGGTATGTAATATTGTCTAATAGCTTTTGGTTCGCTCGCTAAAGTACCAGTACGTTCGCAAGACTCCAGTCAGTTAATCGCATATATCAGAACGAACAATCACATACGACAATCATATCGTTTGACTGGGCCTGAAACAAGGAATGGGGAAGAAAAATATAAAAATGGGATGCTACGTTGACCAGTATAAAACGGCACAAAGTTAAAGGATTGGTAGACAGCCGAATTAATAAAATAATTCTAACGTTTCGAGCTATGTCCCTTCGTTTCACTCTCTGACGAAGGGCCATAGCTCAGGAAACTTTACAGTTCTTTATTACCAATTCGGCAGTCCACCAACCTCAACTTCCTGTACTGGGGAAGAAAACCTGCTATCAGACCGTTATATAAACCGTTATCATTTCTTTAAAAAAGTTGTACACCAACCTCGTATTTTTAAGAAGTTGATACATATTCATAAATTTATTTAAATAAACGCACACGCACATAAATATGAGAATTTCGGGACATTGTTTATTCATAAGTCAACAAAAGAAATACGATGGGTATACTCGTCCAGTGAGGGGGACTGGCACGACTGTTGACGAGTTGACACCTTCATCAGCTTAACTAGTCATAACCCCAAAACAAAAGAAATTGGTTTGAAATTGGAAGAACTTCCTACAAAAGTGGGTGGCGAGTTTGAATATATCCCAGGAAAAAAGTGGAGCGAAACTATAATAGACATATTCATTTCAAAACTTGTTCGAAGTTATTACAGCTCTTGGTATCGTCTAAGAACCTGTGCCAACATAAAATTAGTAAAACCATTTTGATTAAATACAGGACAACGGTTGAATCGCATTAAATATGTTTTCACTTTTAGGAGTTACCGTTTGTGTATTTAATGAAAAATACTCAGTGGTTTCTGTGATAAAACCATTTTACTCAAATACAATGTTCAAAAATCTAAACCATATCTTCTTTTGAGTTTTCCTGGACGATATTATCCTCTCGACCTCGCACAGTTTCCATTTTGACCTCCCTTTTATCTGCTTTCATTCAAGATAATCAGAGGTGCTTAGCTTATTTGAATCCTTGTAGAAGTCTACTGAGGTTCTAACTCCTGGAGCCGCTATTTTTGCTTGAAAATTACGCACGCGCTAGTCATAAAAACACGCCTATGATGTCGTCCACTGACTGTCTCGAATTTCTGTCCATGTGTAAGTTCAAATACCCAACGTCTAACTTTACCGGGATTTCAAAGCTCTCGCACATTAGAAAGGCTCGCCTTTATCTGGCCTTTTCAAATGGTACTCACACTTTAAAGTCCCGGTAAATTCCTGTCTCGTATATGAACTATGGTATAATTATTCAAAATGATTCAAAGTTTGTTGCATCAATGACATGTAATTAAAAAGATTTTTTTTTCAAAACTTGCATACAGTTCATAATAACCTATATAAAACATATAGAAGTTTTTCATCTGTCATCTAATGTACATTCATATCACATATTTTAGGAATCGGCAAACCTGTCGTGGATCTGATCAACTATATGGAAGATGAGCATTTGAGACACTGTTTACCGCCAGATGTGTCCAGCGGTTTAGCTTCTCTCCCGGTCGCTTACATCTACCTGGATGGCAAAAGGACGGCACAGCGCACAACGCAAACCTTACCTTTAACTGGGCAAGCTCTAAGTGGGAAAAATACTTACAAGAACACCTTACCTTACTTTACAACAAGTGATATCACCCCTGACGAAATTCACAAACGTGGAAAGGAAATGTTAAAAGTATTTTATTCACAGGTAAACGAAATAAAACAAAAATAGAACACAATTCCATTCAAGCTCATTTACGAAGATCTCTAGGTTGAAAACACAAAACTAATTCATGTGTGAGAAAACAGTCTTCTACTGTGAATAGCACAACCACTGACAAATTAGTTCGAACAAAAGGCATATACAAGTCATCCTGTCCCTCCTTAAGAAAATTTCGGGTGTGAAAAGATATGCAGTGGTAAAATTTTCACATTTGAAATTTTCATTTCACGTGTGAAGTGAGAACCTTTTCAAACATGAAATGCCTAATACAGTCAAAAGGGTTCTAGCCCGAAAGAATTTAAAACTTAGCCTTCCGAAAAGTTCACATGGAAAAACATACGGAATAGGAATATTTTCATATACGAAATTTTCATTTCACATACAAACTACTTAAATTACATGCGAAATGGACTGGTTCATTTGAAATTTAATTCATTACATAGCAAATCTTTGCATACGAAACTTGTGTTCCACATATGAGAAGGAATATTCGCATGTAAAAATTAATGTCACATAATAAATTTCCATTTTATATGTCAAACTGAAACAAATCATATGTGAAATATTGATTTCATATGAGAAATTACATGTGAACCTTTAGTGAGGATATCTACGTTGTAATGTAACACGAAACTATTTTGCCAACCAGTCATTCTTCTTCAATTTCTTTCGCGTAAAAGTGTCCACAATTTCTTCAACTTCACAATGCACAGTAACGATTTGTTTTCAATTACGCATGGCTTAAACTAAAAAATGAACACGGTTTCGACGAAAGTTAGAATTTAAACCTGTTTTGAGAAGTTATTTTTCTAATAAATTTATAGGCTATAGAGATCGCCAAAACTGTGACAGGTGAATCCGATAATGATACCGCCATCCTTGAGTTCAGAAAGACATTAAATTCTTCAGAACATTTCTTCAACAGTGAGCCCTTTCCTGCGAACGAATCCGATGCCAATGCTTATAAGCGTTGCTCAAGTAATGATGGCGTAAAAAGGTACTGCCCGAAACGCTGGGCAGCGATGCAAAAGTGGCTCACATCCGTTAGGGCGACAATGGGAATGTTAGCACCAAAACTTGTTCCGCTATTTCACCATGTTGGGAAAAAGAATACGATGCCTAACTGTCCAATTCAAGTGATTGCCAATCGTAATCCATCAGCTGGAGTCCAAGTTTTTTATAACCCTGGAGGAACATGTCGCAGACCTGCTAAATATGCTCTTCCTCTCTTTCTTAATAATTATGGCCCGAAATTTACACAGTGGAGCGTAACTGCTCACGAAACGTGGCCTGGTCATCACACTCAACTTCAAGGTATGTTTATCCCCCCGAAAAAAACAACCCAGGAAACAAAAGTAAGATCGGCTAAGGTGTGGTTTAGCGGACGCACATGAATGTTGACCAGCATTGCTAGCTCGACAGTAAGGTGAGATTTGGAGGGTAATGTTGAGTATGCCTTAAATGTTATTGGTGATGTAATTTTCCCTTTATGCAAATTCTAGATAACTGACCATATGTGAAACCTGTTTCACATTTGCGGAAACACACGTGTTCACCTGTGATTTCATGTCATGTCGGCTTTTTCACATGTGTTTCGCATCTCCCGCATGTAAGACCTATCACAAGTTCCAATTTTACAATCAAAATCTGGTATGTGTAATTCCTTTGAGGTTGAAACGGATAATCACATCTGTATCTATTTGTGTAGATACGACATAAGTCCTGCAGGTGAATGAGTATGCACATGTCGTCACATTTGAATAGTCTTGTGGAATTTTCATAAGGTTTAAAATGAGATTTTTTTGATTTGTTTTTTTTCCTCAGGTCAAGGAGAGCACTTCCAAGACAAATGTAAAGATTCACTCAGTTGGATTGATTTGCAATCTTACATGCCATTTTTTACCGAAGGATGGGCCATGTATGCCGAGAGCCCTCTAACAGATGAGGACATGAATATTTATGAAGATCACCCCCTGAAAAAGTATGGCATGTTGCAGTGGCAGGTAAGACCGATAGTACAATCAGTAAGTTGCTCGACTCGTTGTAGCTGTCTCAAGAGCTGATTGCAACTCTTCTAAATGTGAAGGTAGCATAGATTTGTATTTGAAATGTACATAATTGAAATAAGATTTGATCAATGGTCTCGAGCGTGACAAAAGGTTTAACATTTCAAGGGAAGTTTAAAAGCCTCGAGAGACGTGGGCCACGAGATATGTAGCCGCGAGTGGCTGTTCAATTTTCACAAACAATTTTAAATCCTTTATCACAAGAGTCAACATTGATTAACCATCTTATCTCAGGACTCACGTACAGTCAAATCGATTTTTCATTCCATTCAAAGTTCAAAGAGGCGTTGACCGTTAGAAATTAACGCATTCAATAATTTGCGTACGATAAGAGTTTTTCACACTGTTTTCGCGTGAAAACATGTGAAAAGTTGAACAATTTTTCAATTTAGTATGTGGAAAATTTTCAGTCAGTCAGTAGCCGTTTTGGGTTTTTACTTGTCCTTAATAGGTAATCGACACTCAACTCAGATGCATTTTGCTAGCTTTCTTAGCCGAAATCATCAGCTTTTTACCTTCAAATCTCAGTCATACCTTGCTCTGTTTTATAACATTCATGGCAGAACACCTTGTTGGATTTTGTTAAACCATGACTGCATGCTTTCTTTCATATAATAAACTATAATCCTCATGATATTATATCAGCAGTTTTCCAGCAAAATTTCAGCGAACTCTGTTTGTGCGAAGAACTCGTCAATCTAGAACTAAGTACTAGTATAGAAGTGATACCTCAACATTCTCCATAAAAGAATTTCATGTTGCCTGTACACGTGCGAATTCGATTATATGGCCCTCTTTTGGAAAAAAACTTGGCCTGTCCTCGCTTATCGCATGCATTTCCTAGTCCTTAAACTTAGGGTAGTAAATTTGTAATGCTTGGGCTTTGGATGTTCTAACTCAGGTAGTACTGAAAGGCAATGACCATCCTTTCAGTCTAACTATAATTGTACCTTCGGCAACAATATGAAATGTTCGATATCTCCTTGTAGATTTGGAGAGCTTTACGTTTAATAATTGATACCGGACTTCATTATCGTGGAATGAACAGGTCAGTAAGTTTCTAGTTCAGCGATTTCTCTGGGATGTTGTAGACGAAACAAGCACTTCAAGACGTGTACAAACGAGAGGAACAACGGCGAGGTGATTGAGGCAACGGATCAATTATGAACCAGTTCTGAAAAGCTTGCCTCTGAAAATAGTATTTCCCACGTTTTAAGATTTCTCTACTAGTGGAGGGGTCTGTTCCGGGCGCCATGAACTGTAAAAATAGTTTCAGTCTAGAACAAGTAGCACTTGTTATCAAAAGTTGATTGTCCTGCTTAGTAAAGTGGTCAGAAAGAGTGTTAGTTACAGCCCCCCGTCGGGGAGACGTAGCCCGGCTTTCGGGGAAAAATTAACAATTCGTCGGGGAATTATCATTGATAACACATTTACATATTGTAAAAACTACTTGTTATTGATTTACCCGAGAAAGATAGTAGACTTTTCACTTTGACTCATGTCAAAGTTAACTGTTTCTCGTCAGTTGTTGCAATTATTCTTGAGTAAACTAACATTGTTTTCGATCTTCAAATAAGGAAATTATAAAGGCGGCGTGGTCCTGGACTTCATCTTGTTTAGACCTCTTGTCGAGGACGTTAGCCCATGCCAATTCTCGGCGCCACCTTATCTAACTTCAAATTATTTTACTAAATATGGCAGACGATAATACGCGCCAAAGGGAGATCTCTGGATAGAAAGGACTTAAACATTTACAAAATTCCTCGTTTTCCGTTAGCTGAAATTTGCATTTCTCTGTTTAAGAACCAATGCTCTGAGACTACTCTCGAAATACGCCTGGGACAACACCGATCTTTCTGAGAAAGAAGTAACACGGTACCAGGGTGCTCCAGGACAAGCTACCTCCTACTTGTTGGGTCAACAAAAACTCATCCAGTTGAGAAAATACTGCAAGACTAAACTTGGTAATCAATTTAATCTTAAAGACTTCCACTTCCAAATACTGTCCCAGGGTACAACGCCGGCGTCATACCTCGATAAGCACGTGAAGAAGTACGTCAAGTGCACTCTGGGTGAACTGAAGGGAGAAGTTTGCGACATTATTTTGAATCCGCCAACAAAACAAGTACCTGATCCCAAATCTGATTCCACACAGGAACTAGATTTACTGCCATTGCCTTCACGACGACATTATGTTTAAACAAGATGTATGGCCATAGTTTATTTACAGTGGCGTTTAAATAGGTTGTATTACCAGTTATTTGCACAATTGAATAATTAGCAGTTGATAGTAATTTGGCTGGGAAAAGTTCTAATATTTAGTAATACAATGGAAACTCGTTTAGTTGACTGAAACTGTGAAAAAATATTTAAAAAATTTTTTTCTTAGAAATAGGGTTTTTTGAATTCATGTAGTTATGTCATATTGTCCTGCCTTTGATGCTATGGCATTCAGTAGAATATTAAAATTACATTTAATTCAATGAACACGTTTTCATCAAAAAACACTCGTATCTGTTATGGACTTTACTGTTGTCATGGAACGCTCCTGAATTATTGAGAACCATTGCTGTCGCGTCTGCGAAAGATATTAATGTATTCAGATTAATGCAGTTTCAAGCAAAAACGTGTCTGTTAACGCTGCCTTGAAGAAAGGTGTTGCTATACCGTTTTTAGAGGTAGTTAGTTACTTGTATTGTCAAGCAATTGTCTTCTTCTTCTGTGATCTAATATTTTTTGTTTTGTTATTTTAGTATTCATTTAAACCCAAGTATTATTTTTTATGGGATGTAAAACTAACTAAATCATGAGGAGAATATAAAAGAAAATCATAACCACGTCTTGTCTATATTTGATAAAGACACTCTAACGTTTCTCAGATTTCTTCGGCTTTAAAAACAAATGTCCAAACTCTCTTTATAAATTACTTTAGTGTAATGTAAGATGTACGTTTTGTAAGGCTTCTGCAATGCTGCCAGTTCTTAATCATTGTAAACTAATAAATCACTCCTCCTCCGTTTTCACATATTGAGAAATCGTTACCTTCCTGAAACAACATCCCGATTTTAAAAAGGATGTTTACAATACTTAAAATAAAGCTACCTAAATTATATGGGGGTGCTGGTGGCACAGTGGTAGTGCACGTGTCCCTCACCACTGTGACTAGGGTTCGATTCCGGCCGCGTGCAGTAATCTGATTAAAGGTCACATGTGAGAAGAGTGTTGCCCAGCTTGACTCTACCAAGCATCGCAGGTTTTCTCCGGGTCCTCCGGTTTCCTCCTGTCATAACACTGGACCCATGAGGGTAGACCATTACTGGACCTCTAGGGAGACCAGCTCAGATAGCTGATAGGGTTATCCAGTATAAATAAAAGCACTTTACCTTACCTTTTTAAATATACATTACATCAATGTACGTTCAAAGCCATCTGCAACATTTTAAAACTTAAGATGTTTACAACCCATCTGTAGGACAACTTCAAAGTTCCTACCTTAAACAGATCGAATAATTCATGTCAATTCTTTTTTTTTTTTTTTACAAGTATTTTTTTTCTCCAGTAGGGGAATAAATGCAGGTGGTCTATTCATCTTTTCGGGGATTAGACTGTTGATCCACGGCAATAAAGCTCATACACTCGCTCCCCTATGTCTCGGAAAGCAAAGCACATAGAGGCCGTGTTGGTGTATCTAACAAAAGAGGACAACGTGTTCAAAATTCTTTTGTTAAGGAATAACATAACGTCAAGTGTATACGCTCCTTCTGCAAACCAACCCTTAAATAAGGCGACGTTAATACGAAAAGATTTTTCGTTGGCTGAATTGCCACACACAAAAGATTGACATTTGTGAATCCTTTATTCTACTTTCATTAGCATTCCTTATCATCGTTGAAAGTCGTTGCGTATAACATCACCCTTAAACTCTCAAGTGAATTCATAATTCACAAGAAAGCACAAAGATAATCATCACGGTAATCTGTTTTGGAAAATACAAGACAATATTTCATATCGATTAATCCCTGAAACTTTGCTTTCGAACATTGGAATTTGGCTTTCGAGTAGTTTAACTTCTTGATCGCTTCCCTTTTTGTGTTCCGATATGAGACCAAGCAGATTTGGTAGTGATGACAAGCATGAAGAGAAAGATATTACGCGTGTTAGTAATGGAAAGTAAAGCAGCTGAGACTTCTTTTGAGAAAACGACCAAGTTCTTTCGACATTAATCGAAGCAAGAACGGTAGGCATCGCCCTTACTCTAGTTCTGGGCGGTTGACTTTCTACGGTCCTTATCGTTTGCCGAACGCTTAAGCCTCTCACTTTGTAAATTTTTTTATGAAACAGAGTTTAACCAATTCACGCTCAGTGTCCAATTTATAGGACACCCGAGAACAAAAGGGCCAGTGAGAGAACAAATGAGAAACAATGACTAAACAAATAACAAGAAGGAAAAATACAGGCCTTAAAGGTTCAATAAGTAAGGGTTAATCATTGGTCTTGAGTGTGATAAAGGACTTAACCTCGCGAGTGAAGCTTAACGGGCACGAGGTTCCCTAAGCCGCGACTGTTGACTGCTTTCAAAAGAAAGCAATATGAAAAATTGGTTATCACGCTCACTACCGATGGGAACCGGCCAATAGTTGACTCACTTTTTTGGAGGCCTAAAATCAGATTTGGCAGGGTTTTGGAAGACCTGGGAAATTTTTGTCAATTGGAGAATTATGGAAAACCATGAAATGAAAAGCCTAATGGTGAATAAAAAAAATAGAAGTGTGAAAACGGGAGTGGTAGTTGAAATTCGCTTTGCCTACTCCATTTTTTCCTTATTATGAAGTGAAACCATAGGGTAATTTTTAATTTAAGATGGAGATTCCCCGCTCCAATGCATACCAAACATCACTAACGATTTTGAATAGATCAATGCCAACAAAAAAACTATTTTCAGCAAGACTAGTTGTCAGGGATATTTGGTATGTTATCTATTGTGTTAAACACCCAGGGGTCAGAAGGTCAGCGGCTCGGGTAATACCCATTTTAATTGATAAATATATCTCAGTTAAATAAGTTGCAGTTTCAATGATCTTTGTTGAACTTTAATGTAATCCGTTGCTTCAGCGAGTGATATTTTTCCATAACGCTTGATTACCTTGACATTTTTCCCGCCATTGCGAAAGCGGATTTTAAGTTGTTTGTTCTTTTCATCATTTTCGGTTGCGGGCATTTTTTCTATTCTGTTTAACAGATCTTCCTCTTTCTCTATTTTGAAACTATATTTGATTTCTGGTTTTTTATTGATCTCTTCATTACCTCGTTTATTAAGTACTTTATCACCATGATTTTTTGCGTAATCATTTATGTGTTTCTTTTCTTTCTTTTCTAATTTGTGTTTATTTTTGCACGGGCAATCTATGACTAGTGATATTATAGGATTTTTGTCTTTATTTTTGTATACTATAGATTTGGTGTCAGATAAATGCTCTTTTAGTCTGGTTTCTATGGTCTTTATCATAGATCCAATGTAAAGGGTTCCGTCATCAAATTCTACTTTATAAATCTTACCTTTTAGATATTCTGCGTGCCCTATTGAAACTACTTCATGTTTGTTCTTAGAATTGTATGTATATTTTGCATTCAAGTTTTCTGCATGTATGTATTCGAATTTTGTTGTCCTACTTAATGCTGTATACAATTGTTTCTTGTTCATGGCCTCTGTATCAAAAATGTTATAGTGTTGGTCTATCTCTGCTCCCTGATATCTGTATACTTTCATACAGAATGCTAGATTGAACTTCTTTCAAAATTCGTCCAAAGAGAACTTTTGGTCATTTTCCTTTATACCTACTCCATTTTTAATGGTGAACTGCGGAGAGTTGAACATACCACGGTCCTTCATGTTATCAATACATATCACAGGTGTGCCCGGACAGACTTTATATTCTTCTTTAGATCCATTGTAGGAGAAGTTAATTTTGAGGTGGTTCTTACCTTCGCAAAATGCATCAGAACACATTTTATTGAACTCCTTTCTAGTGCTATTGAAGTAACATATATTGACAAATGTGTTCGTATAGTTGGCCAATTTTTGGTTCAAGCGACCGGTCTGTAGGAAGTTAGTCAGCATATCAAACGTTTTCTTGTCATATCTAGCACTCTCTTCAATATATTTAAGTTCAATTGTATTAGGACACATCTCCAGTACAGCAGGAATCTTTGGATAGTCATACTTTAATCTACTACTACCTTCAACAGGGTCACATTGGTTTGCATCTCCATATAGGTTAACCTTCAGATTATTTGCCACATAGCTGAGATAAATCAAAGTGATCCATTTATTTGGAACCATAGAGAATTCGTCTATAAATACATCCTTATTGGCCAGTAGTTTGAGGTTTCCTGCATCTGATATATATTAATTGAAGTAACTATCAAATGTATGCACTTTATTTTTCAAACTATCGTCAACTCTACTTCTAATGTTATCCACAGCCTTGATGGTGAAGCTGAATATAATAGGATTTTTACTTTCTTTGGCATCATTTATCAGTTTTGTGGTTTTGCCACATCCAGCACCTCCTGTTATTAAGTTTCCTTTTCCAGGTCCTATTATATAGTCATCTAAGTCGATATTCTTTCTCTAAGATTTGTCACTCATTGAAGGGGTCTCCCCTACCTTGTGATAAACTTTACCGATCATATCAGACGTAAATTTTTGTTGTTTACCTTTTATTGGGTGATCTTTACATGGATTTTCACAGTAGACAGCATCAGTATTGTATCCATGTATTATAATATGTTGATCACAAGCTTCTTCAATCACTTCCAAAAGCTTCATGATGGATCCTGATATAACATGTCTATTAATAGAGCAGTTTTCAACCATCCTTTTGATATCTTTTTTGCGGATTAGAAAAAAATCATCTTCCTTATGGATACTCACTTTCTCATTATTTTTAAGAGCCTCAATTCAAACAGCGCAAGCAGTGTCATAACTAGTGGAAGTAAATCCTTTGCTACTTTTATCATATTTCGTTCCTAAGTATCCAATGAATTGGTTTGCCAACTTTTTAGCAGTGGATTCGTCAAAATTGTCAAAAATATATTTGATATACCCTCTGAATACATCATATTTGATCGACTTTATCAGTTACTTGTTGCAGTTTTATATCTTGGAGTGTTAATTTCTTTTTGAGTAGATAGTCAATCAGATTTCTTCCATAAAATCCAGCTTCTATTATTATTGGGTTATTATTTAGTGTTCTATACTTCTTTATCAGTGTTTCATTAATATAGTATTCACCTGTCTTTAGTTTCCCATCAAATTTTCTTATTTTATTGTGTATATTATATAATGGAATATCATGTTCGTTAGTTAGCAGCACTGATGGGTGGTCTTTTGTAATATCTAAAGCAGTTAGTTCCACTTCTTCGTCATCCTTATTGAATTCTTTATGGAATGTATACTGCAGTACCTTTGGATACTAGCCATCTATTATTGATATCACGTGTTTGTTATAATTGGAACTTTTTAAGTGCCCATATAGTTGTTTAAACAGATTTACTGCTATTGAAGTCAGACCTTGGTTGTTAAATTTGAAAGCATCTACTGGATATTTTTCAAAAAGCTGGTCACAAATATTTTTCATCAGTTCATAGTCATTATTTCCGGAAACCATATTTTCCAAATCAGGAGTTATGAACCCATCAATTTGGTTTCTTCCATCATAGTGAAAATACTCTATATACGTTTGCGCTTTTTGCATGGTATCTGCCATCATATCTTTACCACTGTGTCCATCAGGAAGCACAATCAAATAGTTTTCATAATCCTTTGTTTTATCAGAATTTGCAAATATAGCACAATTTTAGGAGTGATTAATAATATTATAGTAGTCTTCTTTCGTTTTACAGATTTCTATTTTATCCTCATTTTGTTTAGAATTCCACTGTATGAGATCCAAGTGGTTTAATAATGGAGATCCTTTTGTAATCTTAGTTATTAGGTTTTCATTCAATGTTGGAAAACAGTGACCATGTTTGCATATAAGCCACAGACGAACGGTCTTTCCGTTATTCCTAGGTGCTGGAGAGGACACAAACTTATTACAGAAGGGGTCCAAAGCATATATAGACACATTAGTGTGACAGTTATCCCTCCAGTCTAATAATTCTCTAGTTGAGGGTCTTTTGGCATGTTTATCAATCACATATTTATTGATTTCTTCAGCAAGGGATGTTTTAGTGTATCTTTTGAATCCATTTTCCCCCTTACAAGCTTCATGAAATGGGTTGTTCTCTATACATTTTTTTTACATCACGTTTGTCTGCTTACTTTCTCTCTTCGTCAGTGAAATATTTCTTGGGTCTTCCGGGACCACGTTTTGGTTTATCTACAGTTTGAGTCATAAAACTATATATAATAATGTTATATAAAATAATGTTTAAGTGAAAAATACATTTTTATGAATGAGGAATATTTGAGATTACCATTAACAGCAAAAGTGACAATGATCAGAATCCGAATCTGAGTTTTCTAAGGTTGTTTTTAATTCTTTTTTTTATATATTTCATAATAATATACATCTGAAGGAGTTACACCAATACCCTTTTGATAATCATCCATTACTTTTTTGAAATTTTCGTAACAGGCTTCAACATCCTTATATAGTCCGTCTAGATGTTTAGTATTAGGATATGAAGAATCATGTAACTTTTCGAAAACCATTATTTTGTATATACTATATATGGAAAATAATTTTTGAGCGATTTTTGCATAGATTTATTAATCCGAAGATTTTGTTTTAATAAAAGCGTTTGTATATTCTCCATCTTGCTGTGTTTCTAATGCACTCGCTCTATTGCTGTATATTGATTGTTTTGTTCTTGCTTGACTTCCTAATACGGAATAAATAAAGGTTTCAATACTCTCATTTAAATACTGAATACCTATTTTTGTTAACCCATTGTTTGTAACAGGAATATATCTTTTATAATCATTCTCTAAAGAAGCGAAAAATAGTTGATAGACAACTCCACCTCTTGTTCTATATATCATATTCCTACGTATGTGTTTAATATTTCTATAGAATTCACCAGCGGAAAACTCTCTTGATATAGCTGACATCTTTTCTTGTCCGGCGCGGGAGTCCAGTGTAGATAGCTTCGATAAAACAACGGCGTTCTTGAGGTTATACACTGTCTAAAGGATAGAAAAAAAGCTTCTTTGCGGCTATCATTGCTACCGGAAACGGGAACTAAAGCTCGAATTTGCATATCCGAAAGGCTGTGATTAACACTGTTAAAGTGCCTGGCAACAGGCTGATTAGCATCGTTCTTAGTAACAGCACGACGATGTTCCCCAAACCTGTCTCTCAAAACTCTTCCAGTTTCTCCTACATGTTCTACATTGGAGAAACTGGAAGAGTTTTGAGACGCATTTCCGCAAAAGTCAGGAAATGCGTCTCATTTCCAAACTTGGAACACTCCACTCCCATGGCATCAACGAGAGATTTTCTTACATTTAGCTCTCAAAATAACAGTATTTCATCATCTCACCTTCCTTCGCTATCCCACGTTATTATTTTCTATCCACGCGCTCTTTTCGCCCTTTTGCTCTCTAGTTTCACATATAATTTGTCATGTGCTTTTCCTATTCATTGTTTTGTGTTTGTTTTGACCACATTCATTCCATTGGTTCGTTTTTGTCACTTGACACACTTTTTTTAGTTTTACTATAAAAGCTCACGTGTCTTTGTATTCCATGCTACTAATCTCCTGACGAAAGGCCTTCGCCCGAAACGTCGAAAAGCTTTTTTTCTATCCTTTAGATAGTGTATAACCTCAAGAATGCCGTTATCTTTTCTTGTCCTTGCATTCTTCTTATCAATCGTCTGACAGTAAAATATAAAAGGAATCGCATTAGTGATGTTATAATCGGATGAACTTCTGATGATGGTGCAAGATGCTGTATGGAAACTCCACAACAATATGATGCACAATAAACTGCAAAACACACTTGATAATAATTTTCATTATCATCCCAATCAGCTTTATTATAATCTGTGGTAATCTTCAATTTTGGAAGCTTTGACAGGAAATACTCTTGGTTGTTGATATATATTCTGAAATTCTCAAGATCGTAACTCAATATGTAGTGATCTGGGTATTTATCAGTGAGACGATATCCTTCAACATATTGTATATTTGACTCAGGAATTTTTTGTATTGTACCATTTGATTGCCATATTAATGGGAATTTATTATTTTCTTCAATTGTTCCATTTTTGTTTGATTTTGTTGGTAATTGTTTGACTTTAAGTGGATGTTTGTTTGAATAAAGATATTTTGTCATAGATCTGTCTTTTAGAAAAGTGTCACTGGTAATGTCTGTGCTCAAAACATCTGAATTCTTAAAGAATATACAAGTGGAATCTATAGTACCGTCCTGATTGAGATCAACATCAAATTTAAATTTACTTAAATCAGCATCTGGATACTTTTTAAGGAACTCTTCTTTCATTTTAGCTCTTTCTTCTTTAGCATTTTCCATAGCCTTGTCATAGTTCTTTCCAAAATTTTTTTAAGAAGTCGGTCCATTATATAATATATCATATATTATATACATATGAAGAAACTAAGTGTTTTGATTGATGGTTCCTCAAAGGAATTGTACTTGGATGAGCCATTTTTAATAAATAATGATAATCCGTATCTGTTAGTCAAGAAGGCCACTTTATTCTGGGATTATAATAATGTCACTGATAAAAACAATGAATTAACATATAACGGCAATAAAAAGATCATACAGAAGGGACATTGGACATTCAATATGCTCAAAAAGGAGATTGAGAGTTATGGTAGTGTTACTTTGGTGTCTAATGAATATGATGGAACTTGCTCTTTTACTAGTGACAATGCAATAAATATGAAACTATAGAGCCCATATTAAGATTAAACAAAGACCAGGCGATAAACGCTAATACAAAAAGAAAAACGGTAACTCAGTCAATATAAACAATGGATTGCAACACATAAATGTCACTTGTAGTTTGGTTAAAATGATTGATAATATAAATACAAATGGCAAGAGAAGTGACGTCATAGCGGTATCACCGATAACAACTACACAGTCATTGAAAGGTAGTGTCCAGCATTTTTTCGACATTGAATCCAGAGGGCCAATTGATAAGGGCGTTATTAATAAGATCAATTTCAATGTTAAGGACCAAGATGGGAACACAATAAGTGTCGGAAAAGTACTATTAGACTTATATATAATGTAGTGCAATGCATATAGATAAAGACATAGAGTCAGAACAAGGGTTGAGAGATATCTATTACAATCCTAAAACTGGTTACCAATCTGCAGAAAGATCATATCAAAAAGCATTAGAAGATGGTTTAAGTGTTAGTAGAAAACAAGTGAAAGACTGGTTAAGATCACAAGACACATACACTAGATATAAACCAATTGTCAGAAAACATGAATTCAGACAAACTAAAGTTAACTATCTTGGTGAGCAGATACAGATGGATCTCGTTGATATGGTTCATATAAAAACAAAAACAAAGATTATTACTGGATATTAACATCTATTGAAATTCTTAGCAGGTATGCATTTGCTATCCCTGTTTATAGAAAAGATACCAATAATATGACAAAAGCAGTCACAGAACTATTGAGGGAATTTAAAGAGAGATTTGGTGATTACCCTAAATTAGCTTAATTTGATGATGGAAAGGAGCTTTACAATGTTGGTGTTAAGTCGCTATTAGAGAAACATGATATTAAATACTTCTTCACAAACTCTGGTAAAAAGGCTGCTGTTGTAGAAAGATTTAACAGAACTCTTAAAACTGCTATGTGAAAATACTTCTATAGTAAAGGAACTTATAAATGGATTGATGTGTTGGACCAACTGGTGTATAATTACAACCATACTAAGCACAGCATCATATTAATGAAACCAAAGGATATTAACAAAAAGAATGAAGACGATGTTTGGTCCACTCTATATGGTCATCTCTATGCTGAGTCACCATTACCTAAATTTAAGGTAGGAGATATGATTAGAACATCAAAACATAAAAGCACTTTAACTAAAGGTGATGAAGCCAATTTCACTGAAGAAGTGTTCAAAGTGGTCAAGGTTGTACGTGGCGACCCAACAGTTTGTGAAATAGAGGATCTAGAAGGTGAACCAGTTATTGGGAAATTCTACGAAGAGGAGTTGTCAGGTGTTGATAAAAAGGACGATGTCTTTAAAGTTGAAAAAATACTAAAAAGAAAAAAAGTAAAAGGCAAAAAGATGGTTCTTGTCAAATGGTTATTTTATGATAGTAAACATAATAGTTGGATTCCTGAGAGTGATATACAAAATATAAAGCAGTATATACATATCATGGCTGAACGAGCATTTGATGATTTCGAAATGCAAGACTTGGGTCAAAAGTACTCACAATATGATGAGATGAATGATGAGGAGTTAAATAATGAATATCAAAATCTATCAAAAGAATGTTTAGATTTATTGCGTAATGATGATGATGTCAGATCAGATGATGTTAAAAAGAGGATGGTTATATCGATCATATCCGAGAAAATAGAAACAATCAGACATCATTTGTACACAGTGACGATGGTAAAACTGTAAAAATAACAACAAAAAAAGGTGGAAGGAGCCAGTCAGCCCCAGAGATTGATTTCATCGACAACAAATACTAGACCCGAGAATGAGATTATACCATCTATTGAAAAGTTCATCAGTGATAACCATAAGGAAGGTTTCCGGTTTAATTTAAACAATGATAAGGTGACCGAGCTAAGACTGGATGTAAATAAAACTAATAACAACAATATCACATTCAAACCTCTAAATATCAGAAATAATGAAAGAGACAAAGAAAAAATAGTTTTAAAACGCGATTCCAAAGGTATACCCCAATACAATGACGCTGTCAATGCGCAAGTAGCAGTCGATCCATTCAAAGATTTGGTAAACGATATAATAGACGAGCAAACTGAAAGAGAAAAAACTGCCAGAAAAATGCCTATGGTTGATATCGAGTCCAATAAATTAGAATAGGAAAACGAATTTGACACAATAGACCCAAACGTCATCATGGATTAACCCCAAAAGAAACAACAAGAGTACGTGGTGTCCTTTTTCCAAGTAAATCAATACATCCAAAATCTCGCATAGGACCTGATGGAATGTTACAAAAACAGATAGATCACATCTCAGAAACCATCTGATATACAGAAAGAGAACTAGATAGGACAAGCGATCCTGAATTAAGACAAGCATTGGAAGAACAAATTTATGGATTAAATGAGGCTAAGGAATTAACCGCAAGACAAAAAATTTTAGAAGAAACCAGATATCAACAAGAGGAGGATATCACAAGATTACAGCGTTTTAAGAAGTGGGCTAAAGAAAACCTACTGGGAATATCAGCGCTGGCTATCTCCGTTGCTGGAATAATAACAACAATCGTAATTGGTGCCAGAAAAGCTTTAATAAAAGGTGCACAGGCTACTGGAAAATTTGCAAAAGCTGTCTATAACCTGGGAAAGAAACTTGGAGCATTATTAGCACTAATATCAAATGTCATCGCTCAAGCATTGTCATGGGGTGCTAAAGGATTGGCGTGGCTGGCAAACAATCTATACGTCCTTATTATAGCTGTTGCCTGGTTTATCTACGACCAACACAAAGAACGGAGGAAGAGGAAATAAAATGTATATTAATATATATACCAATGAATAGAACAGAGGAACAATTGATTCCGGGTTTCAGAAGAAGCCAAATGGGTGCTATAAAAGGTGATAGAACAAGGCATGTTGTGACCATGAACCCTAACAAAGCATCGCCAGGAGAAGAACTGTATATAGATATCCCAAAACTGAAGCAAGACAGTTGTTTGGTTCCTGGGTCACTGCATTTACTCTTCAATTTCAAATTGAGCAGCACTAAAACCAGCTTTTTGAACAATCTTTCTAAGCTTCTCCAAAATCGTTTACAAATCAGACTTGCAGGAGAAACTGTTTACGATAATAATGGTGAGAGCTTATATAGTGTCTACAAGGACTTGTATAAAACCAATTCACAGAGACAATATGATTGAATATGGCATCGGATCCCAAAATCTGAGAAAGCTAATTAGCAAAGACGACTCTGGTGCCACATCGGGTGATGCTACAAAAGTCTCTGAAAAGTTAATGTTTGACATTTTTGGTACAAAGCAGAAGGTCTGTTTAGACAAGATTATTAGTGACCACGGTTTGTATGCACCATTTCAAATGAACAATAATTTTACATATATCGTTACATTGCCCAAATCAAGTGAAATCTTAGTTGCTTAAAATGGTCAAACACTTGGAAATTATAGTCTTGAAAACCTTGAATTAGAATACGAGACAATCGAAAACCAAACTATTGCAGATGAGATTGCATCAATGTATGCGGTTGGTCGTTCTTTGTCATTTGAACACGTTACTCTTATGAAGAATGTTCTATGGGCCGCCGCGTCCACTCTCATTAATGAAAACATTAACATACCTCGCAAGTCCATGAAACCCATCGTTATGCTTTTTACGAAGACATCGAGGACATATAGTGAAGAATTCCTTAATCCAAATATTAGAGGTTAAAATAACAATTGAAGGTGTTCCAAACCAGGTATACTCACAAGGAATCACAAAGTCACGGTTCTGTGACGAAGCACTAAGATTTTTTGGATCAAAAGATGAAAAGGACCAATATATGACACCTCAAAAGTTCTACAAAGACAATTTCGATTTGGTCATCGATCTAAGATCTACCGAAGAGGCAACAAAACAGGTCATGGCAAAAAGGTCGTAAACACTCAGAATGATATTCTATTGGAAATTTAAATGACAGCACACACTGGAAACATTAATTGTAAAATATTTGTTGTATCGGATGGTCTTGTCAATTTCATGAACAATGATTTGAGGAGCATCTAGTATTAAGTTATATTCTATTATATAGATGGATACACCTTGATTATATGTGGTATGACAAATTGTGAGAAAACTTATTATTTGCTAAATATGATTGAAAAACATTATAAAAAACTCTTTGATTATATCGTTTTAATCTGTCCAACATTCACGTGGAATCAAACATACCAAGAATGGAAATACATTAACGATCCTGATTTTATTGCTGTGGAGTGTGAACAAGATAATGTCGATAAAATATTTCACATTGTCTAAGTTATTTACAAAAGGAACCAATAGTTTAATAATTTTAGATGACTGTGCGGGTAGCCAGGATGTCAAAAATAGAACCAGTGAGTTGGTCAAATTGACATTTTCTGCTAGACATTATGGCCTTTCAACAATTGTTATCACTCAGCAATTAACCAGTATAGCCAAACCTTATAGAGAAAACATTTCTAAGGCTTTCGTATTTCACACTCCAAATAAAAATACAACTAAAACAATTTTTGATGAATTTTTAGATGTCAGCAGAGAAGAAGAAACTTCACTTAAGAACAAACTTAAAAATACTAAATACGCAACATTGGAGATCAATTTACGCTATCCATTTGACTATAAAATAAATACACCGCAAAAATAAAATATATGTTGTCATATACAGAATGTCTAGACGGAAGAATACAAAACCTGAAACCATTGATGAGTTATTCGAAGAAGTTACAACCGCAGAAAATATTGTAAGTGAGGAAATCAATAATTTATCCTCTGAAAAACCAGAAAAGGTTGAGCCACAAAACGATAACAATGATTTAGAAAAAAAGAGAGATGAACTTCTGAAATTAGCAGAAGATGGTGATTTGGATAAATCTGTTGACTATATAAAGAAAGCCAGTCACAAGGTCATCAATAAGCTATACACCGAATATGAGCGTAAGATAATGCAAAAAGTTAATGAGTTCCAAACTGATTTAATAAGTAAGTTTGCCAACACTTTAGGAGGTCTTGATGCTATAGAGTCTCCAGATGAATTAACAAATGAATTGAAAAAGAATGAATTGTTGAAGAGAGATTTTCACTCGTAAGTAGAGAAAATTACTCCTTTTATCCCATTTCTTGGTATCATACCAGGTGAGATTACCACTGCTAAGCATGTTTACGGTCATAAAACTAATAAACAAGAAGAAGAGCCTAAAGAATAGGTTTTTTGTATTTATCAATTAAAATGTGTATTACCCGAGCCGCTGACTTCTGATCCCTGGGTGTTTAACACAATAGATAACATACCAAATATCCCTGACAACTAGTCTTGCTGAAAAGAGTTTTTTTGTTGACATTGATCTATTCAAATCGTTAGGGATGTTTGGTATCCATTGGAGTTTGGAATCTCCATCTAAATTTAAAAATTACCATCTGGTTTCACTTCATAATAAGGAAAAAATGGAGTAGGCAAAGCGAATTTAAACTACCACTCCCGTTTTCATACTTCTATTTTTTTTATTCACCATTAGGCTTTCCGCTTCATTGCTTCCATATTTCCTTAATTGTCAAAAATTTCCCAGGTCTTCCAAAACCCTGCTAAATCTGATTTTAGGCCTCCAAAAAAGTGAGTCAACTATCGGTCGGTTCCCATCTGTAGTACGCTCTTTTCAAAGGTTATCACACTGCAGAATACTAATACGTGGATAAAGGATTTAACGCTTCTGTTGAACGAATGAATCGTGGGTGTGTCATCAAATAAGAATAACGTAGACCTTTTTAGGTTCGATGTTTGCTGACCCATGTCATGTCATGCGGTATATGACTCCCTTGGACGTTTCAGCTTTGTATTGCGCCTAAGAATTTTCAGTTATGCTTAATTCCAGTTGTTTAGGGTAAAGGAATGACAATGAGTTTTATGACGTAGTCTGAAACATACGGGACTGCAAACACATAAAAAGAACTCCTTCGGTTGAGACTTGCATTTCGCAGGACATGTACCTCGATGCTGCTAATGGACTTTGGTAACCGGAGAGTTTGAGAGAAAAGACGACCGAAGAAATTCGAGCAAGTTATTCCAAACAGCTTGAACCATCACAAGTACACTTGTAGCACTGTAGGTCTTCGAACGGGTGTTCCCCAAACGATATAGCTAATTCCTCGACTTTTGGTGTTTAGCCTTCCAGCATAATGTCGGAAGAACATGAGAGTTCTGAACCGACCTCCGGTGATGACGTTACCTTACGTCCTTTATCGCCATCTGAAACAGAAAGCCCAGAAAGGAGAGGTGCTTTCACAGCATCTCGCTTGTTTTCTTCTCGCGCAAATTTGACGAAAATACTAGCTATCGTTTCGTTCGTCTTGTTCATCATTTGTATCGCCTTGATAGCTGTTCTAGTTCAGGAGAAAAAGTCAGGTCCTATAATCGCCCAACAAACCGACAACAAAGGTAAGTTGCAAGCTACTAAAAAACCGTCTTCAGCAAAATGTTGCATGTCATTGAGGGAGGACTGGTATCCTTATCGTCTTAATATGTATAAAAATGCTGATATAATTGCTATGAAAGAACAAGCATTCTTAGAATGAGTCATTGAAAATGTCATGCTGACCAAACGGAAGCCAACCAATAAAATCATTGACACGAGTTTCAGATCCAGAAAATCAGGTTTCTGACATTTATAGCTACAGTTCCATATATACAAATTATTTAAGTCTTTGACAACAAAAGCAGTCTTGGTATAGCCATACTAAAAATACATCTTCTAGAGCACGAGGACAGACAGTTTACAAATCTTTCGATGATTGCGAAATCGTTTCTTTTGTTTTTGTTTTGTTGAGGTTGTTTCTCAGTGGGACCATAAATTCGGCTTTTCCTTCAACCGTGAAGCCTTTGGAAAAGCATTTACACCAATAATGCGTATAAAATTATGCATGTAAAACAGCGTGGTAAAAACATCTCCGAAAAAAGCCTTTCCGTTGCTGCATTGGATGTTGTTGATATTGGGTCAAACATACTTGCGTCTCAATGGGCTATAAATGTGGCCGTTTTTTGTGCTTAAGAAATCACCTCGGCATCTTTCCTCACTCATTCCGAACTAGAATTCGATTTTAGTATGTCTTTTTTTTTCTTTGCGGGCCAGAAAACCGTAGAATTTACAATTTACCCGGTTTTTGTACGAAGTGCAGATTAACTAACTATTCACCACGTTGGCGGTGAATAGTATGGGTTAAAATCAAGTGCCATTCTCCAGTAGTGAGGTAAATAACTGAGCTTATACGAGAAAAAGTTAAATGAAGAAGGAAAATATTCGTTTATTTTGAATTAATATTCCGCCAGTGTCAGAACTGTGACCCTGCTTTCCGACAAACGAGACAATAGCTTTCACGAATAATTCCAATTTGAATATGTGTCCCAAACGTGAACTCAAAATGCCGATTGATTTTTAATTAAGGCCCACTTCTAACGTCGAACTTTTCATGTGCCGAACCAAATGTAAATTAGTTTGAATAAAGGATTTTGCTCATTAACATTAGGTTCGGTACATGAAAAGTTCGATATTTGAACTCGACCTAAGTGACTAGATCAGCTTCTGTCCTTAAATTAGCATTTTTAGCCTCGTTCATGTGTTTATAATTGAAAAGTATTTAAAGTCTCCCGACTTAAACAAGGCTCGAAAGGCTAAATGCAAATGAACATCTTAAACTTAATAAAAATTTATCAGCAAAACGAAAATCAATTTGAATGTCTGACCTTAATTAGCATGAAATTTTGACGACTTCAAACTGAGTTTTCTCTTTAAATACGGATTCGTTTGACATGTATATTTCACATACTCGAAAGTCCTCTTTCATTAGATATCTAAACTCCTCAAACTTGGTTAAAAAAAGTGTAAAAAAATAATCTCGGCTATCGCCTCGTTTTTCATCTTCTCAGTGTTTGGATATCTGAAACACTCCTCGTGTTTGATGTATTACATGAAAGCTTATTAAACTGGCAGTAATCTTTGCATAACGTTAAAACATCCAACTCGAGGAAGAGTGTTCGGTGCGATATCTGGACACAAATGAACTTGTTCATAATACTTATTAAATCAATTTCTAATTTATATCGATTTTTAATGCTTTTCCAAACTTCGGAATTAATTTTCAGGTGTTTTGTAAGATGTCTAATGATAAGACATCGAAACGTCGTGACCTCCATAGCGCTTACATCTTGACAATTATTTCCAAGTGCAAATGTCAGTAAAGATTACATGCAAGCTAAGAACAAAGTTGTATTGTTGTAAGAACAATAAGAGCCATGTAATATGTACAGAATTAAAATAGTAATTACAAGTGTGAGCATTGTTAGCTCGCTCTCTATCAAGTTTTTCATTGGCCAATCACATCAATTTTGAGGAATTTTATAACTCCTTAACGCCTACTTTTCGATATATCAGATACCTAGAAATAATTTGTTTACATCCTTATTTAGCATTTCGTTTCGGAATTATTTTTTCTCACCAACACTAGTCAATAAACTTTCAGCAAACCAGGACAGCAACATATATGAATATAATATCAGAATATACATATATTATGTTTTCCAATATAAGATAATCATTTGCATATACTTAGATTAACACAGCTACAAGTCTCGGTAGTTTGCTTTCTTGGTCACCTTGCATGTACACTTACTCCACGCGCGAGTGCAGCCTGCAATGCAGTTTGAAGTTGGATTTCCACGTGGCGTAAAATGTCGCGTGTGCGACTTTATGTATTCTTCAAATTTAATAGATTTCTACTTTGTTCCACCAAAGAACTTCAAAGACAAAAGGAAAAAGTCGAGCAGGGAATATTATGCATCAAATGGAAATCCAACTTCACCTCAGTCGAAATACATATCTTTGCAACCAGCTTTGGAAGACAGGCGGGCGCGTAACTATCTATAAGGGAGTAACAATAATAAATAAGTAGTAATAATAAATAATGATAAGCACAGACAGACGGGAAAAACTTGAAGGCACACGTGAAAGGTATAGAATCGTCTCCTATGTGTTAAAGATTCAATTTTAAGTTCTAGACACGTTTTGTTCATACTCCGAAGAAGCAAGACGCGTTGGGTTGCCTGAATTCTTGAAGAAAGTTAAGACAGCTTTTTACGAATACAACAGTGACCAGATCGCAAAGCCACGAAGTGATGTACTAGACAGGTCAGTTTATTTACATGCATGAATGTAATATTTGGTTGTTAACCAGCTGTCATACTTGCTACAAATATCTTCACTTGTCAAATATTCTTCGCGAAGTTGCGAAGCAAAGGGAAGACGTGGCAGGAGGCATATAATATCGCATAAGAAAATTTCTTCCACTCGAACTCTTATTTCCTGACAAACGTTCTCTCTTGACAAGTAAAATTTGCGGTGTTAGCCACATTAAAATTACAGAAGTCTTATTCCTGCCGGGAAAGATTTGTAATATTTGTATATTTAAAAAAAAGTATAAGATTTGTATATTTTTCGCTATTTATACGTGAAAAGCTCATTTTAAATGCCGAATAATTGATATTACTACAGTGTGGTGATATGTTCTAGGAATCGTAGAACCTGAGTATTCTATGGTTCTAATAGTCTTAATCTTTCGCCTTAAAAATGTAGCATATTTTTCCGAAGGTTGTGCCCACCCCACAGGGCCTATGGCCGAGGTAAAAACATGATCACAACGGTTTTCTTTGTTCTGGGAGGTACTTTAACACCATCCGCCCACACGACGAATGTATTTTAATTCATATACCGTCCTACCGGGAGACTGGATATTTAATTAATGAATAAGTAATATACGTATTTATTAAATAAACGCTCCGAAGACGGAAATACTACAATTTGATTGATTCATAAACGGTCGGGTATTTATCGCGTTGCCCGCTCAGGGAAGAGTTAAAGAGCCTATGCTTGGGGGAAAAAAAATTAAAATGTTTGAAAATATGTGAAGTGATAATGTATGAAACAATCAGAAAAGGAAAAGTAACAAAATGTAGCATGAAGTTGGTCAAGAAATTCTTCATGAAATGACAAGTATTGCAAGCCTTTGACGCTCTCTACTTTTCCACTTGTCAGTTAATTTACATCTCAGACAAGCCACATAACAAAGTTCTCGTTGATCTTGCTTATTTACTGCGTACTAGAGAAATATCGGACCTCTGTTTTTGCACAGACCTCGAATCGCTCAATAGTTGAAAACATCGTTCCGATATTTCACTGGGCCAGACCTTGCGCTCGGTCAACATGTAGTATATATGGTTTCCCATGTTTCATATGCGGAGACAAAAGCACGTGGGATGTTGCAAAACATAAGAGAAGCAGCTTCTCATTATTATATTACTGGTAACATATGAACTAACGAGTTTTTATTTCCTTGTTAGACATCTGCCTTACAACTATAGTCCAGCATATTTGAAAGAAAGGACAGATGTGGCCTTATCTTTATTGAATGAGATCAAAAACAAAAGCATGGATGAAAATAAAATGAAACCTCGAGAAGTAAAAGGAGTTGAACAGGTGAGGTCAGAATATATCACAGAGAACAGGCAGGAGATACTAAGAATATAAAAAAACATGATCAGACAGTAACTAACAGTTGTCCACGAAGTTTCCGTTTCTATCGCTTATGTTATGGCATTATTTCTTCTAGTGTTCAGCTGAGACAATTCGTAGATTCTTCACATTACAGCTTTTCAAACAATTTTTGTCCTGTCTAAACTTTCCAATGCAGCGTTCTTAAAAACTTTCAGTTCAAGCCGTTTACGACTTGATGTAATCCATACCTAAGGCTAGTATATTTAGGGCTAATTCTATCTGTCTTTTTTAGAAAGCTGTCGGAAAATGTCATGCACGCTTAGCAAGACTACAGTTTAATTCCTTTTTTAGCACTTTTGGCTTGTGATTAATTGACAAGTGTCAATACTGTTTTTTGCAGGTGAAGCTCTTCTTGAAAACTATATTTTCAACTCCTTATGACGGAAACTTCTACGATGGGGACTGGTTATTGGGACCAAACCATTTCTGTTGGCAACCTGTATGTCGTTTAGGATTTAGTCTCGTGGATTATGGAATTTGGTTCAATCCAGCAAATGCAACTGAATTGGAGGAAGTTCTAAGAAGAATAGCACTGTATGGAGAAACATTGAAGCAGTACAAGTAAGTCTTATAACACTTCAGTTTAACGCTAAAAGACCCAGCATTGAAAATCTTGCATGTGAAATGAGTTTCTCTATTCATCCTTTCTTTCGAATTGAGCTATAAAGAGTGTTTGGTTTATGTTAAATACAGTCGCCGCCGCATATATGCAAGTCGCTTATATGCAAAAGTCGCTTATATGCAATAATTTTGGAAATCCAAAACCAAATGTTAAGAAAATTGGGTTTTTTACACCGCTTATATGCAAATCGCTTATATGCAAAAGTCGGTTTTATGCAAAAAGAAATATAGGAAGTTTTGTGTCAAATTCGCTTATATGCAAATAAAAATATATCAGTGGTTTGCTATAAATCCTTCTTTCCGGAGTATTGCAATGTTTCACATTCTTTAACGATGAGTAATCGTGCTAATTGAGCAATTAGCACGATTACAACAATGCTTCATTGACCTATCTTTTCACTAATTTGCATCACTATGGATAAACTGCTCGACTCGTTATTAAACTGTATAAGCTGCCAAAAATTCAAGCACATGCACACTTGTCAACTATGGCAACTCGAAAGACGCTAACGCTCGCTGAAAAGCTTGATGTTATCAAATCACACGAAGAAGTTCCGTCACAGTCACAGAAAGAAACTGCTGCGAAGTATGGAGTTAGTGTTGCTACAATTAGTCGCATTCTGAAAAACACTCAATCCCTTAAATCAACAAGCGAAAAAGTGCAAAATCTAAGCCGAAAAAGACAACGAAGCAGTGCAGCTCCAGATGTGGATGAAGCCTTGTTCACTTGGTTTCGTCGGGCAAGCACTATTCAGGGTGTTCCAATCTCTGGTGACGTTCTGAAAGAAAAAGCTCTTTTCTTCGCTAGAAGTTTAAACGTTGAAAATTTTACAGCTTCAGATGGCTGGCTTGGGAGGTGGAAAACGCGCTACAATGTAGTTTTCAGGAAAGCTCAAGGGGAAAAAAGAGACACCGATACCCCTGCTGCTGGGACCTGGCTGAATAAATATTCTTAGCCGCTACAATGAAAGCGACATATTCAATGCGGACGAAACCGGACTGTATTACAGACTTCTGCCAGACAGATCTCACATTTCAAAAGGGGAAAGTCTTGCTGGCGGTAAGAATAGCAAAGCCCGAGTGACCATTACGGTTGGAGCAAATATGAATGGTACAGAAAAGCTGCCTCTGCTCATAATCGGAAAAAGTAGAAAGCCAAGATGCTTCCGCGGTTGCAAAACTTTACCCTGCGCGTACGAAGCGAACGCTAATGCATGGATGACTTGCAAGATATTCGAGGAATGGATCAAGCAATGGGACAATAAACTACGAAAAGCAAAAAGAAAGATCATCTTGATAGTCGACAACTGTACAGCGCATCCATCACATATCCGACTTACAAACATTGAACTTATTTTTCTCCCGCCAAATGTGACGAGTATTATCCAGCCGTGTGATCATGGAATCATCAAAGCGCTCAAAGCCCACTACCGCAAGGCCATCATCAAGAGATTGGTTGCTGCCATCGACGCCGGATCGTCCGAAGATGCAAGTGAATTTTCTAAAAATTTCGACTTGTTAGACTGTATGAACACAATTGTTGCTTCCTGGTCTGAGATAACTGCGAAAACCATCGCAAACTGTTTTCGCCATGCAGGTTTTGTGTCCGAACGCGATGGCGATGAAGATTTGTGGGACGAAGATGATGACATTCCATTGGTTCAACTGTTGGCTGCTCCACGTGGCATGGATCAACAAACTTTTGACGATATCGTGTCTGCAGACAACCTCCTCGAAACAGCGCCACCAGTAGATGAGAATTCAACAATCGATGAGCGACAGAGCATCCAAGAGAGCGACGACGAGATTGAACCAAAGCCCGTAATAACTCACGCTCAATATATTTCAAATTTAACCGATATGAAGGACTATCTCTGTTCGCACGGCTTCGATGACTGGAAATCTTTCAGCTCTATAACGAACTTTTCTACAAAGGTGTGTTCCAATGTTGCCAAAACACAAACATTAATAGATTGTTATTTCAACAAGTAAGAACAGTTATCCATGTATATATTTTTAGATTATTTATACTGTAGAGTAAATACAGCTTTAAAAATGTATTTTCTGTTTGGTTTTTCTATCAATTTCGTATTATGCTAATTAACTTTGCTGGACGCGCGTCCTGGGAACGAATCCGCTTATATGCAAAAGCCGCTTATTTGCAAAAATAGGGTGGGCAAAAAGGTCTTGCATATATGCGGCGGCGACTGTAGTTCACTTTATTGGGGAATAGGTGGTAAGATTGTCTAATATTTTTCACGGAACAATAGACAAAAAATGACCTTTGACCATGACTTTAAATTTTCCTTCTGGGCTTTGTTTGATTTGACTCCCAGTTTATCAAATATGGCGGCCTTCACTTTATAGGCTACTACTGTGTGATATCTATCCACAATGCTTTGGTCTTTTGATAACCGGTAGGACGTCCTGAGGTCTTAAGCTCAACAAACTGGAAATAATGCTAAATGTCGAAGAATAGTGATATTCGTGAGATTTTAGCCAGCAGGTGAAAGACTGAACCTGTTTCCGGACGTAAAATTCCCGCAAAATACTCTTTACTATATTTACTGATGTTTCCACAAACTAGCGGTATTTTAGTTTCCGTCGTCAGAACACTGAGCTTTACGATTTAAATTTCTCGCCCCAACACGTTTCCTTGTTTGCTGAGCCGACGTCAGAAGAACAGCAGAAAGGTGGATCAGCTATACTGCGGTAGAACAGATAATTGAAAGAGAAATTTGAAATTAAACCTGAAACTTATGTTCAGTAAGCTTGACGTCAATGGGTTAACAATACCCAAAGTATACGATGAAATGCACGCCTTCTCGTCCTTATAACGTAAACTACTTTTAAATGACTGTGTCGGACTTCACTTCCGAAACCAGTTTCAATCGAAATGCTCTTGTAACCTTTCAGGTCAAATATGAAGTCTGGAGTTAAGGCAGGAATGGTACGCTCATATTCCTCTTGTCGATCTGGTTTGAATGCCTTCAAGTACGAATTCAATGCAATATCTAGGCACAATAATCCAAAAGATGTTTTGAAAGAATGGTGCGTCCAAGATTTCGTGAAATCGTCTTATATCATAAATATATCAATAACTGATCGACAAAATTGGGCAAAGTCAAAAGGAAAGGACATCTCCACCTCAATAACAGATGCTTTGATAGAAGGTTAGACTCTATACTTATTAAAGCCGAAAAACTACACAAATAATTCCAGATAAGTTGGAATGAAAACGAAGTGTCTTATATAAAGTCAAATGAAATGTATTGCTTAACCTGTTGGACTATGGATAGTGTTTTGGTCCCTCTGCTAAACAAAATAGCACCCATCTAGAGTCAACATTTTCTTAAACTTGCAAATTTTTAATTCAGATACTTTAATATTTTGCATCCATTTCTTAAATTAACACTAGACAGCAGCAGGGTTTTAGCGCAAAACTAATTCCTAATTCTTCTGCATTTGGATTATCATTACCTTCTTTCGTTTCATGATCAACAGGCGTATTGTTATCAACAATATCTCTGCTGTCTGCATTTCAAGAACTTTACGAGTAAAAAATAGAAAATTGATTCTTAAAAATTTTATTTAAACTGCCAGCGACTGAAAAATTTAACTCAGTTTGCAAAGAGTCATGTGGTCAGAATCTACAAGGAAAATATCGTTTAAAAATAGAACTAAAGGGCCCATTTATTCGATTTGACTGTCGAATACAACTGTACGTTTTGGGGTATGTAATATTGTCTAATAGCTTTTGATTCGCTCGCTAAAGTAGCAGTACGTTCGCAAGACTACAGTCAGTTAATCACATATATCAGAACGAACAATCGCATACGACAATCATATCGTTTGACTGAGCCTGAAACAAGGAATGGGGAAGAAAAATATAAAAATAGGATGCTGCTTTGACCAGTATAAAACGGCACAAAGTTAAAGGGTTGGTAGAGAGCTGAATTAATAAAAGAATTCTAACGTTTTGAGCTATGTCCCTTCGTTTCACCTCTCTGACGAAGGGCCATAGCTCAGGAAACTTTAGAGTTCTTTATTACCAATTCGGCAGTCTACCAACCTCAACTTTCTGTGCAGGAAAAGAAAACCTGCTATCAGATAGTTAAATAAACCTTTATCAGTTCGTCAAAAAAGTTGTACACCAACCTCGTATTTTTAAGAGGTTGATACATATCCATATATTTAGTTAAATACGCGCACGCACGCACGCACGCACACACACGCACATACGCAAATAAATATGAGAATTTCGGGACATTGTTTATTCGCAAGTCAACAAAAGAAATACGATGGGTATACTCGTCCAGTGAGGGGGACTGGCACGACTGTTGACGAGTTGACACCTTCATCAGCTTAACTAGTCATAACCCCAAAACAAAAGAAATTGGTTTGAAATTGGAAGAACTTCCTACAAAAGTGGGTGGCGAGTTTGAAGATATCCCAGGAAAAAAGTGGAGCGAAACTATAATAAACATATTCATTTCAAAACTTGTTCGAAGTTATTACAGCTCTTGGTATCGTCTAAGAACCTGTGCCAACATACAACTAGTAAAACCATTTTGATTAAATTCAGGACAACGGTTGAATCGCATTAAATATGTTTTCACTTTTAGGAGTTACCGTTCGTGTATTTAATGAAAAATACTCAGTGGTTTCTGTGATAAAACCATTTTACTCAAATACAATGTTCAAAAATCTAAACCATATCTTCTTTTGAGTTTTCCTGGACGATATTATCCTCTCGACCTCGCACAGTTTCCATTTTGACCTCCCTTTTATCTGCTTTCATTCAAGATAATCAGAGGTGCTTAGCTTATTTGAATCCTTGTAGAAGTCTACTGAGGTTCTAACTCCTGGAGCCGCTATTTTTGCTTGAAAATTACGCACACGCTAGTCATAAAAACACGCTCATGATGTCGTCCGCTGACTGTCTCAAATCTCTGGTCATGTGTCTGTTCAAATACTCAACGTCTAACTTTACCGGGATTTCAAAGCTCTCGCACATTAGAAAGGCTCGCCTTTATCTGGCCTTTTCAAATGGTACTCACACTTTAAAGTCCCGGTAAATTCCTGTCTCGTATATGAACTATGGTATAATTATTCAAAATGATTCAAAGTTTGTTGCATCAATGACATGTAATTAAAAAGAATTTTTTTTCAAAACTTGCATACAGTTCATAATAACCTATATAAAACATATAGAAGTTTTCCATCTGTCATCTAATGTACATTCATATCACATATTTTAGGAATCGGCAAACCTGTCGTGGATCTGATCAACTATATGGAAGATGAGCATTTGAGACACTGTTTACCGCCAGATGTGTCCAGCGGTTTAGCTTCTCTCCCGGTCGCTTACATCTACCTGGATGGCAAAAGGACGGCACAGCGCACAACGCAAACCTTACCTTTAACTGGGCAAGCTCTAAGTGGGAAAAATACTTACAAGAACACCTTACCTTACTTCACAACAACTGAGATCACCCCTGACGAAATTCACAAACGTGGAAAGGAAATGTTAAAAGTATTTTATTCACAGGTAAACGAAATAAAACAAAAATAGAACACAATTCCATTCAAGCTCATTTACGAGGATCTCTAGGTTGAAAACCTAAAACTAATTCATGTGTGAGAAAACAGTCTTCTACTGTGAATAGCACAACCACTGACAAATTAGTTCGAACAAAAGGGATATAGAAGTCATCCTGTCCCTCAAGAAAATTTCGGATGTGAAATCATATGCAGTGGTAACATTTTCACATTTGAAATTTTCATTTCACGTGTGAAGTGAGAACCTTTTCAAATATGAAATACATAATACAGTCAAAAGGGTTCTAGCCCGAAAGAATTTAAAACTTAGCCTTCCGAAAAGTTTACATGGAAAGAATAGGAATATTTTCATGTACGAAATTTTCATTTCACATACAAACTACTTAAATCACATGCGAAATGAACTGGTTCATTTGAAATTTGATTCATTACATATCAAATCTTAGCATACGAAACTTGTGTTCCACATATGAAAAGGAATATTCGGATGTAAAAATTAATGTCACATAATAAATTTCCATTTCATATGTCAAACTGAAACAAATCATATGTGAAATATTGATTTCATATGAGAAATTACATGTGAACCTTTAGTGAGGATATCAACGTTGTAATGTAACACGAAACTATTTTGCCAACCAGTCATTCTTCTTCACAATTTCTTTCCCGTAAAAGTGTCCACAAATTCTTCAAAGTCACAATGCACAGTAATGATTTGTTTTCAATTACGCATGACTGAAACTAAAAAATGGACACGGTTTCGACGAAAGTTAGAATTTAAACCTGTTCTGAGAAGTTATTTTTCTAACAAATTTATAGGCTATAGAGATCGCCAAAACTGTGACAGGTGAATCCGATAATGATACCGCCATCCTTGAGTTCAAAAAGACATTACGTTCTTCAGAACATTTCTTTAACAGTGAGCCCTTTCCTGCGAACGAATCTGATGCCAATGCTTATAAGCGTTGCTCAAGTAATAATGGCGTAAAAAGGTACTGCCCGAAACGCTGGGCAGCGATGCAAAAGTGGCTCACATCCGTTCGGGCGACAATGGGAATGTTAGCACCAAAACTTGTTCCGCTATTTCACCATGTTGGAAATAAGAATACGATGCCTAACTGTCCAATTCAAGTGATCGCCAATCGTAATCCATCAGTTGGAGTCCAAGTTTTTTATAACCCTGGAGGAACATGTCGCAGACCTGCTAAATATGCTCTTCCTCTCTTTCTTAATAATTATGGCCCGAAATTTACACAGTGGAGCGTAACTGCTCGCGAAACGTGGCCTGGTCGTCACACTCAACTTCAAGGTATGTTTATCCCCCTGAAAAAACTACCCAATCCAAAAAACAACAAAAGTAAGATCGGCTAAGGTGTGGTTTAGCAGACGCACTTGAATGTTGACCAGTATTGCTAGCTCGACAGTAAGGTGACATTTGGAGGGTAATGTTGAGTATGACTTGAAAATGTTATTGGTGATGCAATTTTCCCTTATGGAAATTCTAGATGACTAACCATATGTGAAACCTGTTTCACATTTGAGGAAACACACGTGTTCACCTGTGATTTCATGTCATGTCGGCTTTTTCACATGTGTTTCGCATCTCCCGCGTGTAAGACCTATCACAAGTTCCAATTTCATAATCAAAATCTGGTATGTGTAATTCTTTTGAGGTTGAAACGGATGATCACATCTGTATGTTTTTGTGTAGATACGACATATGTCCTGCAGGTGAATGATGTATGCACATGTCATCACTTGTGAATAGTCTTGTGGAATTTTCATAAGGTTTAAAATGAGATTTTTTTGATTTGTTTTTTTCCTCAGGTCAAGGAGAGCACTTCCAAGACAAATGTAAAGATTCACTCAGTTGGGTTGATTTGCAATCCTACCTCCCATTTTTTACCGAAGGATGGGCCATGTATGCCGAGAGCCCTCTAACAGATGAGGACATGAATATTTATGAAGATCACCCCCTGAAAAAGTATGGCATGTTGCAGTGGCAGGTAAGACCGATAGTACAATCAGTAAGTTGCTCGACTCGTGGCTGTCTCAAGAGCTGATTGCAACTGTTCTAAATGTGAAGGTAGTATAGATTAGTATTTGAAATGTACATAAATGAAATAAGATTTGGTCAATGGTCTCGAGTGTGATAAATGATTTAACATCGCGAGTGAAGTTTAAAAGCCTCGAGGGAAGTGGGCCACGAGATATGTAGCCCCGAGTGGCTGTTCAATTTTCACAAACGATGTTAAATCCTTTATCACAAGAGTCAACATTGATTAACCATCTTATCTCAGGACTCACGTACAGTCAAATCGATTTTTCATTCCATTCGAAGTTCGAAGAGATGTTTGCCGTTAGAAATTAACACATGCAATAATTAGCGTGCGATAAGCGGTTTTTCACATTGTTTTCGAACGAGAGCAGTGTGATAAGTGGCAATAGCACTCTTATGAGTGAAATGAGTGGAATAAGACGTTTAACGCTTCTGTTGAAACAATGAATTGAGGGTGTGTCATGAGATAAAATACCAAATAGACTGAACGATGCCATGGGCGATAGCAAAACGGTAGCACCTCATCGGTGTTCTCTAATCTGAAATCCATGTTTACAATTCTGAGAAACAAGACTTATAAAATTTACTAAGATCTCGATTAGCGTAAGATTTAAACAAATAAATGACGAAGAACTGTCTTGTGATAAGATGACATAAATCACAGACTTGCTTTAAGTGATTTGCCAGAACAATCGTGTCATAGAATTTTTGTTCGAGCTATACACATTTGCTCAAGCAGATTCTTGCCCGCGAGAAGGCTTTTCGTTTGAGAACTGGAAGAGGAGCAGACACGGATCCGGCAGATTAAATACCGGGGTCCAAAACGTAGATGCAAAATTCTGATTGCTAGATATTTGATTCAGTGAATTGAGTTGAATTGGCCGCTCTGTCCCTGTATTTGGTTGTTTATGTCAGATCTAACTTCACCTGTTAAATATTTTCCTAAAAGACAAGCGTTGGCTCAAACAGAAGTAGAAATGTGAACATGAAAAATGCAGAGCGCATGGCCAATAGCGTAAACCTGTACACTTCTTTGCGTGTGCCCATATAAAGAATCCACATATCACAAATGTGATTTCCCGTGAAAACATGTGAAAAGGTGAATAATTTTTCAATTCAACATGCGGAAAATTTTCACAGGTGGAAAATTTTCAATCAGTCAATAGCAGTTTGGATTTTTACTTTTCCTATGTAGGTAATCGAGACACTCAACTCGGATGCATTTTGCTAGCTTTCTTTGCCGAAATCACAATATTTGTACAATCAAATCTCAGTTATACCTTGCTCATTTTTATAACAGTCATGGCAGAACACCTTGTTGGATTTTGTTGAAAATCATGACTGCATGCTTTCTTTCAAGTAATAAACTATACTCATGATATTATATCAGCAGTTTTCCAGCAAAATTTCAGCAAACTCTGTTTGTGCGAAGAACTCGTCAATCTAGAACTAAGTACTAGTATAGAAGTGATACCTCAACATTCTCCATAAAAGAATTTCACGTTATCTGTACACGTGCGAATTCGATTATATGGCCCACTTTTGAAAAACTCTCTGCCTTTCCTCGCTTGTTGCATGCATTTCTTAGTCGTTAAAGTTAAGGTAGTAAATCCGTAATTCTTGGGCTTTGGATGTTCTAACTCAGGTTGTGCTGAAGGGTAATGACCATCCTTTCATTCTTACAATTATGTATCTTCGGCCACAAAAAAAGTTCAATATCTCCTTGTAGATTTGGAGAGCTTTACGCTTAATAATTGATACCGGACTTCATTATCGTGGAATGAACAGGTCAGTAAGTTTCTAGTTCAGCGAATACTTAGGGATGTTGTCAAGGACACGAGCATGTTAGTACGTTTACAAACGAGAGGTACAATGGAGAGGTGATCGAGGCAACGGATCAATTATGAACCAGTTCTGAAAAGTTTGTTTCCAAAAATAGTATTTCCCACGTTTTAAGAATTCTCTACTAGTGGAGGGGTTTGTTCCGGGCGCCCTGAACTGTAAAAATAGTTTCAGTCTAGAACAAGTAGCACTTGTTATCAAAAGTTGATCGTCCAGCTTAGTAAAGTGGTCAGAAAGAATGTTAGTTACAGCCCCCCGTCGGGGAGACATAGCCCGGCTTTCGGGGAAAAATTAACAATTCGTCTGGGAATTTTCATTGATAACACATTTACATATTGTAAAAACTACTTGTTATTGATTTAGCCGAGAAAGATAATAGACTTTTCACTTTGACTCGTGTCAAATCTAAAAGTTAACTGTTTCTCGTCAGTTGTTGCAATTATTTATGAAAAATAACATTGTTTTTGACCTTCAAATAAGGAAATTATAAAGGCGGCGTGATCTTGGCCTCCCTCTGGTTTAGACCCCTTGTCGAGGACGTTAGTCCATGACTATTCCCGGCGCCACCCTTATCTAACTTCAAATTATTTTACTAAATATGGCAGACGATAATACGCGCCAAAGAGAAATCTCTGGATAGAAAGGACTTAAACATTTACAAAATTCCTCGTTTTCCGTTAACTGCAATTCACATTTTTCTGTTTAAGAACAACTGCTCTGAGACTACTCTCGAAATACGCCTGGGACAACACCGATCTTTCTGAGAAAGAAGTAACACGGTACCAGGGTGCTCCAGGACAAGCTACCTCCTACTTGTTGGGTCAACAAAAGCTCATCCAGTTGAGAAAATACTGTAAGGCTAAACTTGGTAATAAATTTAATCTTAAAGACTTCCACTTCCAAATACTGTCCCAGGGTACAACGCCGGCGTCATACCTCGATAAGCACGTGAAGAAGTACGTCAAATGCACCCTGGGTGAACTGAAGGGAGAAATTTGCGACATTATTTTGAATCCACCAGCAAAAGAAGCACGTGATCCCAATTCTGATGCTACAGTGGAACTAGATCTACTGCCATTGCCTTCACGACGACATTATGTTTAGGCAAGATGTATGGCCATAGTTTATTTACAGTGGCGTTTAAATAGGTTGTATTACCAGTTATTTGTACAATTGAATAATTAGCAGTTGATAGTAATTTGGCTGAAAAAAGTTTTAATATTTAATAATGCAATAGAAACTCTTTTAGTTGCTGACAAACTGAGAAAAATATTAAAAAAATAATTTTTTCTTCGAAATAGGGTTTTTCGATTTCATGTAGTTATGTCATATTGTCCTGCCTTTGATGCCATGGTAATCAGTAAAATATTAAATTAAATTTAATTCAATGAACACGTTTTCACCAAAAAACACGTATCTGTTATGGAATTCATTGTTGTCGTCATTAAAGACTCCATTAAAGAACCATTGTCACGTCTGTGTAACATTTTAAAACTTACAATGTTTACAGACTCGTTTTTTTGAGGTAACTTGCTTCAATATTATCCTCTGGAGGACATCTTTCTAGAAAAATTTAAGACATCTTTCTTGGAAAATTTATATCACGCGAATGAGCTACAGTTCGAAATTTTTCAAATTAAAGAGCAATTGTCGGTTAACTGTTTACTTTTCTAGTATTTTTCAGTAGTCGTCGGATAGGTATTCTAAGTTCGCTCTATCAGTCATTGGCTCCTTGGGCTAAACTTTCATTCTTTAACCACATTTCGAAAGTTGGAAATGCATCGTAAACCAAAACAAAGTATGAAAGTTTACCCCCAAAAATTAAATTTTCGCTCAGATTTGACTCCCTTTCCCAGGACAAAAAAATTTCATCATAACCGTAAAGGGGTTCACCCACGGTTCTTGACGATTTTTAGAGCAATTTAGAAAGAAAGCTAAAGTATAAAAGTTTAGCCCAAAGAATGGAGTTTGCACAGTTGTTCGTTATTTTCGAACTAATTTTGACCCAGTTTTCGAAGTTGAAAACTTTCACAGCCCGCTCCTTCATAAAAAAGAACGTTTAAGCCAAACAGTTCATTTTGGCACTTATTAAATCCATTTCAGCTTTTAATTCGAAGAGATTTTAAAGATCGAAAATTTCACCAAAAAGTAAACGGGTTAACCCATGGTTTTTGACGATTTTTTTGACCAATTTCAAACTTTCCAGATAAGCTGAAAGTATGAATGTTTATGTCAATTAATTGAGTTTGGTACTTAATCCAAGTTTTTCAGTTAAAATTTGAAGAGATTTTTCAGGTCAAAAATTTCACCAAAAAGTAAAGGGGTTAACCCATGGCTTTTAACTATTTTTCGACTAATTTTAAACTTTCCAGATAAGCTCAAAATATGAAAGTTTATTCCAAATAATTGAGTTTGGTAGTTTATCCACATATTTCAGCTTAAAATTGGAAGAGGTTTTTCGCGTCAAAAATTTCCCCAAAAATTAAAGGGGTTGACCTATTGGTTTTGACGAGTTTTCGACAAATTTCAAACAGTCGAGATGAGCTGAAAATATGAAAATTCAGGCCAAATCATTGAGTTTGCTACTTAATCCAGCTTAAGCTTAAAATTCGAAGTGATTTTTCAAGACAAAAATTTCCCCCCAAAAAATAAAGGGGTTAGCCCATGGGTTTTGACAATTTTTCGACAAATTTCAAACTTTCCAGTTTGCGTCAGATAATTGAGCTTTGCACTGCTTCCACTCAATTTTCCGTAAAATTAACTCAATCTCAGAGTGACAAGAGCAGATGGCTTTAAAATCATCAAATCAGATGGGGTATCCAGTGTCAGATTGGTGTGAGAGAATGGCTGTAAGACAAGGACATTTCCGTTTCTTTCCTGATATTTCAGCTTAAAATACGAAGAGATTTTTCAGGTCAAACTGTCACCAAAAAGTAAAGGGGTTAACCACGGGTTTTGACGATTTTTGGACCAATTTCAAACTTTTCAGATGAGCTGAAAATATCAAAGTTTATGTCAAATAATTGAGTTTGGTGTTCATTCCAGTCGAATTTGCTTAAAATTCGTGGAGATTTCAAAAGTCGAAAATTTTACCAAAAAGTAAAGGGGTTAACCGGTAGTTTTTGAAGATTTTTCGACCAATTTCAAACTTTCGGTATCAGCTCTAAATAGGAAAGTTTAGGCCAAATCATTGAGTTCGGCACTTATTCTATTCTGTTTAGCCTAAAATAAGAAGACATTTTTGAAGTCGGAAATTTCACCAAAAAGTAAAGTGATCAACCCATGGGTTGCGACGATTTTTCGACCAATTTCAAACTTTCGAGATAAGGCTAAAATATGAAAGTTTACGTCAAATAATTCAGTTTGGTATTTAATCCATGTATTTCAGCTTAATATTCGAAGAGATTTTTCAGGACAAAAGTTTATCAAAATAGTAAAAGGGTTAACCCATGGGTTTTGACGATTTTTGACTAATTAGAATTAGTCGAAATTTAGCCGAAAAACTTTCCAAATAAGCTCAAAATATGAAAGTTTATACCACATTATTGAGTTTGGTAGTTTATAAATGTATTTCAGCTTAAAATTGGAAGAGGTTTTTCACGTCAAAAATTTCTAGATAAGCTCAAAATACGAAAGTTCAGGCAAAATCATTGACTTTGGTGTTCATTCCAATCGAATTTGTTTAAAATTCGAGGAGATTTTAGAGTTCGAAAATTTCACCAAAAAGTAAAGAGATTAACTGTAGTTTTTGACGATTTCTCGACTAATTTAAATCTTTTCAGATGAGCTCAAAATAGAAAAGTTTCGGCCAAATAATCGAGTTTCCTACTTAATGCACGTATTTAACCATAAAATTCGAAGAAATTTTTCAGATCAAAAATTTCACCAAAAAGTAAAGGAGTTAATCCATGGATTTTAACAATTTTTTGACCAATTTCAAACTTTCAAATAAGTCCAAAATATGAAAGTTTTGGCCGAATAACATAGTTTTGCCTTTATTTGAGGGACTTTACACTAAGATTTGAGATTATTTGAGGTCGAAAAATTCAACCAAAAAGGTAAAGGGGTTAACCCATGGTTTTTGACGATTTTTCGACCATTTTCAAACGTTCCAAATGAGCCCAAAATATGAAAGTTTCGGCCGAATAACATAGTTTTGATCTTATTTGTGGGATTTTACACTAATATATAAGATAATTTTTGAGGTCGAAAAATTTCACCAAAATGTAAAGGGGTTAAACCATAGCTTTTAACGATTTTTCGAACAAATTTTAAACTTTTGAAATAAGCCCAAAATATGAAAGTTTCGGCCGAATAACATAGTTTTGCTCTGATTTCAGGGAATTTGCACTAATATTTGAGATAATGTTAGAGTTCGAAAAATTTCACCAAAAAGTAGAGGAGTTAACCCATGGCTTTTAACGATTTTTCAATTAATTTAGAAATTTCGAAATAAGCCCAAAAGATGAAAGCTTCGGCCGAATAACATAGTTTTGCCATAATTTGAGGGACTTTACACTAATATTTTAACATAAGGTTTGAAGTCGAAAAGCTTCACCAAAAATTAAAGAGGTTAACCCATGGCTTTAAACGCTTTTTCGACCAATTTCAAACTTTCGAAGTAAGCCCAAAATATGAAAGTTTCGGCCGAATAACATAGTTTTGCCATTATTTGAGCGACTTTACACTAATATTTGAGGTCGAAATATTTCATCAAAAAGTAAAGGGGTCAACCCATGGTACTTGACGGTTTTTCGACCAATTTCAAACTTTCGGTATCGGCCAAATCATTGAGTTCGGCACTAATTCAATTCTGTTTAGCCTAAAATAGGAAGAAATTTTTTATGTCGGAAATTTCACTAAAAGTACGATTTTTCGACCAATTTCAAACTTTCCAGATGAGCTTAAAATATGAAAGTTTATGTGAAATAATTGAGTTTGGTATTTAATCCATGTATTTCAGCCTAAAATTCGAAGAGATTTGTCAGGACAAAAATTTATAAAAATAGTAAAGGGGTTGACCCATGGGTTTTGACGATTTTTCGACTAATTTTAAACTTTCCAGATAAGCTCAAAATATGAAAGCTTATACCAAACAATTGAGTTTGGTAGTTTATCCACGTATGTCATCTTAAAATTGGAACAGGTTTTTGACGTGAAAAATTTTACCAAAATGTAAAGGGGTTAACTTATGGGTTTTGACGATTTTTCGATCAATTTCAAACTTTCCAGATAAGCTCAATATATGAACGTTTAGGCCAAATCATCGAATTTGGTCTTCGTTGCAGTCGTATTCGCTTAAAATTCGACGAGATTTTAGAGGTCGGAAATTTCACCAAAAAGTTAAAGGGGTTAACCCATAGCTTTTGACGATTTTTCGACCAATTTTAAACTTTCCAGATAAGCTCAAAATATGAAAGTTTAGGCCAAATAATTGAGTTTCCTACTTAATCCAGGTATTTATGATTAAAATTCGAAGAGATTTTTCAGGTCAAAAATTTCACCAAGAAGTAAAGGAGTTAACCCATGGGTTTTGACGATTTTTGGGCCAATTTCAAACTTTCTAGATGAAGTTAAAATATGAAAGTTGATGTCAAATAATTGAGTTTCCTACTTTTAATCCAGGTATTTCAGCTTAAAATTCGAAGAGAATTTTTAGGTCAAGAATTTCACCAAAAAGTAAAGGGTTCACCCATGGGTTTTGACCATTTTCCGAGCAATTTCAAACCTTCCAGGTGAGCTCAAAATATGAAAATTTAGGCCAAATCATTGAGTTCGGTCTTCATTCCAGACTTGTTGGCTTAAAATTCGACGAGATTTTAGAGGTCGGAAATTTCAGCTAAAAGTAAAATGGTTAACCCATAATTTTTGACTATTTTTCGGCCAATTTCAAACTTTCCAGATCAGCTCAAAATATGAAAGTTCAGGCCAAATAAATGAGTTTGGTACTTAATCCAGGTATTTCAGCTTAAAATTCGAAGAGGGTTTTCACGTCAAAAATTTCCCCAAAAAGTAAAGGAGTTAACCCATGGATTTTGACGATGTTTCGGTGAATTACAAACTTTCCAGATAAGGTCAAAATATGAAAGCTGAGGGCAAATAATTGAGTTTCGCACTAATTCCAGTCATTTTAATTTAAAATTCGAAGAGATTTTCGAGGTCGAAAATTTCACCAAATACACGGGCATGTTTGTTTTGCCTCCTAACTTTGTCGACTGCGGTTGAGGTACATTTAGCTACAATGTCCCCTCTAGGGTAAAATATGATCTCTATGGAGCTAGGAACGTTTAATGGATAGAAGCTTATTCCCCTCTTCTGTATCCAACTACCTTTGCTACAAAATTCGCCAGAGGAAAGTAAAAAGCACAAGTACGACATTTAAACACATAATTAGGAATAAATTTTACTTCGTTGGTCGCAGCAGCGTCGCTGAAACCTCATACAATTTTGCTATCATTTACAGGAAGATCGTCAAGGAAGTAATTCCCAGTTCCCGAGAACGGAATGCTCGAACTGTCGCGCCTCATTGCAGCTAGGCAATAGTCATCACTATCTTCGTTGGAGCAGTGTCAAGTGATACTGTCACGTGAATCAAAATTATTTATAATTAAGGAAGGGAAACACAAGATTTATTGGTGACTTCGAGGAACGGATAGGATGTATTTGAAAGATCACTCGTGTAAATCCTCCGAGGGTGGAGCGTACGTGAAACCTTGGAACACATCGTCGGGATCATCCACACTGCAGCAGATATTGGAGTTGTGTGATCTGCCAACAGATGCTAGTTAAGACAAAAAAGAATTAGGAGACGTTATTTCGCAGGGCTCGAAATGACATCAGGAGACGACTGTACACAATTTTACTGATGCTAATCCTTTCTCAAAAACTAACCTCAACCCGCAATCCCATCTCTAACCCTAACTCTTGATCAGTTTTTAATCTTAAGTTCCAATTCAGATTTTTGACGAAATATCAGTCGCGCACAGCGAATTAATTTTTCCACAGAATTAGTCGAAATTTAAAAGGCTACGTAAAGGCTCGAAGGAACCCAGACCAGAAGCAAGGAAGTAGTTTATGGGAGGTTTAGGGGTGTGACTCCCCTCCGAAGTTTGTTAAAAAAAGAAGACAAACATAGCTCGGTATGGTATGTCAAAATAAGTTTTGGTTACTGGTTTGTACTTAATTTATTATTTGAAAGGATATAATATTCGGGCGAGTTAAGCTGGACACCCCACAACCAAAATGGGTTAACTCTGCCCCCGACGATAAGGTTTGATGAAGAGGAAGTATGAAGGAAGTATTAGAAGGAAGTATGAAAAGCGGGAGGAAACAGGAGAAGGACAATGGAACAGGATGAGAATGAAGAGTTGAAGAGGTAATGGAAAGAGGAAATGGAAAGGGGGCACGAAGAGGGAAGAAAATGGGAAAGTGTAGATATGAAAGGGAAGGGAGGAGAAGGGAAGAAAAGGGAAGAAAAGGGAAGGAAAGGAAAGAGAAGGGAAGGGATGGGAAGGGAAAGGAAAGGAAGAGAAGAGAAGGGAAGAGAAAAGAAGGGAAGGGAAGGGAAGGGAAGAGAAGGGAAGGGAAGAGAAGGGAAGGGAAGGGAAGGGAAGAGGAGGGAAGGGAAGGGAAGGGAAGGGAAGAGAAGGGAAGGGAAGGGAAGGGAAGAGAAGGGAAGAGAAGGGAAGGGAAAGGAAGGGAAAGGAAGGAGAAAGAGGGTGACAGTGGGAGGGACTTTTTATAAACACGTAAGTTTCATCTGCTCAATAACAACAGGTTAACATGAAAGCTGTTGCTGTAAAAGACATATTGCGAGCGCCTCTCAGCTTTAAGTGAGTTTGGTTATAATGAGAGATCTTGACCTACTTGTACAGCAACTTATGACATTGGAATTTTTGAAAAATCTGATTTCAAGTTTCTTAACGAAGTTGGCTTCATCTCGTTCTTCCAGCTCTGCTCTCGATATTCCCAAATCGTAGTAAGATCTCTGAGTTTGTGTTTGAACTAGTACTTCATCGAAATCTACCCTTTAAAATTTTGCAATCGGATGAGGGCGAATACAGACGCCAAAACAGCTCGCTATGAACCACGAGAATGGACACAACAGCGCAGTCAACAACAATGTACGGTTTCTGGAACTACAGAAACAACTCAAAACCAGTGGTATCACTGCTGTTTTTGAAGATACCATTTGACTCAATTTCTACATCGAACGCTTGTAACTGGCCATTTTGAATGATAAGCAACAGACTTTAACCTTTTCCGGTCCAAGACGTCTCCCCTCGATGAGTAAAGTAGTCTGGCCTTAGCCAAAGTAAAATTTAGAAGTCGGATACAGACCGAAAAGAGTTAAATTCCAAAGGCACTCAAAGCCTTAGGTGCGTACTTAGAACCCTTCAAATCAAGCGATCCAAAAGTCGTCAGTAATTCTACATACAAGAAGAAAACGTAAACGTGTCGACACAAATTAATCGGTAAGCCAATAGGTATTGGCTTAGGAAAACACATCCATCCAGAAAGCATCTCGAACTCTGTATTGTACAACATATAACTTATCCTCTCCAGATAGGAAGGGTTAGGTATATTAAATGACTGAACACATTGAATTTGTTCATTTTATACAGAATTAAAGGGGGGATTGTTATTCTGTTACTCTACCAGCCTTGGTAAAAAGACTTCCATAAAAAATCCTTTAAAAGATCAAAGAGAAACCATGCAGCACATTACGTTTTGAACAGAATTTTTTTTTTCATGATAATCTGACCTTACCGAAGTCAACTGAAAAATGTTGACTCGAGCGGGATTTGAAGTAGCGCCTTTTTTTGTTCATGTATCTCTGCGGATGATTCTGAAACTGCATTTTCTTTGATCATTTCCATGAAGTAAATAAAGCGAGAGAAGAGTATTCAAAGACTATAATGGCTTATCAAAATGGATCAAATCGTTCTGGAAATAAAAAACCACGACCAGCCGACAACTTAAAAAAGTATCAAATAAAACATATTCCGAAAAATAAAGACATCTCGGAAAACTCATGATATAAGTCAAAACAAGACAAGTATACGAGACTGTAATATTTTGACTTCATTACAAAGTCATCAGTCTTTAATTTTTCGGAACATGTATTATTTTATACTTTTCTGGAAATAGTTTTGTCACATTTTTGCAAGACAACATTCGACAGTACAAGAAATGTACGACTTTGTCAAAAAAAAAATGTTGACGCAATACTGGATTCTATCGAAGACATTGCCACCTGAAATACAGCAAAACAAACGGGACTTGTGTCAGGTAGCAAAACGGAATAGCAGTCTTGAGAAAACAAAAACAGCAGACGGAAAGCGCACAATACAAGTTTTATATACATATTTACATCTACTTACGTGGGACAGGTTCACGTACAAATTCCGGGTCAAAATGTCTTAAATCCATGTGTCCGCTCTATCAAAATTATGGAAAAAAATTAAAAAGAAAAGAATGATTTAATAGAAGGAATGAATAAATGAATGAATGAATGAATGAATGGATGAATGGATGAATGAATGGATGAATGAATGAATGGATGAATGGACTGATTGACTGATTGACTGATTGATAGGTTGGTTGATTGATTGACTGACTAACAGACTAATTGATTGAATGAACTACTGAATGATTGACCTGACCTGACTGAACAAACAAACAAACAAACAAAACAAAAAACAAACAAACGTATTTCTGGGTCACATCTGCTAAGACTGAAAAACAATATGAACCATGTCACTCATACCACATTGGGGTTATATGGAGGATCAATTTTCTTGTGATATAGGGCAAGCCAGTCTACGGTTCGGAAAAAGGCGTGGGCTTTTACCTCTTCCTAAAAACAAGAAGCTCGGTAAGGTTAATTGCGTTCAATAAAGTAACGTAAAGAAACCTAGTAATGAGTGAGAAGCAGCATATAAAAAGAAAGGAAGGGTGTGGCTGGCAAACGAATAAAAGGAGATTAAAGCAACTGAAAAAAAAATAAAGTGAAAAGAACGGAAAAGTAACATAAGAAAGCAAAGGAAATGAGAACGGAAAATGGTGGAAAGAGAAAAGAGAAATGGAAAGGTAATGCGATGAAAAAGGAAAAGGAAGGAAGGAAAAAGAGAAAAGCAAGAAAAGGAAAGAGAAGGGAAAAACAAGAAAAGAAATGAAACGGAAAAAACTCATAAGGAAACGGAACGAAATTAAATAATAGTAAGGAAAGAGAGGGAAGGAAAGAGAGAGAAGGAAAGAAATAGAATAATATAATGCAGGAAAGGAAATGAAACGAAAGGAATCGATGGGGCAAAATGGAAGAAATGGGGTGGGAAGGAAAATCCCGGAAGGAAAGGGATGGAAGTGTAAGGAAGGGAAACGATTAGACAGAAACGAAAGAAAGTGAGTAATGTAGCGAGTCGGCGGTTGGGCGAGTTACCAATGACAGAACGAGAAAACAAAACGCTAAATTCGTACCGATTTATGCAGAGTTGTTAATACTACATAAGCTTAATACAATAAAATAGATGACGCAACAAATCAAGAATTATATGAAAAAATCTTTCAGTTACTATGGAGCTAGGGTCTGGAATAGATTACCTAAGCCTTGTAAAGTACAAACCACTCTGGGTTCTTTTAAAGCAGACCTTAATAACTTCTTAAATTCATGTTCTAATATCTTAAATGATTTTTAATTGTGAATATTAACAATTAGTTAGTTCAATACATGGCTCTTTGACAAGTAGCTTTTTATTTATTTTTTAATTTTATATTGTAGTATAGCTGATATGCTTACCGAGTGTAAATATCATTAAATAAATAGATAAATATACAAATAAATAAATAAATAAATAAATAAATAAATAAACAAATAAATAAATAAATAAATAAACGCACACGAGAAAAGGTTGAATGAGCAACTAAACGAAAAACGTAACATACGAAGGGAGGACATTAAAACAAACGAACAAGCAAAACAAACGAACAAGCAAAACAAACGAACAAGCAAAACAAACAAACAACAAAGAAACACCATGACATTGACAAACGACACGACTTGACACGATAAGTTCCAACACAATAAGACAGAGCAAATGGATATAAACAATCATAGAACAATCATAGAAGTCAGAAACTTCAGGAATGGTTTTCATAGTGTTCGCGTTCGTTTTTGGAGAAGATGCGTCCTGGGACCCTCACCTTCAGAACTTTAGGGGTACTGCAAATATTCTACGCGTCCACACAGATTGACATAATTATGTAAATTTAGTTGGCTGCCTATTATTTTAACCTATCACAGTCATTATTTACCTAGTTTTAATTTTGGGTTTTGTATGATAACAAATGGCTCATCCTAGCTATCCGCCATGTTGAATCCTTCAGATGGTAGAGGAATGATCGTCAAGCTCTATACTTAGAAAAACGATTTCTGAGCCCCAGACGGGGATCGAACCCGCAACCTTCTGATGACCGGTGAGACGCTCTAACCATTGAGCAACCGAGACTCAGATGGTGAACTAAGGTGCACGTTCGACATATATGTGCGACCTAAGCGGAAGCCACTATATGTTGATAATGATAGATGAAGTTTATATGTTGAATATATGAGAGCTTGGAAATATCTTCAGATGATAAAGGAATGATCGTCAAGCCCTAAGTATAGGGCTAGACGATCATTACTCTATCATCTGAAGATATTTCCAAGCTCTCATATATTCAACATATAAACTTCATGTTGAACCCTTCGTAGATTTTCTTCGATCCTATCTATGATTAGGTAGCGACAAGTTAGAGAGCGTCTTAGATCATTTATTCTCATTTTCTTGGTTTAAAGTTTAGGCTTGAGGTGTAAGATTCTTTTGTAGAATTCGGTAGCTATTTTTTTCAGCCAAAATACTTGTGTTACACGTACAGTGCATCATTTGAGTGAGCCTCAATCCCTTGCATCTCCTGGACGCAACTGGTCTCACGATTGTGCGTTCCAACAAATTCTTATGCGTATGTAGGCAGGATTTGTGCGTAAACTGCAACCTCTGGGTACTCAACGAGGCGTCTACATTTGTTACCTGAGATAAATCGACCATTCTGTTAGATGCCAATTTTATCAGACTACGAAGCGTAACCAAACTTGGCTATGCTTCATAGTTCGGATAAATTTACATCAAACAAAATGGCGGATCAGTCGTTCGTAAGAGATCCAATGATCTCAGAAGCTGGTAAACTAAAAGACAAAGCAAACAAACAAAAAAAAGACAAAAAAGAGAGAAAAAAATAGGGTTGTAATACTTACAAAGTCGCCTTCTTGAGCTCCTAATCTCTTGGCACGATCTTTTTGTAAGAGCTGAATGCAAAAAAAGATCGGTCAAAAACAAACTCTTTTCCATCGGTCTCAATAACAACTTTTACTATTAGGCTGAGCTCATACTTCGGTGGGTATTCAGCATCACGCGTGCTGATTGGTTGCTGAACGGTCCAATATTTTACGATATTGGATCGATAGCTCCAATACGCTTTTTATTCCGGACTGGTGAGTTTTGGCTCGAAAATGATCGACTTGTATTTTAATGAAATTTAAGGAAAGTTAAGCATTTACAATGAAGCAGTTGGGACTTACCCTTCCATAAAAAGTTCAAAGTGTTTTTAACTGCTGGGACCGTTCACTCTCGGACGAAGGACCTTTGCTTGAAATGTTAGAATTCTTTGCGATCTATCAAGGCAGTTTCCAACCTTTGAACTTTTTACGTTATTTATTCACCTGTCCACGCAGTATCCTATTTTCTTCATATCACTTACCCCTTCGAGCAAGCTTCTAGCACTTTGCGATATATTCGTTCTTAATCTCAGAGGTTTATATAGAATATTCTCATACATTTCTGCTGTGTCTCTGCTGTAGAATGGTGGCTAAAAATGAAAAAAAGCAAGCATTTGTTAATTTTCAGAGGCCATAAGTATGAGTTTCATTTCTTGTGTCCACGTGTATCATAATAATGCAGCACGATTTCGAAGTGTTGTCGAAAACAACGTTTTCTAAAGTTTATCTCCGATACGTAAATATTTGTCAACTTCTTCACTCATATATGTTAACCATAAAGGCTGGATATAGGAAATATATCACACTGCTAAATAAGTTGAAGATATATTGAATGACAGATAAACGTTGGTCAAGTTCCATCCTCAGAAAAACGATATGCGGGTTCGATCCCCGTCTGGGGCTCGGAAATCGTTTTTTTCTGAGGATAGAGCTTGACTAACGTTCGTCTATCATTCAAGATATTTCCAAGCTCACACATTTCCAATATATATATATATATATATATATATATATATATATATCATTAAAGATATATTATTCATCGTCAAGTTCTCAGATAGACTCATTCCGCCACATATCCCCTACGGATAAAAATTAAACTATTAAGCATCAAAGAACATCTCTGGGGAACTTGAATCTCCGTCAGGGATAGCTTACTCCATTCATTTATGCAGTCTAACATGGTATTTTGATCCCAAGGGCGCGTCCTACCTTACCTAAAGTATCTGTAGCTCCCTTATTAAAATTCAATATTATTAATCTTCTATAATAGGCTATAGTTTGACAAGCAATAAGTCTGATTCAGTCACGTATGCTTACGTAACTTCTAGTTTTTATTTATGTGGTTCACTGCGATACTCACAGTGAGCAATCACTTCAAAATCTAATACAAAAACCACTTTCGTCTTGTTTTCAGGAACCAAAATTAGGTCATAGGCATCTAAATCGATGCGACCATTATGCATTTCTCACTTTTGAGCATTTAACAGGTCCATTAATCCTCAGACTAACAGACCTCCAATCTCGTCCGGGAAGTCTCGTTCCTTCAAGTCAATACCAACGAGCCATCTGTTAAGTAAGTAGAGAAGTAATTTGATTGACTAATAAATTCGTAGTTTCCATCGTTCGAACAGACCACGTTTTTCTTACTCAGTTGTTCGTTCCACTCACAGTGGTTGGCTCCTTGACATTGTTTACAAGGTTTGAGGATGGAGACAAGATTGACTTTTGGTCTTTCCTCGGGCTTGCAACTTACCAGACCATACATCATTTCATACGTTACGGCTCCAAGGCACCACCAGTCAACAGATTTGTCGTATTCTTGTTTCCTTAATACTTCCGGAGCAAGATACTGCAGGTAGACAATACAAATATGAGACGATTTGACAGATAGCCACGATTCATCGAAGTGGAGGTGAATAGTGGTGGATATACATATCTACACCATTCACCGACACTGAGGTGAATAACTGTTTTAGCATCTACCTCACACTGTTTTCACAAGATTGACTTTTGGTTTTTCCTCGGGCTTGCAACTTACCAGACCATACATCATTTCATGCGTTACGGATATATATATATCCGTTCCGTCTGTAGTTAGATATATCCGTATATATATATATATCCGTATATATATATCCGTGTGTATATATATATATAAATATATATATATATTAAATTTTTAAAACAACGTTCCGGAACCTCGACTCATCGCCCGCTCGTCATTTGTAAACAAACGTTTTGAATACATCCTGAGTGTATTTCTCGCTAACAAAAAGAGATACATATCTATGAATACCTCAATGCCAGACTTAGTTGGATTTTTGGTATTGTTTGGCACGGCAGCTTAGCGTTTACTAAAAATAATTTTCTTCCGTTAACTGAAACAAAACGGGAAGCCATCTAGTTCTTCTCAGAGAATAGTGCAGGATAGAGGAAACAATCAGATTACGCAAACAACACTATATTCACCTGCGAGGTATATGCTAATCGGGGATAAGAAAGCCTTAAGGTCGACACTGTATGAAAGCCCTTTGGGGAAACGCACCGATCCTAACAGAAACCTTAACTTATCTTAAAACTGCGCAAGCAAAAACACACCACTCGATAGACTACCAGGAACAAAAACAGTACCTCTGGCGTTCCGCAGAACGTCGATGTCGTCCCGTAGTCTTCGATTCCTTCTTTACACAACCCGAAATCCGTTAATACAACATGCCCCTGAAAGAAACCCATAAGGCATAAATAACCTGCAGCTTTTTAACTAGAGAAATTTGTACGACACACCAGCAATTACTAATTATGAATTATGTTCAGCTCCAGACAACGAAATAAAAGTTCATGTAGATAAGCTTCAAGGCCTGTTTATACTTGCAATTCTGTGTCCCGGGATTGACATCTTAACGTATACATTAAAAACTGACGAGAGCATTTATGACAAACAGGAGCACATCATAAGCGGAAATCTTGCTGCCTAGTTTGTCTAGGGTTTATTACATACACCACGGTGACAATCGCAGCGTAAAAACTCGCACGTGTAAACGGACCAACAGACGACATGTCAAAAGTCTAAAACAATTGCCGAAATTAGAGTAATTCTCTCGTTTTAAGTGAAAGCCTTTCTCGTCAATGATACGAAGGCCCTTCACACTAAACGTCAGGATTGTTCGTTTTCGTTTTTAATTTCTCACCACTTCTCTCGATGACTGGGCTGTTGACCTTCAGCTACAGTTGTTTCAAAAAGAAATAGAATTCCTGTTTTTACTTCCCTACAAGGTTTAAGCAGGTTTGTTCCAAAATCACGTCTGACAAAGTTTTTAAAAGTCTGTTAGACATGTACAGGAAACCCCAAAACTTTTCTTCCAGTACATCACCATAACGTAGATAAAATCGTGAAAATAAGATTCATTTTCACATAAATTAAAGCTCCAATTTTCCATTTCGACTGCATAATAATCTTCTTATAGCACAGCACTGTTTCACCACTCAAAGCACACGACTCAAGGAATTCTTTTTTCCCGTTATTTATTTTCACTCATGTATTCGTTATACCAGACACTTTAGAGTTTTGAATGACATGGTAATATTTCGCGAAACCTGTATTTGTCCAAATCTCGAATTAGTAGGGCATAAAGATATAAAGATGTGACTATATCTTGGATTATTAGCGGTCAAGTTGTAAACTCAAAATTGTCTTTAGAAAATGTTTACCTTATAGTCTAAAAGAATGTTCTCCGGTTTCAAATCCCTAAAGTATTAAAAAATAAGTTACATATAGATAAATATATTTTGTAAAACGCGTATGTACGAATAAAGACAACACGAACACAAACTGTAAAACTGACACTAATAAGTTAACACTAACATGGATACTAACTCTAGAGCCTGGTTTTCACTTAAAGGTTAATGGGTGAACATTAAGCCGTAAAAGAACTTTATTTCTATCGGAACGTGAGAACCATCACAACTACGTTTATTTCCTTATCTTTGGCCGCCATGTTACGAGAGCAAAATGGGCTCGAAATTGTGTTTAACATTGCTAACATGTTGGTATTCGTGTGTGTTGAACTCCTGAATCACACTTAGTTCGTCTTAGTACTCTTAGCACTAATACTGACACTAAAACTGACACTAGCACTAGCACTAACACCAACACTAACACCAGCACCAACACTAATACTGACACTTAAACTGACACTAGCACTAGCACTAACACCAACAATAACACCAGCACCAACACTAGAACTAACACTAGCACTAACACCAGCCATAACACTAGCACTAACACCAGCCATAACACTAGCACTAACGCCAGCCCTAACTTCAGCCCTAACGCCAGCCCTAACGCCAACACTAGCACTGACACTAACACTAGCACTGACACTAACACTAACACTAGCACTGACACTAACACTAGCACTGACACTAACACTAACACCAGCACTGACACTAACACCAGCACTGACACTAACACTAGCACTGACACTAACACGAACACTAGTCATAACACTACCCTCAACACTAGCCAGAACACTAGCACTAACACTAACACTAACACTAGCCAGAACACTAGCACTAACACTAACACTAACACTAACACTAGCACTAACACTAGCACTAGCACTAACACTAACACTAACACTAGCACTAGCACTAACACTAACACTAACACTAGAGCTAACACTAGCACTAACACTAACACTAACACTAGCACTAGCACTAACACTAACACTAACACTAGCCAGAACACTAGCACTAACACTAACACTAACACTAGCACTAACACTAGCACTAACACTAACATTAACACTAGAGCTAACACTAGCACTAACACTAACACTAGCACTAACACTAACACTAACACTAACACTAACACTAACACTAGCACTAACACTAGCACTAACACTAGCACTAACACTAGCACTAACACTAACACTAACACTAACACTAGCACTAGCACTAGCACTAACACTAGCACTAACACTAACACTAACACTAGCACTAACACTAGCACTAACACTAACACTAACACTAACACTAACACTAACACTAACACTAACACTAACACTAACACTAGCACTAGCACTAACACTAACACTAACACTAGCATTAACACTAGAGCTAACACTAGCACTAACACTAACACTAGCACTAACACTAGCACTAGCACTAGCACTAGCACTAGCACTAGCACTAGCACTAACACTAACACTAACACTAGCACTAGCACTAGCACTAGCACTAGCACTAGCACTAGCACTAACACTAGCACTAGCACTAACACTAGCACTAACACTAACACTAACACTAACACTAACACTAGCACTAGCACTAGCACTAGCACTAGCACTAACACTAACACTAACACTAGCACTAGCACTAGCACTAGCACTAGCACTAGCACTAGCACTAACACTAACACTAACACTAACACTAACACTAACACTAACACTAACACTAGCACTAGCACTAGCACTAGCACTAGCACTAGCACTAGCACTAGCACTAGCACTAGCACTAACACTAACACTAGCACTAACACTAACACTAACACTAACACTAACACTAACACTAACACTAACACTAACACTAACACTAACACTAACACTAACACTAACACTAACACTAACACTAACACTAGCACTAGCACTAGCACTAGCACTAGCACTAGCAATGACAATGACAACAACACAAAGAGATGTTTTTAAGCAGCCAGCCTCGTCTCGTACGAAAAGTCAAAATCCTTACAATAGACCTAAGTCAGGAGTCAAGTCACTTTCTTTAGCACAACAATAGAGACTCTTGTGCGTTAAAATCGCAAAACTACAAGTCAATTCATCTCATACAACATGTTACGCAAGTCAAAGTCAACCCACAGCGATCAGATTTTCATACAGAGATATTAGTTATTAAGATGTTTATAGTCTATTGATTGATTCCAATGTACATATATTTCAACAAATGATTTCAATTTAATTGCCAGACATTTTTAAAAGTGGACGGCTATTCCATAAAAGGTAAAGATCTGGAATACGCAAAAATCTCGAGCTGCACTTGGCTATCACCTCTAGCAACTCTTACGTTTTTTTGCGCTGTCCAAACTTCCCGCGCGCACACATCACTCAATAGAGAATTCCAAATCATGAACCATTTCTTTAGTCTGAGACACTTTCCTCTTTGGAAGACTAAACTAGTCCAACAACCTCTTAAACTAATCACTTGTGTGGCCCAAAATAAGAATGAAATTCGGGTTCATTTACGACCTTGCGTTGTCCAATACAAAGTCACAAACTAACTGTTTTCCAATCCATCTAAAACTACTAAAGCGTAACACATCGTCTAGCTACAGTTGCTGCAGTTCGTAACATTTAACTTTCCACATTTGTACCTGTATATTATCTGTAGTGAGTGAAGGTATCCAATGGCTGACGCTATTTCCGCAGCGTAAAACTTTGCTCTAACATAAAAGAGATTATGAAAGTTAAATTACAAGGGCTGAAAAGGTTTCTGCAAAAGAACACTGAACATGTTAACAGGAAATACCTTGACTCGGGAAAATATCTCTCCTTTTGGAGGTGGAAAAATAACTGAAAAAGCAAACAGATAAAACTAAAATTAACGACTAAAGTGTTTTTAAACCACATGCTCATTATAGACTAAATAATCATACCTATCTATACCAGACGCAATATATTTTTTCGTAACCTGTTCAACTCGGACGCAGTGAAATCGTTGTCTTGTGAAATACAGTTATATACGATCTAATCCTAACCCTAACCCATATCTTAACAAGGTTTAAGAAGAAAAAACAACAACCGAAAAATAGAAAAATCAAGATCAAGCACTCGGTTGGATTAGATCACAGGGTTTCCGCACAAAGGCGTCTAGTACCAACACCCCTACACTATGGCAAATATCACACCTAGAATAGTGTAATAACTAAATGCAATTTGATGTTTGACCTACTTTGAACAGGTTACGAAAAAAAATTTAACATATCGAATATCCTTAAAACTTAATGAACAAAGCGAAAGGACATGGTCAGCGGTGTACATGTGAAACAATCCCCTGAGTGTACGGATTTATGGAAGTTACCCCGATGAAAATACAAATCTTTCTATGATTCCAAATTCTACTTGAAAACCTTGTCTTGAAATTGAAAAAGGTACATGGTATTATACGTAAGTACATGAGGCATGATACGTAGTCGACTCTGTGGCACACGTAAGAGAAAATATCTGACTTGCACAATGACCTTCTCAGACTAATTCTGATGCTGTCAGTTGTAGTGCCAGTCCCTGGAGGTGAAATCGGATTTGTTCAAAGTTTATTAAGACCCGTTTATACTTCGTCTAACCATTTTTGATACGATTTTTGATGCGATTTGTTACAGCACACTTGACGGGACATGTCCTCACTCAGGAAGAACAACACGGAGAAGTCAAGACTGAAAACCTACACAGATGACAACCAATTTTTCAAAAGGTTATTTGTAGAAACTGTACATAACATCTCTTCAAAAATCGAACAACAATATCGTAAAAACGAGTCATCCATATTGCAGTGAAATCGCCAGTAATGTGAAGAAAGCGATTCTAAATTACAGTCAGGTGACTCAGGTCGGCGATACATTGCACCAAAATCCTGGCCGGAATCGCTGGAAAAACTACCAGTGTAATTATTTTTGACAATCTAAGGGCCAATTCTACACGGATACGACTGTCGTATATGATTGTTCATTTTGATGTATCCGATTCAGTCATTAGAGTCTTCAGGACCAACCGCAACATTTGCGAGCAAATAGCAAGCAGGAATTGTGCTTTTATGACTTAATCGTATACGTCTTAACAAACATTTTCGATGACATACCAACCTCGCCTCCGTTTACATAATCCAAAACAAAATAGAGTTTGTCGTGTGTTTGGAAAGAGTAGTGCAGACCCTACAAAAGGAAGACGCAATCGATTACAAAATGCTTGTTTGTAAAAGTTTGATGGCGATGTTCACCTCAAAACACGTTTCTTAAGCTGTAGTCCAGCAAAAAATGTTATACTTAATTTGTTTTCTTCCGTTCGAACATGGAGTTGTGAGCCCGCTATGTCAAACAGAGAATAACAAGCAACGATGGTTCACTCAAGTACATTACTGGACAATGTCGTGTCGCTACTGCAAGTAATATTCTGTTCATGTGCTGTCTCGCTTCGTCATGTTTGCCACAGTTAACTTGACATTTACGGGTATTTACAAACTATTAATAAGTAATCAAATTAAAAAACTATTACTGAACTCAGTTATCAGCAAATATCGTCATCTGTCTACGTCTTGCAAATGAATTAGTGCTTTTTACGATTTTTTTCACAACTTCGTTCGCCATTTATTAATTGCACCGCCGACAAACTCAACCCTACTTTAAGGTGGCTCCCAACAGTTCGTATTTTTAAACGCTGTTACTGTTAGTAGTTCTACCTGCATTTATGACATTTCTATTCGCGACGTATGACATGTTACTGTTATTTGCGGACATGAGAAAATCCTCAAAATAAGTACGGCTAATTTAACATCTTCAGGTCCATACCCGGATTTTGGTATTTGTAGTTAACGCTAGACAATTTTACTCTTCAAGGGGTGACCTTTTAAACAGGAAAGGGTTAAAAACTTTCCCCCTAAATTTTTAAGGTCCATACCCAACTTTAGTATAAAAGGAATGTAATCAACTGAGGCCAAGTTACTACTGTTTCAAATAATTCTCTTATTAGAACTGTGTAAGCTTTCTGCTGAAGGACAACTTTGTACGTTTAACCAACTTTGTTATTTTACTTTGGTTAACGCCAGACGATTTTATTCGTCAAGGGGAGATATCTTGGACAGGAAGGGGCTAAAGTAGATCTACCCCTCTCTTTTATCGTAGTAATTGGTTACCGTTGAATATTAAGGGCCGTTTACACGTGGGTTTTTGCACGTTGCGATTGTCATCCTAGTGTATGTAATAATCTCATGATAGTCTATGCCGCAAGATATCCGCTTATGATTGGCTCGAGTTTGTCCTCAACACTCTGGTCAGAAAAACACATGCTCCAAGATGTCAATTTCAAGGCATAAAAAATCACGTGATTGTCATACTGGTGTATGTAATAAACTCAAGATGGTCTATGCAGCAAGATATCTACTTATGATTCGCTGTAGTTTGTCCTCGACGCTCTCATCAGTTAAACATATACTTTAAGATGTGAATCGAAGGGACCAAATCACCCGACTAAACAGCCCTTTACGACTAAAAAATGGTTATATTCACGCCAAGAACCTACCACCAAGAAGGGATGGGACACATTCTTCAACAATACGTTTCGCTCGGCCATGATATGTTTTGCCTGAAAAGTAAGAAAATCAGATTAGGGCCGTTTCATGCGTCGCACAATCATCTCATTTAATTCAGACAAATTTAATTCAGTCGGTTTAATGCGACGGTTATGCGACGTATGAAACAAATTAAATTCGTCAGAGACGTTTTATCCGCCATCATCGGACGGATACAACGTCTGAAATGCGTCTTGGTTTCAGACGTCTTACCGTCGTATCGAATTAAATGTATCAATTATGATAATATACGTTTTTTTAGCCCGTGATCAAATGTTACGTTCTTTGTCATGAGCACTGATTGTTATGAACTTTTGGAAAATGATTAAATTCGTCGTATGAAACGAACACGCATTTACGTCGACGAATTGACGAAGCTAATGTGAATTAAATTCATCGTGTGAAATGAACACGCATTTAAGTCGACCAGCTGACGAAGCTAATATGAATAAAATTCGCCTGAATTAAATGAGACAACTGTGCAACGTTTGGAACGGCCCTTAGACGTTCATAATTCGGCCCATGAGCGACACGAGTTAGTTGTTACCGAAAAGGGAATAATCTCGCCTTCGATTACTTCGTTGATGCCACATGTAGCCATCTCATGTAAGGTCGTCTCGGTTTTCCGGGCCTTTGTTTTATGACAACTGCAGAGCGTACCCAGAATTTTGAGAAAAGGAGCGCAATATTTTGTCCCAAGTTCATTCCACGATGTGGCGTTTTAGTGGATGAACTTGAAATTCTTCAACTTACTTTTTCTTTTCTGAGTTGTTTGTACCGATTCTCTTCGAAAATAATCATCAATCTTCTTGATAATCGACATGTTTAATAATGCTTGTGTTTTGTAACCAAGCACAAAAGTCATAAGACAGCTATAATAAAAAAGGGGGAGACAAGCGTCCGTTGGGCTTGTGATTTGCAACCAAGCATTGAAGTCACAAGACAACTATAATAGAAAAGGGGAGGTCATGCGTCCGGTGCGCTCCCGCCATAATATCCCCTGTACTAAACGTAGTTAAAACAACCTACTCCTGCGTTTCAAACGGTCCGGAATTTTACCTGAACAAGACGCTAAAATGACAATTTTTGTATAGCACTACGCTTGGGATTATCTCCCTGACTATTGACTATTGCCTATTACGTTGAATTCAATGAAATAATTTCTAGCGTACCTCATTTCGTTTTCTTATGGCTGCTTTGGTTAATACTTTAATGGCATAAACTCTGTCTTCTTGTTTATGTTTTGCTAAGAACACCTAAAAACAATACTAAACGCATTCAAGTCTTGCAGTCAAGGACATCGAGTAGTCAAGAAAACTTGCAATACATAAAACAAAAAAGAAAACAACAAACATTTCAAATAATCAAATGTACATACACTTTCACACGCATTGGCTCGCATAATTTTCCCGCCAAACGCTGCCTTGTTTGCCCACTGAGCTCTCAAAAATGACCAGCGGCAAGGTGAGTCTGCTAAACTGCAGCCTAGCCTACATTAGCCATTTAATTATTTTGAATACAAATCGCATCGACTAAAGACGGGTAAGTCATCGTCCACACGAGTTTTCGATTACAACTTAAGGCGTCAGTAAAGCAATCAATCTGTTTTCAGCAATGAAAAGAATCGGGAAAGAGTATTAATTTGTGCGCAGCAACGCAAGGCAGCGACAAATATACGCCATGATCCCTTCACCGTTGATATTTAAAATTACCTTTCCGAAGCTCCCTTTTCCAATCACTTTGAGAAAATCAAAATCGCTTGGTTTTGCCCTGAATACAAAAAATGCACATATGAGTAATGAGTAGATATATTCAACAACAATTATCATAATGGAGTGTGGTGTTGAGGACAGTTTCACGAGAGTTCCCTCGTTGACATGACCAACGAGGCTTGCCCTCTTAGTAACCGCGTAGCCTAAAATTTTCGCGGGAGTTCAATTTCATGGATTACCGACTTTTCGGGTTTCGCGGCAATAAATTCTTGCAAATTTGGACTCCAGATTTTGCCATTAGGAACAGATTTTCGCTGATTTACATTAAGTTCGCCTCCGATGTTTCACATACGGTACTTGTATATGACAGAGGATTCGACATTGTTTTGTTTATTTTACGAACTCACTATACTAATCATCCACACGAGTTTTCGATTACAACTTAAGGCGTCAGTAAAGCAATTAGAGCTTCTCATTCGCGCCAAGAACAAATTCTGGCGTCGAGCGGTGCCGTGATGTCATAACTGTGTTTGCATAGCCTGATATTAATACGGTGACTGAACAATCACTTCGTGCGTAATAGGACACTAACTTACTTTATAAATAGGAAATACTATTATTATCATTATCATAAGTTCCCATCCGATGTTTCACGAACGGTAGTTGCATATAACAAACAAAGGATTTGACATTGTTTTGTTTATTTCACCAGTTTACTGTACTAATAACTCGAGTCTTCTATTACAACTTCAGGCTATGGCATAGACAATTTTTTACGATGCAGTTATAAAGATCTTAATGCTGTTTGTAGTTGTTTGAATTCGAAATTCAGTTAATCTTGAAAAAAATGGAAGGAACTTTGGCGGAATTTTTTTCGTCGGAGTTTATTTTTACAAGATCTTATTTTTATAGATCGTATGAAAATCCGTAAAATTCGGTAAAACTTATATCTCGCGAAAAATTTCACGCCATGTAGATCTTACAAAAATCCACAAGATTCCTTAAAATTTCATGCCACACGGTACCAACTAAGATGCTCATTTCCATTATATCATACTATTGATTCCAGCCACTGATTAGTCAAAAACGTGAGGCCAAAAGTTACCGAAAGGACGACTGTAGGGCGATTTTTCAGTACATTATAAGCCTTCCGTGGACTTAAGTTTCAGATGTCCCCAAGACATTTTATCCTAGCGTCAGTAAGACTTTTATGATAAATATAAAACAGCACCAACTAGGGAAATGTACTGAATTTAGAAAAAGCAAATCAATTCCACTGCTTCAAGCGTTTCAAGCTTCCAAGTTCTTTAAAAACTCCCATAAAATAAAATTTAAAAAATCACGTAAAATTAATACTGATAATATAAAATTGATCACAGATTGCCTTTCCATATTCTACAGCTCAAATAAACAAATATGACACCAAATTTTATTCAAAAGAAATCACTAACATTTTGTTTCACAATGCTTGTACTCAAAGTATAAAATTGTACAGGAGAATAACACTCTTTCGATATACATACCTCGGATTGATTGTGCCACCCAAATCCATTCTTTCCAAATCTCTCGGCTAAATAGAGAACGTGTATCAGCACAGATCGAGTATATAAGTATAAGGGTACAGTACATATAATTCAATATAACTTCGTTTGAGTTTGCCCTCTCAAGAATACAACCTTTTAGTGGAGATGTTTGATATACTTTTGATAGTGACGTTAACAACCAGTGATTAAACTATATTAGTATAATTACAAAGGTGAATATCGACAACCCCGCGTGGTGATTGGCCTGAAAAGTACGTCATAAATCTCGAGAATGACCTACAGGTGAATATAACAGTGAAGGCTCAGAAGCAAGATGGCGGCTACCTTCATAAATGTTATCGAGGAGATTTTAAAAGTGCTGGTTCACTACTTTCTTTCAAATAATCACCTGTGTTATTACACTAAAACAACTATTCGCCTCAGGCTCGGTGAATATTATTCCACAATATTCACTGAGTCCGAGGCGAATAATCTCCCTTAACGACCGCGCTCTAAGTTAACAACTACTTAATATCAACCATTCACTGAACACGCTAACTAATCTGATCGTCTGACTAAAAAAACGGTAATCTACATCAGCTCACCGGGGGTTCTGAATTCTCGTGGTGCACGCCATTTGCCTCATTTTCATCTTCCTCGTAGACGTTGGCTTTCCGCGGGTTGTCGATTAATAGGAATTCTCTGACGGTGGGGCTATAAAAATTATGAAAATAAATAAATGAGTGTATAAATAAATAAATAAATATATAAATAAATAAATTAATTAATTAATATATAAATAAGTAAATAAATAAATATAACTAAATATATAAATAAACAAACATATAAATATACGAATACATAAATATATAAATAAATTAATTAATATACATATAAATAAATAAACAAACAGACAAACAGACAAAGAAAACAAGTAAATAAAAACATGGACTGTTATTGCTACAGCAATACCAATATTTCGCTCCTGCACTATAGCTAAAGTTGTTTCCATGTCTAAGTCTAACACCGATCTAACGTAATACCTTTACACCACCTTTGGACAGATAATATTTTATTCCTTTACACTGCATAGTATTAAGCGAGTTTTGGAAATCGATGTGAAATACGCTTATTTATTGAACTTAGACCAAATGGTGTAACCTGTGTTCATTAGTAACGCTCGCTTATCCTTCCCTCTTTTTTGTCCTTCTAGTTCTTGTTCTTGTTCTTCTCTTTTTTTTTCCATTTTTTTTTCAAGCTCAAAACAATATCCCTCGGAAAACATTTGACCGTCAACTATCTGCGATAGAACTTTGAGTCATTATTTATGTAGATTCTAAAGAAAACGTATTAAACAAGTAAATATAAACTGCGCACATACTACCTGGATAGAGTTCGTGTACTCTACACGGGCTAGCGGTTTACCATTTACTTCTTAGATTTACCGCTTACAGTTAGTTTTCAAAAAAGTTAAACGAAAAGTTGCTGTAACAAAATAACTGCTTCAAGAAATTGCTGGTATTTTTGCTTGATCTTTGACGGAAGAGGACCTTATTAGAAAATATTTGCCAATGAACTAGAAAGTTAAGTGCAAGTCTTGCTGGGTTTCAATTAAATTCGCCTTCAGGCTGTAGAATAGCGACTGGGATTGCATGAACGGAACGTCGCCTACAATATGAAACACAGTTACTGCGCAGCGAACATCGCAGTCACAGGTCAGTACCAGGCATTGAACTCTAAAAAGACTGGAACGATACCTGCAAACTGTACTTTGAAGCCGACATGGAGGCTGACATGTAGACAGTGAATTCAAATTCCATATCTGGAATGCTAACTCTCAGTCATTTGGTCGGGCAAAAAGTGAAGCCAAGATGACCGCTCAAGGAGGGAAATTTTGTACGTCAGTTTTTGTCCTCTTTGCGTACTTGTACGTCACTTCCAGTCCTTTGCACAACTTTAATCTTTAGTTTTTGTTTGGTTCGGCTTCGTTCACATTCCCAAACATGGAAAAAGTGTTCAGACGAAATACTACTTGACCAATTTCACATGATCGAGTATTTAAAAAGATTCATTATTGCCATGTGTGGCCTAAGAAGTGTACTAAATTGTCTGAAGATGGTAAACTAACGGTAAAAAAGGACGTGCATTTAATAGTTTCTTCAAGTAGTTTTTCGGGACCGTTTTATCAGGCTTCTCGTGAGTTTAGTAATTTATTTTCGTGAGAATATAACCTGTAACGCGGTTTGATTTTGTCGAAACATATTTGAAATTCTTAAATTCATTTCTATCTTTTGAAGACATGTTTTGTGTATTTCCAAAGAAAACTCTTCAGAAAATGTAAAAAGTCGCGTGAGAGACTAAAACTGACGTACAAGCCCGCGTAGGGGACTGAAACTGACGTACAAAATTGGCTTCCATCGGCGGCCATCTTGGCTTCACTTTTCATTGGCCAGTTAGCATTCCAGGTATGGAAATTGAGTTCACTGCACGTAGGTCAATTTGCAGGCCATCCCAGTCCCTTACGCGATAAAACGCGTAACCTCTTGCAAAAAACATAACATAAATTTCGGATTTTTTGACAGTTTTCTTTTTTATCCTTAGTAGGTAGAGGACAATGTCGATAGATCTGCATATCTGTCATAATTAGCAGTCAATGAAAAGTTTAGGCTCAGTACAAATTTTTCCCACGTGTGTTTTTGACCCATATTACTGCCCCCATTTCAGCTTCATTCAATCGTGAGGCCTGGTACGAGATATCGTTCCAGTCTTTTTAGTGTTCAATGGTACCAGGATGTACCCGAATCACGGGATCTTTCGTCAATCCTTGTAAACGTTATCGGCCGCAAAACATCAAATTAGGGATCTCAAGATCTGCGACAGAAAATTCAATACAGTCTTCATAAAAAACAGTAAGAATGAATAATTTTTATTCTTCAGACCATTCTCTCCACCGCAGTCGTTCTGCATGAACGTCACCCAAACCATTTTCGCGTCTCAAGGAAGACGCCATCTCGCGGAGTCAAAAAAATCTGTCATGTAAGATTGAATTCAACCCGAGACTACTGTCGTGTTAGGAGAACTGTAGCGTTTTAAGAATCATAAAACAAGCCTCAAAACATCAAGAACGGTGCTCACTAAACCGTGGTTTCTTTAAATGCCGAAATTTTAAAGAACGTCGCAGTTCAAGTTGACGTTGTAGATCTTAAGGTCCCAATTACAGTATGTCTCTTCAACGTTAGTAAGAGCAAAACTCACGATGGAACGGAGAGAGTTGTTTCTTACAGGACGCCGAATCCTGAAGGAAGACGACTACTATTACAACAGCACTAGTTGTTTCTGTTATTGTGTCAATAATATACAACAACACCTATTTAAAACGAAGTACCAGCAAAATGAAGTATCGATTGGGCCTCTGCTTTGACACAAAATTATTCCTGCCCGACTTGTATTAGAAAAATCACGTTTTAATATACCGCGAAAAATCTCACGCGACCGTTACCAATAAAATATATGAATTTAGTAACTAATTCATATTCCATTTTAATGATACTCACTTATCCACTATATGAGGCAACGCCAGTATTTTCGTCACAAAATCATTCAAACCTTCTCTTCTTGCACGTATGAATTCTTCAAGGCAAAGAAAAAAAAAAAAGATTTAGAAAAAAAAAGAGAAAAATCGAGGGAAAAAAAAAATGGGTTAGTGCGCGTATATTTTTGAAAACGTTGTGTCAGCGACTCATAAGGTAGAGGAATTTAGCCTTATTCAATAAGCTTGTCTGTCGAAGGCGGTGTTTGAATGGCGGGCTGTCTTGGCTACGGTAAACTATGGGATATCCCGGACTATTTACCTGAAACTGATTTACACTGATCGACACGAAATGGCAGATAACCAGATGATCCACTAGGGCAACCAACGAGAAAACGTCCCAACACGATTATCGAAGGCAAGCAAAATTGAAGGTTAGATGCTGCATATTGCACATTCAATGTTGTAACGATTAAACAATTTGAAACATGTGCCCTTGCTGTGCCCACGTGACAACCAAATACATTTTGGCTACGCCATTGACTGTACATACTGTACCTGGATCAAAGTTATTTCCCAGTATTCTTTTTCCTGGCAACTTAAATTGTAATTCTGGATACTTTTTCTTTAACTGCAGAGAAAAAAATAGTGAAAACTAATAAATACCAAGGATGTACTATACTGTATATCCATTCACTAACTGTTGGACTTTCATTACCATGATAAAGAGATATGGTATGAAAAGAGTTTTAGTATCAAAAAGTGACGAAATATTATCTAAAAGTTGCTAGGGCAACATTACCCTTCAAAATGGCTGCCAATTACCACTTGACCTAATCCATCCTGAAAAATTTTAAAGTGCAGAATTCTTTTATAATGTCAGATTACAGTACCTGTATTTGATGAAATTTTAATGAAAGCATCAGCAAAATTGTCCCCTTTTATAAGAGAACTTAAGTTTGAAGGGATATTTAAAGCCATTATTGTTCCCGAAGTCATTGTTGCCATAGCAACAACTGAGACCCTTTTCCAAGTAACAGTACTTGATATCAAAAGCATACTTCTAACTTTCATATTATTTCTCATTCTCAAAAAAAAATATACTTAAAACCTTAAGCATGAATGAGAAAGAGCCTGAAGATATTGGTTCATCTGTAAAGTTTGCAGTAATCAAGGAAGAACTTAAACTTGTACACAAATCCTGTTTTGAGGGGAAAATTTGTAGGATTGATACTGCATTTACAGAAAGTGTTTAAAACAAAATGGTCTTGGATAGCAAAATTTAAATATATGTATGTGTATGTGTATATGTATATATATATATACATATACGTGTATATATATATATATATATATATATATATACATATATATATATATACATATACGTGTATATATATATATATATATATATATATACATATATATATATATATACACACACACACACATATATGCGGACATCGCGGACATATTTTGCGGACACCGGGGTCCAAGGATCCAAGGACCCGGTCCGCGAATTATCCGGGTCGCGAATTAGTCTGAAAACCAAATTTCAACATATCAAGACATATAATTGTCATATAATGGCCAAATACACATGAATTTTAATTCATAACCCTCCTACCTCACGTCGTGTACGACGCCATATTGGATGTTATGGTCAGAATATAGTGCCGACCGATCACATGTTTCCAACTATTTTTTTCAAAGAACAACTCATTTTTCGCAAAATATGAACTTTATTTACAACAAATCAATAAATAATGATCATTTACATGCAAATTGATACAAAAGAAAGAGTAGAAAACATCAAACAGGTTTTTGGTCAAAAAATTTGGGGTCCAAGACCCTATCGCGAATTAAGGCCTTTCGCGAATAAAGAGGGCGTGAATTAGAGGGGTTCTACAGTATATTACTTATTATAATAAACTATTACTTATATGTCTTACTTGGGTGATCAGTGGAAAACACATTCAGTAAGTTGTAACTCATCTAAAACTTTACTTTTTTAAAATTTTAAAACTGGATTTTTGACCACTCCCGCAGTGTTCATCAGAGTTGATCTCAGCTTGGCTGGAAACAATCAAGCCTCATTTATCAGCACTGACCATGTCTCTGAAGACTTGATCAATGGAGCATGTACTCAGGGGGATTCCTCGTGTTCAAGCAGGCTGAGACCCTTTCCACGGCCCTTAGTTGGGTGGTGTGCGAGATGTTGTTATAATAATAATAATAACAACAACAATAATAATAACAATAATGATAATGATAATAATAATAATAATAATAATAATAATAATTGGTTTGATTGGAACAACTGGTAAAGATGAACCGTAATGATGAGAATCTGATGAAAGCCATTAATTGTAGAACAGTACCAGTAGCTGGTTATGTCATGAATGTGTGCTCGCTGAGGAAAGGAGACATCAAAGAGCTGGATAAGATTGCGAACACGGAGCTTAGAAAAGAAGGATTTCACGAAAAGCAATCAAGTGACAAGAGACTGTACGCAAAAAGGCAAGACAGAGGAAGAGGATTGAAAAGTTTCAAAGAGGTATATGACGAGACTAAAGTGAGAGCTGCATGCTACATGGTGGTGTCGAATAGCAAGTGGATCTGAGCTTCTTGGATTGAGTGCAGAAAAGAGCAAATGTCGTTGAAGAGAGAGGCAGAGGAGGCGATGCGAAAGGTGAATAGGCAAGTCGAGTTTAACACTGGAGAGATTAAGATCAGCAACGACTGATACGACGATTGGAAAGCAGCATGGAGAAAGCTAAAGAACATCTTGAAAGAAGGACATCGTAAGAACAAAGCGGAAAGTTTCAAGGAAAAGAAGCTCCAGAGCGAAATGCCAGCCGGATTTGAGAAAGAGGACCACGTAAGGTTGAAATGCAACACCGATCCGCAAAAAACAGCGTCGATCTTCGCCTTGCAAGAGCAGGTGGTCGAGATGAGAGCATGGAAGAAAATGAAGGGACTGACAGACCAAGATAAATGCAGGCTATGTGGAGAATGCAAAGAGATTGTTCAGCATTTACTAGCAGGATGCAAAAAGCAAGCCAGATCGGAATATGTGGAAAGACATGACAACGCTTTAAAGGTACTGGCGGTGCAATGGACGATAATGAACAGACCGCTCCCAGAAGGAACGAAATGGTATATGGAATGATAAAAAAAAAAAGGGAAAGTGGTCAAGAACAACGGCAAGAAGTTATATTGGGACTGGGAACACAAGATGAGGAAGAACTGTACGGCAAGAAGACCCGATTTGACGTTAGAGGATAGCGAAAAGAAAGAGATAACGATCGTCGATGTGGCGTGCCAGAATGAGTCGAACAAGGACGAGAAAAGAGGGGAGAAAATACGAAAATATCAGCAGTTGTGCTTCGAATTACGAGAAAGACGAGAGGATTTCACTGTTAAAGTAGTGCCGTCGGTGATCGGCTGTTTGGGAGGTGGTTTAAAACGATTGAAGGAAGACACAAAGGAACTGTTTACGGATGATAAAGAACTTGAATGTACGTGTAGAGAGATGCAAAAATCTGTAGTATGGGAAAGCGAAACCATCATGAGAAAAATATTATCAGGACTGATCCGTTGACAAGAGATGCTCTTATATATTAGCTAACAAAGTGATATAGCTATTGTCCTTCCCTCCTTAACGCGGATATGTTAGAGCTTCTGATCAAGCATCAGGCCAGTTTAAAGTGGGAGAGAGGGGGAGGGGCATTGGCCAGTTATACAATATGCCCTAGGTTATAGTTTTCCTTTTTTTTTTTTTTTTTTTTGTAATTAGAGCATCATTGTATATTTGGCAGGGTTCGAATTAGCAGGTCGCAATTTGCAATTTGTGAATCGAAAGTTTTATTTTTGCGAATCCAAATTTTTCAATGACATGTATTCATACGATTCCGAGAATTTCGTGTGTGCAATGTTTCTTTTTTCTTAAAAAAAAATGCCAGAAATTCGTACGAAATATTTAAATATTCGATGCGAAGTTTAAGGGCAGCCATTTTGTTGTTGTCCCAGGCGATGAGAGGCTTACTATTTGCGTCACACGTTCCGGCGAATGCTCAGACAAATTTTCCTGCACGTGGCTGTTTGCGCTAGTTACTTGAGACATCCAACAGGCGTGTTTATTGTTTTATTACTTCGTGAACAGAATGGCAGAGTATTCTGCCGCTCTGAACACGGTAGTAAAATGGCAGTTTTAAATAGCAGTTTAAGTAAGGAAATGTTAAATTTGCGGATGCAAATTGTTTGCAAGTTGCTCGGGAAAACTTCAGTCTTCAACTTGTGATCAAAATTGCTTTGTTGCGAGGAAATATTGCAGTGTAGTCCGTAAGAAAGCACCGGTTTTGACTGTAAATGGCCTGAACGTGATTTACACGCGCCAAGTAAACAAAAAGTCGCGAATTGGAAAATAACATTTGTTAACGTTTTCAGCAGTGGAATTTGATACTTGGGGTAAACACTAATTCGAACCCTGTTTGGTTAAGTCGAGAAATAATAATAATAATAATAATAATAATAATAATAATAATAATAACAACAACAATAATAATAATAACAGTAATATATTAAATACTATATATAATTGTTGTACAGTAGATATCATAACATCACCCACTTATTACAATTGCCTTAGATTGAAAGTAAATTAATTTTCAATTAAAACCTACCTTTTCATAAAGACTGTTAAACTCGTTGTAACGTCGAAATATAAACCATGTTTTGCCACTCACCTGAACCAACACTTTGTAAACCTGTTGAGAATATACAAATGTTCAGAGATATCTGCCACTGACAAGTAAAAATTAATAGTGGGGTATTAGTCCAAGCACAGAAAATCAATCTGGTGTCCACCAGAGTATTACAATATTTGGAAGTTTAAACTAGACAATGCAAAGTCCAATTTGAAGATTTTCAAGTTGGAATGAATATCCAAATGCAATAATTATAAGGATACTTTCACCCTAATTTTTATACATTCCACTCAAGATTGACTAATAACATGTAATCCACAATTTACCCTTTTAAAAGCTGCCTTCAGTTGGTAATTTGACATGTATCTTATGGAATATTTATTTTAACAACCACACAAATACTGTCCAATCTCTTATTCTTGACTATGTCCATAATACCACTAACCCTAATTGAATATTCCAATACCATACCAGCAAAAAATTCACACCAAATGTTTAAAATTGCAAAATAATTATGGAGTTGAACAGCAATTTACAACATCTCCCCTGCCAAGCCTGAAAATAACTTTCAGAGGTGCCTGACAGAATGTCAAGTGCCAAACATTTTTGAATCGCTGTCTGACATTAAGTTTCTTGCACAAATTTTGCAAAAATATAAAGTCAATAGGTATGCAAACAAATGTGTCAACTCTGGCATTTTCCTCTACCAGAGGAGCTTCAGGGCCTAAATGTTGTCACCCACCAAAGAAATCTGTAATCTTGTTATTACTAATGATTTATTGATGGGGTAATCTGTGGATTTGGCATAACATTATTTAGTCTTTTAGAGAGAGGAATGCATAATTATTTTGCAACAATTTAACCCTTTCAGATCCATACCTGACTTTGGTATTCTACTCTGGCTAATGCTAGACAGTTTTACACGTCAAGGGAAAACCTCTTTGACAGGAAAGAGTTAAATGATGTGCAGTCCACATGTACAAAGCACGTGGACTGTGCTAAAATTACCTGGAACTGAACTCAGCCTAATTTTGCTCCCACATTCCCCAAACTAGATTGGGTCAGTAGATATGATTACTGGGTCTGATTATGATTGATAAGATACGTGAAGGAAGGTTAAGGCGGTACAGGCACTTTAGATGAGTGAAAGAGGATGACCCAGTTAAAATAGTGATGATGATGGAGGTAGGAAAAAACAAAGGGCAGCCAAAAATGAGGTGGATAGATTTGATTCGAAGGGATACACAAGAGATGAATATTAGTTTAGAAGATGCACTGGATAGTTAGTTGGAAGAGGATGATTCAAGCTACTGACCCCTGATGGGAAATGAGCCAGAAAGAAGAAATGTTTTTCAAAGGTCAATTCAGCTGCACTCACAAGATACAGTACATACTTTTTTTTGAAGACAAGTATGTCCCTGATATGAGAGTCACATAAACCTTATAATATTCTTTTTACAGCAAACAATTACTGATATCCATGTAATGTGAAGAATGATACAAAAATTCTGTTGTTTCTCTTAATTCTTTATGGATTGTTTTGTTTGAACTTGAAAAATATCACCAAAGAAAAACTCATTACTACAGTAACTCAAACTATGGATGGCAAATTTGGACCCTGTATTTTTGTAACAGTGTATCTTTTTGACTACGGCATCAATATGGCCCCAGTTTGCACTAGATCAGTGGCATTTACTCAGGGATGTTGAAACAGAAGTATTTATACTATAAAGTACATGTAGTGTAAGAGTGTGTCTCATACCTTGACAGCTTCAACTGCAGACAGGGCCACCGAGAGGTTTTGTGGGGCCCGGGACAAAATATTGATTTGGGGCCCCTGATGAAGTCATGTATGTTATAAGCCCCTGTCCTTGGGGCCCCCATCCCCCTTTTGGGCTCCAACGCTCTGAAACGCTGTTTCCCTGCATTTTGAGGGCAGTAACTATTGCTATAACCCAACTGCTGTTCGTTTGGTCACTGTCTTTAATCTTCGTTACGTCAAAAATGTAAAGCTCAAACATTTTAGGGGGTCCCCTCACCAGTAGGGGGCCTGGGGCAAGTTGCCCTTCCTGCCCCCCCCCCCTCTCGGCAGCCCTGGCTGCAGACTTAACTCCTATATATCTTTTAAAAAATAAACCTGTCTGTACATGTAAGTATGAAATACTACAAATTTTTATTGACAGGAGGAAAACAAGGCTTATACTGTAATACTGTACAACAGAATTGACAAGACACTGTAGAAGATTGCCAGTAAACATGAAAAGTTTTGCCTGAACTGACACGTGTATAATTATGGTCACTTTGCTCATCCCTTTTTTGCATCCCTAGTGCAAAAGGTAATGTTTAAGTGAAACTTAACCATTGACACTCGTTCCTTTTGATGAAAAATTGAGCAAGTATTGAGAACTTGATAATTGAGTAATTGAGTAACAAATATCAAGAAATGAGGATCAGTTATGAGTGGTGTATCTTAAAACTACATGATGAATAACAAGCACTGAATATGTACTAAAAATTAATTACATATTCTCAAAAACATCACATAAATGTCTCCTAAACTCATTGACAGCATAATAAGTAAACTGGAACAGAGTGAATGATCACTTGCTCAATCCTTGCTTGAACTCAAAACTTGCTCAACTCTTGATGTTATGTTTCATTTGAGCAGTACTGTACTCAGAAGAACAAAGTGAAAAACACAGAAAATTGCAGTTAATATTGTCTCAGTTTTGGTTGAACAATATTGCATCAAGACTGTCAATACAATAAAATTTTAGTAAGCCTATGATATTTCCCATGTTGAGCTAACATGGGATCTACATACTGTACTGTACCAATCAAAATCTCTGGTAAGATAATTAGTTTACATAAAGTAAAAAAACAATACATGTACAATACACATAAAAAGTTAACATATAAAATAAAATAATAATTAACATTTGGTAAAATTTTCATTGACTCATTAAGGGCCATGTCCCCTGTTCTGATGAATAAAATCATCTGGTGTTAGCCTCAATAAAATTCATAATGGAATCCTTCTCTGTGAATGGGTTGGGCTAAATAAGTAAAATATTTAATTTACTATGTCTTGGTAAACCATTTTGGGCTTCACTGTAAATGCTTTTGTTACTGCAACTCCGTTACCTTAGAAATTAAATTGATATGTATTTATTAACATTTCCAAACTTGACACAAACTAGCAACATTAATGTACACCTTTTCCATTGTTTTCATGGCACTATTATGTGATCATACCTTAACACTGTGATACAACAAAACCTTTAGTTAATTTAATAAATCTTTTATCTTATTTATTTTTAGTAATGGCTTTGTTTTGTGTTCAAAGCTGGGCACTAATATTTGTCTAATGATTAAGATTCCCACCTGGTTCCTCACTTGAAATAATTTTGAAACAAAGATTCAGTACTGGTGCATGTATTAAACTGCAAAGAGTTGAAATAAAACAAACATTTGGTAAAAAGAGTCCCATTTCATTACAAAATTAAACTAGCAGGAGGTTTCATTTGGTAGAGACAAGTAGACTAAGTATAAAAGCTTTACAGATTTGGATCAGCCTTCAGAAGGTATTTGTGTGTTTAATGTTAATTTCAGGGTTACAACAAGTCAACCCAAGTTGAAGTTTAGTCATTGAGGGGTCAAGTCACAACTCCTGTCAAGTTAAGTGTCTGATTGAGTCAAGTTGAGCCAAGTCAATGGCCTGGGTAGATTGAGTCAAGTAGAGTCGTACAACTTGATCAATTCTGGTTGAGTCAGGTTATAAAGTTGACATTGGCCCTAAGATATATGTTGTGGAGACTAAAAGGAGTAAAATCTTCTGGTGATACCTGGAGTAAAACTATCTGCCATTAGCTAAAATAAAAGAGCAAAAATCAGATAGGAATACAAAAGAATTAATGGTGGAACTCAACAATTGCTCACTGTTGTGATCAATTTGATTCAAAAGCCTGGCCAGAGTCAAGTTGTACAACTCGATTGGAATCTAGTAGACTCACTCTGGTGATAAAGTTGCCTTTTAGTCTATAGTAAGATATAAGTGGTCAGGAGAGTATGAGTAAAATTGCCCTGACAGCCTCAGTAAAATTGTCTGCATTTGACAGAGTAAAATCATAAAAACTGAGTACAGACCACTGAAACTTCATTGCCATACTCAGAAATCACTCAGTGATGAAGTCAAGTCAGAATCACATTCAATCATTTATGGCAGTGATTCACCGAGTTGAGTACAAGTCAAGTTATTTGGGGTAACCAATTAAGTGGTGTCGTTTTTTGCAAAGGACTGGAGTCAAGTCAAATCTCAAAAAATTCTGCCATTGCAGCTGGAGTTGACTTGAGTTTGAGTTGATGATTGGAGTCATTACCGTATAACACTCAGTCTAGTTCAAGTCATCAAAATATCTTAAATTGGACCCAAGTTACACTGTTGTTGAGACTGTAAGGCCTAATGGTAAACATTCAATGAGAATCATGGCTAACAACAACTTTAACTGTACCCTATTGTGTCTACTTTAATAAAATTATCAGCAGGTACAAAATACACCAAGTTCTGAAAGATACTTCAAATCTTGGATGACTGCATAAGAGCTACCTTAACCAAAAAATTCACTGATAAATTGTCTGATTGTGATACCCATTATGAAACTTTGTTTACCAGGGCTTCATCTAATTTCTTTGAATGTAACAGCCAAAATGTCTGGCAGTTTCATTCTGGGCTAGAAAAAATGTCTGGGGGGCAAATTAGAGTATCCTCCATGGGAAAGGGGAGATGGAAGGAGCATCGACTGTTTTTCTTAATATCTTTTTAGATATGTGTAGAAGTAATTTTTCAGGACCAACCACTGATAGAAAGCTCTTTACATTTAGATATATTGCAAAGAGATTCTCCCTGAAAACAACAAAGCAGTTGGTAGTAGACAGTAGACATAAGCCAAAGAGAAATCAGCTCATAAAATAATGAAGTGAATCATGCTCTAAATTCCTCATAAAGATAAGTTACACAAAAGGTTTACTATATTGTAAGACTGCTGCCAAGAAATCTCCTCAAAAAATATTGTCCGACTCTTACATCAGCTCTGGTTTACCCAATGTGAATTTCATCTAACTGTACCTCTCCCCATCCAATTTATGTTGCTGATATTTGCAAGCATTTGAAAAATGCCAAACTTACTTATTTCAATAAGTCTGAATGAGTCACAGTATTAGCATGACTTGTAAATAAAATACAAAAAAAATTCACTAGTTTCAGTTTTATTTTTGTGGTCACCTTACAACAGTATTTAGTATCTTTATTTTAACAACCTAGGAAATATCATTTTAATACTTTTTAATTACCCTGAGGATGATTCTGAAATAGAATTAAAATGTTCCTCAGCAAACAGCCAGAAGACCAAGTTAAGCTGTAAACAAAAACCAGACACTGGCCTTATGTCTAGCCTTTATGTCTAAATGTCCAATTTTGAGTCTACCAATTCTAACATGGTAATGTGCAGGTTAGAACAACAAATGAAATATAAAAAAGAAAGTATGGAAAAATTGAAGGAAAGAAAAAAATGTGCATTGAAGCGAAATATTCTGTTGCTTTTGTAAGCCAAAAACAACGCCAAGAGTACTTAAGTCGTATTTTACACTTAACAACATCCCAAAACATCAGGTAAACAACAGCTTGTGTTCATTCGAGTGCTTACTGAATACATTAATGATAAGCTGAGAAAAAAACAAGTTGAAAAACAACAACGAGATAGGAAGAATTTTCAGCGATCCTTCCACAAGTTCTCAGCATCACAGGGACTATCCTTCAGTAACTGAATGACCGGACAGATACATCTGCGTTTTAAGGTGAATTCGGTTATTTAAGTCAAATCTCAGCGTAAGCCATCGTTTATCGCATTTTAGATTCTACTGAAGGAAGAGACAAACACCAAGTCAGGCGATCATACGTACTGTCCAACAACACACACAGTAATCCGGGCAGCCTTGACGCTTCAAAACCTTCCTAATGTCTGAAGACATGATCCTGTTAACTAGTCAGTTGGCTAATTGAACAGCACCTAGTTTAGTGCTGATTTGGCCTTGAAAAACATCTAAATAAAATGTACCGGACTAAGAGAAAAATTCATTGCAAAACACACACAATAAAGGAGGAACGATTTGTTCGATACTTTCACTCCAATTCCGCCCTTGTTATTCACACAGGTTCAAGACAAGGAGAAGGAGATACTTAAAAATCAGAATAATTCTCAACTTAAAGCTCAGCATCAAAAAGCCTTCCAAATTAATTCAAAGTTTGAAAGTCATGTAGTAAACGCTCATTAACGAAGCACATCTGAAGAGTAGAAGTACTGCACTGTTAAATATTTCTCTAGAAGAACTTTTGATCGGACAGATGTGAGCCGAAACGAGTGCACCGTTCAGAAACTTAACCATTCAATTCTTTCAGTTTTATAGCTGTAAAGAAGGTACATTAAATCTTGCGTAATGCATAAACTTGATCGAAAACGAACAGACGCTAACGATGACCTTAGACAGAGGTCCATTCAACGAGAATTGCCTGAAGAGTGAAGGACTGTTAACAAAGGCATTTTACCGGGTGTAGCACTTACTGTGAATTTCTTTGACTTTTCTGAACTCAAAGTTTCCGAATCGGGAACGCTTACACCAATAGAGTTTGCAGACATAGGGACGATATTTGAGCAGTAGTGTCGCGTTTTGGAACACACAGACGTCCTCCGTTGCTTGGAGCTGAGATATTTAGTCGTTCGAAGGCTCTTCAAGAAGTATTACAATTGAATATATGATATTCCAAGACTCGTCTGTGCAACCACGTAGGAGTAAAGTGCTCAAGTCAATGAATCTGCAAAGATATTTCCTGGGAAATATCCCCCTATACGTCAAATATCCAACCAAACCTTCGCCCACAACCCATAGTACAATTTTCCACCGAATACTAAGGTGCTTAATGAGAAGATTAGTTTCGATCAGGATAACGCCTTGAGATCGAGGAATTACTTCATAAACTTTTAACCGTTTACAACGTTAGAATTCACCTGACTTAACATACTAAAGATATTAAGCTGATTTAAACTATTTCAAACGTAAATTAAAGTCTAACATACATTTTTTGGACCAGAACACTACATTTTTCCGGAGTTGTTTACCAAAAACGCTCCGATGATTAAACTGGTTACTCCTTCAACTATGAAATCGAGCATTCAACTTCCGGGTTGCCGGTTTCCTGTTGTGCAAGCTAAATATTCTCCAGCCTATCTACAATTTTGTTATGGAAGGGTTTCTACTTTCCTGGTCTTTAACTAAGCTGCCAAAAGAAGCTATTTTAAATTTTATTGAAATTGTAGAATCCAAATATACGATCTGAAGGTTTTGGTACAATAAAAATGTCAATATCAAAATGACTCGCCAAAATTTTTTACGACATTACGCTTTGTCGAAGAACTTTTGATAGTTCTCCTTTTAATAAGATCAAGCAGGTCTACAAATACATTACATTGTTCAAAAAGAAATTTAAGAAATCTTCTCCATTCTTGGTTAATTAATCCAAAATCAATAAGTCAAACTGGCCAAGCTCTCATTAAAAATAAAATGCTGCGTCAGAAATGGAATTAGAGTGCTGTGTCAGGAAAGTAAAATAGCGTCTAAAAAGCTGATGAAGCGCCGAAATTAATCGAAATGAGAATAAAAAGAGCCACTCCTGATGAAAAGTCTTCGCACGAGACGTGACCTTTTCGTTCGTTTTTTTCGCTTCTTCATCAACTAGTCAGCTTTTTAACAGGTACCATTTAGCATGCACGATGATGAAAATAGGTAATTATTTGCCATGACGTTTCATCGTTACGAGAGCGCACACTATAGCCGATAAAATAATCAAAAGCCAGCGGAATGAAGACTAAAACGGTGAATAGGCTGTAGGAGTCTGTTTATAATGGGTGGCGAGCCGACAACGGGGGATAACCCTGTAATTGAATCTCACTAATAGGCTATTTTTGTTATCATGTTTTCGTTCGTCCATGTGGACAAGCAGGCCAGCCCGGTAGATGAGACCTCACTCCCGATATGGCGTGTTCTTGGAAAGCGGTTAGAAAATTTTCATGTAAACACTTATCGGCGGCGTCGACCACTTACAGGATGAGTTCTTTCAAAGTGCGCATGTGAGGAGAGTTTTTATGGTTGCTTTCGAATTCAAAACATTCCGGCAGGCTGGATAAATTTCGCTGATAAAAGCGTGCCAGGCTTGCGCTAGACTAGTTTGCCTCCCACGTAGACTGACCCTGAGAATTGAATAAATAACGTAGACCCAGCTACAATGAGACATACTATATATGGCAGCATGTGTTCTTGTCTTCCAAAAATTATTCGCGAAATTTTGAACATTTGCATAACTGAGGTTGTTTAGGAGCAAAAATAGTTTCACTTTTAGGGAGCTGTTGCTCTGTGGCTCGGCCATGGATCTCGCTCAGCGGTTTGTAGTCATAAGTAATTTTGAAATAAATACGAAACAGCAATTTATTTCACTGAGAAGACACGAACGTCGATTGGCCAGGATTTGGGTATTTTCAATTTGCCAACAATAAGTCTTGGCCGAAGTGTCCGAATTGGCCAACGTGACAACAGCCCGAACGGCCAATTCTCCGTGAATGAGAATAAAAATTTTTAGTATCTATATATGCTATGAAGGTTGCTTTGCAAGGTTGTTTACGTTCGGTTCAGAAGTGACATAGGTCGTTTGTCAAGAGGTGTGAATATGAGTACACCTGCCTCGCATCCGCAAGCTTCCTTATCAAATTCATAGACGTTTGTGTAAACAAGACAGTGTAGTTAAAGGGCCACTTACGTGTCGTGAAGTAAGACTCGACTTCTGTGCGACGCGGCTTAAGTAAACCCGAAGGGATCGTACTAATGCGATTAAAACGATTTCTTCTTTTTTTACCTGACCTCTTCGGAATGATTGTTCGTTCTTCGCGGCGTATGCCTCCATTTAGCGAGCGAATAGTTGGCAGGTATTGTGTTCGTAAGGGCCTATTTAGGTGATGCGATTGTGTACGATTGTTCGTTCTGGGGTATGTAATGTTGTCTTGAAGGCAGACGTCCTGCTTTCGATTCGCTCACCAATGTAGCAAGACGTCCGGTAGACAATAGTGAGTTAATTGGATATATCAGAACGAGCAGTCGTATACGACAATCCTATCGAGTAATTTGGGTCCTACGAGTTAATTGTGTACGCCACGTGAAGAATCGTGTGCGACAATCGTATCGTGGAGATATAGGGGCCATGCACAACCCGCATAAAAGACGAGCGGCGGGAGCAGCATAAATGGCCCTAATGATGTCGAGTAGGTCGTGAAAAACGTAAAACGCCAGACCCAGTCGCTCATTACTGTTTGTTTTGGGTGGATTACAACGTCATCTCGCCAACTCTGGTGTTTATCATAAGATTCACGACTTCTGAATATCAATTCAACTAAAGTCAAGTACACCGCATTTGTGAGCCAGTAAGCGAACGATAAACTCTTCGAAAACCTCCTCGAATCAAAGGTTCAAAAAGTAGAATTTGCCGAGTCATGCATATTGGCTTGTTTACGTTTCTTTCACAAAGGCACGATTTGAATCTTCGTTCAGGCATCCTGCCAAAAATACTTTCCGACAGACGGAGTTGATTCGAGCTATTTCAACACGCACGGCTTAGTCGAGGACGATTTCCTGTAAGGCTGTTGTTCCTGCTAGCGGAGGCCTGTTCTGAATAATCTCTGAAGCTATAAGAGAGTTTAAAGACAACAGAAAAAAAAAAAGAAAGAAAAATCGGCAGGGTAACATTAGCACAGTCGAATTTTCATTGCTTCGTTCAACAGAAACCCCCAGGCCATTGCCAAATAAAAACACCATATGGCAATTAGCGTAAACACTTGATAGCTTAATAGTTGCCTAAGGGCTAGTCCAAGCTCAAGTCTGGCAACCATCATGCATTGGGACAGATTGCTGCAATATTGCAGCAGCTGCTATCAGCGCCAGCGAGAGCCAGATGGGCCCTAGGGAAGGTAGGGTTGCTGGAAACCTAAATTTTTCTAACATCAGTGGCAGCGGAGATTTGGGACAAATTTTTACACGCATTCATATTGGATAAATGGTATTTATTGACAATTCTAAATTATTTGAATATGTCTTGTGATATTCTCATTGATAATGAAAGTGAAATAATCGGAAAAGTCTGAATAATGCCGAATTGTTAGAAAACTACTCTTTACATTTCGGCATTACTCATACCTTTCCAATTATTTCACTTCGATTTCAACAGTGCCTACGCAGCACTCTTTTTTTTTTTTTTTTCTCATTGATAAGTTTTATTTACTTCTTCCTTATCTTCTCTCCCTACTCTCTTGTTCCCGTCCCAAGATCCTCCTGTCTTAATTTATGTATCTAATATATCACATGTCTAAAAATAATTTGTCCAAAATCATTAAAGAAAATTATCGGGTTAGCTTTGCACGGCTGGCAGTGGACCTCTTGCTCCGGCTAACTCCCTCCCTCCCCACCCTTGGCGCTCCTGGCTGCTAAATACCGTAGATAAGGACGTGAGTTCCAGGCAGTGGGCGACTTTAAGGTTAAAGTAAGCGTTAGGACCAATTCTCACAATATGATTGTGAGATGATAGATGAACGATCGTCAAGCTCTATCCTCAGAAAGACGATTTCTGAGCCCCAAGCGGGGATCGAACCCGCAACCTTCTGATGACCGGTGAGACGCTCTAACCATTGAGCTACCAAGACTCAGATGGTAAGCTGAAGTGCATATTCGACATATGTGCGACCGAAGCTGAAGCCACTATATGTTAATACTGGCAGGTCGCACTTATGTCGAACTTACACCTTTGCTCAACATCTGAGTCTCGGTAGCTCAATGGTTAGGGCGTCTCACTGGTCATCAGAAGGTTGCGGGTTTGATCCCCGTCTGAGACTCAGAAGCCGTTTTTCTGGTGATAGAGCTTGAGTGCTTGACGATCTTTCATCTATCATCTCAAGATAAGTCCAAGCTCTCACACTTCTAAACTATAAATTTCAAGAATACGATTGTCATATACAATTGTTCTATCTTATTTATTTAGTTGAATTGGTATGATCCACGAAATACGGCTTTTTCGGAAAATTGTTTTGGGGCTAAATGTGGTCTATATTTTTGTAAGAATGCAAGTGGTGACATTGAGATGACCTTGAATGACCTTGAGGCTATTTTGTGAACCTGAAAGTTCTTCCCTGCGCTGAACCTGCATTACCTTCTTAATATTTACCCGATGAGACCTTGACCTTGATTTTTTTACCCCCGCAAGAACCTTAGGAAAACATTGGGAATTTGAAGAACACATGTAGATTGCTTCTGAAGATGTTCTAAGAGTACGATCTGTACTCTAAAATAATAATGACAATAAGAAACAAACCCAAAAAAACAAAAAACCACAAACTTTAAATTGTTTTATCCTCAGTATTTCACAAAACTGCACGACCTCTAGCAAAGAAATCTCTACGAGAATTAATAGAAATGTGTTGAAATTTTCAACAGTTCCGTCTGCACAACACACCTTACTCTTTACAATGAACTAGAGTGAATACATACTGTAAAATAATTAATAAGCAAACAGGAGATTTTCGATTGCTTTTTGAATAAAAAGAAACAAGATTAAAAGTATTTGTTGCAAAGAACTTTTTTCTGGTTCATTGCATAGCATAAATATTGTTGATTGATTACCTAAAGCTTAAAAGTGATTGATTGACAAGTAAAATAGTTAGAATTTCTAGAATATGCCATCTTTGAGCAGACAAATTTCCCCTAAACATTACCATAGCAAGGGAATCAACACGAAAACTGCAACGATTGAATTGTATTGTCATAAAGATGACTGATGAGTAAAATCCATTTCATTATTAATTGCATTAATTAAAAATAAAGTTTTCCTGAGAATCATATCATCTTAACTCTCAGGAGTACGTCTTACGAAATATTGCTACATTAGTGAACAAATCAAATACTAAAGCAGAAATTGAGCTTTAGAGACGATATTACATTCAGCAGGACGAACAATCGTATAGGACAGTGTAATATACATATAACCTTAGACATAACCCTACCCATAACCTTACACATACACCTATAGATACACATACACCTATACACATACATACACATACACATACACATACACATACACATGCACACATACATATACATATAAATATCACATGTGATAATTTATGTGTGATTTAAATGTGATGATTTATTTTTCATGAGTTATGATTTTCTTTTGCATTTTCTTATTTATAAAAAATTCATTTAAAAATAAAAATTTTTTAAAAAGTTCATCTTGGTATGATATCCATCTTGGAATGTTGGGTCAAGGCTGGCTCCTGGTTTTATTTTAAAATATATAATATTGATATATATTACAAAACTGTCCTTGTTTATATCATCCAGATTATAGGCAATATTGGGCACTTGTAATGTAAGACCGCGTGTTCCAGAGCATGCATTGTCAATTTTCCAATGTTTGTCAAAAGTTCTCTTGCTAAATTCTTAGTCCCGTATAATATATGAATTTCACTCGGGAATTCTTTCGAGTCCATTTCAGTTTATTTTCCTGACTTTTTCTTTAAAAAGTAGCAAATATGCTTAGTGTTATTCCCACAGTTGTTCCCGAAATAAACGCTTCGATATTGCGTGAGGGTATAGTCCATTATGCAGTCCACTTCGATATTTGGCTATAGCAAGTCAGATGTGATCGGTCTTATCATCTTACCAATCAAATGAACACACTGGCAATTACGACTGCTGGAGCTTTTGTCATGCAAGCTTGCAAAACAACATGGCAGCAATCAGGTGTTTTCAGAAAGGAAAGCGCCCCAGACCCTCGACGTTTCCTGCAGCAAGCATTTATTTTCGATTAAAAAAAACACCCAGTTACATCCACTCTAACGGAATCATTGGAAAAAGGACTTAGACCTTCTTAGAGAGCATATGCATACATTTCTTGTACTCAGTCTGTCGGATGATAATTTGGCAATAAACTCAAAACATTACAGTTTCACTTTTGTTTTGCTCAAACTAGATTTCTGAGTTTACAATGTGTTATTTTTCGGAATCTGTTTTGTTTTATATTTCTTGAAATTGTCGGCTGGTTGTGGTTTCTGATACTTGTCCCTATGGAGGTTGGAAAATTAGAGCTGATGGATTAAGTTTAAAATGATTCTTCTAGTCCAATCGTGTCGTCGTGATGTTTTAGTAAAAGAGCAGGGACAGCCTCAACGTCTGACGCACTTGTTAAGACTGTTTTTCACAAACAGATGACCATTAACATCATTCTACTATACATTAGAAATAAGAAAATTTCAATTACGCAAGACAAATATCCTGTCTAAATTATTTGAATATGTTTAAAATGAATTCATCCTATATTATTAAGGAAAATTAGCGGATTAGGGTGGCACGACCGGCAGAGGGCTCCTTGCGTTGGTGCGGCCCCGTGGCAGTTGCCCAGGCTACCCCCTCCTCTAGGCGCTCCTCTTTATATCTGCTCAGTTCGTGTTGACAGAAGAAGTAATGTGAATAAATACGGGAGTTGACGAACTATACAATTAACATGCAAAAAATTGACACTTCCTCAGACAAGTCTAAGTAAAATAAAGATTGTCGTCGAAGGTATAGATTAAAATCACTTGAGACTGTGCATGTGGGTGTATTTGTCCTTTGACGTTAAACAAAGGAAGTTTCAAACGATTTAATTTAGTAGTCTGAAACATGTTCATGCATGATTTCTTGGCAAAATCATTCTCAAGTTTTGACAAGTGCAGGTAAAATCATTCGTAGCATATTTCATGAACTGACCAGCACTGCTAAGAAGTCGACTAGAGTGGGAATAGAGCTCGCATCTTCGGGTTATCGGCCGAACCTGAGCTATAGATTCAATTGGGAACAATATAAAATATACGAGATTTCTCGCGACGACTTAACAGCCGATATCCGTGAAGATGTGCAGTGTTTCGACGCCGATTTCAGAATCATTCTCAAGGTAACTTGAAGAAAATATTTCATGAATTTCGCTCCAGTCAACTTTTCCACTTGACTCGAGCAGTGTAGGTCAATTCACGAAATATTCTATATCTTGGCAAGTCAATATACAATGCGACGTTAAAGGCATTCTTTCCAGTTAGTTTCAGCTCTTTCGTGACCTTGATGCCAAATCATGTTTTGAACGTTATTGAAAACGTAATCAGAAAGGCACAAAACATTAATTTGTGTATTAAAAATGTGAAATGAAAAATTTTAGTGCAAGAATTTGGAAATGAAGTTGCGTAAGGAGCAGGACATCTCTCATCAAACCTTCTACTCTTCAGGCTCCCAAAATCACCCCTCCAACATCCACTCGATCATGCAACTAACCTTCCGAGCAGCTAGCTACTCGTGAAGGTAGTTAGGTTTGACAGATGTTTTATATTTTTTATTTTTTTCCCCGTTTGAGAAAAATGACCTGACGATTGACAGTGTCGGATTAACCAATAGGCAGACCAAGCACGTGTTTAGGGTACCACCAGAGAAGGGGCATCAAACAAATTTGTAAATTGGGACAATTATGGACGTCAGTTGCTTTGCGTATATGTAACTTTTGTTTCATTTCAAAAGAAATAAAAATTACTTTAGTGCTTCGTTATCTTTTTATTTTATTTTGAGGTACATGAAGGGCATCAAAATCTTTTTAAGGCTTAGGGTCTCTAAAGGTGTTAGTCCGACCCTGGCTGACGACAAATATGAACAGCACAAGTCGAGCCTATCTCTATTCCGTTTAACATCGTTCAGCATTAGTCGCCTACAAAATAATGTTACAACGTGGGTCACGGGCTCAAGCCCATATGTACATTGATTACATGGTTAGATTACAACCTTAGGAAGCACAAGGCTTCCCAGTCTGACTCCATCGTCAGGTATGGTAGGGAACCAGCCTCACTTCGCCGACAATTTCAAGGAAAATTTAGTTACGGCCCTTATTAGGCCCCATCTGTACGATAAGACAAGGGCGGAGACGTCTCCCACAAAGTGAGGGGGCTAATGGTACTAGGATTTAACCCAGCACATTGAAAAGGTAAATAACATGCAGGAGGGTATCGCAGGATATTAATCCAACAACTCTTGCAGGCGGAGACATTTCGTGACACGTCTACGGTTGCCTCACTACATTTTTAGTTTTCTTTATAAATCATTACAGTTTCTTCTGCGACTTTTTCCACTCGATGTCAAACCAATTTTTCTCTAGATGTCAAGATTAATTAGCAATTATTAAAGCACAACATAAAACACGAAACAAAACCATTGAATAAAATAAAGGATTAAGTAAACTAAGGTTTCGTCGTATCTCGCAACATCATCAAAGTGTGAAATATTATTACAAAACAGTGAATATACGTATATACATACAAGGTATTAAATTAGACGATAATCCCATTCAGTCGTTCGTCCAGGCTTGTGTAATTAACTCTTAACAGCTAATTTCACTCTTGCTATTTGCTCACGAATATCGCAATACTTTCCAATTTCCGTGTGAATGAATCACATCCATCAGGATCAACAGTAGCCTTACTAGTAACTAGCCTTACGGCCCATTCACACGATACGATCATCGTATACGATTGTTCGTCCTGGGCTATGTAACGTTCTCGCCGACACTCGATCCGGTTTCGATTCGCTCATTGATGTAGTAATAACCCGGAAAACTCGAGTAATTTAATCGAATACATCAGAATAACTAATCGGAAATGACAATTGTATCGAGGAAATGGATCCTTACGCAACTAGTTACGCAATGTTATTATTAGAAATCAACTAAACAATTGAAGTTACACACCAAAGGACACTGATTGCGCAAGATTAGCCATCCCGCTGGCTGGAGTTGTCCTTCTAAATTGCGTTACGTAAGTCACGGAAACGAAATATTGACTCTGAATGAAAAATTCACTAAGGTTCGTACTACATGTACATCCACAAGTTATGTGATAAAATTTTCTCACTGGAAGAAGCTGGAAAACAAGAGACTGCTAAGCAGTATTTTGTGGAACTTAAAACCGCGATACTGTAGATCAAGTGGCTTTACATGCGATTAAACACGTGCTGAGAGTTTATCGACGACTTCAAGACCGAACCTGTTCATGTTTTCCAACAATAAGCTCAATTTTGAGCATCTACGGCTATCATTCTCGACAAAAGTAAATGTTATTGTGGTTGCTATTCCGCATCCAAAGCGACCACTTCAAATAATTCAAGAGCGTGTTGTCTCAAGGCTTAACTTTCATTGCCCTTACGTAACTACAGGAGAGTTCTGTCGTTAGACAAAGATCTTTTTTTCACCTAAATAAAAAGACGCGTTTCTACGGCACTACGTTAGAATGGGGAAACTGTTATAAATTGCGAATAATTCTTATGTAAACTAAAATGTCTTTAGATAATTTAGATCGTGTACACTTGACTTACGTAAAGGTCATTACCCAATCATAACAATTCTAAAAACAGAATGGCGACTTGGAAGTTGTAAACTTCCTGACGTCATCCTCTCTAGTGTTCACTTATTCTTGCGATGTCGCTCGAAAGTTCGAACCAGGTCGCGAAATTAAAATGACCTCACGGTCTTAAAATGGTCATCCACGACTCACTTCACCTAATCCCTTAACCCGCTTCCATGTTACTCCATTTTGAAGTGAGCCCGAATATCCAGGGTCCTAGAATTCTCCCATAATTCAAGTTCTGGCCTTGAATAGGAAACAGCGGTCATTTCCACTATCAGGCCTGGCTTATAGTAGCGACATAAGCATAAGGCTAACGACATATGCAAGCGCAGTAGGTACGTCATGGTTGGTTTATCCCTTTGTATTGGAAAAGTACACAGTGTTAGTTGACTCAACTTAGTCTCGCTCTTAAATTACGAATAATCAGTAATTGTGAAACAGTCTTAAATTAAGGATTATTCTTAAATTAAATTTAAATACCACCGGTAGTAGGTTGTTAGTCGGGTAAGTGTCGTTGGGGGGTGAGAGGTAAGCGATATGACGATTTGGGTTAGGATTATTAGGTTAGTTAACCCTAATTCTACCCCAGTCCTAACGGGTGTTTTGAGTAATATTTAAAAAAAACGAGCAGGAGTGCTTTACCAGATGTAAAACACAAGGTCATAGCCAAGTGTTTTAGATCCTATAAAGCACGTGCTGCGAGTTTTTTAAATGGCATTGATTAGCTTAGAAAGTTAGAAAATTGATGTTGCAAGCCGCGAAAATTTGAAGAGAAAAGTAAGTGTGTTTTTATCACAATTAAAAACGCGACATGGTAATGATTTTTTCTTTGCACTTTCCTCTTGAATTATAGAGTTTTTTAAGCCCTTCTTATTTATCTAATGCATCCTTTTCACTAATTCTAAAATGATCGCGCATAACAGCCACGATACGAGGGGTCTATGAGAATCTACACTGAACCACTTCACAACTCAAAGGATGACCCCATTTGAGAAGAAGTCCCCGTTCGGGATCGCTAAAACACGGGATTACTCGTGAACTGTCCAAGCTAATGTAAAATAAACTTCGTTATACGATATAGAAATCATTCTGCAAAGCAACAGATAAATTGGAAAAACCTCCACTGAAGGAAAGATTACGCGATATTATTACCAACAGACAAAGCCAGTGTTTTTCTCACAAATGAACTCTTTTGAATAACGTCACATCAGACACGTCAGGATATCTTACAAGTTTCACAAACACTTTGAAAACGTTTAGTAGCTTTGAATTCAAGCCCAGTTTTGACTGGTGCGAACAAAATACGAAAGAACAGTTCTAGGAACTACGACACCGACATAGCACATTTGCACATAAGTAAAAACACACGCTCTGTAATAGGCCTGGTATCAAGTCGATCCAGACCCCTGATGGCAACATATTGTATCAGGGTCTTGGTGTATAAGTACTACGTGACATCATCGGCCAGCTAGGGAATTGATGTTAAGACCTGATTACCCTTGAGATTTTTGCTGCGATTTGAAATCGATTGTGTAAACTACAAGCAAATTCACTGGTGTTTGGACAACTTTCATGATTGCCATAGCGATTTGGGACGAATTCTTACGGCAGGTTTATCAATGATTTCAAAAATCTAACTGAAAACTCCTCGAGTTCCCTTTTCATGATTTTCTCTTATTGACTACCCTTTGTTGTTTTTGCTCGATACAGAGATGACTAGAGCACATTAGGTGTCGTCTTAAACTCTAAACTCGAAAAAATCGCGAGTAAATTCGAGCATGTTCGAAAAAAAAAATCGCTATAAAATCGTCGAAGAATCGCCTAAAATCTTCGGTACTTCACACAAGCGACTTCAAGCTATTGTCAGATATGCGACAAAAATCGCTGCAAATTGCAATAAAAATCACTTGAGTAAACAGACCATGATATTTAGTAAAAATATACCATGTTCTATTGCATCATATCGATAGAATTGATTTTGACATTTACTGACATGTTTTCTCAAATTAAGGAATAGCCTTGTGGAGGAACGTATATATCTATCGGTCTGCCATACAAAACTGATACAGCAGTAACAAACCAAAATATCGAACTGATAAACCAACCGACTTTTACAGGGTTACAAAAAGGAAAACTGGCAACCAATAGTAAAAAATGCAACTCTAAGACCTCCGCCTGGAAATCAATCCTGCTGCTTTGCGAATATAGTGCAGCGCTCTGCCGACTGAGCTACGGAAGACTCGAGTATTTTTAATCACAAACATCATAACGAATAATCGTATACGACAAACCAGCCAGTCGTACACCTTGAAAAGATGAACAGCATAAATTGACAAAACGTGGTAAAAAGATGAAAATCATCTATTTAAGGGAAAAGGAGGCTTCCACATAAAAGAGTGAGACGTAGGTTTACCGTCACTGAGGAGTGATTTGACCAGATTTCTAACCCTAATCTTAACCCTGCCTCTTATCCTAACTCTAACCTGAATTTCCCTCAGATTGATGATATTCATCTATTTAAGCACGTTTTCAAAATTGGTGCTACTCATCTCTTCAGTGGTGAGACTGGGTTGGACAATCCAGCCCAGTCTCACACCTTGAAAAGATGAATAGCATCAATTGACAAAACCTGGCAAGATGATGAATATCTTCTATTTAACCCTTTCTTTACCACAATTAAATACGCACGTGAACTAAATTCTTTATAGAAGGAAGTCCCATAGGTAAATAAACGGTTTAGGAAAATTTAGGCTCCCACATGCGAGAGGTTGTTCCAGAAGTTATATACTTGCGGAACTCGGAGGGGGCGAGAGTAGAGATTGAGTGGTAGGGCATACCCCCTAAAATTTTTAAAACGGGGTAAGACGTACGTTTACCGTCGCCGGGGGGTGATTTAACCCCAATCCTATCCCCAGTCATTTCTCAAGTTTCCCCTAGAAAGATGATATTCATCTATTTCAGCACATTTTCAGAATTGATGCTATTCATCTTTTCGGAGTTGAGACTGCGACGGATAGTCGCAACGTCTAAATAGGCCCTTACATGTCCACGATATGATGCCCTCAGTTCGGTCAGTTGCCATCATGCAGACATTAGAGGTAACTACAATTCTGTGAACAGACCAAATATCCGGCTTGGTAAAAAGCGTACGTTTAGGCATGCGTAAATAAGATGTCATAGAGTATTAGGACTTACTAGTCATCCAAGTCAAACATCAGTGTGTTAGTTAGTTTAGGCTTGTCATGGACATTACTAGCATCACTATTAATACTCTTGTCCATGTGTTGCGAAGGAACATCAGATGGCGTGACGTCATCTGGGGCAGTACGGTTTCCAACGTCCTCTAAACTACCTTCTGGAGAATTACTATCCAACGCATTACCACTAGTATGACTATCACTGCTATCTTTGAACGAAGACTTAATTTTACTGGTGTTATCTGCAGTGGTTCCTGGCTCATCACGTTCAGCCAACAGCTGTTGTTTCCTAATTTCCTTCCACTTCTTCTTATCGGCCTTGTTGCTAAAAACGTGAACCTCGGGAACAAGATTAAAACGGACGCTTCTCTGGCCGTTAAACTGGGCACCACCATCAGCGTCGTCGTGAGACTCTGCGCTACTTCCCAACGACAACGACCTCGACTTACGTAAACGCCTTGCGTGCTTTCCGCGGTGTTTTCGTCCAGGACCAGGTTCCCCCTCCTCCTCACTAAACGATGATGACTCGTGACTCCCCGTACTTCGTCGTCGACGTCGTCGATTCTTCTTAAATTTCATCGCTCGGGCTCGTTGCATTTCGGCTTCGCCTGAAACTGCCTGATTTTTACGGCCCTCCTGATCATCCGCTTCTTGGACCGTACTCAGTCCGACGTGATCCTCCTCTGAGGTGTCCTCGTCGTATTTCTCTTCCACAACTTCCACTTCTTCTAATTCAGCGTAATCTAACCCTGTTTCGTCGTGTTCTGGGTCTGAGACATCGCGATCTTCTTCAGCACAGTCCCCAACATCCAGTAGTTCCTTGGAATCATTAATAGACAAATTGCCATTCGGACATAAAGCATCCTTGGTCTTCAAAACATTCATAACGGCGTCCTCTGGACCACTGTCGTCTACATTCTTCACTCTATCGCTCAGTAGTTCCTCAGCACTAGCTAGAATATTGCCCATGGCGTTTGACACGGTTTCGTCGTTGCGTCGAACGTCTAATCGTATTACGGCTGCGTCTTCCGAAATGTTTTCAATTTTATGACTTGCTACCGAAGAGGGTTCAGCCTAGTAAAATATAAGACAAGTTAACTTGCATGAGCACTTTTTCTTCCTGTCTAGCTTTCTGTCTGATTGTCTGTCCATTTGTCTAACTGTCTACCCATTTGTCGGACTGTCTGCCTATTTGTCGGACTGTCTGCCTATTTGTCGGACTGTCTGCCCATTTGTCAGACTGTCTGCCCATTTGTCGGACTGTCTGCCCATTTGTCTGGCTGTCTGTCCATTCGTCTGTCTGTCTGTCCATTCGTCTGTCTGTCTGTCCATTTGTCTGACTGGCTGTCCATTTGTCTGACTGGCTGTCCACTTGTCTGACTGTCTGTCCGTTTGTTAGTCTGCCTGACGTGTATCTGGACGAATCGAAGTCACGAATTGCGCCTTTGAAAGAACATTATATATCCCAGGGCGAACAGTTGGATCGTATCGTGTAAATGAGCCCTATCACCATCTAATTGCTTGCTGCGCGAGTCAATTTTAAAATATTCTAAAATGCATCAGGAAAATACTAAGGGAGTCATAACTGTGTCGTATCAACATCTCATATCGATCCCAACAGCTATTCTCGTCAAATTTTTGTGGTTCAAAAAATTAAACTATTTGACATATTCTTATGTTGATAGAGTAGTTTTATGATGGGATAAACTATGCAAAGATTACAAATGAGTTACTAACTTAAATATGTTTAAAAACATACTTCTTGACTTTTGAAACTGAGTATGATCTTCCAGGTTCTATTTAGCTGATATTTTCTGCTTTGTAAATTAGTAAATAGCTTCTGTTGTTTTTGTGTTTTTATTTACTAGGAAGTACATTTCAATTAGGACATTTTGCGTATCCTCCGCCTGTCGCTTTTTTTATAGCTTTTATCTCCTTTGTTCGATTTTTGTACTAGTGATGAAATATATTAAATAAATAAATAAATAAGTAAATAAATAAATAAATAAGTATATAAATAAATAAGTATATAAATAAATAAAATAAATAAATAAATAAATAGTCTTCGATCATTTAATGTTTTCGTCAATTTTGGCAACAGTAATACGTCAAAAGGTGGTAGGGTAAAACTCCAATCTAGAATAAGTAATGACGAAAGTAAAATGTGAAGGTAGGCAAATCATTAATTTAGAAAGTTAATCATGCAAGTTCAACGTCAACTGTTAAGAAAGCCTTGGTACAAGAATTAAGAAAAGCAAAACGTCAAGAAATATATGCATCAGTTCATGTTTTCCCGAAGAGCACAACCTTTTTACTCATATTGTCTTATTACGCCATATTTATAACGGTTAGTGTAGTCTTGAGAAAGACTGTTGGTTGAAGTGACTGACGTTTCGACAGCCTTAGCGGCGGTCATCTTCAGAGTCAAAAGGAGAGTAAAGGTCAGGTTCGCCTGTATTTGTATCTGGCTCGTCCGTGATAAGTGGGCGGTCGTATTAGTCATGGAGGTGTGATATTTGGCGAGAAGCAATGGGTGTGGTTGTGTAGGCGTTAATTATCAGTTTGTCGAAGTGTAAGTCTATTGGCTGCTCGCACGTTTGACTTTGTGAATTAGTCGTTTGTAAGGTCCCGGTAATTGTTGTGATCGGTTTAATGGCTTTTGTTCTAAGTTCGTATACCAGCTTTCTAGTGTGAGTCGCTGTTTGTAGTTGGTGCTGTACGTAATGCATTTTGCCGAATCCCAGTCAATGTTGTGTTTGGTTTGTCGGTGGTGTTCGGCAATGTGGTTGGTTTTGTCTCCGTTTTTTGTCGCTCGTTTGTGTTCTGTTAGTCGTATATTTAAGTTTCTGCTAGTCTCACCTATATAAGTGGCTTGGCAGTCGGAGCAATTAATTTTGTAAATTGCACCTTGTCTTTCGTGCGGTTGTTCTCTGTCCTTAACGTTAGTCAGTACATGTCGTAAAGTTGTGATGGGTTTGTGCGCTACTCGTATGTTGTATGGTTGTACAAAATTTTCTCAATGAGAAAAACTAACAAGATCACTCAACAAACCTACTATTGACTCAGGTGTTCGGTACCGCGATCACCAAAGCTGTGCGGACTACCGAAACTTCACAAGCCACAAATACCCATGCGACCTATAGTTTCGTTCTGTGGGTCGCCTACTTACGAACTTTCCAAATACTTAACAACCATACTGCAACCACTAACCAACAAGTCACAACATAGACTACGATCGACTGAAAACTTCATCAACAATCTCAAAACAGTACAAATACCACACAACCACAAGCTAGTGTCTTTTGACGTGAAATCACTGTTTACCAGTATTCCGCTTCAACTGGCGCTAGAATGCACCAAAACTGCCATCAACGAATTTACTGACGCACTTCCTTTACCTACAGGGGACATCGTGGAACTACTGGAACTTTGTCTCACATCAACTTACTTTCAATACAACGGTAAACACTACAAACAGTTACATGGCACGGCAATGGGCTCACCCGTTTCTGTTGTGGTTGCTGAAATTGTAATGCAATCCATAGAGGAACGAGCTCTTGCAACTTACAAACACACGTTACCTTTTTGGTTTCGTTACGTTGACGACACGATTACTGCACTACCCGAAGACGAGATTGACGAGTTTCACAAACACATTAACGAACAGAACAGTCACATACAATTTACCAAAGAGATTGAAGAAGACGGAGCTATTCCGTTCCTTGACTGTTTGGTAAGTCGTGACAATAACAAACTACAGACCACTGTCTACAGGAAACCAACGCATACTGACAGACTACTTGACCAATCGTCGTACAATCCAACCTCACACAAAGCTACCACCATCAAAACATTGACGAGACGCGCACAACTCATTTGTAACTCACCCGACGCTCTACGCCAAGAAAATGACTACCTACAATGCGTTTTCCACAAAAACAACTATAACTCTGACTTCATCAAACTTAACACTTACAAAGACAATGAACGCGACAAAAACAACAGTCCGACAACTACTACAGCAACGATACCCTACATAAAAGGTACGTCTGAGATTATCTCGCGTATCTTACGACCATACAACATACGAGTAGCGCACAAACCCATCACAACTTTACGACATGTACTGACTAACGTTAAGGACAGAGAACAACCGCACGAAAGACAAGGTGCAATTTACAAAATTAATTGCTCCGACTGCCAAGCCACTTATATAGGTGAGACTAGCAGAAACTTAAATATACGACTAACAGAACACAAACGAGCGACAAAAAACGGAGACAAAACCAACCACATTGCCGAACACCACCGACAAACCAAACACAACATTGACTGGGATTCGGCAAAATGCATTACGTACAGCACCAACTACAAACAGCGACTCACACTAGAAAGCTGGTATACGAACTTAGAACAAAAGCCATTAAACCGATCACAACAATTACCGGGACCTTACAAACGACTAATTCACAAAGTCAAACGTGCGAGCAGCCAATAGACTTACACTTCGACAAACTGATAATTAACGCCTACACAACCACACCCATTGCTTCTCGCCAAATATCACACCTCCATGACTAATACGACCGCCCACTTATCACGGACGAGCCAGATACAAATACAGGCGAACCTGACCTTTACTCTCCTTTTGACTCTGAAGATGACCGCCGATAAGGCTGTCGAAACGTCAGTCACTTCAACCAACAGTCTTTCTCAAGACTACACTAACCTGGACGATCAACTTCCTCAAACATGTCACGATTCTCCCAGGTTCAAACCATTTACTTTATATTTATAACGGCTTATGAAGTCCGGTTCCATGGGCAAAACTGTTGCGTTGCACTTGATGTCAATGTTCGGATATAAAAGTTTCCGAGGCCATTGTTCAGAAATTCACAAACTAAATACAGCGCAGAAATTCGCCGCGTGAACTTAGGCTTGATTGTCGTGCTGAACTTAATGCAAACTGCTGTATTTAGCGCTTCGAATGCTATTATTTTGAAAATTCGCAGATTGAATAAAGTATGATGTTATTTGAACTAGGTTTTCAAGTCTTCGTCTAACCATCAGACACCGTACGTTGTTGGGCAACATAGAATTCTGCAAGTTTGTTGGGTCCAACTTTGTAATTAAACTGGTCACCCTATTGTCAGTCAACCATTTTGTCGATATTACCAAGACACAAATGTTAGCGACAATGCGTGACGACTAAAATGTGGGGAAAAACAATTTTGTACTGAACAATGTAGCATACATGCAGTCAACAGGAGTTAAATAACAAGGGTGTAGAAACCATACCGGCTGTAGCGGTTTTGGCCGCTACACTTTTTCACGCGGCTATTGATCACCTTAGTTTAAAAATTTCAATTTATTTTAAAATGTTTTGGGCAATTGCTAATATCATATCAACTTTTGCACTAACGTCACTGACTTGAAACAAGTGGCAAGTAGTTGTTTTAAATGCCGTTAAACTCGTACTATAAGCTCACATATTCGTCAAAAACACCAGGTCGTTCGTGTCGTAAATTAGTTATTCAGTCATGACTCTATGCTTCTCGAAATCGATTGTACTAGTGAAAAAACCTCACCAGCCACAATCTTTGCTGCATCGACAGCGAGAATTCGGGAAGGAAGTAGTCGTGTCACGCAGTTTTCAGCCCTTCTTGGCTTTCTCGCGTATAAAATGCTTCCTACGCTCCTGAATAAGTTGACCAAAGCTTAACACCGACCACTGCGGTTGAGGACTTAACCCGATTTAGTCAGGGATTGACTAACAACAGTGCAATCGCCAAGATTCACGGAGGAATATTTCGAGGATCAGATATGCAAAGTAACCACAATTAGTGACGCTGTTTAAATCAAAACGTCGGAAGAAGTTATGAAAATCCTCTCAGTAGGACTTTTAGGTGGTAATACAACACAAGCTTGCAAATTTACAGACAGATTATTTAAACACTGCCAACGGTGTTTAAGACTAAATCAGGTAACATCAGATCAAGTTTCTTACCCAGAGATCTTCGCTCTGCTCCAGCAATTTCTGTAAATTTCCTTCAGTCAAAAAGAGCTTCTTCTGAAATTTGCCAGAAACAAAATAGTTTAAAGTGCAGTTCCCTCATCCAAAGCACGAGTCGTCACCTTTATCGCAGTAGAACACTCAGCTACACCTGCGTGCCCATTTAAGAGTTTACATTAATAATTTCGGAGTTAAAAACACAAGACCTCACGCCATTTTAACGACGTGTTGTGATTGTCTCGTGGCTGTTTTGGATGAGTGGACAGCAAATTAATTAAGAATAAATTAATAATGAGGGTGAATTTATTTCGTAATAACAATAGAACGCCTGAGCGTTAGCACTCGACGTCATGGCCGCCACGTTGGTGTCCCCATATTCTTTGTCATTCAAGTCTCTTGGGACTGAGTGAACACGCTCTATGAACTCAAGAAGCATGTAATACCCGTGAAAGCCACGCGCGTGTTATAAAGGGCGCCGGTATTGAACAACTGTCACGGGATCTATTAGTGGACCACTATGGGTCGACTGCAGTTTAGCGGGTGCAAAGAACGCTGTCATTCGGTTGCTAGGAAGAGTTTAATTCGGCTGCGTCCAAATGACAATAAATTACGATATTTAAACCAATTTATCAACATTAATTCTGATCCAAACTCTAACCCTAACCTAACCCTGATTCTAAAAGTTTGTCAAAGCTATGTTAATGATAGTTATCCTCATCCAAAATCCAATTTGGTTACTAATGCAACTAAAGAAATGAAGAGATATAGGAAGGAAAGAAGAGAGGAAGGCAGGAAGGAGAAAAGGAAAGAAGGGATGGAGGGAGAGAAGAGTAAGGAGTAAGGGAAGCGGTAAGGAGAGAAAAGGGAGGGAAGGAAGCAAGGAAGGAAGGAAGGGAGTTTGGAATGAAATTTGGAAGTTTGGAAGGAAGTTTTGAAAGACGTTTGACAGAAAGTTTGAAAGGAAGCTTGGCAGGAAGTTTGGAAGGAAGTTTGGACAGACGTTTGGAAAGAAGGTAGGAAGGAAGAAAGGGAGTTTAGAAGGGAGAAAAGGAAGGATGAAAGGAATGGAAAAGAAGAAAAGCTAAGAGAGAGGAGGAAGGAAGGTGAAGGTAAATCCCTTACTATGCCAAAACAGGAAGGTTCAAAGGAGAAAGTGGGAAATGGAGAGCGGAAAATAATGAAAGGAGAAAAAAACGGGGGAAATGGGAATAGAGAGACAATAGAAATATGAAAAGGAAAAGACGATGTGAGGGAAGAATGGAAGATTTTGGTTGTAAAGCCAAATTTTAATTTTTTATTTCAATTTTTAATTTTTTACTTTAATGTTTAATTTTTTATTTTAATACTGAATCAACGCTTTCCCGGCCCTGGTCCGTCCACACCTACCTCCAGCTTCTCTTCAACGGAACCAATCATGAACCAGTCCCACAGACCTGAACATCTCTCCTTCTTGTGAAGAGTCAGCACGAGGTTGTTCTCGTTTGAATCAATCTTTGATTTCTCGGAATCTATGTGGCAGGTTTGCGGGAACTGTATGTACAAGGCATAGTCAGGAGAAGCCGAAGTGACCGGCGAGGTCAGGCTTGATGGAAAGTTGATGCAACACTGCAAGAAACACAACGGAAAATCAGCCCATCATGGACCTTCTTCGAGCGTTTCCGATGCAAACGAAGTCTAGGATCCGCTAAGTAAAGGTTATATACCGTGATCAAAGTGTTCAAGCAATATATCAACCTGAGGGCGAAGCCCCAAGTTTGATATATCGGTTGAACACTGAGGTCTAAGGTATATAACCGCCTTATATCATCGTTGGTAAAGTTTTCTAAAACTGATTTAGCAAAGTATGGCTAATCGTAGTTGACTTTCTTTCCAGATATTTCCATTTTCTGTAATAAGGCTGATAAATTTTTTGATGTGGTTGTAGAGAACATTCACAGTCTTCAAAAGAAATATTGTTGGCGATAGTGCTTACTTGTGGAAAAATAAATGTTGCCGGTTTGTTTGCACGTGTTGATGGATCATAGGTGTCTACGTTTTAAGTGGTTTTTAATATTTACAAGGAAGTGCCAGGTGGAGCGATCTACTAGATTTACAAGTTGATAACTAGATATCAACTTCACGAGTAATTTTACGAGGTTGTTAAGTTATTTATCAACTTCCTGAGAACAAAAGAAACTGAGCCAATGGTGGTACAAAAGGAATAAACAACACTGTTCCAACAAAATGAGTCAGGGAACGGACACATAGACTGGCAAGTTTTGGCGGGAAAATTTCCGATTTAAAGACAAAAAAACCAAATTCAGATACATTTTACGAAATATCTACAATAACAAAATGCCAAAAGAAATTAGTCAACTCTTCTGAACTAATTTTAAGCAAAAACCCAGATGAATTGACAAAAAAAAGCGCGAAGTAATAGGTAAAAATAAACAAGTAAAACTGAGCCATTCAATCATGAACTAAAAAGTTCGTTGAAAGGAATGACAGAAGGAAGCAAAAGCCATATAATTTCGATTTTTGTCGCACAGACCTCGCTTCTTCTTCGTTCGGTCTGTACGAAAACCTGAGGCAAATACTTTCCCTTACAGGCCTCACACTCGGTCAATAAGAAATCAACATTTGTTATGGGTTATGGTGTTATTTGCCTGCAGAAATATTGACTCTGTATTTTATACCCGCTCAGGTAGAGTGCCCGTGTTATGAATTTAGTCCAAAAACAGAACTAAAAGCGTTTTTCTTTTCAACTCTGAATAAATGACACGTTCAACAGAAAATCGACCACAGCTCTACCCAGTCTAATTCCACTCATCCCCGACCCACTCTAATGAATCTGATTTTACGGAACATGCTCGCAAGGATACCTTATTAGCATTAAATCCAAGCGAAGTGGTGTCGATAGACACATTGGGAACATCTAGAATAAAGGTCACACACTTGCTGTCTTGATGAAAAGAGTACGTAGGTGTCTTCAAAAATGGACATGAAACATCTAAAACGGAGGTTTGTAAACATGTAAGGTTAAATACGAACGAATACGATTGAATGTTTAACTTTAATGTCCCGTTAACATAATGGATGGATCGGGATGGAATAGAGGGGAGTGACAGATAGATGGAAAGGATTGGATGAATGGGATTTATGGGATGGAAGTATTGGAAGATAAGATAAGAAGATAAGATAAGACAGGATAAAATGAGATAAGACAAGACAAGAAAAGACGAGAAGAGACGAGATATGAGATGAGATGAGGCAAGAAGTTTTTATTTAATCACGGTGATTACATCAGAAATACAAAATAAAATCTACAGTCTGCTCTAACTGTAAGCCATGAATTTTTTGAAATAAACGTACGGTAAACATAAGTAGATATTTTACAATAAAAATAATTAATATAGGTTGTAGTTGTTGTCGCAAAGATCAACATCTTTCAATTCTTTTTTTAAATTTTACACAGATACGTTTGAGGTATGATGGCAAGTTATTAAATTTACACAGATACGTTGAGGTATGATGGCAAGTTATTCCAAATCACTGGCCCATCAAAAGCAAAACTATCAAGAAAATATTCAGTTTCTGTTTTTATTTGGATGGACGGCTGGCTGGCTGGCTGGCTGGCTGGTTGAATGGATGGATGGATGGATGGAGGGATGGAGGGATGGAGGGAGGGAGGGAGGGAGGGATGGATGGATGGACGGACGGAAGGACGGACGGAAGGACGGACGGACGGACAGATAGATATATAATCAAATAACTAAATACATGTAAACAAAAGGATTTACACAAATTGTAAGGCATTAAGCAAGGTTGCCAAGGATCGACCTGCACGAGTGTTTCATCACATTTAAGAAACAAAAATTAGATCATAAACTTTTCGATGGCTGCAAGAAATCAGTAATTAGCGTATCGCGGTCGTGCAACAAGGATCATAACGCGGCTGTCAATAACCGCAAGGAAGTGACAATCAGAACAAGGTTCCGTTCTCTCAACTTGAATTTTTCCTTTGATTAGAAATTTGGAATATATAATGACATCACTGGGAAGCTCGATTTCCATAAACTACACAACAAGGAAAATTCATAGTTAAATGTCTTCCGTAAGTTAACCCTTTCGAGACTGAAATTTTCCCCTTAACGAGCAGAATCTTCTGGCGTAATAGCCCCAGTAAAATAGTAGAGTTCGTAGTCAGTCGGGAAAGTGTTAAGGAAATAGTCTAACCCTTTCGCGACCAGAGTACTCCTGTTGACAAGGAAAAAATAGTCTTGCGGTATCCAGAACTAAATAGAATGGCATAACCCAGAGTAAATTAGTAGAAAGTTTAAATGTTGGTAACTGCTGTGACTGATCTCAAAGAAATCGAACGTGTCGAGCGAAGGCCCTTCGTTTGAGAAAGAAACATCAGAAACGTCAGAATACGTTTCTTTGTCTGACGAAGATCCTTTGCTCGAACGCTAGAATTCTTTGAGATCAGTCATGACAGTTACCTACCCTTAAACTTTTTACACGATTTAACACGATTATAAAATAGTAGAGCTCGTCGTCAGTCGAGATAACGGTAAGTCCCGCTAATACCAGACGTGTTCGAACCATACTAGAGCAAGAGGAAATATTCATTTTGTCGATCGCGTCGCCAGCTCATGGTCTCGACGTCCTTGTGTGTTCATTCAGGTCGAACAAATTTTTTTCCACAACCCTCGCGTCCGCTGGTGCTTGGTGTGAACAGGGCTTTATGGAGACTAAAATTTCGCATCGCAAAACTTACCAGATGGTTGGAATTGGCAGGCTGTTTTCACTTTGCTTGATTGAAAATTTAGGTCTCCAGGAGCGGAACATTTGGCGTCCTCTTCAATCTCAGCGTCCACTCCATTTAGTTCACATCCAGTGGTCACTCGATTAACTTCATCTAAAGTCTCAACACCGAAGGCTTTATCCTCAACCTGCTGGTCAATTATCCCATCTCTGCTTCTCACTTCATTTTCGTCCTTGTTACTGGATATGTTGCTCAATTCATCGAAACTTTTAGTCTCTACACCATTCAACACACCGTCATCACCACTACAACCCGAGCTTTCATCAGCAAGATCATGGCCATTAGCGGCATCCTTATTGTTGTCCACCAGGCTGGAAGGGTCATCCGTGGCCATGGCGGAATCCTTAGACTCGACGGGTTCCTCCTCTACAGGTTTAATCAGTTCACAAGGAGGAACAATGGCAACAGGCAAGGTCACTATGAGCATGCGTTTGCTCTTATCAAACTTTGCGCTTCCTTCTTCCTCTTTTACCGGGTAAGGTAGTGAGATCTACGCCAAGTCAAGGATTTTATGAGATAATACGGACTAACAGGCACTAATGCAAACATACAACCATTAAAAAATTTTTAGTCACCATCCACCGACCGAAAAATTTCCTTTCGCGACCTTTTTAACAAGAACGCGATAAATTCATTTTTAGGTGAAGTATAGTTAGGTAAAAACAAATCCTGACCATAATCCTAACTATAAAACAGTTTAAAAAAAAAGTAGAAAATTTGAAGGGAAAAATCAAAATCAAGCACCCGGTTGGATTCAATCACAAGGTTTCCGTGAGACGGGGCCAAAAGGTACTCTCAACACTATGGAGACGTCTTAGTCAAGTGCACCCTAGTAACGAATTATACATGATTTGAGGTTTGATCTACGTTGAACAAGTTACGAATAAAAATTTTAACAATGTTGTACGTCAAAAAAATCTTCCCAATCACTCACAATGTGCACCCAAATAGTATGAACATTGAGAAGGAGAGCGGGGGTTAACTTCACCCAGCTCGTCTTTTATACGATTACAAGGAAGCCTTTTGAACTATTCGAATTAAATTTGTCAATGATTCTAGCTATTTCTAATTCACAACGTTTATGCCTAAGCTTACATTGTGTTTCACTTAATCCATCGATGGGTTGATGGTCTAGAAATTAAGACTGCCAAACATCAACAACGGCTTAAAATAACTCGTGATATTTTCAGGTAATGTTCATGAGCCTCGGACACGGGATTGGACTAGCAGCTGTCTAATTCCTGTTAGACGGGTCAAACTGTTGACTTACCGATCCGTCGAAACGGTACGTATTTTGTTGGCAACAAAACGCATGTACCCTCCGTAACGTTTGAGATGAAATATTAGCAATGGTACAAAAAAGGATACATCTAAGTGGTACAGAGGGTCTTCACTGTCAAGAATGAGCTGTTTTTCAAAGATATCCAGGTCTATTCCGGTTGAAGACTCCTGCAAAAACAAAGTAAATGGTTTATTAATAGTATTATAATAGTAATTTACAGATGTTTGATCCTCTAGGTCAGTGTATTTTTCTGTAGGTTTCAAACGTGCGGGTTTTACGACTAGACCAGGTTCTTGTTGCTGTTTTTCAAAGGAGATAAAAAAGCTGAAAGCAGTAGGTAACGAACTTATCTGTCCTTACGCTGGGAGCGTGGGGGCTGCGAAGGCCGAAGGGAGCTCTTAGGTTTTCAGCAATTCAACGGGTTTCCAAACACATTTCAGCCCACCCTTCCTCAAGTACTTCTTAAAAAGACTATTGCTATTTTTATTGTAAATAATTGTTGGCAAGTTCATTACTTCATTTCTTCAACAAATGAGGCATTTTCGAAGCAATAACGTCGAATATGTATCTTTACCCTTAATTGTTTATGGTTGTCATTTGGCAACTTATTAATTTTTCTCTGGGACCCTTAGCGCCAAGTCGCGTGCCAGGAAGTACGCCCAATCACCCCATATGTGGCTTGTCCAATCAGTTATCGAGTGAGAAACTATTTTGGTGCATTACGTGTTGTAGTGAGCTGCGAAGTAAATAAATAAAAGGACGTTGGTTTGCTTTTTCTTGATTAAAATAGTGACTTTTCTTAGATACATACCAAGGAGGCAGGTAATTTGCCAAAGGGTTAACAATACTCAACAAAACGAGTGTATTTAAAGCCAAACAGATTTTTTTCAAATGCAATGGAATTTGAAGACGATGAGTGGACAACTTCGGTAAATATTACAGTAAATAGCCGGTAACATTTGCTTGAATAACCAGCTCTTAAGGTAGAGACACACTATCGCTGGAGCTTAGCGATACATTTGTGCGGTTACCAAGGCTTGTCGCTGTGTCGCTGGGAACTCGTCGCTGAAATCGCGGAGTCACTGGCGAAAATTTTCAAAATATTGTCGTTCAAGGAGGTTCTGATAAATACACATTGTACCCCGTACTTTACATATCACGGAACTACTATAAGAATGAGAAAATGAAGTTGAATGCTAGGGAAAAGATGGGGTTAAAGCTTTTGCCCACCAGGCAAACTGTATCGCGTGAATCGATATTTCTTTTTGTAAACTGAATAAGTTTCTCATAGTTACAGTCGAGAGCTTATGACACTAAAGAAAAAGTCGCTTCGTGCGATAAAACTTGCCTAGTGGAAAACAGTTGTGTTGTTCAATTTATTCGCTTTATCGCTAGCGACGTTTACCGTGTGTCTAGTCACTTGGTCGCAGGTCGCCTTGTCGCTGAGCTCTAGCGACCCGGCGACGCGATAGTGTGTCTCTGCCTTTAACAAGAACCCTGCTAGACTGCATCTGCTTAACAATAAATCACAGCGTTAACTTCCTTTTCCAGAACACGTATATCCAGGGTATGAAAATAATAACACAGACGAACTTGTAGTTCCTAATAGAGGGTATTCACTCAGTACCCATAGACTCGAATAACAAAGAGTATGGCGGCCATGTTGATGTACCTAACAAAAGAGGGTGATCAAAATTCTTTCGTTAAGGAACAGTAACATGTGGCTATGGCGTCACGTGCATACGCGCAATTGGTCTTTGTCCCATTGTGGCCAAGAACGTGGACCCCCTTGGGCCACATGAGCGATGTTGCTAAATGTGTTTATTAGCTGTTGAAAATTCTGAGAGCGACTGGTAGACTTCGATACTGGTTTATTCCCACGAGGTCAAAGTTTCGTCGAAGCTGCTATCTCCAAATCTTCAGAAGCAAGGAGTGTAAATCTGAAATCTCGGTCGCTTGTCTTTGGATGGCACTTCTGAGAAAACATCTCGAGGAGACGGTGTCTTTAAAGTTTGTGCAGACACAACAATAATTACTTGTCAACCAAGTGTGAGATCTGTGTCGAAAAAACCGAGTCGCGAAATATTAATGGAGAATGACCTCGAAACATGCGAAGCCAAACTTACACATAGAGGAAGTTCTATGTTTATGACGAGTTCTTGAGGTCGTGTACTGGCTCGGGAGTCTCTGAAATTTTAAAACAAAAAAACATTCAGCTTTAAAAATAAAACAGTGACTAAAACTCTATCAGACATAAATGTTTTAGGATACATTTTTAGCCAATCATAATTTATCTCAAGTTTGGTATATCCTTACGTCGGGTCAAAGGGTTTCAGTGCTTAATGTACTTTCGACTAAGGGTCGAACCTGGTGAATTATACTTCCATAGAGCAAGAAACAAGGTCCGAAAAACAACATCTTAAAGTCTTAAGATCTAAGTAAAAACAAGACGAACGTAAACGGTACATTAAACATTGAACATCATCTTGTTTTTACTTAAATCTTAAGTCTTCAAGATGTTGTAAAGGATAAAATACAGACCGAAAAATGTCATCTTGTGACTAGAATATCAAGTCACAAGATGACATTTTTCGGTCTGTGTTTTATCCTTTACTTTTTCAAATTGTCCTCTGGTTGTGGTTTTCAAAATGTTGTTTTTCGGAGTTTGTTTCTTGCTCTATTGCCATAAATTGTCGGCTGGCAATGGCTTCTTATACTTCCATGACCTAATACCAAAATTGTACAAAATCAGTATTTGTATAAGCTCAGAATGTAGAAATTGTTAGAAACCTGGACGAGTTCAACTATTTATGACTGCACCGACATTCCATCAACCACGATAGGGTAATGACTACTCCAAGGCATATTTCGTAGAACTTTCTGGTTTCAAAACGGACCGGTAATTGCTAAATATGCTTTTTTATGTAACACTATTTTTCTCTGAAATGTATTCAACGAAGCACTGCTCCAGCTAAGCTGTCGTGGGGCAGCGTGGGATCGCATTCAGTGTGAATGACATTATGTATGCCTCACATGCTTCAATATCAACGATGGTATCAGAAGTGCAGTCAGAGTTTCAAGTTAAAATCTGTACATCAGGCTACATTTCTAAATGGTCTTACGTGAGTTATCATATCGTATCGCACTTTAGCTAAAAGCTGGTGTAAATGAAAAAGTATTGCCATAATTAAGAAGTATATGTAATATTTAAAAACCGAACTGGAGTGCGTTATCGAGCGGTTTTAGCGGCGAACGGGAATTCAATACTCGTTGTTCGCCCGGTCTTAAGAAAGCTGATGACAGACGAAAGTCTCAAATAGAAAGTGACGAATGATAAAAACATTCAAACACGTTTATAGTCATACAGTCAATTCTCTCGATGCGGACACCTCTCTAAGGCGGACACAACTTGCTGGTCCTGGCCGTACGCAACATATTTCCCTGTACATTAACTCTCTATAACGCGGACACCTCTCTAAAGCGGACAGCGGACATTTTTTGGAAGAATTTTGGTCCACTATATCTATGAAGTCGGACACTTGAAATGCAAATTTGCGTGCATCTCACTCGTCACGCTCATCACGCTACAAGTGTTTGACAAGAATTTGTAATCTTTTATTAATTTGTTATTGAAAATCAATGCAAAAGTTTATTTGCGCAACCGTTTAGACGTTTTATGAAATTCACCTGTCTTCCTTTTCCCTGTTCTCGTTCTTGGTTTTACAGGACTACATTCGTTATTTTATCTTCTTCTTTAGTAATGCATTCCTCCAGCCAATTTATAGCCGAGTTCATGCCTTTAAAGCGTACTTAATGTCATTTAAGGGGACTGTGAACGTTTAATTTTGCTTGCAATAAAGATTGCGTTCCAGGCAGGACATCACAAATGTCAGATGTCACGTCACATGAGCTCTCTATTAGGCGGACACCTTTCTCAGGCGGACACTTACAGCTGTTCCCGAGGATGTCCGCTTTAGAGAGAGTTGACTGTATTGACAAGAAATGATAATTTTTTTGATTATGTCGGTATAAACTTTATCAATACTACATAATGCCACTCTACAAATACGGTGCAGAGCGCCTCAAATTGGGAATCCGAGGGCATTTCCAAGCTAATGTCCGCAGTCAGAGGTCCGTTAGATCAGTTTGAGCTCAAATCATTCATTTCCAAACTTTGAGTTCAACCACTGGATGGAAAATTTGTCTCAGGTAAGGTGACATTCTCATGGAACTTCCAAGTCATAGCCACCTCCTCTGTCAATACGTTTATCCTTAACAACTGCTTCGCCATTATTTTGTGGCTCTCTGTTATGTTCAACAGTTGTCTCAAACCTCAACGCGTTTTTGTTTAGAAATACAGTGACATTGTATCATGCCTTACGCTAGTTTGTGGCAAACCCTTATTACGCGGTTACCCCTGTTGCTATGTTTAGCTTTGCCACTGGTAGTTTTGTGTCTTTCCTACGTTATAAATCCATTTAGACCCCGTTCACACGATACCGGTAGAGGTACAGTTTCATTACGGTTTCAAATCGTTACGGTTAGCATTACGGTTAGCATTAGGGTTTCATGCTTTTTCATACTGGTACCGTGTGAACGCAAGGCCTATCCGTAATAATTTCGTTACGGTTCCATTTCGTACCGGCATCGTGTGAACGGGGTCTTAACCTTCCTATAACGAGTATATTCAGAGATTTTTTCTTGCAGACCATAAGATATATGATAGCCACACAGTACATGCTAAACAAACCTTTTTAAAAAATCTGAAAAAGTCACTTAATAAGTAAAATAGATGCGTCGAAACTTAGCCACTTTAACTTTGCCTATCAAATATAAACAGAAACCAAACAATAAGTCACCTTGCGTTGGTGAAGTTCTGCAAATCCACAACTCCTCTGTGCACGACAGAATACTTCGGCGTGACATCATGGTTGACTGAAGATCCTTTTGTTACAGGGGGTGGACAATTATCGGCGGCAGAAAGATTTTCTTTCGAAGGGGGTTCATGAACAGTGGATAGCTTTTCTTTGTATGGATAAGAGAGCTTTTTGTCTCCAATTTGAATGTCAGCACCAGGCTCTTTGGTTCCCTAAAATTGGTATTGGTATGTTTAGCCACATGATGCGCTCGGTTTATATGGATAGAGAGCGATTTTCCCTGAAGAACGAAAAGCTTGATTTTCCAACATTGATGCTTTTCACTTCAGTCCGCTTCAATTGTACAAAAGCGCCTTATCTCGTCGAGATAAGACGATTAGTGTTAGGGATAATATTAAAACTACAAAGGGTGTTCTCAGCCAGTCTGATCGAAATTTTTCCAAACCTCGCCCATGGTTCTAAAATAATGTTTTCGGGTCGGAAGTGATCATACAAGCAAAAGTTCATTGACTGGAGCACGGGTTCGGAAAATATTCCAATGTTTACAATTTTGTATTCTGAGAGTTATCCGCTAAAAAGCCATTACAAGGAAAAGAATTTAGTCGAAACTCAATATCTCTGCCAAGCTGCCCCAGTGCTTCTAAAATGATGTTTTCCAGTCAAACATCATAAAACCAATCAAAGTTCATTGATTGGACACGTTGTCCTGAGAATTTTTCGAAGTCCAGAAAAACGCCTTACGATGTGATGATATGACGCAGGCTTTGAAATAAGGTCGAAATATTATCACCATACTTTTGTCTTGTTTCTAAGCTCATATCTCGGGTTATTTACAAGATGTGCATTTTTTTTCGGATTATGTTTTGTCTTCTGTTTTTCCAAATTGTCGGCTGGCAATGGATTTTCGTCAAGATGAGACAATTACTGAGAGATTTTATATATTTTGGAAATGTAGGAGCTTGGAGAATATCTTGAATGATAAATGAACGTTGGTCAAGCTCAATCCTCAAAAAAAAACAAACGATTTCTGAGCCCCAGACGGGGATTGAACCCGCGACTTTCTGACAACCGGTGGGACGCTCACCATCTGAGTGTTGGTAGCTCAATGGTTAGAGCGTCTCACCGGTCATCAGAAGGTTCCGGGTTCGATCTCTGTCTGGGGATCAGAAATCGTCTTTCTGAGGATAGAGCTTGACAAATGTTCATCTATCATTCAATAAGACGATTATTAAGGATAATATTAAAACTACTAGGGGTGCCCTGAGCTGGTCTGATCGAATCTTTGTCAATTCTCGCCAATGCTTCTAAAATAATGTTTTCGGCTCAGAAGTGATAATCAAAGCGAAAGTTCATTGGTTTAAATGCGTAAAACGTGTTCACTCAACTCTTAACCCCTGGAAAGCTGACTCCAACCAATCATAAGTCCGCTAAGAGAAGTCTTGGTTTTCAGGGATGTTGGAAGATCTCATTTTCGAGGGGGAAAGGGGCAGATTGCTGATAACTTAGATTTTACGTGTTCGTTAGCTACGTAACGCCTGGTACCCTATATATCGGACGTCTCTAGAACAAAAAAATCAAATGAATGGACAATGAAAAAACAAAGAGGGAACAAACGGCGAAAGGAAAAAAATTCAGGCGTTAAAGGTTTAAACAATACTGGCAGTAGGAAGAAGGTATATGAGGAGATGTCAGACAGTACACCGCAAATGAAATTTTCAGGAAAGGTGGAAGAAGACTTGGGCGAAGCCTACTACACAGTTGGAGCCTAGCGCCTACACAGTTGGCGGAGCCTACTCAGTGAACTCGATTTCCATATCTGGAATGTTAACTCCCAGTCATTTGTACAGGCAAAAAGTGAAGCCAAGATGGCCGCCCATGGAGGGAAGTTTTGTACGTCAGTTTCAGTTTTCTACGAGGTCTTGTACGTCAGTTCCAGTCCTTTACACAACTTCAGTTATTAGTTTTTGTTTGGTTCGGCTTGAAAAACATTCCCAACCATGGGGAAAGTGTCCAATCGAGTATTAGAATCGAGTATTCAAAAGGATTTAAAAATGCCGTGTGGCCAAAGAAGTGTGCTAAGTTGTCTAAACATGGTAAACTAACGGTAAAAGGAGGACGCGCACTTGGTAGTTTCCTAAAATAATTTATCGAGACTGTTTTATCAGGTTTCTCGTTAGTTTGGTAATGTATTTTCGTGAAAAGTATAACCTGCCACTCGGTTTGATTTTGTCGAAATATATTTGAAGTTCTTACACTCACTTCTGTCTTTTGAAGAGATATTTTGTGTGTATTTTCAAACAAAAACCCCTCAGGAAAGTATATAAACTCGGGTGGGAGACTAAAACTGACGTACAAAATTGCCCTCCACGTGTAGCCATATTGGCTTCACATTTCATTGGCCAGTTAGCATTCCAGATATGGAGATCGAGTTATCTGTAACTATTACACCCCTTTTCCACTGACATTTGCGGCTTAAGCTCCTCTGACACTCTGACAAAACGCTGTTTCGCTAGTTGTACAATCATAAAATTCACGAACTTGACATTGTGATTTGGAAACATCTTTTCAAGGTACGTTTCCAGATCTGATTTAAAACTTTAGTTATACCAAGAGTTTTCTTGCTATCCATGAAGTCCTCTCGAAACATTTTTCGAATTTACGAAGTCTAAAACTCGTGGATCGATCTTTACTTTCCTGCTTGTAGGCTTATGGTTGGTAAAGTGGAAATTTTAGCAAGCCAAGGTGATAATTTTGTCAACCATGAAATGGGTTCATTCAAGCATTCAGCCATTTATGTCTTCTAAGCAGTCTTAGCTCGCCATCTGAGTCTTGGTAGCTCGATGGTTAGAGCGCCTTACCGGTCATCAAAAGGTTGCGGGTTCGATCCCCGCCCGGGGATCAGAACTCGTTTTTCTGAGGTTAAAGCTTGACGAACGTTCATCTGTCATTCAAGATATCTCCAAGCTCCCAAATTTCAAACATATATCGCAATTTAAGTTCTTCAACTAAGAAATTAACTGCCTTATCATCATCACGCCTCTTGTATATACAGACCTAGGCATGCTAATGTATTCATTGTCTGAAAACAACTTTGAAATAAAGTCGAAATATTACAATCTCACGATAGTCCCATCTTGTTATGAACTCAAATCTTGAGTTTCAAGATGTCGATATTATTCAGAGTATGCTTTGTTTTATGCTTTTTGAAGTTGTCGGCTGGTAGTGGTTTAAGAGTGAGAATATTTGGCACATAGTCCGGTATCCTGATCCATCGAGATTTTCAATATTTATGAGCAACTTTGAGGTTCTAAACAAAATTCACCAGTGTCTTTTACGCCAGCATATCATGTGGTTACGGCGTGCAGTTACGGTGTACGATCACGGAGTACGGTCACGGGGTAAGACCATAGCATATAATTAAGGTGTACGGCAATGGCGTACGATTACGGCGTACGGTGACGGCATACGATGATAGGGCACGATCACGAGGTAGATCACGAGAGTACAATCACGAGGCACGATCACGAGGTACAATCACGTGGTACGATCACGGCGTACAATTTTGGCCAATAGTCACAGCATACCTAATCAGTGAACACTGGCAAAACAGGGCCACGGCTCAGGGTTCAGGAACCCGCAACCTTCTGATGACCGCATCCAGAGTGTTCGGTGGTCTAGCGTTTCCATAACCTGAGTACCATCGTAGACAGATCCATGCAACGTCGCAGTAAATACCCCCGTCTCTGACGTCTATATGTAACCAGGCTCTATTTTGTGTATTGTTACGTAATTTGTGGTCGGCACTTGAACGTAACCACTGAGACAAGGTAACCGTGTAAAGACTGGGGCTGGAAAATTAAGTATTTTATTTACTTGATATCCTCTCACTTAAGATTGACGACAGTCTTGAAATATCAATAGTCCTATGATTCAAAATTATCCTGAATGTTATGGTTAGGATTAGGGTTAGGATTCGGGTTATGATTAAGATCCTAACCCTAACCCTAATCCTAATCCTAATCGTAATCCTAACAGTTGACATGTTACTCCTAGTGTTATGATTATGTATATCACAGATATTTATAAACATATCTCCCAAGTAGTCGGGGACCAATTTCTTATTTATTTTGTACATAAGAATTGAAAGTTGCTGATTTCTTCTTTGCTCAAGATTTAGAATATTTAGTCTTCTTAGAATGTCAGTTGATCTTATTGAATAACTCTCTCTAGTAATTATACGAAATGCTCTATTTTGGAGTTTCTGTAGTTTATTTGACAATGTACTACCGAGACAACCCCATATTTGTGCACAATAATCGAAATACGGTTGGATTAACGAATTGTATATGACTAGTAAGGTAGAGAAATCAACCGTATCTCGTAACTTTCGAAGAATACCAAGACCCGAAGTGACTTTACTTATAATGTAATCAATATGCGCATTCCAGCTCAAAGACTCATCTATACTCAGACTCAAGGATTTTGTCTTTTCTACCCTTTTAATATTGAAATTTCCTACATATATAGTTGGGTTAGATGTTAATTGGCTCAATCGTCTCTTAGAACCAATCAACATATACTCCGTTTTGCTTTTATTAAGAGTTAATTTGTTTGCGGACAACCAATTCGCAACATTATTTAAATCATCGCTCAATGTTTCAACAATTTCATTTATATCATGGCTTGCTGTTGCAATTTGAGTATCGTCAGCAAACAAATCCGGTTATGCCTTTTCTAAGCAATTTGGTAAATCATTGATGTATATAAGAAATAACAATGGTCCTAAGCCTGAACCTTGTGGTATACCTGTTTTCATTATTAACGGGCTAGATTGGTTATCATTAATTCCATAATATCCAATTTTATCTAACAAAATATCATGATCAACAGTATCAAATGCTTTTTTGAGATCCAAAAATACGACCCCATTAATTTTGCCGATATCAATACTTTGACACCATTTATTAGTAATGTTTAATAACGCAGTAACTGTTGAATGAGAAGGTCGAAACCCATGTTGGGAATTTGTTAGTAAGTTATAGTTGTTTAAATATTCATAGATCTGGTTATAAATAGGCATGACTCTGGAAATTTTCCAATCATTTGGGAAAACTCCTGTTAAAATAGACTGATTAAATATTAATGTGAGGGATGGCGAAATACATGGTGCTGCTAGTCTCAGTGGTTATGTTTTAGTGGCGACCGTAATTCGTTAAGCAAGAACGAGCCGCTTTCTTAATATCATGAATATTAGAATTTCTCTAAGGATCATTAACACTATTTTCCTTTCTGTCTTACCTTGTTATTTGGAATTCTAATAATTGTTGATTGTTTTGGTCCTTTGAACTTTAATTTTGGGTGTTTCAAATCTAAAATTATGTGGTAAATCTACGTAAATGTGGATCACGCAAGGAAAAAAGCTTTGGTATCCATAACTCGCACAAGATTGTATATTTTAGTTAAAATATTACGTACTTTTCCGATCAAGCTTCACGTTCCATTTTTCTTCAATTGCATCCAATGCAGTATTAACGATCAGCTGTTTAAAGCGAGGATTCTTAACGAAAAGGCCAAGATACTTTAATGAATATGGGGAAAACATTGTGACAGATGTGGCAAACATAAGCGAAATCATGTGAATAATTTGAAAGTACTCTAGCCTGCGAGCAGGCCGTGCGTTTTTAGGGCAAGAGAAGGACATCTCTGACAAAATTTCACGTGTCATTTCACATGGGAAACAAATATGTAATTGGGACATTTTCACGAATGAAATTTTTATTTCACATATGAAAATGGGACGTTTTCGCATATGAATCAGCTATTTTACATCCGAAATGACATGGTTCAAAATTTTATGTATGAAATTTTAATATAAGAAACATGTACTTCTTATACGACATGGATTCGCATAAGAAAATATCTTACGTGAAATTTTGATTTGACATGTGGAATGGAAACATTTTTAACATATGAAGCACTATTTTCGTATGTGAAATTGCATAAGTGAAATTTTGGTGAGGACAGCTTGTACGATTCCCTTGAAGATTGAATCCCCAGATTAAATCAAGTATAACCCAAATGTCGATTCACGCTTCCAGCCGAATGTACTACCCTCTTCCTAATCATATGTCCACTCTATCAGATTCGTTGACTACACAACTCGACCGAGTTAAACAGAGAGCACCAAGTGCTGAGGATCTTTTTGGCCAACTTAGCTATGAACACTTGAAATCTGGGAGGCTGAATTTTCAATTGGATCCCAAACACAAGCTAACATGCGAGTGCTGGTGGCGCAACAAAATTTGTTGGTGGTGCTGGAGTGATGATGTTACACCGTTAGCGTCCGAGTCCTCCGATTCGGAAAACTGGACGGCATGTAATTACTCCTTTCCTCGTTAGTCGTTGATCTCGTGACAAATCACGTGGAAAAAACGTAAAGAGGACGTTGGTTTTCATAGTTAAAGGATAAGGGGAAAGTAAATACTAGTGGAAGTTATGATCGAAAGCCTTCAGTAAATATTTTAATTACAAAGGTACAAAGTCAAAAGGTTGATAAATGTCGTGACTGATCTCAAAGAATTCCAACGTTTCGAGCAAAGGCCCTTCGTCAGGAGAGAAACGTGTTCTGGCAGCTATGAACCTTTTAACTTTTTACCTAATTTATCACTGTCTACGCAGTACTCTATTTTTATATGTTTTAATTACAAAAACCGTCCTGAGACTGTGAGTGTAGTGTGCAAAAACAAACCTTGGCATACTATTTTCCAAAGAATTTCAGTAGAGAGCGAGGGTCTAAGGCGTGCTTTGATTGAACAAGTATCATTTTCCGTAACACTATGAACGATTTTTACCCCTGAAACCACCAAATAGACCATATGGTCCGCTCAGATGTTTTCATGGCACTTAAAATTGAAAATTGATTAAAACGCACTTAAAACAGTTTTTATCGCTGAAAATGACTGTTCTATTTAGCCGCATTTCATCGAATGGTAAAAAATGTAGCAAGACACATTTTTTTTGAGTTCGCATTTCGAAAGATCTATCACTTAGCAATCTGCATTGAAAATCTCACACAAAAATCTTTAAACCTAGATTCTTTTCGATTTTTAACAAACTTCCAATCAAATGTCTCCAAAACATGTTGGTGGTTTTAGGGTTAGCGAAATTTTGTCCTGGGTCCAAACGTTTGTGTTAAAAATGAAGAGATGAGTGGCGTCAAGAACACTCGAAGAACCTCTTGCTTACCCGATCAAAACGAAAAATTTTTCCTGTACCACAGAAATATGAACAATGTCATTCTAACCCAGCAACTGGGATGATAACATTAATACTTCTACGAGAGCATTGACAAAATGTAAGCAAGTTTTCTACATCTTAAGTGGTCAGCTTTCGGGGGAAAAAAAGGAAAATCAGTTTATTTACCACATAGCATGTGTTGCTTATCTTAGTAACGATTTACCTGCAATCCCATCTTGTAAGTTTCACTATTGAAGATCACGTCATAGACAACACATTTCTTTCCAGCTAAAACAGAAGTTAAAACGTCAATTAACTGACGAAGAAGAAAATATGGAGCCTAGTATACATAACACTCTTTCCCTTTTATTTGGAAAACCTAATCAAGGAATTTTTTTTTCGACTAATGTTAACATTCAAATAAAGAAAAATCTATTCACAATGTTCAGTTATTACACAACGTTTACAAAATTTATTTCAAGACAAACCTACACTGCTAAAGTCAACTAGAGAAGTTGACTTGAGCGGGATCCAAACTCGCATCTTCGGGTTTCCGGACCGCTGCTATACCCATTCAGCTACCGAATCAAGTTAATCAACTGGAAACAGTATGCTCGTTTAATCCATTTTAAGTGCACGAGAGATTCTCGTGACAACTTAACGCTTTATGCCAGTGAGGATGTGCAATGTTCCCATTCTATTTCACAATCATCCTTTTCATGTAACTCTGATGATACTTGGTCAAGGGAAAAGAACTCGGCTTAGAGTGTTATTTTTCCAAAATAAGTCTTCCACACCAGTCAGCCGTGCGAGTTTGGGCCAAACCATTCACTACAATACGGGGATTATGGCAGTGACTCAGATCGTAGCAAAACAGGAAGCTTACCAGGACTTCTGGTTGCTATATACACCTTCAAATAGTCCATCCAGACGAAGAATAAACGTTAAGGTGGCAGGAGGCGCACGTTTACAACGCTAAACTGTGAAATTACCTTTGTCACTGTCGTCTTTTGGATGATTCAAACTGTAAGGAATTGACCATTCTTGACCAGACACACTTTCCAAAACAAACAAAAAACAAATCACCATACTACAGCGAATTATGACGGTGACAGAAGAAAATTTTATTCACAATTAACCATTCATCATCAAGATTTGTCACGTCTTTTTATCATTTAATGATATTTTATTCATGTTGAATAGACCATTGGAAGAAAACGTTCCATACAAGGTTTGGTAGATTTGCGGCAGGGATAATGATCGACAAAACATGCTCCAGTTAGAAAGTACAGGGTTCCATGTAAAAACAGACTGAGAAGCTTTAAAAAACTCCCCATGGTGAAGTAAATATTCAATTCTGTAAAATTTAATTTATAATAATAAACACATATCATAAATGCATGCCATTTAAAAGCACTTATAAAATGTCCTACGCATGCTCTGATTTTCTCTCAGAGTACAGGGACGCGCCGACGTCATTTTCATTTTGTATTAGAGTTGAGAGACATGGAGGACGTCACGAAAACTCGAGAAAAACTTTATATTTATAAAATTTGTCATTTTATAAAACAAATAGAAAATACTTTTCGCGCCTCTGTCCCATGATAGAAACATTCATGACGCCATTTCAACCGGAAAAATATCAGAAAACAAACGGCTGCGCCTCTCCAGTAGACATTGTTCCGGTTGAAATGAAGTCATTCATGTTTCTATCACAGCACACAGACACTCACGCAATTTTCCACTGGTTGCTTAAATATGCCTTTTGTAGCGTCGTTGTTTTGTTAAAATAATTTTGCATTAAAACACGAGAACGAGGCTCGAAAAGCTAACCTAAATACAATTGAAAGTATTAAATTGGCAGCCATTTAATGAATAGTCCAGGAAAATTTAATTCAATTTTTCACCAAGTTTAACTACTGGAGGTTCCAAAGGGCTGTTTTGCATCAAATAAATAAATAAATAAATAAATAAATAAATGAATGGAATGAATGAATGACAATTTCCAGTACAACTAAACATACATAGTGAACATACCTTTGAGCATTGACTTTCTTATTAGCAAATTTGCAAGTTGCTTTACCAATAGCTTCACTTTGGCAAATATTTACAAAAGCCTTTTTTCCTCCTTGGCCCTTGATGCTTGTTTTAACAACAAAACCATCCTGAAAAACGAAGAAACGACGCTCGTCAAATTTTAATCTAAACTGCATTTTAACATAGATTTTTTCGTATGTACGCTAACGCATGCACGAGGAATAAAGTGAAGAAAAATTTTCTTTTATGTATTGGTGAACCTTTAACGCCCTGTGTTCAATAAGAATGGATTACAGAATAAGCAAAACAAAACTAATTATAGTTAGAAAGAGACAAAGGTAAGAAATGAGATGAAATTCAGCATGTTGTATCAGTTCCACAGTGGTTCACGGAAGACTGTGAACGGGTGACAAAGAGCGGCCGTAAGAAACAGAACACAAATGTAACTTTCACAAGCGTACACAAAATACTGTACACTTATGTCAGGTCATCACCAAAAGTACTGTTTGAGCTTTAGCACTTATTGACCGAGCGTGAGGTCCGTCTTGGTAAAGTATCGGACCGATGTTTTCAAGTAGGGGCCGAGACGAGCACGGCGAGTTGAGGTCCGTGCAAAAACACACCGAACAGGTGAGTTGAGCTAGTACAGTGTACAATGTAGTTTATTACATGGTTCTACTGATTTGGAATTATAAATAACAAGGTAGAGAACCATAGACTAGCTTGCAGTTCTGTCGTCATTTCATGTACAGTGAGTCCCAAAAAAAGCCTACTCTACTCATGCTTAATTAATGTTCTTGACAAATTACCTTTTGTACAACAGATGATTTCTAAAGAACAATTATTAGAATTTTTAACTGGGTAGCCTTTATTTCAATACACACTGTTGTATTTCTTCACCAATTTCACTTTACACGGTTACCTTTCCTTTTCTGATTGTTTGCAATACCCTTTCACTTCGTAGTTTGCCAAAAATTTTAATTTTTGTTTGCCACAAGCAAAGTTTTCTTAAATTCCCCCAAGTGGCCAATAAAGGAAATATCCAACTGCTCAGGAACCATATGGCTGTGACAGTGAGCAGTCTGAATACGGAAATGTTGCAATTTGATTGGTTCATAAGTGGTTTGATATTTCCCTATTAACCGCATGGGGGGGAATTTTAAAAAGCTTTGCTTTTGTCTGAGAAAAATTAAAATTTTTGACTATACATGAAGTGAAAATGTATTACAAACAATCAGAAAAGGAAAAGTAACCATGCAGAGTGAAGCTGGTGAAGAAATTGTATATCAAACAACCACAGAATTGCAAGTGTTTATTTGACATTCTCCACCTTAACACTTGTCAATTATGTATTTCAGTAAAGATAAATAATAAACTAATTATTGATCTCACTTGTTTGGTTAGTACTAGTCAAATATTGAATCTCTATTTTTGCATGGACTTCAACTCACTGTGCTTATCTTGGTCCGTACTTAAAAGCATCAGTTTGACATTTCACTTGACTAAGTATAGACCTCAGGTTTGGTCAGTAAGTAGTAATTATTGCCTACTTATGTTAGGGCTATAAAATGAATGAATTTCCATTTTACCTGTGGATTGATAAATTTTACATCCATTCCTCGCTCAGCTTCAAGTTGTGCAATTTCTTCTTCGTATTTCTACAAAAAAGTTATAGTTTGAGGTAACCTAAGTGACTCTTAAAGATGGAATGACATGTCATGTGTTTTTTGAATTCTTTAAGACTTTAAAAAGTCATGAACAAATTGAACTTACACATGATTGAACATCATTCCTTATGACAAATGGATTAAGTCTTTCAAGGTGGGAGTTTCCCTTTTGATGAGAAAAACCATCTGCATTTGGCCAGAGTAAGATACATATTATGCCACTGGAAAAGGGTTAAGGCCTTCTAGTATCATTACACAGATGATTATCAAAAATCCCACATGGTGATTAACTAGAAATTTACTAAACAAGGGATTCATAAGAGATTTCACAGGGAAACAAGATCTTGGCAAAAAGGGCCAGCCCTACTAGGAGGGCTGACTCACTTCCATTTAAACACCATCCAAGAAGGGGCCTCTGGGGTTTTTGACCTGGGTGCAAAATTTTATGGGGTGACATTTTCAAAGACAAAAATTTCACTTTTTTTTAGTCTTGACTTTGCACCAGTTATTGAAAACCTTGCAGCTGTCAAGGGCCAAGAGTGCCTGCTTTAAATTTTCAATTACATTTTGAGTAATAGAAAAGAAAAAGCACAAAAAATCAATGTACAGTATTTCTACAGAAGAACCTAATTTAGTTGTGCCAGTATACTGTACAACAATAATATAAGGAGCTTGGGTGTGTTAGTGAGGGGAAATGCCTTCAAGAGAATTTGCCCCAGGCAAATTACCACCTAGGAGCAGCTCTGCTCACTGGCTCTCAACTTTAAGTGATCAGAGACCTACTCATTTTACATAAAATGTTGATTCATGTTATAATATTTACCAAGAGGAAAACAGCTTTTAGAAGGCAAATTATAAGCAGGAATTGGCTATTTAGACAACCTTGCATACCCCAGGATGAACAATCATATATGAAAATCATATCACATAAATGGGCCCTTAGTAGCAGCTGCCCTTGTCCCCCAACCACTATGCCACAATTGCCACAGGGATGGTACACCAGGTCCTGCAAAACAAGAGCATTACCATACCTACTGATTCATCAGATGGTAATTTTTTTCTGGCTTAGGTTTTCAACTACCAAAACTTCTAGTTCAATCTAATCCGTAATGAGAATTGACAACCAAACCATTACTTTTCATGCAGGTTGACAGCTTTTCAACAAAAAGACCAAAACAGTAAGACCAGACTGCCTCCAGTTCACATTACCAATTTTCTATAAGTTGAACCTAATGTATCCGGTTGATCACTAAGCTTGGTATGGAATTTATACTCAATGAAGGAAATTTTCAAGTACCACAATCTTATATTTATAGATCGATTCAACATGAGCCAATGAAAAGCAACCATGTTTTCATTTTCTTTACTTAGTCTGTTTTATACTAACTGGTTGATTGGTTACTGTGTAGAAATAAGCTTAAACTTAAAAATTACAAAAGATTCTAACACTTTAAAATCTCCTTCATTAATATAAAATAATTCCTTTTTGTTTGATCAGATGTAGAATAATACGTCATGTAAATGCCAAAAGAGTCAATGAATATAAGTTTGGTATGGCTCAGTTCTAATTCATATCCAGCACAAACTCATCTTTTCATCTATACAGTAGGTCCATGCATCCAGAGATCTGCCCATTCATTCATTCATTCATTCATTCATTCATTCATTCATTCATTCATTCATTCATTCATTCATTGACCTTAGCTAGTATTTGTTCACTTGTTCTTTGATTGATTCATTCACCCATTTACTGATCGATTGATTGATCAATTGATTAACTGATTGATTAATTGATTCATTCATTCATTCATTCATTCACTTAGTCATTAATTCCTTTACTAATCCATTCATATGTCACATGTGTCCAAGCACCTGTTCTTCCATTTGATTATTTATATAATTTGTTCATTTGACTGTTTACCATTGAATTATAAATTTATTCAGTATTAACTTATATATTAGTTTAGAGAGCTGGTCAGCATGAGAAATATTTGGTATAGGTATGCCACTCAAAGGATTCATCTGGTGAGAGTGATTAGTTTCTGTGTCTGAATATTGAATGTCTACCAAACAGTTTAAAAATTAAATATATTTGTGACAGAAGTTAACTATAACAGATACAGTGTATCCCAACCCTTTCCCTCTGGGATCAGTCATCTATTATTCTACTCTGGCTAATACCAGATTTGACTTTTCAAGAGGATATATCTTGCTGGAAAATGACCACAACTACCAATCTCAATAAAATCTTATCTGGCATGAACAGTAAATTAATTTTTTCTTTAACTCAGGCTAACATCAGACAATTTTACTTGTCAAGATGATATATCCTACCAGAAACATCAAAGGGATTATGGCAATAAAGTAGTAATAATTGACTTTCTAAATGTATTGATGTCTACTGAAAATTTTACTTCTCTATAGTGCAAGTGAACAGTAAGAAATGATCATCTACACCATAATAAATGATCATTTCAGTTTAGTATATAAATTTCTTGGAACAGTGAAGTGTTCTTTAATGACAAGGATCCCTGCGTATTGATAATCCCATTACATTGTATCAAACATCTCTGACAGTGTATATTACCATAAATAATTGAAACTGTTGTACCAACAAACTGATATGGGGTTTTATATTTCCATTATGGGTACTGTACATGGATGTTATTAAATCAACCTGTTATTATTCCTATAAGTTAACTGATTTTAAATTAATCCTGACTATTAACTGACTACTTTATTTGTTTATTCATTCATTTATCTAGTATTTACTTGTAGACATTTAGTTTAGTTTAGTTGACAAATTCTCATTAAAGGATTTAGAAATTAAACAACCAACCTTCCTGTTTTCTGGATCTGAAATTTCTTTAGTATATTCAGTAAACATTTTTCTGAACTCATTATTTTTCATGGCATTTTGAATTCTTTCCAATTCCTGTTCAAAAAATAAAAACATATTTAAAAACAGTGTATTATAAATACATATTATTTTCTTACTGAAAAATTAGCTTAAAAAACTCCATGCTATCAATGGGTTTTAATCCAAGGGAACAAGTATATATTAACATTTATTTTATTAACTGAAGTACAGTATTTTATGCAAGATGCCAGACAGTGAAAGTTGTGATAACATGATGCCATTTCATATTTCATGTTGATCTGCATTGAGATCTACATTACTACCTAAGTTACTGAAGTACATAAAATCAGCTAATAATAAATGGACTTAATTTAGGGTAGGCAATCTGACCCAACATTTAAGCAATGTATATACATGACCAAGTTTTCCTTGATGACTTTTCCTTAACAAGGAGCCTGGCCATTTAAGTTGTTCAAATAAGTTTTTGAAAACAGTGACTGGTGAAAGAAAAATTTGCCAGTTTGAATCACACACACAAGCAAATTAAACTAATCAAGGATAACATGGCTGTTTGTATGAGGCTTGATTGCCAGTAGCTACAGTAGGTCCCCCAACCCAATGTGGTTTACTATATGCACTGTACACACAGTTCTGCATACATATACATATTGTACAGTGTATACCACATGTGCACCAACTCAAAAAACCCAACTAAGAAGAGGAATTATACAAGAGGTAATGTTACTATTACAGCCCTTTCTTACAAGATTTGTCTTACTGATACAGCACTGAATGTCCCATCTTGGATTGCATAAAGCAGAACTTTCATGTGAGATTGCAGGGTTTAAAACCATCTGTCAGTTGAAAAAATTGTGTTGGTTGAGAATTCTGGGCATTTAATACACAAATTGCAAAAATTGATCCATATAATGTATTTTGGTTACACCAATCCATTAATTTGTTAACACCTCAACACTATTCTGATCAATATTTCTATTTTAATACAGCTATGTAATTAAGGTTCTTTATATACATGTTCTCAAGCTATTATACTCAGAACCCATAACCTTGTAATCACAGGGGAGATGCTTTAACCATTGAGCTACATATTTGTATTGATGGCAGACATATGTACTGTCTATCAGTATACTGTCACAGTATATATGTCTCCCATCAATACAAACCAGTACATAAATATAACCTTCACTTACCATCTGAGTCCATGTAGCTCAATGGCTAGAGCATTTCCCTGGCAATCAGAAGGTTACAAGTCTGATTCCCATCAGGGGCTCAGAAAGGTGACTTTCTGAGTATAATAGCTTGAGAGCATGTGTATTATATAACTGCCATGCTACCACATTTACATCATATTTAACTAAGCTTGGTAGTTAGGAGGTATGCAACGATTGTATCATCAACGGGTCTACATTTTTATCTGTTACAGTACGTGTAAAAAAAATGCAAAATACTGAAATGAAAAAATTAAATTTTAACTTGAACTGCAAGCAATACTACGACTTTACAAGAGTTAAGAATGCATTTCGTCGCATATTGTCTGGTACAAAATTATCTGGCTTAAGTTTTGCTTTGCAAATAAGAGTTTCGTTACTAGTACGATGAACTGTTTGTAACCTTGCTATTTTCCTCCCAGTCTCGCTTACCTCTTGAGTTATTTCAAACCGGTTTGGTTGTTCTGCCATCTCAAGTTGTCCTCTCAATTCAAAATTTCTATAAGCTCCCTTGGTAGTATCAAACGTTTCTTCTTTACTTAGTCTATTGTTTCCAAGGTCTGAAGTGTACTTTTTGGTACATCCAACGCAACCGGTCGTCACGTTTTAGCTGGGAAATCTTCGAGTGCTTCTGTAGTGAAAAACAGTACTTTACTTTCACTCTTTACAACCGTGTGATTGCAACCGCTGACGTAAGCATACATAATCTGTAGGCTCAGAGGAAGTGCTGGTACAACAGTTCAATACAGTTCAACATTATTACAGTGCAATATTCAATCAGTTTGCCGAATTCGGACATAATTTGACTCAAGCAAAGTTGGAATAGCGAAAATGATTACTTTACTTCAGCAAGCTTTTGGCATACGGTCAGTTGTGCCAATGGTCTTAACCTTAAGCTTAGCTCCACAGACGCTTTTCATCTGGTCGATATGGCGTGCGTTTTCAGCGTTTCTTCCCAGAAGAATGTACGAATGTGTGGACGAAAAACTGTACGATATATGTCAAACTTTAGTGGTATTTTTCTTTGAAACATATGCTGGAACAAAGGTAACGGAGTAACTTTCATCAAAATTACTTGGTAGTTAGCATTACAATTTTTCGTGTTTATATTTGTGATTTGTTACATCAACTAACGCTCGATTATCACGATGGAGGCATGAAACTGAATAAGAGCCCCACCCTGGGGGTGCATTTCAGGTGGTAAAGCATCATGTATGCGAAATCAGTGGGGTCGGGATGTCATTCGGCAGAACCCATTGTGGACTTAATTTTATGAAGCAGTACCATGAAATGCGTTTTCTTGCTCAACTCCCCAAACTGTACAGTAAAATCTATTGGAAAGGTGGACACATGTATTCCAACATTGGCAGGAAAGGTCTTATGTTAGCATGGACAGCTCACCTCAAGCATGTTTATAAACTAAACGCCAAAGTCCGTGAACACCAGAAAATGGTCTTGTCAAATAAGAAATACTTCCCCTTCTTGATTTCTTTACAGTGTACATCCTTTTTGGTGAATTCCGCAACCAAGCAAAAGATGTTGGGAAATGAGAACTTCTTTTCCCGTTTTTGCAAAACCTGCTGTACATCATTTTCGGTGACTTTCGAAAACTTCCTGATCGTCTTCATAATTTCCAGTGTTTTCAGGGGTTTTTTATGTTAAACCTTACGATTTTTATGGCCATTAGTTTGCTTGATAATCATAAATCATGGTCTCCAATGATTCGTAACCCCGGACATTCTGGTACGTAGTAACATGGTTACTTGAAGTACCGCATTAGTGGTGCCATAACTGCTGGTCAAGTAGGACTTGTCTGTAGGCTCTAGTGAAGTCCCCTTCTGTGGCGCCATGATTGAATTCTACAACTTGGCATAGAAAACGTGAAAGAAAATGATTACTTTACTATCACAAGCTCTTTGCTTACGTTCAGCTGTACCCGTGATGTTATCGTTCAGCGTAGCTCCTCAGTGCCTGTGTTTCTGGTTGACCTGGCGTGCTTTTTCCGCCTTTCTTCCCAGATGGATGTACGAATGTGTGGACGACATCATGTATGATTTGTACCAAACGTTGGTTGTGTTTTTCCTTGAAACCTGTGCTGGAACAGAGGTAGTCAGTGGCTAGCTGAGATAATTATTTGATCGCGTTAGTCGATTTCTTCCCCCTCATTTGCATTTGTTTTTTATTTGGTATTCTGGTGAGCCCATGTCAGTGGCATACCCCAGCCAATGGGTCTGTAGCACTGTTCTTCAAAGAAGACTGGATCGACCAAAATTTCACCAGTGCCGTGACTAAGTGACCAAGGTTGATGTAAATCTTTTTGTCCAGCACTTTCAGAAATATTTCCTGACCCTTTATATGGCAAAATGGAATGACTTTGTAGGTCAAAAGGCAGCTTTATCAACAGAAACCGTATATGGACCATACGGAAGTCACATATTTGGTCTTTAGCAATGACCACCTCAGTCCACTTCCTGCTTCATTTTGTGAACATGGGATGCTCGATCCAGTCTTCTCTAGAGATCAGTGGTCTGCAGCCATGGGCCTCCACATTTTTATCAAAAAGAATTTAAACAGAGACAAGATTGAGATAAACAAAACAAAAGGCCAAAAGTTACCCAAAAATTAGAATTGTTTTAGTGCTGTGTGTTCCATTAGTAAATCCCACTCAGTTCAGTGATAGCATTGATGGGGAGCAACCCTCTGAAACCCCAAGAAGTCATACCTTTAGTGCAAGTATTTAGCCCAATCCTACAAATACTGTGACTCTTGGTATGCCACAACCTGTATGCTTAGCTCAGTTAGCAGAGTACGGCGAATGGGCGTGCAAAGTTTTTACTGTCACATGCCACTATTTTGCATGCCAACATACACTATGGATATTCCATGTAAAATACAAAATTCCTCTTTATCTAATCAGTGAAGTAGTTGAATGTGGTAGCTTGGTAGCTATAGGATGTTTATATATGTACATGCTCTCAAACTGTTAAAGGTTACATTTATGTACTGGTTCATATTGATGGTAGACACATGTACTGCCAGTCTGCAAGTCTCGATATGTCATCTATTTATTTTTAGTGTTAATCAATGATGTAGTTAAATGTGATAGCTTGGCTGATAATATGATGTTTCTTTATGCATATGCTCTCAAGCTGTTCTACTCAGAAAAACTTTTAGAGTCCCTGAAAGGAATCAAACCTGTAACCTTCTGGTGAGTAGTTCTAACCATTGAGCTACATAGACTCAGATGGTGTCAAAGGTTATATTTATGTACTGGTTCATATTGATGGTAGACATATGTACTGCCAGTCTACAAGTCTTAATATGTCATCTATTTATTTTTAGTGTTAATCAATGATGTAGTTAAATGTGGTAGCTTGGTAGATAATATGTTTCTTTATGTGTATGCTCTCAAGCTACTTGGATACCATATTGAGAGCATGTGCCATTGTTCATAAAGAAACATACATGTACATCTACCAAGCTATCACATTTAACTACATAATTGATTAGCCCTAAAAATAAATAGATGATGTATCGAGACTTGTAGACTGGCAGTACAATTGTCTAACACCAATAGGAACCAGTACATAAAGGTAACTTTTGCTCACCATCTGAGTCAATGTAGCTTAATAGTTAGAGCATCTCACTGGCGATTGGAAGGTTATGGGTTTGATTCATATCAGGGACTCAGAAAGTTTTTCTGAATGGAATAGCTTGAGAGAATGTGCATGAAGAAACATCTACTTTAACTGCTGAAAAAGGTCAATGTGTCTTTACTTTGTGTGTCAAGAGAAGAAAATTTGCTGTCATGGTAAATGTGTAGATTGCCACAGATACCTGCATCCCATTGGTGTCACCAAAATTGTGAAGATTAATAAAATCTGATTTCATCTTTATATTTGGGCAAGTATAGTTGATTGAAAAAGACTTGCTCAGACTTGTGGATTGGTTGCTTTATGTATGATAATTCATATAATTATTGTAGGATACCTTGGTAAAATGTCATATTTGTCACCTTCAGTCTTAACTTCACATTGAAGGCAGATATGGCATGAGTACAAATTTGCTCTACGTGGAGACTACACTGCACAGTAACACAATATACAGTACCATAACTTGTCTTTCTACCATAAACACTGTTGGTTAACTTGATGGCTAGCTTATAGAGCTGAAGCAAACAGTATGCAACATGGAATTTGCTCATACTGTATGTGTAGCTGTGAATAATACTGACAGTGTACAAAGAAAACTGCACATCACTTCAGGTATTCCATATATGAGATGTTGTAAAATCACCTTAATATGATTACTGTAACCTGACAGTTTTGTCATAGTGCATGTACTGGTGTCAGGTGTGTTGCTCCCATGTTTCATCAGGAAATTTCAACATTAGAACAGTGAAGGATTTTATTACTAACTAGAGTTCTGAAAAACAATATTGATGCACTAAGATATTTTGAACAAACAATATTATTTATGTATTCTAGTTGGAAGTGTCATCATACCATATAAAGTGTTAAAAAATATTTTCCTCATATCAGAGGAAACCAAAAGAAATATTTTAATTTGCAATATCATATTCCTTATATACCTAAAACAACATTACTTGTACATACAGTATGTCCCCTTCTCACCCCCAACTGTTGAGATTTTCCCTCATTTTATTATGTCATTTAACTATTTGAAATTAAATGTTTATATGCCTACATTTAACAGCTTATATTTTATGGGGATGAAATTCCTTGGCATAAGAAAGAAAATGTGCTATATTTATGCAACCATCAAAGCACAGGTTTGCCAATTTATGATTTTTTGCTGTTGTAAGGCTTAGTAAAACAGTTAATGTTCAGTATACCTATATGTTGTATGTTTTCTAAGGACTTAAAGTGTTTTGTGCTTCCTTTGCAGTTGATTGGGCTGTGGTGGATATGCTGGCCATCAGGCAAAACACTTTGGGATATATAAGATATATATTGAAAGATGGTTTGAGGTACCTCCCATTTTATGGTTTCTACTTTCCTCAGGTACTGTTTTTAACATTAAATAATCATTAGAAAGAGTTACTTTTAACTGAAAGACACAAGTAAATGAGTTATACTTCTCTTTGACTGGAGACAATGGGAGAAAAGTAATGTTTGCTTGTGTAATGAATATAATGGCCCAAACATTTAGTAATAGATACAATATGAGCAGCCAATCTGTATGGGATTTACAAGGCGAGCCGAGGGTGAGCCATAGTAAGTCCCATACAGATCGGATCTGAATATTGTACCTTTCTTAAAATACAAATACATTTAAATGGCCATGTTTGGCTGTTATTTTGAAGTTCCAGTAAATTTTAATGTAGAAAATCAAAGGAAAAAGTTCATGATTCTCATTAGTATTCTGTACCCAATTTACAGCATATTAATTATGGACCAAAATCCTTTGTGTTTTCTTTGTGAATTATTAATAAATTTTTAAATTTAAATGAAGGATAGCATAGACATGGATCTTATTCATAAATGGCCGCCGCGCGGAAAGGCCTGGTACGGTTTGCACCGAAACGAGGTCATAAGGGCCACTTCAATCGGCTTCGAAGAAGAAAACATAAACATAGCTGCATGTGAGTTTAGAAATGGTTCAAAATTGTCGTGTTCCACTGTGTATCAAGAAAACGTATCGAGAGGATGGAATGAAGATATCTTTCCACATGTTTCCGAGCGATAAAAGTTCAAGGGACGAGTGGATTCGAGCTATTCGAAGAGATGTTGGTAGATACTTCAGCATCACAAAGAACACCCGAGTATGCTCGCGACACTTCAAGAAAAGTGACTTTGAACGAAGCCTTGCCGGAAAACGAATATTGAAAGCCACGTCTATCCCTTCAATATTTCCCTGGAAAGAAAGTTCTCCTAAGAAACGAAAGCCGCCAACTGCAAGAGTTCGTAAAAATATGGATGTTAGTGGCAGAAACGAAGTCTGTAAACGGCCTCAAGAAGATATGGCAGATATATCTGAAGTCGCAACTTCGACTTCTGCCCAATGTGATGCTGTGGATATTGCATTCGAAGAAGATGTGCTGCCTGCCGTCGCTTTCAATATTCGTTTTCCGGCAAGGCTTCGTTTAAAGTGACTTTTCTTGAAGTGTCACGAGCATACTCGGGTGTTCTTCGTGATGCTGAAGTATCTACCAAGGCAACATCTCTTCGAATAGCTCGAATCCACTCGTCCCTTGAACTTTTATTGCTCGGAAACATGTGGAAAGATATCTTCTTTCCATCCTCTCGATACGTTTTCTTGATACACAGTGGAACACGACAATTTTGAACCATTTCTAAACTCACATGCAGCTATGTTTATGTTTTCTTCTTCGAAGTCGATTTAAGTGACCCTTATAACCTCGTTTCGGTGCAAGCCAAATCAGGCCTTTCCGCGCGGCGGCCATTTTTGAATAAGGTCTATAGATGTAAAAGAATTTATTAAACTGATGATTCATCACCAGATGTGCAGAGTCTTCAGAGTGTTATAAATTTAATAGTGTTTACAATGTTTTGGCATAGTGGATTTAGTGACAAAATCTTAGTCTGATAAATTGTTATACTTCTGTAGAAGATGGAAGTACAGATGTCAAATCAGTTCATTTTATCAAATTCAACATTTCCCACAAAATACATGTACTTACTTTTCACTCTAGTATAGGAAAATGTTTCATATCATTAAAGAATTAATCACACCTAAACAGTTAACGTGTATATGTGTGTGTACCAATGTAAATGATATGTAGATGTTTCTGTATATGTAGTTGTATGAATGTGCATGTACAGTATGTATATGTATATGTAATTCCTTTTTTACGTGTGAATTATAGCATGGCTGTATTTATGTGAAACGAAATGCAACAGCTGACATGATGAAAATCCAAAGGTAATTTCATAGACTAAAATAGAATTACAAAAGTTGCTGGAAACGTTTTGAAATTTTATTTTAGCATTTTTACTTATATAACTAACTAACTAAACTAATGAACTAAATTAACTAACTAAATAAATAAATAAGTAAATAGGTAAATAGGTAAATAGTAAATAAAAATAAATAAATGAGTAAATAAAAATAAGTAAATAAAAATAAATAAAGAAGTAAAGAGTAAAACATTATCCGAAAAACCTCATCTTCTTAGCTTGATATTCAAGTTAAGATTAAGACAAGACAGAGACAAAGGTGCAGTGATATTTTGACTCTATTTCAAAGTCGTTAATATTGACATCATTTTAGGCATGTATATAGAGATAACAGTTTGTTTGCTTACCAACTGGTTTGGCAATGAATTTGAAAGAGTCGAAATATCACTGCTCCTTTGTCTCTGTTTCGTCTTTTTTATAACTTGAATAATAAGCGAACAAGATGACGTTTTTCGGCTTATGTTTTATTCTAGAGTAAGTACGCTTGCATGCTCAGTGCCGTTGCGTTTTGAATGCCTCATTTACTACTATTTCCTGGCGTTCCCTAAAGTGCACTCTAGGTGTAAAAAGTGATAAAGTAAAAAGTAATCGACAAAGATTTTATTTCGAAAAGGGAAAGTATTTCTCGAGAAAAGTACTTGGTTATAGGTAAATATAGAGGAGATTTTTTACTTAAATAAAGGAACGAAGCATACTTTTACTTTGTTGCTGAACACCGCGTGCATTTAGGTTAAAATCAGCAGTTTTACCTTTTTTCCAAGTACTCTATGGCGAAATAATCTCATTGGTTGCTTCAAATCTAACCACACTGATAGTCAGACATGTACTTTGGAAGTTAACTAAATTTTCTTAATTTCCTTTAATTTAAGGAAGATGATGAGATTTAAGAGAAATGGCACTCCTGTAAGTCTTTTTAGTTATTATGCGCAACGTTATTGTGAACATAGAGTATGGATTTAGTTAACATTTTTTAATCTTTCACTCTTTCCCTCCCTTCCTCCCGCCTTTTTAGTTAATCGCACCGTAGACATACATAAGTGATAATCCAATCTCAATTTTTTGAATATCTGCAGAAGAAACATTATCGTCTGTCTCTCCTCCAACAAATTTTAGAAATATCCAAAACTGCAGGGGGATGATATAGTAAATCTAATGCAGTAATCTGGCCGCTTCGTTGCCAAAACACTGCATTACATTCGCTAAGTCGCAGGTTCGATTCCCAGTCAGATGCCCTAGAGTTGCATTTTATGCAACTGCTCCCGGATGGGTCTTAATATACGATCCTGACGCGCAAAAATTTACTTTCACTCCCCTCCCGAGCAAGCTACGTATCTGGCTTTGTTTTAGTTGTTTGTTGTATTTATGCCTTTAGTTGTGGTTGGTCATCTTTCCCGAAGGGACACGCTATAATCTGGAGAAACCTGAACAGCAAAAACAAAGTCAAGAGTTTGCCAGAAGTAGAGGTAATTATAATTTCTGCTAGATGATATGAACGAGAAGAAACTTTGCTTATAACCATCAAAATTAACTCTTTCTCGGCGTGATCAGACTTCTATTATTTTGCTCTGGCTAACCCCTCCGCTTTGAAAAGAGCAATTATGCTGATTGGTCATGTGCATAGAGAAGTAGATAAAATATCGGAATCTCGTCTTCGAAATCCTTATAAACCGAGAACAACCATGCATTCACGGAATGATTAGACGAAATTTTTTCGATTAACAGTGAGACATTGACCGCGCACGCGTGCAGTGACCTTTAATTGTCAGTTCTACTCAGAATTTCCAACGCCATCGAAATGTTTCATGTGTGTGTGTGTTTTTAATTTTTATTACTTTAACCTTGGAACTCATAAGAGAACAGCAAAATTTGGCCCGCTTTAAAAATTCTGACTGATGGAAATTGCACGTACAGTGTAAAGACCGACTTCTCGAAATTACATGGAAAAATAGGAGGTTAAAGTTGTAATAACAGGTTAAAAAGAGCCTTTCGCTGACAAGACATGTTGATCTGTCCCTGAAAATATTTTTTGCCTTTAATTAAAATTACTTATAAATTAGTTTTTCCTTCCTAACAGGTCTTTCGGTTCTTGAGCATGTGTTGACTCCGAGGACGAAAGCTACTGAGGTACTGATGTAGGTTCTTAGCTTCTGATTCTTGTATTGGTGATATAATCAGCTATCTCAGTTCTTTGTTGTCTGTCGAAATCTTTGCTCAGTCAAAGCATGTCAGTTTGTTGAATGACCCTATCAGCTAGATTGCAGTTCTCCATAGAGATCCAGTAAGGGCCACTCCTCATTGGACTACTGTTAATACTGGAGGAAACCGGAGTAACTGGAGAAAACCTACAGTGCTTTGTAGAGTCAAACTGAACAACGCTTTTCTCACATGTGACCAACGTAATTTTGATCAGACAATTGCACGGAGACGCAGTCAAACCGCAGTCACATATGGCGGGTGATGTGCGTCAAAATTACATGTGAACTTTGGCGACGAACTCAAAACATTGGGCAACCTTTAGAGAGGTTTTGAGGCAATAACTTCGAATTTGTCAACATAAAAATATCAGTCAGCAACAGTGATGTATGGTGCTATCCATAAACGCAGCATTCGTAAACCCATCAAAAGAACCGTTTGTTTTCTCGTCAAAATAGTCCCGGGGAGAGTTCCATTTGTTCAAAATCGCGGATTTATAAGGGCAAATGGCAGCCTCCATTCTTGACCCCTCCGGATTACTAAGATAAAACTGGAGCTCGCATTCTATGTCTAGTAATTCTATGGCTAAACTTCACTCTTGGGCCGTTTTTCTTGTTTATTTTCACTTAGTGGACGAATATGTAATCGATTTATTTAATATTTAGATAGCTCTTGACACCCTCTCAGACCACCTCGACGCAATTTATGACCTTACAATTGCCTACAGAGACAAAAATGAAGATCTTTTGCCAAGGAAAAAAGCTAAAAGTCTTCCTGGTAAGTAATCTACTATTTTCGTGATAATGTCTGCACTTACCGTATTTCCTCTAATAAACGCCCCCGGCGTTTATTAAATCTTGAAGCAATTTGGTGCGGCATTTATTAGAGGGAGGCGTTTATTAAATAATCGAAAAACTGTGTTAGTATATTTCGTCAGAGAGAAATTATTTGGCAGATAGGCTAAGTAGTTTTGCATTAAAGAAGTTTGAGTTAGATTTGAAACGTTTCAATGTCTATTCCCTATAGCTATCTCAACGTATAACCTATATCTCAACGTCAATATCCTCCTCGTCATCTTCATCGGCAAGATGAAATCCTTCAGCCGCTTAAAAATAAAACATGAATCTAACAATTGTGGCATCCTTTTCCTTGCACTTTCTGTATTTTTTTCTAATAAAACACCACTCTGATGTATGCGACGTTTCTTAGAGGGGGCGTTTATTGCCATTGTTGTGTGAAAAGGGGAAGGCGTTTATTGGAGGAAGTGCGGTAACCTACACAGGTGTCTTTCGGAAAAAAACAAGAATTCTGGCTCTCAGCGTAGATAATATCCCGCGTGGTAATGGAGCTGGATATCATAGTATTCAAGCAAGCAATTTAACAACGTTTACAGGAACAAATTCTTCGCACAGAAATTACATGAACGTGTTTTTACAATAGAAATCATACCATAGAAATTTTCGTTCAAAACAAATGAAATGAATAATTTGAATTGGGAAGCGTATTTGCAATGTCGTCCTCCATCTGTATTTCGTGATAACACATTCCCTAATAGGGACCTTTAGGCCCAGTTCAAACGTCAAACTTTTCATGTGCGGAATCTAATGTTAATGAGCAAAATCCTTTATTTAAACTGATTTGCATTTGATTCGGCACATGAAAAGTTCGACGTTTGAACTGGGCCTAAGATCGAAGACGTGAACGTCAACGACAACTTCTTTTAAAAATTCGACATTTAAAGAAACCACGACTTGTTGACGATCGTGTTTGATATTTGTGGCTTCTTCTATGACTCCTAAAACGCTCTAGTCCTCCTAAAACGACTGTAGTCTCGGTCTGAACTCAATCTTAAGTAACAGCTTTTTTCACTCCGCGAGCTGACGTCGCCCTTAAGACGTGAAAATGGTCTGGATGACGTTGTATGCGCAACGACGACGGTGTTGAGAATGCTCTGGAGAATAAAAATTATTCAGTCTCTTTGTTTTGCATGAAGAATCCTTTTGTTTATGCACACGCTTTCAAGCTTTTCTACTCAGAAAAACTTTCTGAGTCACTGACGGGAATCGAACCCGTAACCTTCTGATTGCCAGTGAGATACTCTAACCATTGAGCTACATTGACTCAGATAGTGAGTGAAGGATACATTTATGTACTTGTTCGTATTGATGTTAGGCATATGTACTGCCAGTCTGCAAGTCTCGATATGTCGCCTATTTAGTGTTAATCAATGATGTAGTTAAATATGGTCGCTTAGTAGATATATGTTTACGCGCACACTCTCAGGCTATACGAACAAGTACATAAACGTAACCTTCGCTCACCATCTGAGTCAATGTAGCTCAATGGTTATAGCATCTCACCGGCGATCAGAAGGTTATGGGTTCGACTCCATCAAGGACTCAGGAAGTTTTTGTGAGTAGAATAGCTTGAGATCGTGCGCATAAACATATATCTACCAAGCGACCACATTTAACTACATCAAGAATTCTTTTGTTTGAAGGACGTCGTCGTTGAAGTTGACTTCGTAGATCTTAAAGTCCCTAATCACGTTTTCACGGCTACGTTGGACCGCAGTTAGTGGAACGTTTTTAGTCGTGTAAACGTTAACAAACTGACCAGAGCTACTGAGAAAAGTTTCAGTGCTGTAAGAACAACTTTCGCAATTCATTACAACATGAATGGAATGTTATTCTCTCGAAACGCGTAGAATTAATTTACTTTGCAAAATGCTGTCTTCGTATTAACTTGCTTAAACTCTCCAGTAACCCTATCCCGACTGACGAGGGGTACTCTAGCATTTTACTTTGGCTAACGCCTGACGATTATACTCGTCAAGAGGAGGCCTCCTATCGCGATAGTGTTAATCAGAATTTTAACGTTTGTGCTCGCTATAAAAATATTTTGGATTACAGAAACCGTTCATTATCAGGATTAAAAGATTTGTCTAATCGTTGTGGCGGTATCATTAGTCCGAAAGATTTTATTTAAGATCTTCGGTGCATTTACTCTAATCGTTTTTAGTTTGGTTAAACATGACAATTTTTAACGAGACTGATGCGTTATTTAAATTTTACACTCGGAAATCTACATGCCACGATGAAGCTCAGAAATTGCATTGCAAGTTCGTAAGCACCGACTACATCCTTCGTGGTTTAAGAGCAATTACCTTTAAAATACAAAACCAATTTTGGTACAAGACAGAATTTCACCTTTTTCTTAAAATCGGATATTGTTCATGCCAGGACAAAGCTCAGAAATTGGTTTCTTCGGCGTACACTGGCTTCCTCATGTAGTATCATTGGACGCACAAGTGGTGGCCCTTACTGGACCTCTAGGTAAAAATATTTAGCTGGCTAATAGGGTTATCCAGTATAAATAAACATACTTTATTGCAAGTTCGGAAGCACCGACTGTTTGTTTCATGGCTTTTAGGGCAATTAGCTTTAATGTACAAAACTAATTGTGGTTGTTCGGCAGAACGTCACCTTTTTTAACAAAAATCGGATATTAACGAGCAATGATCAGTCCCCAAAACAGTGTGAATCCTTTGCATGTTTCCGGCGGTTATATCTTTGCCCTCAATTTTCAATTTGGATATTAATAGGCAATCGTTAGCCACCCAAACCGTGTGAGGCTTTTTCAAATTTCCGGCGATTACCTCGGATAAATTTTGAAAGTCGGATATTAATTAGCAAAGACTAATTTCAAAACCAGCGAATAAAGATCGATAAATTAGGTACACCGAAGTTTTAGAAATGAAGCAAAATTCCGAGTGAACAACATCTTGTAAAGCCAAGATGTAAGTAAAAATAAAATCAGACGAATGACGAGTTGAAGGTAGTATTTCAACTCTAGCTACATGTACTTCATAAAAATCTCGTGGATTTGAAAACACCGATTTGTTAACTGCTGATGAATAAAATTAGATCACCTCAGTGGTTTCGATGCCTAATCTGAGATGTTTCTTCGTGAAATGAATCGTGTAGGACAACAATAAAAAAACTAACTATATCGTGTTGTGATTTTTTCGGTCGTACAATATGTGTGCATCATCTGTTGGTGGAAAAACTTCACCCTTAAAGCTCTGTCTCGACAACCCTGACGTTAAATCTTTTAAAAGAAGTATATCGCAGTTTTCCTTTTATCATACCTGGTGGTGACATAAACACACATGCACTCGTGACGATGGGAACGTATTGTTCGTCGGGTTTAGGGACGAACGGGCGTAATTGTTTTGCACTTTTATTTTAGAGTTCTTGCAGGAACAGAACCAAGAGATTCATATTCATGTCAGGCGACTGACGCCAAACCGGATACCACAGGTAAAAATGCGGGCGCTCCTTTAATCGTCATATATATATATATGGAGGGTAACTAGGATACCTCAATGTTTCTCGATTCTATAACCAACATTTTGCATTTATCTTTAAAGCTTGCCTATTTCTCACTGCTTGCTAATCTCTGCTGTTGTACATTCTTATGTACGTGGGACAGTTATTACTTTTTTAGGATAACCAGAAAAGGAAACAGTGGATATTCGAGGCATTTTCCCTAAAGGACAGGTAGGTCGTCCCGTTTTTGCTCCTTGTCAATGTATCAAGTTTACATTTAGGAAGAATGGTTCAGATTCTTTCGCACAAATTATTCTCGGAGTATGTTTGGCAAAGTGTAGGCGGGTATGTGCGGCGATTGCAAACGCCTCTGTTGACTCCGAATTGAAATCACCGCTTTTCCTGTAAAGTTTTGAATTGTGAATATTATTTGAGATAATTCATGACGTTTCGAAATAGATTGTCGGGATCCTACAACAGATCGAATGACACACGGATTGATTGACTGAGCGATTGATAGATTGATTTTGATTGATTGATTGATTGATTGATTATCGGTGATTTTTTCCAAACTTTATTTTTTTCTCGAGATGAAAATTAGCGATACAAAAATTATATTTGTTGAACTACATTTCAATATCATCGTGATATCATTTTCAAGTTCGAATGATAGCACGATGATATCGAAACGTCGTTCAACAAATGTAATTTTTCTATCGCTAATTTTCATCTCAAAATGTCTTACAAAGAATTTACTTATCCGAATTCTATTTCTTCATCACAATTTGCCGTTTGAAACAAATGGTTACAAAAAATTACCAGATGTGTAGAAAAGACGCTGGGTACGAGGTTTGCTTTATCCATGAATAGCCGATTTGGTATTCTTTAAAGAGTACAAAAGTAGTCTTGCTTTCTACGCGTACAAAAGAATAGCGAATACACAACCATTTTTGAATGAGCTGCCTGAACATATTTGCCTAATTTCTCGTTGTTTTGGCAATTTTCTTATGTTAATGTTTATAAATTCTCGTGTTTTCGTATGTAAATTTTTACTGGAAGGTCTTTGTAATCAGGACGTGGATGGTGATCTTCTAACTGGGAAGTCCAGAAGAAAGCGAAGTTACAAAAAGAGATTTAGCATTGGCACTGTTTGCAAAAAGAGACTTAGCATTGGCAGAGAAAACTGTCGGTACAACCATTTTGGTATGGCCCTTGCTATTGCATGTTTAAATGCGAAAAAATCCACCTCTAAAGTCTCTGGTTGGGAATCGAACCCGCGACCTTGAGAATCTAGACCAGTGGTCTGCCTGCTGAGCTGCGAAGGCCATTACATTGTATGTACTGAGAAAGCTCTGTTCTCGGGAAAACAATTCCTGAGCCCCAGACGGGGATCGAATCCGCAACCTTCTGATGACCGGTGAGAAGCTCTAACCATTGAGCTACCAAGACTCAGATGGTGAGCTAAGGTGCAAGTTTGACATAAGTGCGACCTAAGCGGAAGCCACTATTTAGTAGATAATTACTGAAGCACAGAGCATTATTGGATATAGTACAGGCAGCTGAGGCCGCTATTATATTTACAGTTGAACCTGTATATAACGGCCCTCTATTAAGCGGCCAGTTTTCAAAGTCCCGATTTTTTTTCTATAGAAATGCTATATTTGTCACCTGTATTAAGCGGCCACCTGTATTAAGCGGCCGCGGCCACAGTTTGCCTCTCCCATGTCTGTCTTTTGTTATTATTTTTACCTGTATTAAGCGGCCACCCTCGAAATGAAACCCGAGAATATTTAGGTAAACACGGATATCACATTTTATATGGACTTTATTCTGTTCAAGTGATCTGTCAACATTGTGATTTAACAAAACATTTCCTATATAACTACACTGTATAACATTTATTGATTGTTAGCATGCAGTTCGGTGTCGCTATTCTCTACTCGAAACTTCTCTTTAGCTAGGTTGTTCTTCAGCCATTTGATTGAAAATAGATCGCCTTCAAACGTATACTTGCAGGGATTTCCAGGCCATAACCTCCACCTCTGTTAACGCACTTGCCCTTTACAACAACTTTTTCGCTGTTTGTTGGCCGTTTCAAAAATTTGGTTAGCCATGCCATCAACTTAGGGACAGGACCAATCACTTCGTAATTGTCCATCATTGCGTTAGGGTGAAAATATGGTTTTGAAGCAGTCTTACGGCAAACAGATCTTGTTGATCTTGATTTACGTTTTTGGCGAGCAACTGCCACAGCATTCGTGTCTTTTTTATTTTGCGGCTCTCGTTTCAGTTCAAACAACTCACCGACTTTCGGCTCCCAAATACCCATGCATGCATGGTAACCGCGAATATAAGAATCTACGTGAAAAAGTTCCATAGACATCTTAATTTCAGACAGAATTGTAACAGTGTAGAGACAACAGAGTGTCATTCAAAGCTTCCGCTTGTGATGTAGCTGTCAAAAAGGCGATAAATGTGTTCTAATATTTAGCTGAACCCAAACAATACTGCTCAAGGCGCAGCCTGCGATTACTTTCGGACTTTATCCACGATGTCTAATAAGAAGCGTAAATGTCTTTCTCTCAGCGAGAGAATTGTTTTCCCTTAAGACATTAGGTTTATATATTCTATCGTTATTAGTACCTTTCATTTAAATATTTTATTTATCATACAAATTGTTTGAAATAATACTGCTTGTCTTATTCTTTTCTTGAATGAGGTGTTGGCGAAATTTGGCCACGCCCAAGTCGCCCCTCATGGAGTATTTTCGGTCATCCTGTATTAAGCGGTCACCTGTATTAAGCGGCCACTTTTCAAAGTCCCGAGGGTGGCCGTTATATACAGGTTCAACTGTACTGACCTTCATCGAAGCACTTGTTTTCTCTGCATTTTATCGGCGAATGCAGTGAGCAAAATTTTACAAACTCGACTTGCATAATTTTGCTCTCTGTATTAGTTGATATAATGCCGAGTGAAAACTATAGGTTTTGATGTGGGCCAGTAATTATTAACATATATTGACATCATGAGATATATATTTTAGAAATGTGGGAGCTTGGAGATATTTTGGATGATGGATGAACATTCGTCAAGCTTTATCGTTGGGGTTAGGGTTATGCCGCTCAATGGTTAGAGCGTCTAACCGGTCATCAGAACGTTGCGGGTTCGATCCCCGTCTGGGAATCAGAAATCGTTTTCCTGAGGATAGAGCTTGACGAACGATCATCCATCATTCCAGCTTGTATATATTGTAGTAGCAGTCAAACTCTGAAACGGCCTTCACAGCTCATTTGGCAAAGCACTGCTTTAGATTCTCAAGGTCGCGGGCTCCATTCTCAGCCGGACACCTTAGGGATGCATTTTTTTGCAATGGTTCCCAGTTAGGTCTTAAATTGTAAGTTTCTGACACTCCAAATTTTCCTTCAAACTCCATTTCTTGTTATCGGGTGTAAATTCCAAATATTCATCGAATATATATTAAATGAATATTTGAAATTAACACTCGGTAACATGAGATGGAATTTGAAGGAAATTTTGATGAAGATATCTTCATTGCCAACAGGATACTACTGTCTAGATAAACATTTTCACTCTTTCGTCTTGATTTTTATGTGCGCAAATTGTTGTCAGGATGACGACTTCCTCGTCAACCAAAACCGTACAATATCATTTCATGTCCCTTTTTAACATTAGTTGTTCCATATTCACGTTATACTTGTTCATATTGTTTCGCAGCAAATCTCGGGGTTTCTTAAATTCGTTTTTATGTGTCTTTTTTTAGGCTTCTTTCAGACTTTTACTCTGAGGACACAGATGTTCAAGGAAGATTTCCAGGACCAAGTAGAAGAAGGGAGCTCCCATTAAAACGAACACTTCCTTGGGCTCTCTTTTGGGCTGGAGTCCTGGCTCCATTTGTAGCTACCAAATATGGCAGGTCACTATACTGGAAAGGCTGGCTCGCGGGAAGTGTTGGAACTGTGCTGTATATGTCTATACTTTATGACAAATTGCAAGGATAAATGGATCCTAAAAAGATCCATACATCTGAATAATTTTGTTTTTTAGTCTCAACTTCAGCGAAATCAATATAGCCAGCTTTTTAATATTTCGGACCGTTTTACCATATTTTAAACGTCGTATTCACTCTGACAGGCGCGCTGAGCGATTATTAAATTTCATCATATCCAGACAACACAGTTGTCACCAAAAAGATGAATAGCATCAGTTTTGGAAATGTGCTTAAATAGATGAAAGTCATCTTTCTAGGGGAAACTCGGGAAAAAAATGAGTTAGGATTAGGATTAGGGTTAGGGTTAGGGTTAGGATCAGGGTCAGGGTCTGAATTAGGGTCAAAGTTCGGATTAGGATCTGGGTTTGGATTCGGATTATGGTTAAACCACTCCAGTTGACGGTAAATGTACTTCTGACGCGGAGGGTGGGCTCATTAGAGAATGGCGCTTTGGATTTTGTGGAGGTCCTTATTTCCAAGCCTTTGTCGGGACCCGAGATGCCCCTATCCACCGAAATATCTCGGCTCATGTGAACAAGCTATAGCTTGGTGTGTTGTTCCTCGTTTTTGAGATGGGACAAAATTTATTTCAAAATCAAGTTCATGACAAGTGCTTTTACAGTATTTCCTCTATTTCGCCCCTAGCCTCTTTTTAGTCCCCCCCCCCCAAAAAAAAAAACCCATCTAATAAGGCCCCAATTCAGAAGGGAGGAAGGAAAAAAATGTCCCCAGCCTTTATTAAGCCCTCACCACTGACGGGGGTAGTTTTAATTTAGTGAAAAGCAGATACACTCCAATAAGGAAATATGTACACTAAGTGACAACGTCTCATCAAACAGGGTCATTTGATTGAAAGTCGGTATATTTAAGCGTTAATTCATTGTTTCAACAAAAGCGTTAAATCCTTTATTTCACTCATTAAGCCTGTTTCACACCAACAGCATAAGCATAAGGACAAGATCAATACGAAAACAAAGCATGATTTCTCCTCTGGGGACTTGCGAAGACAAAACAAGAATTTTCCTTCGTTTGGTCTTTGGTACGGCTCTTGGCTTACGCTTGGACCATGATCTTAGGCTTACAATTATGACGATCCTTATGTCACAGGCCTTGACTTCATTCCTCTGTTTTGCCTTTTGTTTCGTCCTTATGCTTAAGCCTGGTTCACAGTTGAACATAAGCATGAGCATAAGGACAAAACAAAAGGCAAAACGAGGGAGTGAAGTCAAGCCTGCGACATAAAGATCGTCGTAATCATAAGCATAAGATCATAGTCCAAGCATAAGCGAAGAGCTGAACGAAAGACGAAACAAAGAAAAATTCTTGTTTCATTTTCGCTAGTCTTAGAGGATATGTCATGCTTTGTTTTCGTACTGATCTTGCCCTTATACTTATGCTCGTGTGAACCAGGCCTTATGCTCACGTGTGAATTGGGCTTTAGTATTCGGGAGTGTGAATACTTTCCAAGAGGGTGTGATGACCACTTATCACATTGCTCTCCCTTGAAAACAATGTGATAATCCCCTTATCTCGTGCTAATGAGGGAATATCTTAATTTCTAACGACCAACGTATCTTCGACCTTAAACAGGAATAAAACAAACTATTCCATTTCGGGTGAGAGTCATTAGATAAGGTGGTTGATCAATGTTCACTCGTGTGATAAAGAATTTAACATCGCTCGTGAAGTTTGAACGTCCACTCGGGGACTACGGCCCTTCGTAGCCGTTAAGCTTCACCTCCGATGTTAGATCCTTTATGACACTCGTGACGGTTGATTAACCCTTACTTGTCGCACTCGTGACTACTGATTTACCCTTACATATATACTAATTACTGTATTTAAATGTAGGCAAAAACCCATAAATAACAAGAAAAAGCAATCTAGAAACCAGGTACTCAGGAGAGGAAAAGGGCGTTGAAAAAGCATGCGTTTTTGGGCCTAGCTCCTAGACTAGACTTTCCACCAGCATACAAATGATATTGAAACCGATGTTAATGTGATAGGACTGTCATGTCTTGAATAACAGACTTGAAGAGTCCTTTTTTTGAGTTTATATTTACGAACGAGAACTCTGCTGCAACACCGCCCAAGACCTGTTGGAACTTGCAAGAAATAAAACGTAAGGCTTTTTGGTGAAAATGGTTCCCACGACCCTGGAAAAGTGGTCCAGTGCTTTCCCAACTTAGCTCAAGTTCTTACTACATACGCTTTTCAGTCATTTTTGACATTCGAGAGAAACGGTATTAGCCTTTCCCGGCAGGATTTCTCCACTTGGTAGACCACGTCATCAGAGGACTGCAGTTCTTAAGAAGAGGGCTCGCATTTCGCCCTTGGCTGGCCTCGCAACTACCTGACCGTGCTTGCGTCTCCCCACTTCGACGTGTGGACGGACGCCCATGACGATACCATACAAAATCTTGTTGCACTGCAACTGAGCTAAAAAAAAAATAAAATCCTCCTGCTTGTGACGAACATGCAGAGAAAACGAAATATCGCACTTCTCATCTTGCTCGATGGGAAAAAAACAATACAAAATTTACGTGGCATAAATGCACTATATTGACAAATTTTTTTGCTGCTTCATTGACCAGTTTTGAAAACGATGATTGATATGAAAACTATAAATGCTGCAACAATTCGAACGTGGAGTTGCAACTGTAATATATGTTGGAATCATGTTGAACTTTGCGGTTGCAAATGGAACAATGTGTGCGCCACTACGACACGCCATCTGCTGTTTGCAGTCTAGTTATAAATTAATGTGTTACCCACAGTTTAACAAAACAGAATTCAATTCCCCTGTCCTTTATACTTTACGTTTATAACTTATTAAAATTGCTGACCTAAAAGAACTGATTGGTGGAGCTTAAATACATCGTTTTTTTTGAAATTCTTTCCCGTTTAATTGTGTTTGGACTTCAGTGCTTATATGATTTGAATAAGCGAATCGTCCTTCACCGCAAATCGTAACCAAATTTGGACTTGAAGGGTAAAACCGGAAGCTGGGGTTATATCCGACGTGGTTTTCGATTTGCATCGGGGTGGGTCAAGAAGATAATTTGAAAAGAACGAATTGGTACAATACCTTGATCTGTGATCAACAGTATTTTAGTACATCTGACAAGCATTGTTACCCTTAAACTGTGTTAAGCGTGAGTGGAAAAAACATACAAACGGCAATGTCTACCAGCGTTAATTTTGACGATCTTGAGGATTTCAAGAAGGCCTTGTCTGAGTGTCGGTCAGACAGCTACGAGACGAACTGGTTTGTAAAGTTACTTTTCAGTGTTTATACTAGAAAACTTTAATTAATTTAGATCGTAATTATGAATCTATTGACTTTTTGAGGGGAAATTTGAGTTCGAAATGTAGGTATATGAGATGCAGGTGGTGACTGCTGTTGTAATATAGTGTCTGTGACCATATTTTGTTGTTGTTGAGCGGACCACGATTAGTTTGACAAATTTTGAAGACTCGATGTCGACGTCGTTAATTATTGCTAATATGTTGAGCAACGTGTTTAAACAAAAGCACACTCCATAGGGAATAGCATGCGGGAGCTGGGAAGGGTCACTTTATTAACAAATGACTTAACAGTCGTGCCTTACCTCATATTATGATTACTTACTCGGTTAGTCCCAATTGACGAAACAAAACTGGAATTTCAGGCATGCAAATGGAATCTTTTGCAAATGCTGTTGACAGTAAACTTTCGAAGAACTGCAATGCTGGTTTTTGAGATAACGAAATGGTTGAGAAGTTTGGTAATTTTACTTGCAATTTAAACTGTTTACTGTGTAATTAATTTCTGGGTGTAAGTTGCTTCTCTATTTACCCTCTGTTCGGGTATTTAAGGTGGAACACCAGAGACCGAGTAATTCGGGTGTGTCTGGGTAGGGGGTTAGCAAATTTTCAGTGTACGAACTTGTTCTTCCAGCTTAAGTTATTTGCTGGATTTTTTAGGTATGGCAGCTCTACAAGACTTTTTAAGAATTTTTTATACCTCTATACTAGTAGCTTGCAAATATTTTTCTGGACTAATCAGCTGCTTGCAGGATTATTTTTCTGAGAATTTTACTTGGACATGTCCTTCAAAGGTTTTTTTTGGGAACCAGGATTGTTACTGCATTTGCTTCAATTCAGAGAGTGTTGTAAATTATAATTATGAGCAGGTCTCAAACCTGGGTCTTTAATACTTTTTAAGTAAAAACACATTTATTTGTCAATAAAGTGATGCATCAAGAAAGGTAAAATATGTTCTATCATGATAAGGACATTTGAATGTCAGAAAATTAAAGATTGTCAACATGGCAAGAAGACATAAGGACTACCACTGTGCCACCAACACCCCCATTACCTTTCACAACCACTATCACTTTTACTTGTTTGCTGGACAATAATTGAAAGTCAATTCACAGCAGCATAGGGCTAAAGGTATAGGATTGTATACAATAATTAAGTATTGAATGTTAAAAATTATGGTTGTAGGTTAAGTATGTCAGCAACCATAGGAAGCTGATCTACATATAATGCTTGCTGCATGTAATTGTTGATTAATCTGATTTATTGCTTGTTTGTTTTGCTTATTTATTTGCAGTTGTACTGTATATGGATGTATTGTAATATCTTCTAGTGAATAGTAAGTAGGAATTGTGAATTGAAGAGACAATCTGATAATAAATAGTTGTATCATGCGGTTAGGCTTTCGGTGGAGAAACTTTGTTTGAGAATTGCTTTTAAGTAGCTGGGACAGTGGTAGCAAAAGTAAAGGGATGGAAAAGGAACCATGTTTTCTTTGTTGCATGTACAGGTCATGTCCTCTGGTGATCAATTGTTTTAGCTCTTACATGCTTTCATGTCCAGGCTAGTTTGGAAATAATGTAATGCAGCTGATGTGAAGTTATTTATGTTTGGGATAAACCAATCACTGTTGTCTGTATAAACATATTTTATTTTACATGTAGCTGTAAAAGCAAAATGTAAAATATGGATGTCTAAAGTTTATAAGTAATTAAAAACATAATCATGTGGTAAGAGTCAGTGACCAGGATTCTGCCTTATGTGGATGGTGCCCAGCACCCAGCAGTGCTGCCCAGTACTTATGCCAAAGCAGACCCTTCCACCTGTTATTTGAGAAGTATCAAATATGTGATAAGAAAACCTCTTGTGATCTTTTTTTACTTGAACAATATTATTGACCATTACAGTGTATTGAGTAAAATTTAATACTGAAGTATATATGTATGCAATTATCCACTGGATGGTGTGATCTATAAAAAAGGCCAGAGGAGTAATTTTGTGATGGTTATCACTCAGACTGGGTTCTTCCTGGGATCATCTGAGTGTCAGGTACCTGCAGGCCCAGGTTCATACCACCACCACCCCCAAGTCATCAGACAATCTGTTCTGGTTTTGAATGGATAACATGTTTTACTGAATAACCAGTGGGTAATTGCATACACATTGTGGTGGTAAATTTTATCCAATAATGGATTTTATTCTTGGTGATAAAAGTACATATACCCAATCATTTAAGATCCTGTGGATTAGATGTGTGGCAGTCAATAATTACCTATTTTAACTTTCAACAGTAGAGAATTTACTACTTTTGTCTTATTCCAATAATTGTCACCACTTGTACCCAGAATTACACAGTTCATGTAGTATTGCCCTTACAAAAGCTCAGTTTGAACCTTCATGGTGTGTAAACCAGGCTATTGAATTCACTAGGGTATTAGTCAGGCATGTTGATGAAAACCCCAACCAAGTTATGTTAGGAGGATTTGGGTCTGGTGGAGCAGAAGAACTAAAAGAAGCTTTGGAGGATGAAAGTGTAATGTATGGCCTAGGTAAAATATGTCATTACTATGGCGCTTACATTGTGTTAGTACTGTGTACTAGATTTTTTATTTTGGAGACTTGACAGAAATCAGTCACATGAAAGTTTCATGTTTCAGAGGTATATTCCCCTTCTGGCCAAGGGGACCTTGTTTAAGGTCTGTGCTTCTCTTGCATTCTTGGCCATAGCATATGGTTAATTCAAAAATGGCAGCCTACATAAATTGTATTAAATGTACAGTACAAGCATTTCAGTTAGAAGACAATAATTTATTTCCCTGGCCTGAGAGTTGCATCATTCAGATGATGACTTTGCAATTTTACTGAATGCTAATCCTTTCCCAAACTCTAAGCCAAACCCTCAGTCTAACCTTAGATCAGTTTTTAAAGTTTAAATTCAGATTTTTGACAAAATGTCAGTCTGAGGCCAGCAAAATAATATATTCCATTTCAGTTAGCCTTTAGGGTCTCATTTTTGTGTTGATGATTTAAAAGCATGTTCTTACTAGAACAGGGCTAATATGGTTTGTTGAAATGTATGGTAAAGATTTTGAAATTGTCATTTAATTTTGGATAGGCTCCATGAACTACCATAGCAAGGGTGGCTGGTCTATAGTGTCCCCATATTTTCAGGCCATTACTAAAAACTTGTTATTACCTTGCTTTAACCAATGGTGTGAGAATGTTTTGCCACAGTTGGTATCTTCATGAAATCAAGGTTGAAAAATGCTACTACACATGTTTATTTAAATTTTCTGAAATTTTGTTGAGAGACCAGCTGTGTGCACTGCTCCTATTGTTCTGTTTTCTTGACAATTAGTCCCCTGATGTAAGACTTCTTCTGGTGAATTAACTAAAGTTTTCTTTCCCAGTGAGATTTCAAGAGCAAATTGATCAAAGTAGTACTGTGAAGTTTGTCTATATTCACTGGATTGGAAAACAAGTTCCTTTCACAAAGAAAGGTAGATTTGGCATCGTTCATGGTAGCGTCAAGAAAAACTTTGAGGTACCGTAGGGTTGAACTACAATAGGTGTTCTTTGTATTTGCTTGCCATGTCAGATAAAATAGAATTAAACTTCTGTTGGGTAAAAGCAGAGTAATAAGTGGGGAGGGGGGGGGGAGCAGAGGGGTGAAAAATCCAGTCCAGAATCTCCTCCTCTTACTTGCCCCAAAACGAATGCATCTTTTATGTGGTGAAACTGGGTTTTTTTGAGTCAAACACTTTACCCCTCTACAAGAATGTGTATGGCTTGGCAACTTTTAGGCATGGATTGTCCTGATCTAAATACAGTGTATGTTGACTTCACTTCGGGGCAAGTAACACAGGAAATATGCTCCTCCCCCAAATACTGTCTGTCTATATAGCCTGACCCCCTCGGGATACATTTTGTCGGAAATATGTCGCTCTCTTCGGTAATTTTGCCGTCTTTTCAGAACACACTGAGGTTCCTCTCCTAGAGATTTATATAGCTGGGTGTTTATTTTTTTCGAACTGAACCTTTGCAAAAACATTAATACGCAATAATCCTTACAAATAAACGTCTTTAACCGTTAGTATAAAAGTTTATAAAATAACACGCGTCTTACACACGCTTTGATTGGACGAGGCTCATTTTCTCTAAGAATACAAAGACTTGGCTAACATCATTTTCGTTTTGTATTAGAGTACAGAAAGATGGATGACGTCATGAAAACTCGGAAAAACCTTGGCTATTTTTTTTAAAACAAATAGAAAATATCTTTCGTGTCTCTGTACTGTGATAGAAGCATTCATGACGCAATTTCAATCCGGAAAATACCGAAAACACTCGGCTACGTCTCGTGATTTCACTTTAACAAATAGAAAATATCATTAATTCGTGACTCTGTACCGTTATAAAAGCGTGAATGACGTCATTTCAACTGAAAAATTCCTAGTGGCTCAGTCGGTAGAGCAGCGTTCCGGAATAACACCGAAGATACAAGTTCGAATCCCACTCAAGTCAACTTTACGAGTTTACTTTAGAAGTGTAGGTGAATCATGAAATTATCTCTTCATGTTACTCTAAGGATGATTCTGAAATAGATGGATGACTGTGCCGAAAATTTTACACTATCATTTTGTGCTTTCGTATCTTCATCCTGCCTGTCGACAATGAAGAAGAATGACCCCTATTTCAAAGTTTTCGTGGCGTTTTGTCACAACCTTCTCCCTGTTTTCAACTCCCGTGTAGTGTGTACACAGTTATTCACTTTTTTCATCTTTGTGTCATTTCTAGCCGTACCATTTGTCGGTGGAGACGGATAACCTGGCGGACTTGGATCATGAAGAGCTGATGAACAAAATAAACGAGAGCAGGTACATGTTTCAGAATCATCCTCAGAGATACATGAATCCTGCACATCCTCTTATGGATAAGCCGAAAGTTGTCGCGAGAATATCTTGTGTACTTAAGTTTGATAAACCTCGACTCCAATCCCTGTGCACTCGATAGCTCAACAAATATAGTGGCGGACCGGTATCCCAAAGGTACGAGTTCAATAGACAGTACCATGATAGACAGTAACATGGGCTGGGAAGGGGAGGTTTGCCAACACACATACACATACACATATACACACACATACACACATACACACACGGACTTTTCGTCCACACCAGCTCTGTTGGTACGTCCACAGAATTTAATCGGTACAGTGAGCTTGTCCGTCGCGGGTTCAGTTTGCATTTGTAGTACCAAAATGAATTGTTATTTTGCAGAATTTCAACACTTTCACGTAAAGGTTAATTTGCATAGGCTTAGAGTATAGGGGGCTATGGGGCTTCAGCCCCCTCAGAAATAGCTTTGGGGAGGCCTTAGTCCCCTGGCATTTTACTTTAATTGATACGTCATTCACGAATGGTAGGATTACTGACGTACTGGTTTGGATGATATAACTATCAAAGCCTTATTATTTCTTCAAGCCAATAGTACCCATGATGCACCTGAGAAAATGAGCTAAATCCAACACCGAAATTTGAAATCTTAGCAACAAATCATTCACCAATCGTGAAGTTAGGCATTTCCGCTTTAGGTTTTAGCCGCCCCGGGAATAAAAAATTCTACGCCTATGTTAATTTGTTACGAATTTTTTCATCTGATTGGTCATTTTTGCGTCACATGACTTTTGACCTATGGGAGCATCACCCGGTTCTTACGTCACTTCACGTTTCATTCCGGCGAACAGACTTTGCACGAAACGTCAGTCGTTTTCTCTTCTAAGTTCCTGCAATTCCTTAACGTTTTGGCTTTTTTCACGTCTTTCAACATTGCCTATTTAGTATTCCGCTTTTATATGATAGTAAAGAAAGAAGTCGTTTGTTGCTGTAGTGGAATTCTTGTTACAGATGTCTTTTTTGTTGTTATTTCCCGTTTTCTTTTTGCTAGTGGCACCAAGAGTATGGTGTTAGATATCACCGAGGCCAGTGAAAGAAAGGTACAACTTCAAACTTATTCAGAAGTCTTATTCTAGTGAAACTATCCTCGGGTATTTTACCTCTTATACATTACAATTAAAATTACGATTACAATATAAACTTTATTTTCGTAGGGTAGTAATTTTTAAAATATCACAACGCTTTTGAGTTTACTTTTTATTTGCAACATGTTTCGGAGAACCGTTGTCGTTCATCAGGCTGTTCTTGTTATGGCAGTTGGTGTATGACTGCGTGTATATTGGTATTGATGTATCTATTTATCATTGTTAGGTAATACAACGTGTTGTTAATTATAGTAAAGATGATCTTGTAATCGGATTCTCGTATCCGGCGTAATAGTAATAAATGCTCCATTCATTAGGAAAACAATGAATAATAGCAGGCTTGACAAGATATTGTCAAGAAAGTATCAAATGGTTATTTGTCTGTTGAACCTTGGCAGTCGAGAGTCAAAAAAGGAGCTCGTGTAACGTAGCTAGTTTAGTCGCGATTTAATTATACTCTTTTCAACTGTTATCCGGAGTGTTGAGTCTACGCAATACGCATTTACGCAATAATCATATAGTACGTCCGTTTTAACGAATGCTTTCCGTAAACGATTGAGACAGTAAGTTAATGAGAAGCTAATTACTGTATTTGTTATAGAATACAGGAACGAATTATAGTACTAAGAATTCGGCCTGGTGAAAGAGAACGGTTCTCTGAAACATGTTGTAAAAAAAAGTAGACTCAAAAGTGTTGTGCCAATTTATAATCACAAGACCATTTAACAGGGTAGTACTAATTACAATTTTTTATTCTCCCTCCTGGGTCCCTAATTTAAGTTAATTATCAAATGACAAGTAAGACAGCTAATTGCTTCATACTATCACCATTGAAAAAAATGACATAAAGTAAACCAATAAAACTTGTAAAATTAGATAAAACTTGATAAAGTCAACAAAACTAACTACGACTACACATTATAACTGCTAATGTGTATAAATGACATTGTTATATCAAAATAGTCGCCACCTGGAATGGTGGAATATAGCACTAATGTATTGCAAAAAGCCAAGAAATGAAAGAGCACACAAAGCGGGATTTTTATCCGTCATATTTACAATCCAATACAAACGTGATTCCCTTAAATATTTGGAATACTTGCGTTATGTTCCCTATATCAGTTGGCCCCGTCCCTCCATTATAACTATACAGCTACGCTTACCGGAAATTCTAGTTTCTAAACGGTTGATACTGTGAGGTGTAACCAAAGAACTCAGGAAACCGTTCTACAGGATATGTCATGCTGTTCAGTGGCAGTTTAAGCTATATGTAATTTTTGTATTACAGGCTGACCGAGGGTTTACAGGAAGAGAATCCAAAGGTGGTGGTAAAAAGGTAACTGGTGGATTCAGTGGAATGCAAGGGACCACCGGAGGTATGTTTCAATGGATATTATTTTTCTTACTGTGTAAGAAGTTGTGACAATCATCTATATTATGAACTGCATAAATCTTCTCTATTAGTTTTATTTGTAACAGCAGATGTTTGTTATTGTAAACTGTGTTGGTTGTGACGTAATCCAGCCTTCCGGCACACCTAATCATTTGTTAAATAGTTAAGTGTAATTAGATATGGGTTTTAAGGGAGATCGTAACGTACGTCATGGCGAGTAGATGTCAATTGTAGATATGAATAAATATAAAAGGAAAGATACAGTCCCTTGAATGATTTGTAACCAGTGCGCGGAACGACGAAGTTCCGTAATACTTACTTACAAACACAACTACAACGTTCATATCCAATCCCTTAATCTTTTCATGCATACCGTTGTCATCCAATGACAAATCAAAACAGAAGAACTAACAACGAACGAAGCAAAAAACAAAAGAGAACAAAAAACAAATAATAAGGAACTAATGAAAGAACAAAGTAAAAAACAAAAGAGAACGAGGAACAAAAGAATAAATAACCAATGAAAGAACAAACTAAAAACCAAAAGAGAACGAAGAACAAAAGAATTAAAAGCTTACATGAAAGGGTTAAAGTGCCGATACGGTCAAAAAAATTTTTTGGTTTAAAAATAGGATACTGCGTAGAGAGTCTTAGATAAGGTAATAAGTTCAGGGGTTGGTAACTGCCTTGACAGATCTCAAAGAATTCCAACGTTTCGAGAAAAGGCCGTTCGTCAGAGAAAGAACACATTTTTTTCACTGACGAAGGGCCTTTGCTGGAAATGTTGGAATTCTTTGAGATCAGTCACCGTAGTTGCCAACTCTTGCACTTTTTACCTAATTTTTGGTTAGTTCGAAAGGGCACTTACAAGGAGGAAGAAAGCCATTAAACTCCTTCGACATCAGTTTTCGATCTGGAGTGATTTTTTCTGTATCGTGCAAGTACTATAAGATAGATTATAGCGTCAAATCAGTCAAAGAGCATTGTGGGAAATCTGAAATTGGGTGTTTCGTTCAAGTCATTCCTGAAACCACTTGAAACGTAGCATGCATGTTACTCAGCTAAACCACACAGTTCAAGTTATGTGGTGACAACGGCAACCGATTCGTCTCTAGATCTCTCAATTCTTAAAACAAACTTTTTCCCCAGTTGGGTGACTTGACGTAATCATGCACCTTTAATATATTCAATATACATTATATATAATGTATACACATACGCATACGTATACCTGTATATCTATACCTATACATACATACATACATACATACATACATACATACATATATATATATATATATATATATATATATATATATATATATATCAAAATGTACGTTTATATAACGACAACATTTCTGAATCATCCTCAGAGATATACATGAACAGAAATTTTTCATTATAATTTCTGTTCATAACGATAACAATGCTTAGTATTTTGCTGGCCTTTTTTTCAGCTTCATTGAAGTTTGATGACTCTGTGGTTGAAGCGGCGTCTGATGTCCGAGATGATTCAACGACCACGAATTGGTAATTAGCAAATCATTCATTATGTTCAGAATGGCATTGTGATAAGCTCTCCGGTAGCTAAAATAATAAACCATTTTTCTCCTAAAAATTAGGATAAGAAAGGTAATTTTTTCAAGGTGTTCCTTAAATTGGACATAATGCAGAGTGCTACCATAATTACAGATGTAAGACTTTAAACCAGTCACCTATTTTAAGTAGAGTCACCACACCATGTGGACTGTCCCCACTTAGTGTGGATATCTCCCGTAAAACTAAAATTATGTACGGGGTCACCACTCTGATTGCATATCTCCCCCCCCCCCAAAAAAAAAAAAAATAACATAGAGTTAAATGGAGTCACCACACAAAGTTAGTATCCCCCAAGAAACAAGATATTATAATCCTATATGGGGTACTATATGGTATAAATAGGATCACCACTCAAAGTGGGTATCCCTCCGAAACTAAAATCGTGAAAGAATAAAACTGGGCCACCACAAAAAGTAGGAATCTGCCCAAAGAAATATAAATTAAAAAAGTATGGGTTCACCACTCAAAGTGGGTATCTCCCCGAAACAAAATAGTATGTATGAGAAAGAGAATTTCAGAAGGGGGTCAATCCAAAGTGGATCGCTCTCAGAATTTAAATAAAGTAAAGTAAAATACAATAAAATAAAATAAAATAAAAGGGATTTTTCGATTGGAGAATTTCGACTATGAGGCTCGTCAAAGGTAAGGTCCAAATATTCCGTAAATATTTACAGTTTGTCGTCTCATCTAATGCCATCATTGCTCCGAAGAAACTTAGATAGTCATTATGCTTACGTAATATTAAAAACACGAACTGTGCTTTATCGGATTTAAAACGCGGGGCAATGGGCGAGTGTTTTAGACCAAAAAAAGCACGTACTGCGATTTTTTTAAATAACTTCAAAAACATGGCCCTTAGTACGTTAAATCTTGATAGAAGTTGGAAAATTAACGTTTTCTAAACCGAAAATATTTGAGAAGAGAAAGCGTGTTTTTATCATTTTTGAAGACTCGATACGGTTGTGGTATCCTTTGTATTTTTCTGATGAGTTATTAATGAGTTTTTGAACTAAAGATCAAAGTAATCAGTACTTGAAACACGTATTTTACCTTTGCTTAGGTTTGTCGCTGGGTACCAGGATGGGAACCCCAAGTCACCTTTAGTGTGCCTTGGCTCAGGAAGTGATGGTATTAGTGGTTTCATATCTTTACTGGCTGACGATATGGTGGGATATTCCCTATGTCGTGTGGTAAGTCACATGAAAATCATTCTTCTGACGCTTTTCTTGATAGTATTTGTAATTGATCAGTCATCCTGTGCCGGAGAGGGCGATTTATTTGTGCAAAAGTAATGGTAAGCTAACGTGTACTATAGTTGCAATGTGTGAGTTTAGAGCGAACAGAGTGGCACATTCGATCAGCAATTCATCATGATTTTCCAATGGGTTTATCAATATGAGGAAAGTAAAGGGCTGATTACATGAGACCGGTACGAAGTCAGATCGGCACGACTTGAGATCGCACCCCATACAAATCCTTGTTCTTGTTTACATGAGACCGGTTCGAAAAATAAGCTCGGACCGGTCTCACTCATTTCCGGTGCTGGACTGACGCGAATGAGCTCAGACTGGGTCGAACTCGGACCGTTACGAAATTTTCTTCTCACGTAATCAACCCCAAAGACACGTCTGCATAAGAAACATACGTGCCCATTTATGCGAATACGACTTCCGTTGGACTCGAACAGGTCGCTGATGTTCAACAGTGATGTTATTTGTATTTCTGCTATCTCACACTTGTAACGTACGCACGCGCAACATTCGTTTACGTCATGGATAAGACGCGAACAATGTTTGAAGCGGTATATACGAGCATTTTCACGTCCAGCTCAGTACTTCATTCCAGGACAAACCACGTCTTGTATTGGACGTGGCATAGTGTAGGCATGAATATCATTCTTTATTAAACTTTTAAGGGCGTTATACGCTTTACCTTACGAAAACTCAACATGTCTTTTTACTTGTGAACTGGAACATTTTAACATATGAAATTTTCATTCCAAGTTCACAATGTCATGTGTAATGAAATGGTTCAAAATTTCACATGTGAAATGTTGGTGTTCGAAACATGTATTTCACATATGAAGTGGAAGATTCACATATGAAAATTAATTTCACATACGAAAACTTCGTTTCACGTATGGAATTAAAACAGTTCACATATGAAATATTGTTTTTATCTGTGATATTGCGTGTGAAAAAGGCAGGTCTTATGTCTGTCGAATAAATGGCGCTAATGTGTCTGACATCGTACTTACGGATAACCATTAAGCGCATGGACTTGGAAGAAAACAGAAGTTATGATTGTTAAACAATTTTCTGTATGAAGTTTTCTCTTGAGTGCGCAACAGCAATAAGAAAGAAATCTAAGTTTTCATCCAGAACGATTATTTCGTAGTTGAAAAATGAAATGATTTCTCGAAAACACTACAGGTATTAGTTTCAAGTGCGTATTTGAAGCAGTTCAATTAAATGTCAACTCTTATTTTATCTGCTCAAAAACCATTCTGACTGCACCGTAGTGGTTCAAGGCTCATATAAACCCCGCTTACTATTTATTAAACATTCCATAAATGCATTCAACATTTGAACTGGGGTTTGTCACTGTATTTCCTTTTCCCTTGACCACCATTGATTCATAAGACTTACCATTGAGACTTACCTGATAGAAACCGAAATTGAAACAGTGGTAAAAAATAAAATTAAATACATTATATCCATGAATTGTTTTGGGATTCTGTTTTTTTCATTTTAGACGGATGTAGTGGATGAAATTGCCACTGTCAAGTTTGTGTACATACAGTGGGTAGGAGATAATGTGAAACCAATTGTTAGGGCCAAAATTAGTACGCATAAGTCCGATTTGGAAGAAATTTTTCATGTATCCTTTTATCTCTGCCGTGATGTTGGTAGGCAGTATTTGGTATCAAGGACCAACTTACGTAAACGTCATGCTAATGGCCAGACAATCAGGCTTTTCATGCGGTAAACCCTCTACTTTATCAGAGTATGCTTTGACAGGTACGTGTGAAAAAAACAACTTCCGAGTCAAGTGTTTTTAACAAATGTTTTGTTGTCACACCTCTTTCAACACGGCTCACAAGCATTGTTTGCCAGGAACGAAGTAAGTGTACTTCGGTACATTACTTCAGTTAAAAAAAGCCCTATATTTGTATGTACCGACAAAGAGTCATTCCTATCAAGAAATACTTTCCTTGAAAGGAAGTAAAATTTTTGTCGGGTAATTATTAAGTTGCTTCGTTACTACTTGTTAGTATAGTTAGTTACCATGCCTACCTATTCCAGGGCTCGTAATTGCGACCAAGGCGGCTGCCACTGGATTTTTCGGTCTTGCGAATCAGAATTTTTACCCAGTCGCAAAATTGTGACTTTGCTTCATCGTAATTGAGCTTAGTTGGTGGCGTTTCTTTGTACCTTTCCAATTGAAAACTCATTTACCATTGAACATTTTTAGAATTTGTCGATATTTTAATTCAGTAATATGATGTTACGACGTTTTACAGTTGATTTTTCATGCAGAACTTTCACTTTGTGCAACCTCTCGCAGTCGTAATAAATCACAAAACTTCCATAACCAACTTTAATATGTTTTTACGACAAAAACGTCCGAACTAGTCGTGTTTTGCGGCCAAATTTCTAAAATTAGTCGTTTTATCGCGACCGTTTTTCCCTTAATTTCTGGTCCTGTATTGGAAGCGAAAAACCAAAAAAATTAACTGATGGAAGATTACTAAATAGAACGATCAATGTGACGGAATGACTCCATGGAAAACTACAACCTAAGTGAATAATTGCTGTGAGTGAAATACTGAAATGTGTGAACTAGTATGGGCGGTTTAGCTTATAAACAAGTGACTTAATTCGAAGTTGCCTTCGTTCATATCCTATTCTAGCTTTGTTCAGTTGTATGAGAATCCTTAATTCCGATTTTAGCCCGCTCACGCCACTATCTTCGCCAACAGTATGGATGATTTAAGCGAAGATGAAATAATGGACAAGGTCCAAAGTTCGAGTGGTTCTAAGAGTCACGTCAGAAACCAGTGACCTTGAGTTGAATCTTTAGTCGTCTGCGTGATTTCAAGATGCATGCGTCCTAGAAAAGCTAGCCAGGCCTCTAGAAAAAAAAAAAGCTATGCCGTCGTTGAAATACAAATTAAACAAATCGGATATTAAATAAACCTTTTTAACTGTAGGAAAAAGTTCAAGAATTATATATATACCAATGTTTTTGTGTGTCCACAGACAAAGATCATTGAAGAGTTCTGATTATTGCACAAGGAAACTAGTTTGGTAATGTATGTGAAAGTCAAGGTATATTTACGTATACCTAGCTTCAATATGTGTTCTTAAAGTATTATGTTATGTCAGGATGAAATTGGAACTTTCGTTGGGCCATTCCTGTGTACGGCCTTCAAAAGGATGCTGTTGGATGGAAAACTTATTGGCCTAGTAGTGTGCCCACCCTAAGTTATCCAGCATAAGTAGAGTAGTATACCCTAGAGAAACAGAGGAACAGAATACGAAACGTCGTGACAGTGACACTTTGTCCCAACGGTGTCTGTCGAGTGAAAGTTCGAAAATTTCACGGGGATTTAAATTGCTTTCGAAGACTCCATCGTAATGAACGTTGCCCAGCTTTGATGGGAATTTTTACCGAAAACCCTAGTTAAGGGCCTGAATACCCGTCCCAAGCCGCTTGAACTGTCTTAAAACGTCGCTATTTTCACTTCGAATTCTAGATGTGAGTCTGGGCTATTGTACCATTGGTTGTTGCCTTATTGGCTGATATACGCCTAGTTACAAAAATCCGGGGTTATTTTTATTTTTTTTATTTTTAGACCTTAAAAAGATTTTTAGAAAATACGGAGAATTTTAGAAATTATGAGATTTTTTTCAGAGAAATGTCAAAATAATCATTAAAAACGATGGTTTATAGCGAGATTTAGAGGTTATCATCACTCTAGTGGGAAATATTAAACAAGTTTGAATAACCCGCAAACTTTCATCCTAAAATTTATGTAGGAAGATTGCATTCACTGTTGTTTCTGTGATGGTGTAATGAATAAAATGCTCTTTGCAAGAGGTTGCTTTGAACAGTGACACGTGTTGGCAATTTTGTTGCTTTTCGCTTCGACAAAATTCCAGTAATTTTATGAGATATTTAGAGATTGTTAGAAATGTTTTCAAGATTTTTAAGTGAGAAATTTGTCAATTTTAGAATTTTTGGGAGATTATCCGGATAGATTTTTAGGCCATTTTTCAGGATTTTTGTTGCTAGGTCTAGGTCTAGGTCTAGCTCGGTAAACGAGCCAGCTCACCTCATGTAACAATAATCAAAATGGGTGAGCCCGTCAACCGGGCTAGTTTAATGTCAGGGAGCATGCGCACATAGTAAATTCAAACAACAATTTAGCTCGGCAAGCGGGCTAGCTTACTTCATGTAATATCAAAACATAATCAATCTCGGCTACAGGGCTAGTCCTTTAGCCGGGACAGCTCGCCTTCATGTAATCAAGGTCTAAATTTGACATTTCCCCTCGTATGAATGACAATAGGGCTATTCAAACAACAGAAAATAAGCCGTGGCTTGATAAGTCTAAAAGCTGTGCATTCATACGAGTGTTTCATTGCGCTTCAGTTGAACCACCACTTAGTTTTTTTACGCATAAACGGCCCTAGAACGAAAATTAGCTGTAATGGATACCGAGAACGGAGGATGATTACCAGATATTTCCCAAAGGGCCTTGGACCTAACTGATTTTGTTCATATTTGAAAAGTTTTTCTGGGAAACATTTCTCACGTTTTATCTTTTCTTGGGGATTGACCATTTCTCAGTATGGCCTGTGCAAGCAATCTGAACATGGTAAAACGTTGTCGATTCAAAACGTATAGCTGAGACCAGATTCCAAAAATAAATGCTTTTAAATTTAATAAATTGTTGCGTGTATTGCATAAATTCGGTGTAAATCACTTAAATGAATTGAATGGAAGATAAAAAATTCTTGGGATATATATCAGTATAGACTTGGGCTGTACATTGGATATATTCCTATAAAAAACAAAAACCGATTCAGATTTGAACTAATTGGGTTTTGGTTTCCGTGGTTTGGAGTTAACAAGATGTAGTCCTTTCTGGAGGATGTATGATTTGAACTCACCTTTACAAACAGCGGTTGTTTATTTGGAAAATTCAACTGCTGATAGTGACCTATACCTTCATTTCTCAGATTTATCATACTTAGTGACAGGCACAGTTCCACTAATTTTAAGCGATTTCTAAGAAGTACGACTTCTTATTTATCACCGGGAAAAATGAGTCCGACAGACTTTCTAAACAAATTGCAGACCTTAGAAATACCTTGGTATGGCAGGCTACTTGACTTTGGGGTAAACCATCTTTGGAATAGAAGTCGTAATGAGTGGATTGAACCAACGACTTTAGAACGTAAATTTTTAGCCAACTTAATATTCATGAAATTCAATATGAAAACGTTTATTAAAAACTTATAACCAGTGCCGTACTAAGAAAGGATCCCACATGGGCGCTCACCCTAGGCGCTCACCCTAGGCGCAAAATTTTATGGGGCGACATTTTCAGAAACAAAAAAAATTGACTTTTCGGCACTTATTACCAGATTGAATAATGTTTTACAAAGCTCAGTAAATGTTAAATCAATGTCTCAACTTCTCGACGTTAATCGCCGACTTTGCAGCTGTCAAGGTTCGGAAGAGCCTGCTTTAAATTTTCAATTACATTTTCAGCAATAAAAAACAAAAGCACAAGCATCACTTGTTTTTTACAGAAGTACTTCGTTTAGTTGTGTCCTGATAGTACGGTATACAACTATGGTAATATAAGGAGCAAGAGGTGCCTTGAAGAGGGCCGATGGGGTATCTTCAAAAGAATTTGCCCAGAATTTGCCCAACAAGGTACAGCTCTGCTTACAACCATCTGCTACTGGTGGATGATCTCCCTTAGAATTGAACTGAGTTGACTCTATTATGGAACAGGTAATTCATCGAACAGAACCGGTCCATACCTGACTTTAATTTTACTCTGGCTGACGCCAGACGATTTTGCTGGTCAAGGGGAGACGTTTCGGACAGGAAAGAATTAATGAGAAATTTTGCACCTTCGTTGCTAGAAATGTACGAGTTAGGACGAGACTAGATGCATCAGGCAACAAACACTTGAACAACGCTTTAAAAGTTTGAGCAATTTTTTTCCAAGAGCTGTCGGATCATTACAAAGTCATTCGTGTATACAAGTAATATCGATATTTCCGTAGTTGGAATTATAAAGGAGCTAAATACATATAAAGCTGACATGACACTTCAATTTTTTCCTATGCAGTAACAGAAGCTAAAAAATAAAGTAGAAAGAGAAATATTTGCTTAAATCTTAGAATGGATAATAATGCCCATCAATTAATAACCTTTAGCACAGCCCTGAAAAGATAAACAATAATATTTGATGTCATCGAGCGTTTTATCGTCGTACTGCAACATCAGTTAACTGTGTGTATGTCTTTTCAACGTATAGAGTGTAGGCACATGACATCATAGCCGCCATGTTGGTGTTCCTTAACAAAAGAATTTTGATCATCTTAGGTTAGGTACTCCAACATGGCCACCATGCCCTATGTTATTTGGTCCTCAGAGGGCTGAGTAAATACGCTCTATTCTCCTTTGGACATTACTATCAACTCTAAGATTTTTTTCCGAAAATCAGTGATCCGATGACCAATTATTACATTTGTTAATCCTCTCTGTATGCAGAAAACAACAAGGACCTGTGGTTCAAAATGCCGGGTTTAGTTCAAATTTCTCAGATCAAAGCATTTCTCTATGATTCATCTAAAGATCGTGAAAAGAAACCCCAAACGTTCTCTGACGCTAGTATCTTTACAATTCTATTCACAAAGCGGAAGGTTTTCCAACTAAAGGACCCAGTCAATTAGTTTTTGAACCGAGTCCATGTTGTAAACCATACCTCATTTTAATGCGTGCTGACATATCGTGCCCAACAGCATAATTCAATTGCTGGGTTGCAATCAATCTCTTGGGACTCAAAAGACAATGACACGGCGGCCATGTTGGTGCCAGACACAATAGAAGCTAATGAGATTCTTTTGTTAAAACGACAACAACATGGCCGCCATAACGTCACTTGCAAGCCACCTATTTACAGTTCAACCTAATCATCCATATATGATAAATATGTTGTATATATCAGTGCTCTATAAACGATTTTCATTAAGCTATTAACAGAAGATAAGTCACTGGTAAACATTTGTCTCTATTACTAAATCAGTCAGTTGTCGGTTAATATTAATAAATATCTGTCAAAACATAACTAACGATGACATGTTTTTTTTCACCGATACGGGTTGGTGAATTTGTTTTATGGTCTAAGTCACTGGTTCCGAACAGTTGAACCAAAGCCCGTACCCTTACAAATATTTCACATTTAATTTAACATACGAAAATAATATTTCATAGGTAAATTTTTTCAATTCCATATGTGAAATGAGAATTTCATATGTGAAATTAATTTCCATATGTGTAATTCTTGTTTCGTAGACCAACATTTCACATGTAAAATTTTGAACCAGCTCAATTCGCATGTGTGAACAGGCTGGCATTTCACATGTGGAATGAAAATTTCGTACGTGAAAATGTGCCAATTCCATATGTTTTTCACATGCGAAATGGCACGTGAAATTTTCGTAAGGGTAGAGGTCCACTTAAAGACTTGGCACGCCACGAAGACGGACTTGATACATTGAGTTTCAGATATGATTTGAATTCAATATAATGTGGTGGTGTTCTTCTAATATCCAAAACAATCCAATTCATTTAAAACCCGGTCTGTTTCAGTCGGCCAAGTCTAGTTCTTCACATTACCAGTATTTCCCCCTAATTTATTGCCAGTTTGTGTCTGCATAATAGAGATAGCCATTAGCAGAAAATTTTCAAAAACTTCGAAATTTTAAACTTTCTGGCGGATCATCCCATTAGAGCGAGCAAATTCCATTGGCTAGTGTGTCGAATTTTAGGCAAATTATGGCAATGCATTCACCTATTTAGTTGCGATGTCAGCTAAACTACTGCATTAAACATAGACAACCACTGTTTGCCATCAGTTGAGCTGTCCTTGACCACCCCTTTAAAAATAGTTGGGAACCAGTGAATTGATAAATAAAACAACGTTGAAGCACTAAATGAAAAATATCGGACTAATGCTGTCGTCATATGTTTAAAAGTAGAAAAAACTAAATTCGAATGTTTCGGAATGCCAGATGAAAGATATATCTCAAAGGTTGACTCCTGCGTTTTCCGAAAATATCGGTATCACCGTTATACCATAGAGTTATCGATTATTTTTATCTCGACTATCTCATTATTGCTTAATTCCTACGTTCTGTTTTTGTCGTCTTCTTGGAGTACGTCTTGCTCTACCCTAGCCTCCTCTTCAACTGGAGGAGCCGCACCTGTATCCGGTTTGAATTCCTCGTTCGCTGATGCTGTTGCAGCTTGGGTGTCGGTGTTACTGTCTTCAATTTTTGCAGCACCACCAGCATCTTTCACAGAGCTTTCGAGAACAGGCTGTTGTGTTCCAGTTGTATCAGTTGGAACCATGGCCAAATCCACCGGTGCGTTAAGCTCAGCGGGCGCAGCTGGATTAGTCATGGGGGAAACTTCTGATTCGGCAACATCCACAGATACCTCAGGACCAGTTTCACTTGTTATTGAAACCTCTGCTTCTTGCGATGGAGTTTTGGAATTCTGAACCATTTCAGTTGGACGTTCCTGCAGTTCTGCGGCCGCACTCTCTGGCTTTTGTGGGTGAACCGTTATAGCAATTTCAGAGTCAGCTGGGGCTTGTATTTCGGCTTCTTTTTTTTCCTCGCGCACTTTCATCTCAATTACTTCCGAGGCTTCGGACGCTGATAAGCTGTTTCTTGATTGGTCTAATTCCTCGTGGAATCCGACGTTGTCAGCAACCTTGCCCGACATAAATACTGAATGGAGAGACGAATACGAGCGTTGTTCACACAGAGTCTTGTAATCCTTGAAGAAATTTGAATTATGAATTAATATATTATTGTTCGACTGCAAACTAGCGTAGATAACTTAATGAATGATTATGTTTTACCAAGTATGAACGTCAAAAAGATGAATTTAGAGAGATGAACTTCCCATTTTACCACAATTGTCTCCTCACCTGATTAAACTCATTTTGATTCCACTTGACGCCCGTCTCTGGATCTTTGGCTTCTTCTTTCAAGGCTGTACAGTAACTCCAGGCCACCAGCTCGGCATAAGCCTAGATATGAATAGGAATCGGCCCAAAATATTATTCTTTAATGTGCAGAAAGTTTATCTTATCACTTGCCGTGGCAGAATTAAACTCAAGAGGATTGATCGATTTCTCTTGTCTCTGAGAGTTTAAAGAAATCACCCCGTAACTCAGGAGCAGTACCGAAAGTCAAACGGTACCATTAAAATAAAGAAAAGAAGCGTATTAAACTGTCTTTAACTCTTTCCCGGAGAGACGAGGCATCCGTTACTTTACTCTAGCCAACGCCAGATGGCTTTACTCGTCCAAGGGAGATCTCCCGCCTGGAAACAGTTAATTTATTTGTAAAATGTGTATAGGGATTCGTTAAATTTTAAACGCTTGTTAGATTTATGTGGATAACTCTGCAACTGCTTTTTTCCAGCTTGTTGTATCATTTCAGGGCTTTATTTGGCTGAACTCGTCTTCTGTCTGTATGCAAAATTACGCATTCTGATTGGTTGCTGAAAGTTCCGATGTAGTCCGATTATGGACCGACAGGTCCAATACGCTTTGTATTCCAGACTGGTTAGTTTTGGCGGGAAAATCTTCGAGCTGATTTTATTAAACGTTGACGAGAATTAGGCATCTACTATGGAAAATTTGGAGTAATGAAATGTGCTGGAACACTACTGCTGCTTTTGTTTGAACTTAGGTGTATGAAAGTAAGATAAATTTATGTTTAACTGGCTGGAACAAGAAGGAATAACGTACAAGTTATGAGGTAAGGTAAACAGTAACAGCTGAGGATGAAAACCCAGTTAGAAATGTGAAATAAAACCAACCAATAGCCACATTGTAAATTCCTTATTAACCTCGCTTGCTCGGTCAGTACTGGAAGGTATTAACCCTCGGTTTTTGATACAGGCCTTGTTCCTTTGTTGCCCCGTTTGTACGAAAACCTCAGGCAAATGCTTTTCCGTACGAACCTGGCTCTTCGACTAATCACTCGTACGAAAGAGAAAAGTGAAGTGGCCTTTGACCATGACCTTGATCTTTTCATCTGGGCATGCTTGTTTTGTTCCCGAATTTGTTCAATACGGCGGCAATCAATTTTCCCGCCGCGGTTGAGTGACATTTAGCAGCAATGTTCTCTCTAGTTATATACAGAACCCTAAGAACGCGACGCCATTCCCAATAAGCTCGATGCAACTCAAATGGATATTTCATGATCTGACATGGCCAGTCTGGCAGAATTTACGAGAGTCACGTCGGTAATTTCGTAAATATTTTATATGTATATTTAGCCAGATCTTATGATTTGTTTCAACTTACCATTAGGATAATCGCTATGATTCGAAATACTTTCTCCCATTCTTCGAACTAAAAAATAAAAATGCACGAGAAAATAGTTCAAAGCTAAATTTAACGAATGATGGTCTGATATGAATTAAAATGTTTAAATCATAAATAATAATACTTGGATATAAAGAAATACATTGGACATTTTGTCTACAACAAATAGCCTATTGAAATACTCAGTTGGGCATAGACTCTTAGCCGAGTTTAGCTGCAGGTTGTGGTTGGAATACCAATTCGTACGTTTTCAACTGGAATTCTTATTTGTGGCATGTAATCCTTGTAAAATTTTAAAATTTTTTTCATGTACATTTTCTTAAAAAGTGTCTTCTCAAAGTCCTGTTTACACATCCGATTATGTAAGTTGTAATTGTCCTCCTGGTGTATGTCATAAGCCCATGACAGTCTATGCAACAAGATATCCGCTTGTGATTCGCTCGAATTCATCCTCAATGCTCTCTTGAGTTTAAAACATACGCCAAGATGTTAATTGTGATGCACAAAATAGGAAGTGTGAACGAGCCTTTATGATCCACAAGTATTACTCATGTGGCATTTGCAATGAACAAAATGTTAAAATATTTTGTTGGCAATATAAGTATTAACTCTAAAACTCTTGTCTAGTCCTTATTTGAGTATTGTTTTGGTGAAGTCGTCCCACAAAAATACACCCTGAATTATATATTTAAGCTGATCAGGGAGAAATTTGACATGCCATCGACATTCTGATATTTACCACTTACTCACCGAGCCTGAGGTCTGTAGTGAAATAGTGAAATATCGGGCAGATGTTTTAAAGTACGGAGCGAGACAAGCTTAGCTAGTCGAGGTCTGTGCAAAAACAGAGGTCCGATATTTCACTAGTACCGACAGAACAAGCAAGGTCAATAAGTAGTTTGTTATATGGCTTTAATGAAATACATATAATTGACAAGTGCCAAGGCACTGAACGACAAATACTTGCAATTCTGTCGTTATTTCATATAGAATTTCTTCATCAGCTTCATACTACATGGTTACTTTTCCTTTTTTGATTGTTAGTAATACACTTTCACTTCATATTTTGACAAAAATTTTAATTTTCATTCGTCATAAGCAAGGCGTTTTCAAATTTCCCCACCTGAGTGGGCAATACAGGAATTATCAGATTGTTTATGAACCAATTAAATTGTAGGATTTCCGTATTTGGACTGCTCGCTGCCACAGCCATATAATAATGCTGCTTATGTTTCATATTTTTTTAACCATTAAGAAGAATAAAACTCTCAGGCATCAAGAATGGTTGTTTCCCTTCAATAATTCGAGCAAAAGGGACGTTGGCCATTGGGTGTTCCAGCTACCCATACCACAAGACAATGGCATGCAGTTCGGTGTCTCGTGCGCAATAATTAAGTCACATCTTAGTCTTTAACCCTAAACACACACCTCGTCGTATTTCCTCACAAGAAAAGTTATCCAAAATGCTTCTAAGATCACGTTCCAAGGAATCCATAGAAGCACAAACAATCTGAATTCCTGTAGAGGAAATGGGGAAAGAAAGAAAAAAGTGAGTGGCGGTATTTTGTTCGCTGTAAGTCCTATAAACAAAGATAGATTGCATGTTAATGCAAGTAAAATTTGTGTGCAGTGTATATACAAAATAAAACAGTAAAGCTTCACTTTCTGACGCTTCGAGGAACAAGTCACGTGTTAATGTCATTGTGGCTTATGTTACGCACACATTAACAGAACATCAGTGTCTGTAAATGTGCTGTGAAACGGATGAATAATACGTCACTTCTCTATCACATCTCGTGCACGTGAAACAAGTGTTAACCATTTCTCAACCGAAAGCGCGTTAGCAACAACGTAGCGACGTAGTAATTTTTTAAGAATGGCTAACGCCTTAAAATAGATATTTCCCTATCTTCAAAGGATAACTTAAAGATTTTATGACAGTTTTAGAAGTTTTAGAAGTAATTTAATCTATTGCGGATGAAAACAAAAAGAAACATCATAAAAGAATAGTGTCTATATACCTAATATACATCCCGCTTACTCTTCTTCACAAATTTTTATAGCTCAGAAAACATTTTCAAACTTTCTTCGTCAATTAGCATATGGAGGAGTTTGTTTTAAAAATCAGGCTAAAAACTCTTGGAACTTGCTTGACAAGCACTCCTTGAAAAATAAATGCCATTTTAAGGTTGCATTTTGTAGCTTAAGCTTACATAAATAAAATTGCTGCTTGGAATTTTACGTTACTATGCGATTCTGTACCCGTTCTAATGTTTACGACATTGAACACGTTTATTCAACAGCCAAAATTTCTCCTAGTGATCTAAATTAGTATGTATGTGAAGCCATTTCCAGCCGACAATTTAAGGAAATAGGGCAAGAAACAAACTCCGAAAAACAGCATCTGGAAGACTTCATATTTAAATGAAAAAAACACCCCAAGAAACAAGACGAATGTAAACGGTAACATTCGTCTTCTTTTTACTTCAAACTTAAGTCTTCAAGATGTTGTTTTTCGGAGTTTGTTTCTTGCTCTGTTAGTATGTATGTATGTATATACATTAGTACATGCTATATACATATATACATAAATATACTGCCATTTAAATCCACTTACCGAAATGGAACCATAAAGCAAAAAACTCACAAATAATAATGACACCACATCTACTGAAAAGTCCAGGTTTCTCCACACTTTCCAGTCTAAAAAAAGACCAAGAAAAAACAGGCCATGAGTCAGGGCATGTGTAAGATATATTTGTAGGTTATCTTATCTGCGGGAGTGCGTGCATGTTTACGGAAGTGCACTTTGATAATTGTCTTTATTTTCTTTTTTTATATAAAAGCATAGACCTCTTTCATAAACGTAACGCTGTTTTACGTGTGTGTGAAGTAGCTTTTCTGGTCTTGTTCCTGTGTCCATGATTCAAAAGAATCTTTGCTATTTTAACGAATCCAGTGAGGCTAATTTCGATGTATATAAATAAAACTCGAACATGACGCCATTATGAGCGAGGTCTTTAAAATACCTTTGTCTTCATCGAATTGCTCTGGGATTCTTCTGGTGGAAAATATTGATATGCCGAGGAATATCTAGAAGAAAATGTTAGGCCATTTTTAACTGTTTTTTATGAGATTTATCGGAAACTAAGAAAAGTGCTAAAGGAGAAGAAAGTCATTGATAATGTCCTAGTATTTCTATAGCGGTAATAAGCGATGTAAATATTTTGCAATAACCATTCTCGAGGGTACGTATATAGCCTTTGTGCTACCATTTTCGTGTCATCGTGTGTTACACTTATATCCATTACAACTATTGGCACGTAGGATCAGTGAACCTTTGCCAAATGTAGGATTTCCTTGCGTGAACGATACTAGTTTTCTATTGCTTTGCCGACTCATATTTGAATATATTACGAAAACGGTCTCTGTTGCCAACATTCACTGACGCATTGTCGGCTTCTTTGCAGTGGGCTTAAAATTGGTCAATTTAAATAATTACCAACACGAAATGTAAAATTGGTTATTTCTTTAAATTACCCTCTTACTAGGCAAAAATCTTCCATCTGGTTTTAAATAATGATGACCTTCCTCCAACTTTTCACAAAATAATAGCTGGACGTTTGCGTTAGAAAATTTATTCAGAATAAAACAAAAGTTGCGTGAGATGATCAGACCTCTTCAAGTCTTTCAAGTCAAGCGAATCACATGAGTTGTCACAAGCTTTTTTGGCAACTTCAATTAATTACGACAACTCACAGCTTCCGAGCATTAAGGTGGTTCGAAAGTCAGTAGGGGCACAGACGGTCGTCTGGTAGTCCGGAATTCGTGGGCTGGAATCATGATTTAACAATTCTGTCTTTTCACTTTCTCAGTCATAGATTTGCAGATAAAAATTATCGTAAATAAACCTTCATAATCATCAAGATTTTATGACGGGCTTCTATGAGAAAAATGAAGAATTATGTCTGCCAAAAAAGTATTTCAAGACATAAATTTTTGACACGCTTAGCAATGTAATTTCATATAATACCATAAACTGTCACATAATTCGGCTTGAAAGGTAAATCGTGCGCTTTGCAAATGTTTTGTCTTTTTTTCTCGATATATTATTATTTCGTTATTTTTTTCTTTAATTCTAGTCTTCCTAATTTTTTGCTTGGAAACGTCTATGACACGCGAACTTGATGTCTCGGGCTTCCTTTTCGAAAAATAGTTTGTTCTTATGCCAAGTTTTCTAACATGGTCGTCATGCAAAGCTTCTTCCTTGTTTAGAAAACAGGTAAGTGGTTGTCGTGCTGTTAAGTTTTACATTGCAGGGGCTTCTTTGAGGGAACCGATTGACTCTGACATACCCCATGTATGGCAAGGCATTTAGAAGTCTTATATGGTCTTAATAAGATGATTGAAAAACTAAATTACCGCAGTTACAAGCGGGGCATTTTTAATGTCCCCTGATTAATAGTATTGTTTAGTCACAATACAATATCATATATTTTCTAAGGAAGATAGTATTGGCAGCGCTCCATTCCATAGAGTTTATTTGCTCACTAACGCCTTCGGTTTTAATTTCTCAGTAAAAGGTAATATAAATTAAATTAAAGTGGCATTAGTAACGAAAGAAGCCACTGAGTAATTTATGAGGTGGCTCATGAATATGGTTTAAAATTTCTTCTTAAGACATTATAAAACTGCTCTTTATAGAACCAATCGTGTACGTCAAAGACTTCTTTGTTTAAAACTTTGAGATAAACGAGCTTGATTTTAGATCCTCATCTGAACGTTTCCAACAAAATTTATTTTTAAACTTTTACATTGCTTACGTTCCTTTACCCCTGCTACCCCGACTTAATATTATTTGAATCTGTCATTCTGAAAAAGTCCCCAGCAGGCAGTGGCCTTTATCATTCAAACTAACTCCTCCATAAAGTTGTCAGACAGAACATTGATTTGATCATTGTCCCATTTCAAGGCATTGTAGCACTAGTTACCCTTTAAGAATTCTATTCTGGTGCACGATTGAAAATTTCACTCGGCAAACTGGCTTGCCCACGACTCCGAGACTTGCAGCAAAAAGGCTTACGATAGAATTGCACCCCTGTTCCTCTTGGACAAGAAAGACGTTGGGTGATTGGAGAAAGCTATTTGCGCTTAAAATGCGTCATTTGAATTTTCCTAAATCAGACCATTGCCCTTCAAGAAAGAATTCAAACTGAATCAGCCATACATTTAAGTACAAACACTTACGTATATTAATTGAGATGGTTATGGCTTTTTTACTGTGGGAGCTTTCCCCATCACGAGTAAAATCTTCTCGCGTTGGCCAGGGTAAAATAATAGAAGTCTTATGCCGCCGGGAAAGAGTTAATATATATATGCATATATAGATACATCCAGAAACAAACTCCAGAAAGAGTTAATACATATATGCATACACAAATACTTGCACGAACACATACACTCACACGCAAACGTACTTTTACATCTACATCTATATCTTTCTTTATATCTATATTTCTATCTGTATCTGTATCTACATCTATTTCTATATCTACATCTATTTCTATATCTATATTGGTATAGTTATATCTATGTAACTATATATAGTTAATAGTTAACTATATAGTTATAATTAATAGTTAACTATATAGTTATATCTATATACACAAATTGAACATAGAGGGCTATGTTTGCTAAACATCTTATAGAACTAAATAGTTAGCCCAAGTTTTCCTATAAAAAATGAAGTTAAGTTATGTAACTGTTTTAGGGTAAATTTGGTCAAATTGAATAACCAAAATATTTAAGTGCAGATTTGGTTAATTCGATTTGTCAATTTGTCATAAAAGGCGATTTCCGTTGGCTTATTACATGTCAGCACGCAATTATTTTGTTATATACCGAAGACTTTTCTCCCCAAGAGGTTCCCTGGCATGAAACAAACTCAATTTCCTTCCACAGAAACAGTTTAATGTTTCCCTCTTAAGTGAAGACGAATATTGGAAAAGTCCAGGTAAAATGCAAAATATTTCTCACGGAATGAATTTCGGGCATACGCAGTCTAATTACTCGGCTTACAACAGTATGTCGACTGAGACAGTTTCCTTCGAAATAGTTATCACAAAAACTATTCATGAGAACATTTAAAAATGCCAAGAGTTTTATGTTTCAGCTTACTCGCGTACAGAAATGTTTCGCCGAGAAAAGGATGATACCACTATGGGCGTGCCCAAAAGCCATTTCGCGAGAAAATTTTCTTACTTTGTGAGAAATTTTCTCAGGGGAAATGGGCCTTTAGTAGCGAGTGGAAACCATTTCATTGATTCAGCCGTGATTAAACATTTGTTCACGTAAATGTTCAAATGACTATTACATAAGATCAACCTTTTCCTGTCCGAGAGGTCTCCTCTTGACTAGTGAAATCGTCTGACCTTACCCAGACTAAAATTAAAAACTCAGGTTCTGACTGAAAGAGTGAAAGAACCATGAATTAAATTTCTTCTCTTCAAAATATGCAGAAAAACAATACATTGTTTGAATAATAAAAAAAAAACAATTCTTTTTTCAAAGGAAGGCTATTTATTTGTATTTTCTCATCTCGTTGGAAGAAAATCTGAAGAAATTTAATGCTCCTTTTCTGGGTGCCGGGTCTCTTGTTTATTCACATGAAACGTAATTTAAAAAGAGTTGAGGTCGTTTCTCCGTAGATAATGTTGAACAAAAATATGTTGACAATATTTGGAGTAACCGTTGTATTGTATTTCTTCGTATGAAGTCTCAAACTTTGATATTTCAGCCCTGGAAAGTTATTAATCTATAACAAAACTACCTTTTACATTTATATTGAAAAAAACAAGTAGATTCCCGGGAGGAATGTAATAAGTTAAACGATCGGTTATTTTAATTTTATTCTAACTTTAAACTATTCCAATTTATTCTAAAATTCTTTTAATATGTTCAGCATTAACTTCTAACTTTTAACTATCCACTTGAATGTCATTTACTTGTTTAAATATCCACTGACATAGTTGAGCATATCATTATATCACTATTATATAACTGCAGGTTTCATTCTTATCCTTCTCGTCTCTGATGATGTCGTTGCACTACGAAAGCTCAGACTTTTAACCTTTTTTAATGAAATGTTATGCAGAAGTGGTTGGCCTTATTTGATTTTTATTATCTATCTATACGCTACTGAGGAACAACTTCTCACGCCTAACATTTGCTTTTACGTAACCCTCGGGCTAAGGACCTCGGATGACATTGAATCTTTTGGGTAATTAAAACTCCGTGTTACCCCAGGCACAAGTCAACAGGAGAACGTAACATTACATAAAAAGACAATAACAAGGAAACAAAACAGTACGTCTCCATGGTTGTCAACATATCGGGAGAAATGACTTTTGTGCAAAAAAAAGCATGGTTACTTATCCAAGAGTATTAATGCAGAGAAAATTAAAATTCTTTCTTGATATTGGAAGCAAAATAAAGTTAACTTTAATTCAAAATTGCTTTATTGGCACTGTAAGTTTCAAGCTTATAATAGGGAGACCGCTTACGTAAGCCACGCGTTCATGCCAGTTTGTTCAGAAAATTAAAATTCTTTCTTGATATTGGAAGCAAAACAAAGTTAACTTTAATTCAAAATTGCTTTATTGGCACTGTAAGTTTCAAGCTTATAATAGGGAGACCGCGTACGTAAGCCACGCGTTCATGCCAGTTTGTTCAGGTGCACAGCACGTGCAAGCCGGTCTATCCCCTCCTGTAAGACCACAAGACCGTTAAAAACTGCAATTAGCACTTTCACCTGATCTTTGAAACTGCGAAACGGAAAACCATTGGAGCAATTATTCTTTTTTGTTACATTGCAACAATAAACGTAACATGGATGGGTGATGGATTTGTCTTGAGGTTACCCAAACATGAGAATCAGAGAACAGCAATAAAAAGCATTTTTTGCCAAATCTCTTTTCTTGCATGCCCACCAAAAGGTCCGTTCACACAGGCAATTTTTGATGCAATTTTTGTTGCGATTTGGTCTGTCATTTTTTTCGTGCTCAATTAAATGTTTAAAATCGCTTGTATAAATTAGTGACGATTTCATAGCGATTTCAGTACGACTTGTCGCCGCGATGTCGTAAAAGTTTCAAACATGCCCAAAATCTGATGAAAATTTACTGCGACAAAAATTGCAGAGGAAATCACAAAAATTACATCAAAAACCGCCTGTGTAAACGAGCCTGAATAAGGTCAGTCAACGTTATTATTTCGAACATGGTTTCCCAAATGTTTGGACTTTTGTTACGTTAAACGGCAGCTATACAATATTTTGTTTTGGTATCAAATATATCCTTCAACAAGGCAACATGATTGCTCGGCCGAACATACATAGCAAAATAGAATATGGATATAGGAGATGACACCATGGTATCATAGGTACAAAAATCCATAAACACGGAAATACGTTTCTTCATACGTGCATACATACATGCATATATTGATACATACATACGTACGTACATATGTGCAAACGTAAGTACATACACATAACACATACACATATACATATACATATACATGTACATACACATATACAGAGTGTATCCACAATAAAAACTTTTCATCATGATACCATTATAAGAGATGATATAACAAAGTATTTTTGCACTGCATCCACTTTTGATGAACGACCAAAAAGGGTTAGGAATACTAAACCAAAACAACTTTGCAATATCAAATACGATGATAGATATACTATTTCAAGCGGGATACTTACAATGGCAACCATGGCCATGGTTTTAGATCCGGTCCTCAGCGACCAAAATCCTAAAAATTTCTCCATAGGTGCCATGTTAAAAAAGCTGATGATTTCCGAACTTGTTGTAAGTCCCGTCTGCTGTGGTGAGATGCTTCAACTGAACTCCCCAGTGATTTCGTTTCGTCAATTTATCTCCAGTTTCGGAAACAGTCATTGACTCCCCTGGGATAATTACCATAATCATCCATGCGCTTTTAAGTGGCAGCTATTATAATAGGAAAGCAGCAGAAAATTGTTGGGGGTGGGTGTTTTGAATAAACCACTTGATGCCACAAAAACTCTTTTGATCACGTGTATTATCCCCTATTCCTCCTTTCAAACCTGAACTGATATGTACACCTACAGCTGTGAAACAATTATGATTGCGGAAGATATTTTGAAAAGCTGTATCTCGAAGAAAGAAATCTATAGTGTATAACATATGAATATGCAGCCAATGTATATCCATTGTGTTTTAGTCTTTCACGGACTAGTTTGGTGAGGATTTTGCACGACATTCATTGCTAGGTGGGTCCTCGCGTTGGCGTATTAAATAATTTCCTCCAGTAAAACTTAACAGTGGTCATAAAAATACATTATTGCTTTATTTTTTTTAGTAGGCATGCTTAGTGAGGCTAAGTGTTAAAAATTAGAGACTAAGACATCTCAATGAAACATAATCTTCGCCCTTACATGAAATTAAATTCTGAAAGGTGCGGGTCTTTGTTGCTACAGATAATAGGAACATGCGTAATTTTGTAAAGTAGACAATGGTTCTATTTTTCGTCAAATAGGCTGGTCCAGCGTAGGCAGCGGCGCAACAACACAACACCAAGGGAGGGATTCTCGCCTGCCACAATCTGAAACAGATAAAAATATTCTATCTTCGACGTTTCGAGCAAAGGTCCTTCGTCTGGCCCTTCGTCTATTTTTGTTTGCCTACGTTTGTAACTGTCACATGGTGCAACACAGGAACAAGAAACCCGATGGATATGTGGTTCTGTTTAATAGTTTAACCGGTTCTGTTACGTGCACGTTTCCCATGGCGTCAATGCTTGCGGTTGATTACAAAGTGTGCGAAAACTGAAGCAAAGGCAAAAATTGATCCTATCATCCTGTGGGGCAAAAACAAGAATTAACCGACAACCTTCGTTGCTAGACAACCTGTTGATACAAGATTTTGGACCGGTTTTCAAAACTAAACTTTTCAGTTGGGCTACAATTTAATGACCTCATCATATCCCCATAAATTGGCTCTTTTATTTCGAATTTGTATTGTCATTATTTAAACGCTTTAGGTAGATGTTCGAAGTCCAAAATCCCATCCAGAGGATAGGTCGGGGCCGACTGAACTGGGTCATCGATATTGAAATGTATGTGTAATCGTATTTAAGTTCTGTTCTCAGATATTACGGATTATCCATCCAATAATGCCGTTGGGTAAATATCTAAATGTAGTTTCTGTTGCTCAAAGCATGTATGACATTGAGTATTTGCCAAGATTTATTCACCCAAAAGAAACCCGAACTTGCAACAACCGTCGGTTTTTTTATTGGCAAGGATCTTCAAGATTTTCAATATCTTCGCCTTGTTTGCTGACAAAACAGCTGTTCGCTACTTCCTTTTGCGTGGGACATAAATGTTTTGTATGTTTTTCTACATATATGGGTACACCGCTATCTATGTCTGACAATGTTACGACTTTGTATTTTAAGTGAATTCGAAACATCTGTACTCTTTTCAGTTCAATAATATATTGACATAAGTGGGCATGTGGACTTCATTCTTAAAAGTTTCACAGTAGTTTTTAAGTCTCTTTCGAATTTCATGCAAGCAGTTACGCTTTTTCTTAGAGTTCGGAAGCCATTCGGGACTTACGTGAACTTACTTCTTCCGCGTTTTCAATAATCAAATAACTATTATAATATCGTTGAATGGTTCTTCTAGCTCAGACAGCTGTAAGGTGAGTACGTTACTGACTTGTAAATTCAAGTTATCAGTAAATGGACAACTTTCATCATCAGTTCTTTCTAATTTTCCAACAGTATTCCTTTGCGACAAGGTTTCTGTTTTGGGTTGATGGACCATCTGGGAATCACATAACAATTTTTGTAGGAAGAAAAGTTGTCTTGACCTTGAATAATTGTTTCAAGGTAGGAAGTAGGCACAATGCCTCACTGTCCTTCAGATGACGCCAAATACAAACTGTCAGCTTCCTGGCTGATCAGAGACAAATTAATGACAAGGCATATTCTAAACAAAACACCTATGTGGGCAAAACAATAAAAGTAGGGTATTCTCCAAAATATCAATGACAACTACTTTAATTCTATCTTGATGAAGAATGACTGACGGATAGCAGAGCAAAACAAACGAATGCGTCACCACCCGGTAGGGGAGAATTAAACTATAAATTAGGATTTAGGGAATGGAAATATTTCCCGTGTTTTTCCTGACTTACAGAAACACGAGTGGAAGTTTGGGAGAGCAAAAAATGGTTGTGGGAATATAAATTCGTCGAACGAGTATTTCCAACCTTGCGTCTCTCCCTCTCGAACTACCTAAATTAGTCTGTGCCATCATATTTATAACACGATTAAGATTTCCACCTGGATCATCGACTGCTACAAAGTCAAAAAGAAGCTTAATTTATTCTTTTAAGAGATGAGAACGACCATAAACATCAGACAGTTTGAAGAAATAAAAGATCAAAATGAAGAATAAAAAATTCCTTAGATAATAGTAATATGGATTATTTATCGGATTTCTCACTTGAACTAAGTATACGCTTATCTTCGACAGATGAAATGAACATGTCTTTTGTGCGGCACGTTTTAGGCCAGTCTCCCTCGGAGCGCCTTTTAGCGCTTTCAAGCAAGATTACGCACCATACTGCAACGTTGTTTTCAATAACTTATCAATCACTGTTTGGTTCCCACATTTCGAAAACCTCCTCAAGTACTCCCATAAGCAGAAATTTGGGGTAAATTTAAGGTGGTTGGGCGTCTTTGCATTGGGGCCAACAGCCCTTTGTGGGGAGGAACGTTGCGTGACAAAATTAAGAGCGACTGTTTGTTGGAATGGTTTCACAAAGGCGCTAGCACAAACGCAAGCGATAAACCAAAAGCGTTAGTCCCACTCAACATCAACTGAACGAAAGAACAGGCCTTTAGTTGGACTGCTGTTCGTGGTACAAACAACTCGAAATCTGAATGGCAAAATAGTGAAGGGTCGCTATAAAGCAATAGAAAATAATGATTAACTGATTGGTATCTTTGTGTCTTCGATCATGTTTATGTTTTTTTGGCGTCAAGTATCGCTGATGTTGTTCCACGTCTTCTTTTGTAATAACTAACGCTACTTTGTTAATACTGAGACAAAGTCGAAATCACAATCAAAGATCACAGTTCAAATCAAACAAAAAGATCAAGTCTTCAGCTCCAGCAATTTAGGTACTGAACAAGTACATTGTAATGCTCACATACTCTGAAATATCAATTTGTATCATTATAATTGTATTTTGACTTCGATGTTAGCCACCCTCGAAAAAAATGTTTGGTTGTTCTTCAGACATACAGTGAACAATAAGTGAACAACTTCATCATCAACCCAGAAATATATCAATCATCCTTGTTTTTTCTTAGACTTTATACAATGATCGGAAAACCTAACACGGAGACAAAGACTTAAAACATTGCATTGTATAGGTAATCTAAAAGGTGTTCGTAAACCTGATAATTTCTTAGTATTGTGGTTCTTTTTATAGCGTTAAGTTATAGTTGAAGCTAGAGATTAAGTTAAAGTTAAAATTCAATTTAAAATTTGGAGTTAAAGTTGAATTTGAATTTTAAGTTGAAACTGAAGTTGAAGTTAAACTTTAGAAGTTAACGTTAAATTTGACACTGAAGTTGACATTGAAGTTGAAAATAAAGTCAAAGTGGAAATTGAAGATGAAGTTGAAGTTGAAGTTGGAGTTGGAGTTAGAGTTAAAGTTAAAGTTAAGGTTAAAGTTAAGGTTAAAGTTAAGGTTAAAGTTAAGGTTAAAGTTAAGGTTAAAGTTAAAATTAAGGTGAAAGTTAAAGTTAAATAGCAGGTTAAAGTTAAGGTTGAAATTAAACTTAAGTTACAGCTCAATTTCAATTTTTAGCCAAAGTTCAAGTTAAACTAGTTGTAGTTAAAATAGTTGTGGTTTGTGGAATTAAGATGATGTTTGCGTATTAAATTTCCACAGTATCATGTAGCACTCTTTTTTGTCAAAATTACTCTTATCTTTTTCATTGCAACTTCCTGTAACGAAAGACAAAATGTTTTATATCTTAATTACAAAATTTATGCTATTTACGAGCGCAGTTTTAATCATAATTTCCCCAAATTATAAATTCTAATCCACCCTGTTAACGTTTCCCGTGGGAAGAGAACAGACATCCTGGAGAAATCCCATGGCTTTCGGTTGATAGTCGTCGAAGCCTTCCCATATCTAACCAGACCTCCGATATCAACTACGTCAACATGCAATTTCGGACTCTTGACGTCAGTGCGGGGAAGCCGCCCCTCTGACGTCACATCCTTAAGGATCGTTTACACGTGCGATTTTGTGCTTTGCGATTGACATCTTGGAGTATGTGTTAAACTGAAGCGAGTATCGAAGACAAACTCCAGCGAGTCATAAACGGCTATCTTGCTGCATGGACTGTCATGGGTTTATTGCATACAGCAAGATGACGATCGCAAAATACAAAGTCACACGTGAACAAGGCCCTTTATCTGCCTGGTAAAGTACCTTCATTCAAATGGGTGACAAAGAATATCATTGTTTAATCATATTTTGTGCTTTCATTGGTGTTCTTTATACAAAGAACACTAATGAACATAAAGTATAATAACCTTTACATTGTAATAAGTCTTCTCTATCTGAAGAATATCAATGTACAAAATAATGTCAATCAGGAACCCAACTGCGGTTCGAAACCCTTGTCTAGAAACCTTACAATGAGGAAGTTACGCTTAAAAGCCGGTGTGATCACACAAGAAAACTAGAACGTGGAATAAAATTCAAAAATCGGAATTCCTGGCACGAATTAACGTCATTTGATGGGATTCTTCCGAATGTTAACCGTCGTTGTAAGCTCTTTCTGATTCAAATTTGTCTTTTCCGATGAAATAGTAAGACTTAATAGTAATGAATCATGGCATTCTCGATGAAAAAATTTGACTAACATGCTTCATTCTAAGCGGAATTTTTAACTAGGTGCACGAGAGCTTGCTCTTGAACTCGAGGTGTTTTCTTTGAGCCAATATAACAGCTACAAAAGCAACATGTAAATTTTAGTTCAAAAGATATGTTGCATCATTGTCTCAAAACAAAATTCGTTTTTTCATAAACACTTGAACCTTTGTTCATTCACGCTCACTGTTAGCTCTTTCCCGGAGGAAAGACTTCTATTATCTTACTCTGGCTTACGCCGGATGATTCTACTCGTCAAAGGGGTAACTCCCCCCTCGAAAGAGTTATAGCTAGGTTTATTACCTCTTTCCCAACGGCATAAGACTTCTATTATTTTACTCTGGGTAATTACAGACAATTTTACTCGTCAAAGGGGGAGCTCCCACCTCGAAGGAGTTAAAGCTGGGCCTTGAGCATCCTGGTTTCAAACGCCATAAAACACCGTCTCTTGCCTGTGATACTTTGCCCCGTTTACACTTGCCATTTTCTGGCTCACGATTGACATTATGGAGTATGTACTAAATTGACTAGGGCGTCGAGGACAAATTTATCACTGAATATCTTGCTGCATGGACCGTCAAGGGCTTATAACGTCCACCAGGATGACAAACGTAACTTATAAAGTCGCACATCCAAACGGCCCTTTAAACATTCCCCGAACGTTTTCTTAAACTTCCGAACAAGACAGTATTCTTTGGCAAAGTGACGTTGTCATGGGTCTGATGCAATAATCTGTAATGGTGATTACTTTCCTCAATTGGTTGCTAGTTGTTTGACGCTACAGAGGACTTCCAAAATCATAGGATTTCCCGAATAAAAGAGTGATAATGATGCTTTTAATTTAGTTGAAAATCATGGAAAGTAGACATTGCTATTTGTTGTGGGTATAATTTGCAAAAGGAAAAAACATACACTCAAATATTCAATTGCTCTCAAGCTTTAAAAGTTGCTCTAATTGGTTTTATCAGGCTTTCCTATGATACGTTTAACAAACCGAAACAAACCTTCCAGATCTCCATCATTCACATTTCCAGGTTAGAATTAGAGTTGTGATAGGGTATCAGTTGTTAACTGAAATAAAATATGTCATATTACATGTCAAGTTAGCACTGTCCATTGAACATTAAAAGCACCTAAACTCTTTAGCAATATAGGCCTCGTGAGAAACATGGCCAATATTCGACAACGTGCGCGGGCGTGAGATCGCAAAACTACATAAAAAATTTTGTAGCGTTGTGAAAGTGAAAATTTGTTGCGGATCTATTTTCGATACGAGGATCTAGGTGACTCACATCTTTTATATTCTTTTCGTCTACTGGTTTAAGCTTTCCTAACAGAATGAAATTAAGTTAACCTTGAAAGAATCTGCACAGGCAACCTACAAACGAACACGTCATAGTCATTCAATTGATACCAGTTAAAAACTGTCGATTGGTAGCAGATAAATAAGGCTATTAAAGATCAAACATTTAAAGATTGAACAAATGTCGGAACATTCATGGGGAAAACAGATGGATATGCACTGAACTCATAGCGTACAATTTAATCACTTTTGTACAGTGACTAAAAATAGTCTTCGGAAAAAGGCAATCAAGTGCGCCTTAAAATTTCGTCATAAACTGTTTTGATTTAATCTTGACAACCTCAACTAGCTCTCTGGTTAGTCTGAAAACAAGTGTTTTTGTCATGCAAAAGTGAAGTTAACAGTACCACGTAGAAGTTCATCATTAATCCAGAATAACGGCTGTCATGCTATGCTTTCTTATGTTTTTTAGTTGGTTGTGACCAGTGACGTGCGGTGAGGTTGACAGCTGGTGAGGCACTGACTCTTTTAGAGTCAGATTTACAAATACACATTAACCCAAAAGAATATTAAATTCATCATTTCATTGACAACAAACAATGGGTTATGTTTTATATCTTATGTCAGCATTCTTCACACAGAGGTTTAGCGAAAAACTACTGGCATCGCGTAGTTTGTGAGGGATTACACGATCGACTGAGCGGCACAGCAAGGTGCTGCCTCACGGCGCGTCTCCTCCCTGTATTTGAACGGGACATACGGAAATTCTGCAATACTTAATAAAAAAAAAACAATTTTAATTTTGGATTCGAATGGAAAAGGGGTTAATAAATACATATCAGCTGACAAACATTAATATTTATTTCATTTTATAATTAACCCTTTCTTCTTTTCAAGATTGATAGGTGAGGCTCTGCCTCCCCTGCCTCCCCTGACTGCACGTCACTGGTTGTGACTGATTACATGTACACTTTGTTTTGGGTTTAGAGATCGTACTGGGATTACATAACAGCCTTAACAATTTTTCAGCTCAACTTTTATCTCCGCTTTGCACTGTCATCCTAGGTAAGATTGAGTGAAGTGTTCTTCTACATCTGATTTAGAAATGGAACTTTATTAAAGAATGCCTTTCTTGACATCGATTTTCATTGTTACAACTGAATGTAAACACTTTATGTAAATCTAAATTGGTTTGCAATCCAACGCAAACTCATTTTCCAGGAGTGGAGCGACATTATTGTGAGCCCTACTGAACATTGAACAAAGGGATCCCGTTTTGTGTCATGAGAGTTGAGTAGCCTTCTAACATCACTGAGTTTCAAAATCACTGTATGTCTGTTACTAATGTAAGAGCAAAAGAACTGTGAGTTTTATATCTTAATTAGTTTAATTACTGAATGCCCTGGGAATTATTAACTGCTCATTAGATTTCTCACTTGGAACATGCCTGGCTTTTAGAAAAATTATCGCCTTCTCGTGTGGCTCATAACTCATTTTAGCCGGCTACGTTTACACTAGACCAAATTTCTCCGGATTTGTTTATAACCCGAAGGCTTTTTCTTCGGATTCAAAGAGGCCGTGTACACTGAAGTAGCGAATCCGGTATAAAAAATCTTCGGATCACATGCGAATTCGGGTAGCATACGAATCCGGAAAAGAATCTGGATACTTTGAAATCGGAGGACTAAGACCCCAGAGGAACTCTCCTATTTTTGTGTATAACGACAGTAATGGCTAGAGAAGAGACAATTTTTTTGTCAGGTGCTGTAATGAACAAAGAACAGAAAGAAAGTCTTTGGTTTACCAGGTTTACTTTCAATAAAATTTGTGCGGATTTACGTCCATTCTTAGATAAGAAAGCAAAGTATGAGTTACCACGAGAATGCCATTAACCCAGTTACTTTTTCCTGTGTAAGCAGCCAACGGATCTGAATACATTTTTATTTGGAGTTCGAATACTTTTGAACCCAAAGACGTTTTGCTGTAGTGTAAACGTAGACTAAGTTAAAATCGCATCCATGGAAGAAACAAAGGTTTCGATGTCGTGCAGACGCACGAAGTTAACTACGAACGAATAACTATATGATCAATCCAGAAATATCTCAGTCATGTTTCTTTTTATAAAGTCGTAAGTGGTTACATGTGTCATTGGGTGGAGATATTATCGAGATACTGGGAATTACGTAACACCCTCTACCTGACAAGCTCGTCATCTTTTTCTCAGCAACCTTGCTTATAACAGATAGTTTAACGTCAAATCATAACAAACAGTGCTTATACAATTTAAGGCCCAGTTTACGTATAAGATTTGGTACGAATCCAGACAGCTTCCAAAATGAAGATTTCTTGAAGTGTTTACATGAAACTGGAATGAAACTAAAGCCATGTTCTTTCAAATATTTCTGACCGCATTCCTAATTTTCATTAATTCCTGGTAACTCTTTTCTTGTTCGTCACATTGATGGTTGATCTGGAGGGATTTCGAGTTTTCATAAACAAAATTTGGTAGCGGTCAGAGTTCAAACCGGTCTAAACTCCCTCGTGTCGGTCCAGCACCCGAAATGAGTGAGACCAGTACAAGCCTATTTTTCGAACAAGTCTCGTGTAAACTTGAACAAGGATTTCTATGAGGAGGGATCTGAAGTCGTGTCGGTCTGACTTCGTTCCGGTCTCATATAATCAGTACCTAAGCCTTTCCCGAATGACGACGAGTACTTTAGCGGTTTTCTCTGCTTAACGCCAGAAGACTTCGCTCACCAAGAGAAGTTCTCGTGCCGTGAAGATGTTAACAAATAAACATCCCATTGTTAACCGAATCCACAAAAACGGAAACTACAAAAAGTGAAAACTTTTTTCTATCGACATTTTGACTACGTTGCAGTCATATTTCCTGATGATAACTGCATGTCTGCAACGTAGTCGAAACTGATCGAGAGTAAAATGCTTTCGCTTTTTCGAAGTTTCTGTTGTTCCATATTTTATTCAAATACTCACGGGTTACCAAAATTTCTAGTGTTTACATCATCTCGTTATTTTTGCTGATGGTATGCATATCTAGACCTTGAAGAAGTCGTTTTCGTTTGATTGACCAAACTTAAGCACTCAAATATTAAAGAGAGTCAACACAAAGGAACATAACAACCCTTGGTAATTCTCGTCATACATAACTGTGAATACAAAGATAGTTTAAGACCAAACCTATAACCCAACAAGATCCAACTATTGTCGAGCGAAAAACTTTCTGTTGATTCTAGCTGTGAAAACTGTGTGCTTCCCTTAAGTCATCCTCAAAGGGCTTTTTGATGTGAATAACTGTAAAACAGATATGATAAAATATCACACCAAGAACTAACCTCGTACTAAAGGCATTTTTACTTCACCTCATAAGGTCAGGGGAAAAGGCCTTTGAATCAGATTTTCGATTCTGCAATTTGGTCGGTTCTGTTTTAAAACTCAGATTGTAGGGCAGAAGTTCAATTTATTAATCGAAGTACTGACGTCAAAAAGACTTCCGGTTCTACAGGTGAATTAGAAGTGCTGCTTTTGGTTGAAATGAGGATCATATTCGATACTTGTTTACAATATTAATAAGATGTAGTTCATGGTAGATATTTGAAAGCTTGGAGTGAATATATTTTAAAGCGCATGCTTTATTGACTGAAACAAATTTTCTGACTCCCTGATAAGAAGTAAACCAGCCTCGTACCCAGACTCTTCTTCTCGCTCCTATAGAACCCTGGGTACAAGGTTAAATCAATGAACTCTAAAAAGACTGGAACGATCCTTGTCATACCTGACCTCACGATTGAATGAAGCCAACATGGGGGCAGTCATGTAGGTCAAAACACTCGTGGTAAAAGGTTGTATTAAACCTTTACTTTTAATGGACAGTTAATTCTGACAAATATCCATTCATACCGAGATTGTCCTTTACTTACTGAGAATAAAAAGAAAACTGTCAAAAAATCCAGACTTTAGGCTACGTTTTTCGCAATAGGTTGGGTGTTTTATCTCGTAGAGGGATTGCAAATGTGTCAGCCAACCAACATGTCAGCCTCCATGTTGGCTTCATAATCCAGTTTGCAGGTATCGTTCCAGTCTTTTTAGAGTTCATTAGGTTGAATAAAAACCCAAGACGTTCAAGCCATCGGGCTGCACCAACAGAGGCACTAAATATCGGCTACCTTTGCGTACTGGTTCGTATTGTGGTATGACACACATAGTGCATATTTGCAACTTTCCTAGGGCTACTTATACGAGAAAAGTCAGACGCACCTTCCACAAGACGTAAATAGACAAATCCATAAGAGCTTGAGGCCCCTTCACGTTTTCGAGATGGTTTACGTAAAGCCTGAACATAATGTGTTGCGTCCAGGACTATTTTTTTGAATTTTACTTTATGCAAGTGTGCCTATGCAGGTCCAGACATTACGGGAATATCAGCGGTGCACCCAAGGGAGTGGCTTGGGGGGGGGGGGGGGTAAAGCCCCTTAGCAGTCACAAAATGATTTCTACTCGAGTCCAAGAAAAAAAGAACAACAAAAAAGATGTGACGTAAAACTAAAAGCGAACGGCGTGGAGGGAACGATAACTCTGACAGACGACCATGAAAAGTGATGATTTCTCTGTCACCTTACTAGTGTGTTGTGTATAAGGACTATCAACTTGTAATGCCAGAATTGGCCATGTAGAGACTCTAAGATATAAAGCATTCCTGGGGGAACATGCTACCAATCGAGGCTGATCTAAAATTCTAGGCTCTCCCTCATAAAAATTCTTGGTGCGCCGTTGAAAAGAATAACAATAGGAGGTTTTCATGTGACGTCAAACCGACCTCGATGGAGGGCGGATTGAGGGCAGCTTCAAAGTTCCGACTTTTAACCGATCGAATAACCTATGAAAAGGCTTTTGTTTTTAAAGCATTTTTCGACAAACAGGGAATGATTGCAACCCAGCAATTCAAAATAAGAAAGAGTTTACTAACTACTTAGGTAACCTAGCATTACAAGCCCCTCTTAAATAAACTAACTTTTTTTTTTCTAATGCTCGAATGTCTATCAATATAACGACCTTATACTATCGAATAAAGTCAGCAACATAAACATGCTATACATGCGTGTGTCCAACTCACGTTTCTTGGCCTATAATATTGTCTCCAGAATTACACCTTTTGCTGTTCATTGCCAGACAATATACAATCATTAACGCCAACTTCAAAATGATTAACGCAAAAATACATTAATTTTATTCAATCGACATTTACTAGCGTAGATACGCAACCATTTGCATCGAAGGGCATTCGATAGCGCCAACAGACGACCATTAACATCATTCTACTTTACATTAGGGATAATAAATTTCAGTTAGGCTAAAGAAATATCTTGCGTAATTGAAATTTTACTATCCTAATGTACAGTAGAATGGTGTTAATGGTCGTCTGTTGGCGCTATGGAATGCCCTTTGGTGCAAGCGGTTGCGTATCTACGCTAGTAAATGTCGATTGAATAAAATTAATGTATTTTTGCATTAATGAGTTTGAGGTTGGCGTTAACGATAGCACATTTTCTTGTAGTGAACAGCAAAAGAAGTAACAGCATCAAAATTTACTCGGTTTGAAAATAAAGTATTCTACTCAAAAGCATTAATAATTCATGAATTACAGTAGCCACTTCATGAACGTATACCACATCACATGCGTGGATTTTGACACCCAATGAAAACCTGTTGGAAAATCACTAGTGATCCAGATTAAATTTCTTAATTTATATATACAAATTAGTGAAATAAACATGCAATAAATCAACGGGAATACTTGTTTGATAAGCTAGTCAAACATTCGTTTACAGTATTTCATCAGGGGACTCCAAACACTCGAAAACAACAAAAACCTCGAAGCTATACCCGTCAGTTTTCTTTATTTTCTCGTATTTGGAGCCCCTGATGAAACACTCAAACTGGTGTTTAAATCATTACGTCAAAATTCGGGGCGTGGTTTGGTCCCCTCGAGATCATTTAGGCACCGCGCCAGCGCATGAGGCAAAATGAAATTCTGCGCTCCTGCAGCAGGGAATCGAAACCAGAGCATTTTGAATAAAATGCAATGCCCTAATTAGTATTTTTACCCAAGGGTTGATCAAATAGTCTGGAATTTCCTAATGGATTTATCATCGCTATTGAAACTTAGTAAGGGTAAATCAATGGTTATGAATGTGATAAAGGATTTATCATTGCGAGTGAAGCTTAACGGCTAAATGGGGCAGTGGGCTCCGAGTCACCCTTCATGCTTCACGAGCGATGTTAAATTCTTTATTAGCAGACTGAAAATGGATTAACCACCTTATCTCATGACTCACCCACAATGAAACAGTTTGTTTTTTTCTTTTTCATTTTAAGGTCGAAGGGACATAGGCAGTTAGAAATTAAGAAGTGGACTCATTAGCAAACGATAAGTAGTTTATCACACTCTTTTCAAAGGAGAGCAGTGTGTTAAGTGGTTATCACACTGTTTTGAAAAGATTGTCACACCCCTGAATACTAATAAGTACGTAGAATAAAGGATTTAACGATTTTGTTGAGACAACGAACAGTAGGTGTGTGAAGAAGTCTTATCGCATGACTCATTTGATATAGAACTATCTTTTTACCGATGGTTAGTCAACAAATAGTGGGATAAATGGCCATCACATGCACCTTGTATATCTTTTTGTTCAGTAAGGATACAACACAAGGGTTAAAACAGTGATTGCTATGTTGTGGTAAATGACGAATTACGACTCAACACAGTCTTTCAAGAAGTCAAGTACCCGTAAAAATTCATGGCTTTGGCAACCAAGTTAATTATTAAACTTGTGTAAACACAAACACAAGCAAACCGATTCAAGTATTAGCTTTATTTAATATTTAATATTCGTACCCTATCGTATTGCATGAACTGTGATTGAGTATTGTGTATCACGTGGTAACATTGAGTGTTGTGTATCATGGCAATACTCGACAACGCTTTAATATCATTGAACTCCTTTCCCACTGAATAAGATTTGTATTAATTTACTCCGGCTAATGCCAGACGATTTTACTCATCACGGGGAGAGCTCCCGCAGATAAAGGGTTATAACCATGTCAATTAAGACCTGATTTTTACTAGCGACATAGACATAAGTATTACGACGTAATCAAGCGTAGTAGGTGCTTCTTTGTTGGTAAATCCCTTTGTAATGGTGAAGCACAAAGAGTTCAAATGACCATGAAGTGTTTACTGGGCTTGCCTATGTCGTTATGCGCTGGCTTATTCTGCTAGTGAAAACCAGGCATTAAGCATTAGTATTAAAGTATGGCTTGCCATCACAGCAAGTTGTGTTTGTAATAACGTCATTGCAAAGATGTTTTAAATTTAAATGACCCCTAGAGAATCTGAAAAGTTGTAAACTGGAAGGCTTCGTTTGTTGTCATGATGTACTTTCATTTAGAAATGAAACTTTTTCTGCAACGGTTGACTTCATGGAGTGTACTCAGATTGAACATTAAAATGCTAAAATACTGTTTGTTAATATCTGGTCGTGGTTTACCTCGACATGTTCACTAACAAAGAACCCAGAACTACATACAAAGCTTCGTCTTGTACTGTTCACAATTTCTCGTCCTCGTTTCAGAACACATGAATGTAAATCACGATTACACACATGAATGTTTAAACCCTTGATTATAAGTCTCAAAACCTGTTAGACGTTAATATCGTTAGTTAGTTGAATTCTGTGCATACTTTAATCTTTTTTTTTTCAGCCGATGATGATCCATGTTTACTTGGACGTGTGAAACAGTTTAGCAAAATAAGAATAATGTGGACATAATGAATCGTGTTCCATCACGTGCACGTTCCATTCAATGCCCCTTGTTTACCTCTTAAAGAGCCTACTCTCGAACCAAAGTGTTCTAGTCCAGTCCATAACAGTGATAACAACAACTATTAATAACAATCATGTTATTTTTGATATTGCGTTCATTGTTTGGAAACAGCCTGTAAGTCTACTAAAGTTCACTTTGACCTTCAGTAAGCTTCAGTCTTCAAGTTCAAAACAACACAATCTTTTGTGTCAGGGTTTTAAACTTGACAAAACACTGGAAATTATAGGGAACCACTAGTGACTAAAATCCAGTCAAAAGTTAGGATCTCTAATAAAATGATTTCGCTACTCTGAGTTACCACTGTTGTGCATCTCACAACAAACTCCTCTTCGTTCGTTAAACACTGCCCGAAACACTCCAAAATTAATGTATTTATCTGATCTCTTGAAAAACGTTCTCGTAGCTTCCGTACAAGATGACATAAAAAACCCCACCTTCGGCAATCGGCTACAATTTGCTTGATTAAGAACAAATTTTCAGAATTACGAAATTCAATTACAAATTGTGAAGTTACGGCAGTCCTATCACTCAATTGGGAGGCGAACAAGTGTGATAGAATGCTGTTTCAAGTTTTGTAGATGCAAATTATGTAAAGTGTTTCCCATTCATATTTTTTCCTCTGAGCATTAACCAGTAGATTTTATATAAATTTTCCTATATTAATTCCTATAATGCTCTTGGATGTGAGATGGAAAGTGAGATAGTGTATCATTGTTGGATAATTCCCTCCATATATTCATGGTTTGCACATGTCATGGTGGCCATGCTTGTGAAATTTTGACAAAGACTCTCAGTTACTGATGTTACATGTGGCGCTGTCTGAAATGTCTCATTTAGAAGGTAAATTTACTGATTTATCTTGTCTGGTTATTATTCACTGTCATCATAAAACGACTACCTGTCAATGATAAAATAGTTTTCTGGCAAAAAAGTGAATTTATGTTATTTGTTATTCTTTGGAGTTTTATAATCCACAACTTCGCAAAAATTGAATGACATTGTATTTACAACATATCGATCTTAAAAGAGATATACATTTCATTATTGGTACAGGGTTACACAAGTTTTAAAATCTAAAGTTATAACTACATAATTATATGCTATAAAAGATACAATAACAAAAATTCATAAAAATGAAGTTTCGACTATTTAGCATAACAGTTGAGTTCGGGAAAAAACTACGTCGGAATCTTTCAGTTCGACATTTGGATCCCGTTCACACGATACCGGTACGAAACTGCACCGGTATCAAAATATCACGGTACGAACCTGTTCACACGATTACAGTTTCACATTACGGTTTCAAATGGTTACGGTTAGCATTACGGTTTCATGCTTTTTCATACCGGTACCGAGTAAACGCAAGGCATAACCGTGATAATTTCGTTACGGTTTCATTTCGTACCGGTATCGTGTGAACGGGGTCTTAAAGTGATGTTTTGATAAGCTCGGGAAAAACCATACCTTTCCTTGAAAACTGGTTAAAATGGAGACAAATTCTTAAGAAAATTGTGGGATAGACCTTAAAACCTACTGAAATAAAGTATTCTGGCATGCAGGTTAACTAAAGTCTTTGGTGTAGGCTGTAAGCGATGGTAACCCTTCACTGTGCAAAAAGTCGAGCTTGAGCAATTCTTTTTGACTGCCTGTTTATAATTGTTCGGATTGTTCGGATTCTTAGTGGGGTAGTTATTTGCGCACGCTCTAGTCTGGGGGATATGCTTCGAGAGCGGGCCCCCTTCTGAGATCTTTTCCAAGGTTTTCATACATAAAAAATCTCGCCTTTGGTCCAGTCTTGGACAGTCCAATTTCATCAGAGCTTCTTTGATAAGTCTATTAGAGCAGCTCCCCAAGTTGCACTTCTTGGAGGTCCAGTAAGGGCCACCCCTCTCGCGTCAAGTGTTACTGAAGGAGGAAACCGGAGTACCCGAAAAAAACCTACGGTACTTGCTACAATCAACCTGGACAACATTCTTCTCACATGTGACCAAGGTAACTTTGATCAGATTGCTGCGCAGAGCCGGACGGAGTGGCGAGAGGCACGAGCATTACCATTGGGCAACTAGCACTCCTTTGTGAGGTAATAAACAATTTAAAAATTTTCTGGTCAAATTTTCGGAGCAGTACACATTAAGAAATTGCATGAAACTGTCCTAAATTTAATAATTTTCGCTACATTTTTGTAGAAATAAAGCATGTAAAATTTGCCAAATCGACACAAAATAACAGAGGTATGCATTAAAACAGTTTAAGGACAATCACATTCATAGGTGTAAGAGCCAGAGGGGCATTTGGGACACGTGCCCCCCAACCTTTTGGAAACGAAAAAAAATGCCTTTTTAAGTATTAAAAGTATCCTTTTTAAAGGTTTTGCCTCCCCCCCAAACCCACACTTGCTTCCTACGCCACAAATTACATTTACTACCAAACTTAGCGTGAGCATGTTCCGTCCCTTCCTGTCTTACCAGTGTTAGAATATGAGTTTTGGTAATGGTGTTTTAGTTAATAACCCATAAAACGTCACACAAAGACCCACTTTGGTCTTGGGTCTTGGCTTATACAACTGTGCGTTTTGAGGTATGTAATGTTGTCCGGAAGGTTGAAGTCCTGCTTTCGATCGTGCGATTCGTTTACTGTAGTAATACGTCCGGAAGACTCCAGTGATTTAATCGGATACGTCAGAATGAACAATCGTGCATGACAATCTTTTATATGATAACGTAACTCGTTCGCGAGCTTTGATTGGTTAATACCTGTGTTTGGATAAGAGTATCCAAACACGGAAAATTTCCTGCCAAAAGTGTTCTGAAGTTTATTTTGCACATTCAGTCTTATTTTATGAAAGAAGCACGTTACAGCTTTTGTGTGTTCTAATACTGCGATTCAAACATTTGGTATGTTGCTGGATTTTCAAATAGCTCAAAAATCTCGCTTGTTTTTCCTTTTTGTCACCGCGTTGAGGTGGTTTCGCTTTGTTGAACAGGATTCGGTCTTCATAAGCTTGGCTCTGATTGGTAGTTCATGATTTACGGGAGAATTGCTTACTTCATCATCTTGTTTATAAAGTTAACTGCTTTTCATCCGTGGTTATTTTATAAAAGCAATACGAAATGGATCCCCGTGTTTGGATACTGTGATCCGAACACTTGGGATGTTGCTCGACGTTCGAAAAGCGAAAATTGCAACATCCCGCGTGTTTGGATCACAGTATCCAAACACGGGAATCCATTTGGTATTTCTTGAATTGTGCAGCAGAGTTAACGCAGGAGGCTAAATTGCTTTTCTGACACACCAGAGACACCCAGACTCTAATTAAAGAAATACAGGCGTCAAAAAACCGCTTCGTCAAAAACATGACATATATTTCACAAAGCACACCGGCAGGTTTGAAGATTGTAGTATTAGACAACAAAATTTTAATGCGAGACGGAAATGTCCTTACTACTTTCTAAAAAGTACTTGTAAATATGAAGACGAAAATTGAAAAGATACCAGTTCATTTGGCTTCCATATACTGTACGAATATTTATTCGATTAATTTAAGGAAGCTTCCTTGTTTGGAGTCTTTAAAATGGAATTAAGAATCCTAATTTACGGGGATCGAAGGTTGTGGGTTCAATCAACTTCTGGGGCTCAGAAATCGTTTTCTGAGAACAGAAATTGACGAACATTCATCTATCATTCAAGATATTTCCAAGCTCCCACATTTCCAAAATATATATCTCAATATTAAAATATGTTACTATGATACACCTACCAACCAAGCACGAAAAAAAGAGTGGTATCGGAAATTATTTAAGCTGGCAGTCCTGTAAATTATAAATGGATATTTATATCGATTGCTTTTCCAGTACAGAATAATAAAAATGCTCATGCGAACGAAAAAAATAGAAGCGTTTTGGAAAGAGAAAATTTGTCGAAGGACTTCTTGGTGTTGAGGAGTCAAATCCTTACCACCCGTCTTACGCTGTACTTTCCAGCCATTATGGGACGCTGTCTGCGTAGCTTGAAGATGGCTAGAAACTTAATTTCGTTGCCCACGTCGCGCTGCCAAAAAATTTTAAAGGGAATTTTGAGATTTCGTTCCACTTAATTCGAATATCTTTGTTCCCACACGCAAAAAACTGCAGTTTTTGTACTATTTCATTCCAAATTTATAAATATTTGTCGGCTGTTCGCCATTTTGTGCTCAGCGGTTCTTCTAATCTTTAAGTACAACATTTACTTTAGGCATGCGGGATCCTAAACATGATTGTCAAAGGAAAAGTAATACGTAGAACGGTAATAGTAAGGTAATAGGAACGTTATTAAATGCGTGATTTTAGCTTATTTATGAAAAAGGAGTTATATTGACCTCGTCTTCGATCAACTATAACAAAGCCATGACAACAGAGAAACTAATGGACAGCTGTGGTAAACTTACACTTCGTCGCTATCGTATTTTGTTTTCTGTCTGAATTTCTGGTGAGTGTTTACATTTCTAATTTTGATTTAAAGAACCTTTTGGTATTACATAACAGGGCCAATGTTTTGTATTTTTGTCCAACTTTCCCACCTCTTTTAACGTTGTTAGGGTAATATTTGGTTAAGTGATTTTTAACAGTTGACTTAGTCATAAAACTTGATTTCCCGTGATATTAGACAGTCCGTTTTTATCACTGAATGGAAAACACCTGTTGTTTTTGTCCATTTCAACCATCACTTTTACCTTGAACTTGTTTAACATTGGTTAAGTGCTTTTCAACACCAGACTTGGATACGGAAATTGTTAAAAATATTTTTTCGTGATATTTGTTATTCATTTATGTTATTGTATGCCAAACACTTCATTGGATCTTGGTAAGAATGTTTTTCTTGAATATCAACACTCAAAATTACAACAGAATGTAGGACATTCGAACTTGATACCATATAAACTATAAACCAGTTGACATCATTGAATGCCAAACACTTCAATGAAACTTGACGAGATGCTTTTCTCAGATATCACCACTCAAAATTATGACAGAATGTAGAACATTTGAGCTTGATACCATATATACATATATATACACATTATTGAATGCCAAACACTTCAATGGAACTTGATGATAATGCTTTTCTTAGATATCACCGCTCATAATTATAACAGAATATACAACGTTCCAACTTGATACCGTTAGAATAATAATTTTTTGTACTAACTGCATGGAATTACAAGGAAGATAAAGTGCACCTCTTCAACACAAGGCACACATCAACTAACGATGAAAGCATGCAATCAGGAAAAGAAATACTATGGTTCTTCTTTTTCTTTCAATTTGAGATGTTTTGAATAAGTTCATTGTGTCTCATGGTAACAACTTGACTCGAGAGTGAAACGTAGATACAGGTCATGTCGTCTGTATTTTACGATCGAAGAAGGGCGGATTGCTCAAATTTTCTGTTTTATAAGGAAGAAAAATATTGTGCCTTTCTTTCTGGTTCCTGATCGAGAGCAACTTTAGCGACTTCAACAAAGAGCTTCGACACTCCGTTTCAAACTGTGAAACTTCTTCAGCATATAGTAAATGCTTGCTACTTTAAACTTTTTTCCCTCGATCCTTGTGCTATCATGAACTCAAAGCAACTTCCTTTGATTGTCACACTTATTTGCGAACCTTGCCATTTGGGAGGATAATCCACGAACGTATTAGAAAGCTTTGGAAGCCCCGCAATCGGAAATGAATCGGGAATCCGCCGGAATTGTTGTAAAGAACAATTATTCACCTCAGTGTCGGCGAACAGTGTAGTTTTTTCCCTCGCCGCGAATTGCTTCAGCATACATCTTGCATAATTGTTTTCAATTATATTTTTTAAAAATGTTTTGAAACAGTTTTGCCAAACTCAGTCGGCATGTCGCCATCTCATCATTTGTAACCATACTTTCTGAACACATCCTGAGTGCATTTATCGCAAAAAAGTAAAAGAAATACAAATCTTTGAATACTTTATCGCCCAGTTTCGTTGATTTTTTGGTGTTGCCTGGCAAGGCGACTTCGTTTATTAAGCACGAGTTTGAGTGTTTCATCATGGGTTCCAAACACGAGAAAACAATGAAAACCGAGCGGCATAGACTAGAGCACGGGAGTCGGGACGACAATAAAAGTGGGAAGAGGGGCAATCAGGTTCCAATCTCTGTATAGGTGTGTCTGACAGCGTGGTCCAAGGGTAAAAACCCCAATGGCCAGTCGCCGTCGTTATACAGGTGCCAAAACGATAACCTGGATGTTGTTCGAAGTCGAATTTTTGATTTGCTAAAGGTTCGTTTACTTAATGCAATTGATCGGACAAATCTATGGCGCAGATTCAAAGTAAAAACAGGGCTAACTGCTGGTCTATAGTAACAGTCAATAGAGCGATCTGCGGCCTTGCCGCCCTCTCTCTTCAGGAATCAAAATTTGGTCAGTCATGCACAGTTCAGACTTTGCAGTACATGTACGAACGGCTTCTTAACTTAAACTGGAACACTTGTATTGCCTAAAAATATGGCGCCCCTAGACATTCTCTGCGCCCCCCCACCGAAAAATGTGGGGGATCAAGGCCCCTCGGCCCCCCATTTCCGACGCCCCTGGCCCAGAGGTTTTTGTTGTTTTCGAGTAATTGGAGTCCCCTGACGAAACACGATAAACGAATGTTCGAACTAGTTTCTCAAACGAGTAAATTGACTTATTACATGTTTGTTTCAATGATTTGAACACATGAATTAAAAAATGTGATCAAGATCTCTTGCGATTTTCCTACAGGTTTTCATTGGGTATCAAAAGGATGCATATGATGTAGTATCCGCTCATGGATTGGCAAACTGTCATTTATGAACAACTGATGAGTTTGAGAACTATTGTTCATGACACTTCCAAGCTCCCGCATGCGTAAAATATAGGATTAAAGAACAATTATTCATCCCAGTGTCGGTGAAGTGTAGATATTTATCGAGCCGCAAATTTTACGGAATGTAATGCTGAGCTCAAAAGTTATGCATGCAAGGGTATTCAAATGGTGCTCGGGTTTGCAAGTTACGAGAGCTGGTCCTCACAACCTTAAAAGTAGCTAAAACGGTGCTGAGCACGGTCGAGAAAGTCCTATTTAGTCAATGCAATAATATTCATGACTAAAAAGTAAGTGATAAGTCCTCTTCTCTTTCTCTGTATAATAATTATACGAAATGGGGTCTACTCTTATCGTGTGGTCCGATAAAATTTCTTGAATATTGTAGGATTGATCAACGTCCGTACACAGTGGAGTAAACAGGGAAAGCATGGGGGAGGGATTGGGACCCTTGCTCAAGGGGACTGGTACCTCCCTTCTTCTCGCTACAGTTGAATCATTGTCACGAAAAAGTGATAATAAATGTAGATATCATATAGCTCAGCTCCTTATCCCATATGAAGACAAACAAACCAGATTTAGGAATGTTTAAGAAAAAAATTAACCATAACAAACTGCTGAATACGTAGTTAAATCGTCTCAACGTTTATTTTAAACAGAAAACCAGATAAATTGATGCAAAAAAACACGAAATAATAGGTAGAAAGAAGCAATTAAAACTAAGCTGCGGCTTAGCGAAACAAACTGTTCGTTAAAAGCGATGAAAGCAGGAGCCAAAAAACATATAAAGCCTATCTACACAACACGATTTGCATATATGATGGTTTGTCGTATTGTATGCGATTAAGTGTATAACTTCTTCAGGACATACTGTGACGTTAGCGACCGAATCGCAAGCAGGATCTGTACCCTTGAGACAACACTATATATGCCAGGCGAACAATCGTATGCCACAAATCTTATCGTGTAAATTGGCCTTAAGAAATTCCTTACAGATTTCGATTGTTCAGCTTATACGAGCAAATATTTGGCTTTGGTTTTTCATGCACAGACCTAGCTTCTTCGTCAGCACAAAAACGTCAAGCCTCACACTCGGCTAATGAGTAATCAATCTTCAAGAACCCTCTCGATATAAAGTTCAAACAAAACCAGAAATTTTCAATTATAACTTTATTCGTAAAATAATTCGTTTCGGGGAACCTGCCCCTCTTACTTTAAAAATGTTTGACCGTTTGTCGTCCTTCAGTGATTGATGCGTTCCGCTTACCACTTTCTCCCGTATTAACATTAGTGTTTTCCTTGTTTTTTCCTTGTTATTTTTTTGATTTTGTTTTTGTCTGTTTTACTACACTATAGAGAGTTTAAGCAAGCTAGATCGGCGACGGCATTTCACAAACTAACTTAACTAAATACATTTGAATAGAATAACATTCTACTGACGTTGTAATGAACTGTGAATGTTGTTTACGCCTTTGAAACTATTCTCAGCAGCTTAAGTCAGTTGGTTAACGTTTAAAAGATCCGAAACATCTTGCGTATTGTGACTAACGTAGTCGTTGAACCGTGGAAATGTTCTCGATGACGTACTGTCTAGAAGTAGGACGATGTTGAAAATATCCAATGAATGAAATAAGAATAGAATATTGCGTAGACAGTAATAAGGTAAAAAGTTAAAAGATTGATAACTATTCATTCCTTTTGTTTTGAATAAAAATTTCTACTGTAAGAAGAAGTTGCCTTAGACGTTATCGTAGTGTTTGCTTAAACTCCCTAATATGGAGACGCCGCGGTCCACATGCACAAGTTAGTCCGTTACGACGTTCACTCGATACGCTAATGTTTTGCTACTTCGATCAGTCGATAGATTTTTGATCACTTTAATGCTTGGTTCTATCATCTTCTCTAAAGCTTCATATACTTTACTCCTCAACATACTAATCTGCAGTTTGATTCTGTCACACCTTTGTATTTTCATACCACAGGCGGACATTCCTCGTGTTCGCTCGTTCGGTCTCTTGTGCATTATTGTTGTGGAAACCTCCATTTCCAGCTGCTCCTGAGAAATCCGGCAAAGAGTTGGGTCCGACTGTAAATGGCTGGACAATAACAACGAAAAGAATTAGCTAGGATTAAACAAGGCATAATGTACGAACGGATTAATTTCAATTTGGAAACAGCAGAGACAAAAGAACACTACAGTTATAATTTAACTTCTGCATAATATGCTGAGCACCTTTTCATGTACTGTTCGCAAAGGTAAAAGTACCGGTGCTTCCATTGAATATAGAAGCTTTGAAAAGCAAATTACGTGAAAGGAATTGACCATCCACATTCATTTTCATTTAAAACGACTTTCTTAACGATAAGGAATACATTTAATTTCTTTATACACTGGATGCTATTGCATAGACGTCAGCATTTGAAACTATAATTCGATGAAAAGCTAGTGTTTCAATGGAAGATTGAAGGGTCCTTGCTTGAAACGTACGTTATTATGGGAAATTAACGCTTGTATTGATCAACATATATTAAATTTACTCGACTTAAATTAACCCGAACAAAGAGACAAAGAAATTTTCGTGATGAGAACTGCAACATAAATTTTATTAACAAAAACGATTCTCAACATACATAACATAAAAGAAAGATTAAACATGGGTGATGAGTGGCGGAATTCGGCCATCCCGGGCATTCTCTACTGCATCTGTGATAGCAGCTGACCGCCAACTCGATAACAATTCATTTTCTGTTGTTTGATTAAATGGCAGGAGTCAGATTGAAGGTTCCATTAACATAAATCAGTGGCGTAGTAACTAACGGTGCACTTAAATAAGGTCCTGGAAAATAACGCTCAAAAAAAATTAACGCCAACTAAATTAACACAAATTTTCGTGAAAGTCGCGTCAATTTCATGGAGCGTTATTTTCCTATAATAAGATAAGTTTCTCAGTTTGGTGACTTCGTCAGTGCTCAATCTTTAACTCTATCCTGGCAGGACGTCTCCCTTTGACGAATAAAATCATCTGGCGTTATCCAGAGTGAAATAATAGAAGACTGATCATGCCGGGAAACAGTTAAAACTTTGTAACTCGTAAAAACCGGATTAGATGCACAACAGTGCATTTTACTCTGAGGTTTTAATTGATGGGATCATTTTCCCTGTTTAGATTGGATACCACGTACAGGATAAAACACTACATAATTATAATTATAAAATCTTGAAAACTCCCATAAGTCAAGACAGAGCAGTGTGATAAACGATGATATACTGGATTAACTGAGAATGTTTGGTGCGTTGATGACTTTCCAAAGAAGTTATAATATTACCACTTATTGTATAACAAAAGATAATATTGAAAATAATATTTTCACTTTAAACTGGACAGAAAGGAAAAATCCTGATATTTATGTCAATATGTATGATATGAATTGGTATCTTACAAACTTGTAAACAAAACGGAAGATCACTAACGTGCATAAAAAAAGAGCGAAGGTCCAGTAATTTTTGAGTTGAGGCAATCGAACCGGTACAAATGAAATGAGATATAGTTATTAAAGATCTTTTTCAAAGGTTAGACTTAAACCATTTAACAGCCACAGCTGAAGACGGAATAGATACCAACTTTGATGTTCGATAAGTAAACAGTAAATAAATTAAAGTATATATTGTAAAATACATGGGAACATAGATTGCCACCTTACACAAATTCTTGATTTAAATACTAAAAATATACGTCAAGAAATTTATCAGTAACTTCTAGAATCTTGTGCTTAATTCAATCTCACCTGTTCAGTTGAACTTGTTGTTTCGTCCACGCCAGCATTTTTCAAGTTTAGGTAAAACGAAAATACCACATCAATAAAGTACGCCTAAGGACACAAATCAACGGATTCAATGACATTTCTTTGTTAAGATTTGAAAACATAAAGCACTAAAGTTTAATATTAGGAGTTTTGAATCCAAGTTGTATCACGGTATGTCACCTTCAATAGATAGGATGAATTGTTTATTCATCTACAGAGAACTAACTAAAGGGGCATCAATAAGGAAAGGCGTCTTGACTCCACTTACATTGTTTTCGTGTGTGTGTGTGTGTGTGTGTGTGTGTAAAACGGGAAGTTAGTAGATTAGTCAAGGGGTGAATGGGGAAGAGTGTGGTTAGAGTTAGTGAATGGGAAATTAAGTTGGAAATTAAGTGGGAAACTAAGAAATCCCAAAAATACTTCACAGCTTAAATGAAAATGACATTTTCCAGAACAACGCTCTGCCTCTAATAAACGATGACCTATATAATCATGACAGTCTCTTCAAGGAAAATGTCTAAGCATTTGTGGATGATGTGGGACAAACGACGCCGTTCCGAAGTTTAAATGATCGGCCGTGAGACAAGAACTCAGTTCTCTTGCACGGCTTTGAGTACCCTGATTTATTTTGGCTGGAAAAATTTTGTTTCAAAGTAGACAGCGATTTTCTCATCTGACTGGTCACCTAATATGTCGGTCTTATTTTCACGATTTCCTAATTTAAATACGATTTAAACAAAGTTAAGACTGTAAATCCTACCTTAATCTTCAATCTCAAAACTTTAATACAATAGAAATGATTTAAAGATTTTAAGATTTGAGCTTCCCGAAGTCGTTAGCAAGTTTCTATTCTCACACACCCTGTTAAATGCGGGCCCGAGAATGAACTATACGATATATATGTTGGAAATGTGGGAATTTGGAGATATCTTGAATGAATGATAGATGAACGATCGTCAAGCTCTTACCTCAGGAAAACGATTTCTGAGCCCCAGACGGGGATCGAAGCCGCAACCTTCTGATGACCGGTAAGACGCTCTAACGATTGAGTTACCAAGACTCAGAAGGCGAACTAAGATGCAAGTTTGACATATGTACGACCTGAGCGGCAGGCACGATATGTTAATATGTCGAACTTGTACCTTAGCTCGCCATCTGAGACTTGGTAGCTCAATGGTTAGAGCGTCTTACCGGTCACCAGAAGGTTGCGGCTTCGATCCTCGTCTGGGGCTCAGAAATCGTTTTTTCTGAAGATAGAGGTTGATGAACGTTCATCGATCGTTTCAAGATATCTCCAAGCTTCCATATTTCTAAAATATACCTCATTAATATCATTATTAGATATAGTGGCTTCCGCTTAGGTCGCACATATGTCGAATTTGCACCTTAGCTCACCATCTGAGTTTTGGTAGCTCAATGGTTAGAGCGTCTTACCGGTCATCAGAAAATTGCGGGTCCGATCCCTGTGTCTGAGGCTCAGGAATCGTTTCTCTGGAGTAAGAGCTTGACTATCGTTAATCTGTCATTCATTGAAGAATGAACAATATTTGCTTTCATAAAACTTGGTGTCAATTCTGGACCGCTGTAGTCATTCCGTTTCCTATTTGGAAGACGCTTGACGCATAAGGTTATTTATGGCTCATCTATTGTTCTGTTGGTTATCTACAGACAAATTTCTGTCTTGTGTACCTTGGACTCATTTGACCAGTCATGATCATCAGTTTTCAAACTCATTGACTGTTTTAGTACAAGAGCTCTTCCTTTGACGGACAAAATCGTCTGGTGTTAACCAGCGTAAAATTATAGTCTTATGCGGACGGGAAAGAGTTAATTGAGATATGGTTACAACTCTTTCACTTTGGCAGCTCTCCCTTTGAGGAGTATACTGGCGGGAAAGAGTTTATTAAGATGGTTAAAATTGGGGTGGTTATAACTCTTTCTCAACGGAAACTCTCCTTATGACGAGTAAAATCATCTGGCGTTAGCCAGAGATTTTACATGGAAGTCTCATAATATGCCACCAAGAAAGAGTTGATTGAGGTAGTTATAACTCTTTCCCTGTGGGGGTTCTCCCTCTCACAGTGTAAAATAATCAAACTTTTATGCCGCCGAGAAAGGTGGTTTTAATAATTTCGGAAGAACGGTGTAGAAACTCAGTGCCGACACGTAGTTTTCAAATATGATCACGATTAGGATCAAATCTCGACAATGTTAAATCCGATTTCTTCTTTAAATAGACTTTTTTGAAAAGCCATATCATACCAACAAAAGTCGTATATGGTCCGATTTCTTAACACCTCAAAGTTGTTTTATAAAGTCGGGTATCCCCTCGTTTTCCAACTCTCTTCCTGGTGCTTGGAAGTAAAATTAAAAACTCACCGTAACTGCAATTCCGATACATCTTGTAACGATCTCTCCTCTATCATACTGAAAGTAAATGTAATTTGAATAAGTTTGGGTATAGCATGACATCACAACATATACTGTTTTCCATACAGTTGTTAGTGCTAGACACATCCTCATACATCCTCAAACATCAATGAAGCCCACAGATATCCAAGTCCGCCGGTCAAATGAGGGGCAAAAAAATTTTTAAAGGAGTGCGAAACCTCCTGAAAAATATAGCGACAAATACAGAAAAAAACCCTATTAAGATAATGGAATATTCAGCTTCCACGACTTCAATACAATATCATAGTTCTGTAATATCTAATGTTTTTCATTCAAAACGCATTTTCCACGTAAAAATACGGGATTAAAATATAACAAATCTATCACTTTTCTTGCGAGTTTCTGGGTGCAAAATAGAGAGGCAAAAATCTCCCCTGAGGGAAAATGCCCCTCATCCTCCCATCTTTGCTACCACTTGTTTGGCTTCATGGTTGTTTCTGACGTATTGGTCAGTCGCAATCATCCCCTTGACAGTCAAAAAGGCAAGGATGTGGTGGCCATGTTGGAGGTCACATATAACGTCAGTGAATGACTGATATCATTTACAACGCACCAATATCTACAGCTGGAAAGGCATACGGATCTAAAACTTGGAATAGGGAAAATTCTGCCCGAATTTTGGTACATTTTACACTGACAAATTTGTGGGGTGTTGCCCCAATTTCCACTAAATCGCCCAGAATTTCCTGTACTTTCACTGACGGGGGAGGGGAATTTGCCCTCTGCACACTCGCCACGTACACCATGTATACGAAAAGTCAACCAGAAATTGTGAGATTCAGTGGCTCAATAGGATGTTGCTGGAACCCCTGTCCTTTTCATTTTAACAATGACAATTCTCACCCGTGGACGTTGGAAGTCCATGTTTAGCGACGACATCAATTTACTGTGCCGGGGATGTACGAAACATTGGAGTGTAAAGTTTACATGGATAGCGAAATTTAAAGTTGGAGGTATGACAGTGGCAAAACATAGGATTATAGGTCTGCCAGCTGTGTTGACTAGTCCATGACTGAAAATGGAGTTGTATGTAAACTCACCAAATCTTGTGTGACAGGGGCTTAGGAAGCAGCAAGTTCAAGTTGTAGGGCACGAGCTTTCACGGAAACTTTGGTATAGAGAACGGGTACCCTCAAAACTACATTATTTGGCCATATAGGAAGATAAAATTTCACGAATTGAGCTACACTGCTAAAGTCAACAAGAAAGGTTGACTAGAGCGGGATTCGAAGTCGCATCTTCGGGTAACTGGACCGCTGCTCTATCCATTCAGTTATGGAGTTAACTGGGAACAGTATACTCGGTTAATCGAATTTAAGTGCACGAGGGATTCTCGCGACAACTGAACACTCGATATCCGTAAGGATGTGAAAATTCATGAAATTTTCTTTTCATGTTACCCTGAGGATGATTCTGAAATAGAATTGGCCACATTTTCTTACTGTAAATGTCTTAGGGCCCATTTACAGGATGCGATTGTCATGTACGGTTGTTCATCCTGGGGTATGTAATTTTATCTCAAAAGCACTATTCCTGCTTCCGATTTGCTCAATAATGTAGCAATACATCCGGAAGACTCCAGTGAATAAATCGGATAGATCAGAATGAACAATCGCCTACGACAATCGTATCGTATAAATGGGCCCTTACAAAATTTTGAACTTACTCATTACAGCGATGGTAGCTCTTAGGAATAAAATTGCCAGCAAAACCTCAACAACCCGACTTGGATTTTCTATTAGATCAATAAGTCAAAGTGTTTAACACAATCCTGTTCTAAATTACTGCGAATTTATCGAACTGACCTCTCCAAATCCAAAACTGAGAACGACAATACTCAAGACGATACACAGGATTGCCCAAATGACGAACACTGCCAGAAGATGATAGTTGTTCTAGGAGGTTTAAAGGAACATAAAGATTTGAAATCCTGGTTGTTGTACACATATAAAAATCATCACAACAAAATGATGTAGTAAAGGTGACTGCATAAAAACTGGCAGTGAGACGAATGTTATAGTTTAACCTTCGAACCTTCGTTACGGCCCATTTACACGTGCGGTTTTCATCCTAGTGTATGTAATAAATTCTTGACAGTCTACGTAGCAAGACATCCGCTTCTGATTGGCTCCAGTTTGTCCTCGAAGCTCTTGTCAGTTAAACACATACTCCAAGATTAAGTTAAACACATACTCGCAAGGCAGAAAATCACAAGTGTAAACGAGGCTTAACCCTAACCCTATAAGGTCAGCGCTTTGTTGAACTCTTCAGTCAAACACATACTCAAAGATGTCAATTGCAAGGCACAAAATCGTACGTGTAAACAGTCCATTACAAAACCTTCGCGATGGTTCGAACCTTCGGTACTAGGCGGCTCACACTTCTCCCAAGAGTTTTTCTGGTTTACATAATAATAAATTTAAATGTAAATCGCACCTTCCCCCTTTCTCGAAAATTTTGAAAGCCTTAAAAAAAATGTTATTTCCATTTCTATTCATACCACGCGTGACTACAACTAACTGAAAGTAGTTTATTACGTGTTGTCTTTGGGTCTATTAAACTTAATCAGAAACTTGTTACACCGATCGGAAAAACAAATCAAAACATTTAAGTGTATTTGCATAATTGACGGTGTTTACACTAACGTTACTTAAAATAAATTGTCGTGGAAAGGTTCGAAGGGCTAAAAATACCTTCGAAGGAGGGTTCGAATCTTTTTCCCACAATCAATAAAAAAGATGGCAGCAAAAGTGACGGGATGAACATACTAACAAAAATCGTTTTATAAGAAATGTTTGGACGAAAAGAATTGTATAAAAATGATTTCATAAAAACGTGTACATAGAAATGATTATGTCTTGGTAGGTTAGCAAAGACACATCTTTCCATAATATGATATATAAAGTATCACGATTCAGGTACCACGATACGATACAAATTTAGTTCTGAGAATATTAAGGATCCAATCTGAAAGATATTCGAAGGCTTGCCCTTTTTACATAAGTTCAATTCAAAATAACTAGCAAAAACAACTGACGGGACTTTACGTCCGAAATGAGAAATACTCATTAATAAGAAAAACGAAGTGAACAGAAAGCCATTGTGTGGTAACTGTATCAAAATGTATCGATATTTTCTTATCGTAACAAGAAATATCGCGATATACCAAAATATCGGTATATCGTTGCAGATCTACTTTTTAGTGAAAGTTGATTGTCTAGAGTAGAGTTGTCTTGAGAAAGACTGTTCATGGTGTTTATAATGAATGAGTTTTCTATGGCCTCAGCGTCGGTCATCTTCAGAGTCGAGTGAAGTGGAACGGTCCGGAACAGTCAGTCATATTTATGTATCTGGCTCATTACGTCATGTGCGTAGGTGGTTGTTTACGAGAAGCGAGTAGTTTGTTAGACAATATATATAACAACAAATAGCATACTTTTCAGACATTTAAAACGTAAAGGAAACTTTTTAAAACTGCCTGTCTACCAAGCTCTCCGGGATAAAAGTTGGTTATCGTAGCTTGAGCCATTGTTGTTCAAGCTAGCAGCACCTTGTAGTCTTCATTTTCTACGTATCTTTTCTAAGGACATATTTAGGCGAGGCACTCCCAGTGTGTGGAGACGGTTAATTAACAGCTCCTTAGCTTTTGAAATAAGATTGAACTTACATTTGAGTTGAAAGCGTCGTTTGGTTTCTTAGATAATTAAAGAGCATTGCTGATATATATCGGTTGGTAAAGAACAGTTGTTTGCTTTTATAAAGCTCACAATATTACAGTACAACGAGATTAGAAGTTCGACGTCTAAATTGTCGGGGATAATGGCCGCAACCAATGAGGAGGTAGATTCTACAACTTTTGCCAGTAAAGATGGAACTCAAGAATTGGCGAGTAAAAGCTTATCTATCAATGCTCAGGGTAGATTAAAATGGAATGGTGATTTTGAAGAATCAAATGAAAACATCCCTCTGGGAAATGACTCTACATCTGAATCCCAAACTCATCAAGACAAAGTTCTGACCACCTTAAAGTCTCTTGAATCTGAAATTTGCCATAAATTCAGCAACCTCTTCTCTAAGGTCAGTAGCATAGAAAGAACGGGAAGTTGTAGCAACTGTAACCGAGAAATGATCGAAATGTTGAAAGCAGAAAACCAAGAGTTAAAAGAGGAGATTCATGTACTCCAAGAGCGCAATAACAACCTGGCCTACGTAATGACGGATTTGAATACGAAAATAAAAGACCTTGACAATGAAAAGTTGAGCCTTATAACAGCAATGACATTGCTCCAAAGAGACTATGAAAAAATGTATAAAGAGCAACTGGATAAAGTCAACAGTTATTCCTGGTCCATTGTAAGACGAACTAAGGCTAACACAGACATCACATTTCAACACCAAAACAAGTACGAAGCTTTAAATATTGAAGATGACGAGACAACTGAAAACAACAAGGAATTAATGAGAAAGCGCCATGAAGATTCGCAAGAAGAGCTTGTTTACAATGACGAACTAATGACAAAGAATCGTAAGAAAGCCCACGAGGGAATTGAGGGCCAAATAAATCAACCGAATTCATCGAACTGTATCAAACATAGTCAACGAGCGGAAGAAGAACGGAATAACCACTGCTAAGATAAGCTTAATCAACGCCAAAATTTGCCTAAGCAACGACGAAGTGTTTATATTGTTGGTAACTCCGTGATAAAACACCTAAGTCCTATGAAACTCCAGAGAAATTTAGGAGTAAAGGTTCAAGTTAAAACTTTCCCAGGTGCTCGATTGGAAGAGATGACTCACTATATTAAACCTCCTCTGAAATCTTCTCCTGAATGTATGGCATTACATGTAGGAACAAATGATGTAAAGTTCAAGTCTTCACAAGAAATCTCTGCGCATATAAATTCACTTGGAAAAGAGATCATGGACACAAATCTGAGTACTAAAGTTACTATTTCCGAAATAATCACCCGGACCGATGATTCAAATCTGCTTGCAAAGATCAAGCAAGTAAATGCTGACATACAAAAGGTATGCAAACAGAATAACTGGAGACTAATCTCAAATGAGAACATTAATCGTAGCCACTTAAACTCATATGGCGTGCACGTTAATCGAAAGGGTACAGCTAATTTGGCAAAGAACACTACAGACTACTTAAAACAATTACATTGACTAGTGGTAAATAAAGAGAAGTCTTCAGATACTAAAGTATCTAATTTAGCCGAAAGTGGCAACCGCGAAAACCCGTCATCGCATGTGAGCGACAGCCCATATCCAAAATTAAAAGGCTTTAAAATAGGACATCTATACATAACAAGCCTATACAAACATATCGAAGAGCTAAGAATTCTGTTAAGTGAACAGCCTTTCGATATAATATGCATCAATAAAACAAGATTAGACAGAACCAAAGGAGATGAAGAAGTAGAAATCACGGGCTATGAAATAGTAAGATTAGAAAGAAATAGAAATGGTGGAGCGTTGCAATTTATCTAAAAAACAATATTTCATTTAAACTACGAAATAATATAATTCTTGACGAGGCTGAAGCTTATCTGTTTGGAAGTCAAAAAACCAAAAACCAAGTCTTTCTTGATTTCAACATGGTATCGCCCACCTAACTTAGATGCTACATTTTTCGAATATTTTGAGAACATTTTGCGTAAAGCCGACGACGAAAACCTTCAGATAATCATAACTGGTGATTTCAATTGTAATCTCTTAAAGACAGAAGAAGACTCTCACACCGGTAAATTCAAGGACATTTTCGATATATACCGATTATAACAACATATTCTAAAACCGACAAGAGTTACAACAACTACACAAAGCCTAATCGATTCAATATTAACGAAATTAGATGACACTAAAACCATTGATTCTGGGGTTATGTATGTCGGGATTAGTGATCATAGCCTTGTTTATATATGCCGTAAGACAAGTATTCCGAAAGAAACTTCTAAATTAGTTGAAACGAGACAATTTAAAAATTTTAATGCAATTCACTTTCAAACTGATGAAAGACATTCATTTAACCATTTGTATTATCACACCAATCCTAACACAGCTTGGACCTATTGGAAAGACGCTTTCTTACAGATTGCCGACATCCATGTGCCTATTAGAGCTAAAAAAGTTAAAAGTAAATACAAGCCGTGGCTCACTCACGACATTAAAAATTTGAGTCACCGTAGGGATTATTTAAAGAAAAAAGTGGTAAAATACAATTCTCCTACATATCACGAGGCATACAAGAACTGTCGAAAAGTCTAATTTGGAAAATTGCAAAAATAGTAAGGAAAGTTGGAAATTTTTAAATGAATTGTTAAACAAGCAATCAAAAATAACAACAGTAAAAGAGATTGTAGTCAACGGTGAAGCAGTGACAGAAGATAAGGACATTGCTAATGAATTCTATAAATACTTTTCTACAATTGGTCCTAAGCTTGCAGGACATATCTTTTCAAGTGATAACGATCATCGACGTTATATGACTCCTGAGTCACGTGGGAATAATATATTTCAGTTTCGAAATATCACAAATACGCAAATTAAGAAGGAAATAATGAAAGCTAAAGCGACTAAATCGTCGGGCATTGACAAAATCTCCATTAAACTCTTGCAAGCGGCAGGTGACTCTATTATAGACTCACTTACGAACATATTTAATTTGTCTCTAAATACAGGAATATTTCCAGATGATCTGAAATATGCCAAAATTTCACCAATTTACAAATCATGTGATAAATCTAATCGCGGAAATTACAGGCCGGTATCAGTGATATCAGCCGTTGCAAAGATTTTTGAAAACATCGTTTACGGACAACTTTACGAATTCTTGACTAATAACGAAATACTTTCGATTTACCAGTCAGAATTTCGTCCTCAAAATTCAACGGAAACGGCCCTCCTCCACTCTACAATAAAATGGCTTTCCAATATGGATGAGGGTTTAATTAATGGACTATTATTTTTGGACCTTAAAAAAGCGTTTGATACTGTCGACCATAAGATTCTGATTTCCAGATTAGAATATTATGAAGTGAGAGGAACGTCGTTGCGCTGGTTTCAATCGTACTTATTTCAAAGAAAACAAATTTGTAAAATGAAGCTTACAATGTCAGAACCACAAAATATCACCTGTGGAATCCCACAGGGATCAAATCTTAGTCCTTTATTATTCCTCATATACAGGGTGTATCAAAAAAACCGCAAACTCTTTTGAAATCAGATATTTATGAAAGTTGCATAATTTAGCACTAATTGATCCCAAGGGTGCGTAAACACAATTCATGCTTGGGGATGTCGAAATTCGTACTGTGTGGTTATTCTAATAACAAGGAAAAGTAAAACGTATTTTCAAATCCCAGAAGCATAATTAGTTGCACAGGCATTGAAATGCTATTTGCAGTATCTACTTATGCAAATTATAGTGTTTGCAGTTTTTTTGATACACTCTGTATGTTAACGATCTACCGAATTGCCTTGAAACAACTCATGCTGCGTTGTTTGCGGACGATACCAATATCTCATGCCGAGGGGAGTCGTCCGCAGACATTGAGCAACAGCTTAATATTGATCTGGAAAATGTCGATAAATGGCTAATAGCTAATAGGCTTACCCTAAATATGGAAAAAACGGAGTACATGATAATTGGATCAAGGCAAAACCTAAATCACATTTCAACAAATCCGCATATAATTATTGGAGATCAAGCTGTTTCTTGAGTAAAAGAGAAAAAAGTATTAGGAGTAATAATTGATGAACAACTAAAGTGGAAATAGCGCATAGATGCTCAATCTAAAAGAATTTCAAACAACATAGCTCTCTTAAGAAGAGTAAAGGAATTTGCGACTCAGGAAACGTTAGTAAAAATGTATAACACTTTAGTTTTACCACACATCGTTTATTGCTCCAATGTATAGCTGGACGGCACTACGACAAACACAAATAAACTCTATAAACTTCAAAAGAGGGCTGCACGTGTGATAACGGGTGCAAACTATGAGATACGATCATTGCAAGTCTTCGAAAATTTTAATTGGAAACCAATTGAAACAAACTTACAAAAGCGAGAACTTCTTTTAACATTTAAAGCTATACGAGGTTGGGCACCAAACCATATAACAGATCACTTTGCAATTCTCCAAAATAACGTCTACGGATTGAGAAGTAATGATAAAAAGCTTCATTTATCAAAGCCTAAAACAAATTTCTTAAAATCCACATTAATATATCGTGCCCCAAAGTTCTGGAATAATCCACCTGATAATATAATTAATAATATCAATACACTTTCCTTAAATAGCTTTAAAAAACTTAATAGAAATATATATATATATATATATATATATATATAATTCAACTTAGGCAATAGTCTTCTCATACAACAAATAATTTCCGTCTACTGTACATAATAATAAATTTAATAATAGTTTTTAGATGTAAATATAATTATTAGCTATTAATGTATTATATGTAGTTAATTATAGCACGGCCCTTTGAAAAACAGGCAACTGAATAAGCTACCGTGTTAAGATAAATTTAAGTAAAGTAAAGTAAAGTAAAGGCAATTAACCCTTCATTTTCTACCAAAAAATCAGACTAGAACATTTGTAACAGTTCACTACGGCTGTATAACTGTACCTTGACGATAGCTATCAGAAGAAGCAACGCAGCCAATATAGATATACCAGATATCGTAGCATCCACCCATTGCCAACGAATCCATTCTATGCAAAAAAAAGTCCAGAATTATGTAGATATACATTATGTTTAAAGTATCCAAGAGATGTACAATAAGTGGAGAAGAAACGCTCCTACATAAAGGAACTCTTGAAATTATGGATTGACCTTTCCGGGTATCCTTAAACTCATTTCGATCGATTTACTGTGTGTAAATAACACATTTCCACGTCACACTGCACGGCTTGGTGATTTGCTGGAGAATTACATATTTCTTTGATAATTGTCAATTAACCGTAAACGGCCCCAAACGTTTCTCCTTGACGATTAATATCGTCTGGCGTTAGCCAGAATAAAATTAAAAAGTCGGATACTGACGTACAGGAGTTAAATGACTTGAAACTTTATTTATTTAAGCCTTTCCTGTCCGAGACGTCTCCTCTTGACGAGTAAAATCGTCCGGCGTTAGCCAGAATAAAATCAAAGTGTCGGGTAGATCAACATGTTGTTGCCGTTAATCTTCAGTAAAACGTACCTGAAGCTAGTTTGTCTTCAAATTAACTCGGAAATTTTCTTGCCAAAACTTTTGCAGGTCTGTCCCAGAGACTTTTAGGTAGGCTAGGCAGCCGATCAAAGGATCTCATTTTGCGTGTACAGATCCGGTAACGGCCTCAGTCACATAATACTAGGGGTGTCGGGAGGGTAGGATAGCCAGGGCAACTGCCCTGGGGCCCGTACCACGCAAGGGGTCCTCTGCGAGCCATGCCATACTAATCCGCTAATTTTCCTTAATGATATTGAATAAATTAATTTTAGAAATATTCAAATAATTTAGAACAGTCAATAAATTCCATTTATAGAATATGAATGCGTGTAAAAATTTGTCACAAACCTCCGACGCCTTAGATTCAGAAAAATTTAGGCTCCCTGCGACTCTACCTTCCCCTGGTATAATATCATAATATAATTGCCAGTTAAAATTGTATTTACGTTGCTTACTTTCGTCTGACTTTTCTTCCCAAAGTCTCTCATTAAAAAGTATCACAAAATTAGCCAAGAAAACGCCCTGTCAACAAAAGAAAAAATGTGAAAATACGACCCTTTACAAAAATTTAGCATGTCCTTTTACATGTGAAAAAGATGTGGAATTCGAAAACTAGCCGGTCTGTACGAACAACTTACTGCACGGCTAGGCAGCCAATCAGCGTGCGTCATTTAGTGTACAGACCGGCTAGCGAGCTCAGCCATATATATATATACACACACACACACACACACACACACACACATATATATATATATATATATATATATACAAATATATACACATATATATACATGTATATATACATATAAATATATACATGTATATATATATATATATATATATACATATATATATACATATATATATATACATACATACATATATATATATATATATGTATCTTATCGCTCTATGGCCTCTTGGTTCATATTGAGCGCTCTACAGGATGAGTCATGCCGCCAGTGCATTTGCGCACGCTCACTAGTCTCTAGTTAGAGCGCTCTGGCATGGCTTAGATGTACCACAAGCGTGGGACATTTGAGTTGCCTATATAATTTAGGCTTCTCCATCCTGCTCACCAGCAGTACACTGATGAGGCCCAATAGGCCAAAACGGTTCCGTCTGTAGTTATATATATATATATATATATATATATATATTCACCCTTATTCTTACTAATTTTAGGAATTCCGCGATTTCAAAAAAAAAAAAATCGCGAAATTTAATACTCGCTAAAAGTAGAATGGGCGAAAATTAAAAAAAGCAAAATTTAATACTATATTATATTATGTCTGTGGAACAGCAAAGCTTCCTCCCAAGGATCTGTTCAAGTATAAACACTATATAGCAGAAGCTCACTTTACGAGACTCATACAGCTATTGCAGTAAGGTTCGTTTTGAGATTCATCGCAATTTTGAAGTGGTTTGTTTTGTTTCTGTTACCAGCCTGCTAGAACAGTTCATGAAAACGTGTTGTAAATGCAACTGGTCTTTGTGGGTCTTTGCGTGATTAAAGAAATGACATAATTGTGAAATTAAATATGCTTCGGTTCTTTTTTTATCCAAAAATCGCGAAATACGGCTTCCGAATTTACGCGAAATTAAGTACTCGTGAAAATTAGTAAGAATAAGGTACATAATATATATATAACATATATATAAGTAATATATATAATATATTACCATATAATATATATATATATATACAGTGACACGCAAAAGTATTGGACACATAGGAATTTTTAAGAAAATAATAACTTCTATTGTTGCTACTAACCTAAAATTTGAACTGAATATAGTAGATATTTAGGATAGACTATGTATGAGGAGAAATGACGAATTGTTTGCTCACATAAAAATTTATTGACAAATACAACAGAAAGTAACACGCAAAAGTTTTGGACACATTCTGAAAATACAAATATAGCAGGATAAAAAATTGCAGTTTTGGATTGAAGTCTGTTTCACATTAATTTGCAAATCTCCGCCGACCAATCAGAGCACTCCACGCACCATAACGTCTCCATGTGCTTTGAATGGTCATTAAAGATTTGGCTGTCACATGTGAAGGTTTCAGAATGGCAAAGACAAAGGAGCTCTCTCAACAACTTCGTATGGTTATAATTGACCATCATAATCGTGGAATGGGATATCGAAAGATCTCCGACGTGCTCAAGATCCCCATCAGTACGATTAGGGCCATCATTCGGAAATGGAAAAAACATGCGCTGACTACCGATCTGCCTCGAAAAGGGCGTCCTCGTGAAGTAAGTGAACGAGCACCTAGATCCATTGTTCGGAAAGTGATGTACAAACCATTCATCACACGAGGGGAACTTCAGAAGGAACTGCAGGCAGCTGGCACAAAGGTTAGCAAGGATAGATTTAGTCGTACTCTCCACCGGATAGGGCTGCATTCTCGAACTCTTATAATGACCCCTCTGCTGAAGCCCAAGCGCCTGAAGGCTCGTCTAGAGTTTTCCAATCGTCATCTCGAAAAGCCTGCTTCATTCTGGAACAAAATATTATGGTCTGACGAGACTAAAATCAAGCTTTTTGGTGGAAACAGCTCAAGACACGTCTGAAGAAAGGAGGGTACTTCATATGACCCCAAAAATACCATCCCCACAGTCAAACATTTTGGTGGAAGTATAATGGTTTGGGGTTGTTTTTCCTCCAGCGTTACGGGCGCACTAAATATCATCGAAGGAACAATGGATAGTGCTATGTACCGCGAAATACTAAAGAAGAACATGCTTTCATTTGTAAAATCGCTCGAGCTACCGAGAGGTTAGATTTTTTAGCAAGATAACGATCCCAAGCATACTGCAGTGAAAACGAAAGAGTGGCTTTAGGCGAAGAAAGTAAGGGTTTTAGAGTGGCCTAGTCAGTCACCTGATCTAAATCCGATAGAAAATCTGTGGAAGGAACTTAAACTTTGAGTTCATCAGAGGAATCCACAAAACGTGAATGATCTCAAGGACATTTGTCCACAGGAGTGGGATGAAATTAGTGCAGATTTCTGCAAGAAACTCATCTGAAATTTATTCCAAACGTCTGACAGCTGTAATATCAAATAAGGGATATTCCATTAAATATTGAACGCTGTTTATTGATATGTGTCCAAAACTTTTACGTGTTACTTTATGTTGTGTTTGTCAATAAATTTTTGTGTAAGCGAACAATTTGTTATTTCGCTTCATACATAATCTATCCTAAATATCTACTATATTCAGTTCAAATTTTAGATTCGTAGCAACAAGAGAAGTTATTATTTTATTAAGAAATCCTATGTGTCCAATACTTTTGCGTGTCACTGTATATATATATATATTATATGGCTGAGCTCGCTATCCAGTCTGTACGCAAAATGACGCACGCTGATTGGCTGCCTAGCCGTGCAATAAATTTTTCGTACAGACTGGCTAGTTTTGGCAGGAAAATTCTGAGTTGATTGGAAGAAAAACAAACTAGATTCAGGTACCTTTTACAGATACCTTTACAGGTACCTTTTTCATAAATCGAAGATTTATGAAAACAAATTACGGAAAAAGAAGTTGAACGTTCTCAACGATAATTGTAAGCAGAAAACTAGATGAGTAGATGCCAAAAACCACGAAGAAACAGGTAAAAACAAGCAAGTAAACCTAAAGCCGCTAACTCACGAACACAAAGCTGCGTTAAAAGCGATGAAAAAAGAAGCCAAAAGTCATATAATAAATTCCTTATTAACCTCGTTTGTTCGGTCTGTACGGCAAATACTTTCCAGTACAGACCTCACACTCGGTTAATACGTAATCAATATATATAAATGATATCTATAATATATATATTACTGAGTCATATATATATATATATGTGTGTGTGTGTGTGTGTGTGTGTAATATTTAAGAGCGCTTTATCGGGATTTAAAAGACGAGGCGATAGCCGGATGTTTTAGATCCAATAAAGCACGAACTGCGAGTTTTTTAAATGTGTTATGAAATTCACCACCTAATACGCTAATTCGCAAAGTTTGCAAATTTATGTTTCGTAAGCCGAAAAAATTGAACTACTTCTTCACGTATAAAGGCACACGTATCTTTATCACATACATAGATCCGACAGGGCTATGGCTTTCAAAAACTCTATAAAATCTTATGACTTTGATATGTAAATTGTTTGTAAATAGTTAGTAAATAGTTATATATGTAAATAGATATATTAATTTAAGTTTTTGACTTTTTCAATTTTTTTCTTTTTTTCTAAAACGGCTTCCTTGGAAAGCAATTCTGTAAAATTGAAAAAACTACCGTTTTCAACCTCTCTCTCTCTCTCTCTCTCTCTCCCTCCCTCCCTCCCTCCCTCCCTCCCTTCCTCCCTCCCTCCCATTCATCCATCCATCCATCCATTCATCCATCTATCTATCTATCTATAGTGAAAAATTAGACCTGACTATGAATGGTATTGCTTTAAAGCAGGCACATGAAATTAAATGCTTGGGCCTAAAAATTGATGAAAGCCTAACTTGGAAAGGCCATGTTGAAGACATTAAAAGAAGTCTCAACAAACCTACATATCCTTAAGAAGGTAAAACCTTTCCTAGATAAAAAACTTCTCATCAATGTTTATAACTCAATAATAAAACCTCATTTCGACTACTGTTGTGTTGTATGGGACAGTATTGGTGCGACACTTTCAGACCAATTACAAAAACTACAAAATCGAGCTGCTCGCATCATTACTGGAGCTCCATATACTGTTCATACGTGTGATGTTTTCACCCAACTTGGATGGCCAACTCTGGCACTCAACCGTAAATACCAGAAAGCTGTTATGATGCATAAGATTAAGAATGAAAATGTGCCCAAATATCTGACTGAAATGTTTGAGAAACAATTCGGTTCTTCTAACTACCATTTAAGATCCTCTGATTTAAATTTTGAAATACCTAATGTTAGGACTGACTGCTATAAAAAAAGTTTTGCTGTATCAGGGGCTGTTCTTTGGAATTCTCTACCAGATAGCTTGAAGGAAATAAAGAATCTTTCAAACTTTAAACAAAAAATGAAATCCACTATGTTCTGCACTGATGACATGTATGACTTCCTACATAACTGTAAATAATTGAGGGTGTAAATCAAAAAATTTTAAAAATACAAAAAAGCTTGTAAATGTATTTAATTATTTTCTGTAACTACACGGCTTCTAGGTGGACCAGAGTTACATTTGTAAAATTGTTAATTCTGATAGAACCACCGTGTCATAAAGAAAAATATCTATCTATCTATCTATCTATCTATCTATCTATCTATCTATCTATCTATCTATCTATCTATCTATCTATCTATCTATCTATCTATCAATCAATCATACACTGAAACTGATCGATTTATTGGACATCTACCAACTTACACAGTTAATTGATGAACCAACTCGTGTAACTGAAATCTCTAAAACACTCATTGATCATGTTATCCCAAACTCCACTCCAAATTTAACTCATCATAGAGTGTCACCTACGACTATCAGTGACCACTACTTGATTTCTGCTGTACGTAAATCTAATTGTCGTAGAGGCCCTCCAAGATTCATTGAAATGAGGAGTTTTAAAAATTTCAACAAAAGCAAATTTATTCACGATGTTAAAAATACTGACTGGCCAACTCCAAAAAAGTCTGATGAAATTATCCATGCATGGGAAAAATGGAAACTACAAATGCAGTCCATTCTAAACAGACATCCACCATGTCGAGTTAAAAGGATTCGCAATATTCCATCACCCTGGATGAACAAACAACTTAAACATGAAATATATACAAGAAATTATTTAAAGAAAATAGCAGCTAAGTCTAATTCACCATCTGATTGCCTGCTTTTCAAGAAAAAACGAAATGCAGTTAATCAGTTGGTGAAAAAGACTAAAAAGTTGTATTATCAAAAAGAAATTGAAAACAACTCTGGAAATCCTAAGGATACATTGAATGTTTTAAATGATTTGATGGGTAAAAAGACTAAAAACACCCAAATAACTAAACTTAACAAAAGCCCATCAGATACTATCACTGATACTAAATGCATTGCCAGGCGCGGGGGTCCAGTGTAGATAACTTCGATAACACAGCGGCGTTCTTGAGGTTATACACTATCTAGAAGATAGAAAAAAAGCTTCTCAACATTTCGAGCGAAGGCCCTTCGTCTGGAGATTAGTGCCTTCGCTCGAAACGTCGAGAAGGGTTTTTTCTATCTTTTAGATAGTGTATAACCTCAAGAACGCCGCTGTTTTAAATGTATTGCAGATCATTTAAACACCCATTTTACTGAGATTGGTCCAAAATTTGTTTTGCAAATACCACCAACATCCCAGGGTAAAACATTTGAAGACTATATAACCAAAGTTGATTCTACTTTTAGTTTTGCTAACATCATACCTACTCGTGTCCTAAAACTACTGAAAACAAGCAAAACTGACAAAGCTGTGGGCATTGCTAAAATTTCTAACAAAATTTTTAAATTATCAGCACCTTATATATATGTATATATATATATATATATATATATGAATCACTAATTGGAATATTCAATTTATCAATTTGAAACTAACATTGTTCCAAATGACTGAAAAATTGCAAGGGTTAGTCCAATTTTCAAAGCAGGTGATTGATGCAATTCTAATAACTATAGACCTATATCAGTGATTTCTGCAGTCACTTGCATCTTTGAAAAAGTTGTGTTTGAGCAATTAGAGAATTACTTGACAACAAACAACCTACTAGTAGAAATTGTTAGATTTAACAAATGAATGGTGCTTCAATATTGATCGTAAGCTAGTTAATGGAGCCCTATTCTTAGATCTTAAAAAGGCTTTTGACACAGTAGACAATTTAATACTCCTAAAGAAATTGCAATTGGACCAGTTTGCAATTGGCTGGTTTAAATCCTATCTCAATAATCAGACACAAATGTGCATGGTTAATGGTGTACTATCAGACCCTACACAGCTTTCTTGTGGCATACTACAAGAAACCATTTTAGGTCCTGACTGCTCTTTTTAATTTATATTAATGATCTACCCAACTGTGTTAAGTTCAGTTCTACCAGAATGTTCAGTTCTACCAGATGACACAAATCTGACTGCATCTGGATCTAGTATTACTGAAATTAAAACAATGTTACACAATGATATTAGTAGAGTTGTAGAATGGCTTTCTGCAAACAACACTTTCACTAAAGTTGATTAAAACAGAATACATGTTGATTGGGTCTCGAAAAAGGCTAACAAGTTTAACTGATACCCTTAATTTATCATTAAATGGAGTAGCTCTAAAACAGACCCATGAAGTCAAATGTTTAGGACTCATAATTGATGAAAATTTAACATGGAAATCCCACATAGAAAATGTTGTAAAGAAATTTAAAATAGTTTGTGCATTTTGAAGAAAGCAAAGCCATATGTTAACCAACAACTGCTTACTAATATTTACTATGCTATAGTTGAACCACACTATAGTTACTGCTCTGTTGTGTGGGCTAGTATAGACAAAACACTTACAGATAAACATCAGAAGCAGCAAAACCGTGCAGCCTGCATCATCACTGGTGCACCCTACACACGTCACACCAGTGATGTCCTCTCAGATTTGAAGTGGTCTACACTAGCTCATAAGAGAAAATACCAAAAAGCTATCCTGAAACATAAAATTGTAAATGGTCATACTCCCACATATCTGACTGATATGTTTAAGAAACAATTTGGAACAACAGTTTATAATCTTAGATCTTCCAATTGTAATATCCAAATACCAAAAGTTCAAAGAACATATTACATTGGATCTGAAACCCTTAGGCTAGCATCTTGTGTTTTATATCCAGTACATACATGGATGTACATGTAACATATATACTCATACATACATACATACATACATACATACATACATACATAGTATTTCATACCTACCTACACATGCATACATACATACATACATATACACTTATATAGATATATATACTTATAAAACTCATTGTAGCCTCGTGCTTTATGTCCAGTACAGCACACTGGCTTGTTTTGTAAATAGTACATATATGTGTGTATATAAGTATGTATATAAGTATGTATGTATGTATGTATGTATGTATGTATGTATGTATGTATGTATGTATGTATGTATGTATGTATGTATGTACTTGGTTTCTAAAGATCTGAGATGTTTATTGCTACTTTAAGTTTCACGTATTTCAGCAATCATCAGGCAACTAATCTGATGATCACTGAAATGCGTGAAACTTAAAGTAGCAATAAACATTTCAGATCTTTAGAAACCGAGTATAACTCACTCTGCCATTAAAGCATCGAGCACTCTTCAAGACACCAACTTCCACACCTATATCCGAATATGTATGTATGTATGTATGTATGTATGTATGTATGTATGTATGTATGTATGTATGTATATGTATATGTATATGTGCATCAGTTGTCTGAAGATCATCCAAGGATGTGAAACTCAAAGTAACAACAAACAGACCTATGTTTACTACAAATATGTACATGTACATATAATTATATGTGCATGTATATGCATAAATACCTGCAAGTAGGGATTTATATTTTTAATAATATGGATTTAGAGACTCAAAGAGGTGTTAACCTTAAGACAAGTCTGCATTAAACCAGATATTAAAGCAACATCCTACAAAATTATATTGTTGCCCATCTACAAGTACAGTCACCTCAATAAAGTTTACGTATGAAAGTAAGTTGTTTCATAAGTAATCAGTCCAGCCAGAATATTATTTTAAACAACTTCCACGCAGACATATTTGTTACATACATATTGAACTTAACCGAACTATCATCAATTCGTATACCATTACTTGGTGGAGTTCAAGTCTGTTTTAAATTATTTAATAATTAGCGGGTATTTAAAATCAGAGAGACTGTCTTTACCCAGAAATTTGTACTGGTGTGAAAGACATGGTAGAAGTTCCGATTGTCTTGAGCGTGTATTTAAATGACGACATGCTAGATCGACGGTATATCAATTAGACATGCCACTGCTTGCTAAAATCAGGACTAAAACCAAAACTGGTCGCTAGCAAACTGTCTCTCAACAGGATTATTATCTTAGTCAGATGTCACCATAAAAATTGGGTGCTATGTCAATACTTACAAAATAAAACAGGGATGTTAAATAACAAGCAGCACGAAGGCTTACACCGAGAAACGACGACTTCCTCTCTGCCATCCTCTTGGACGTCAATATAAATTTAACCAGTATATATATATATAAGCAGTTATTAAGTGAAGCTAAAGTCGATGAATCGCGTCTAATTTTGTTGTATTTTGGTTAAACGCTTCAGGTAAATAACTTCCTTAAAGTTTCGCATTCTCATTAGCTCTCTGAGAAGTTTACGAACACATCAAGATTACTTTTGTTTGTTCTTGTCAGCAAAGAACCAGTCAACCACGCTTCCACTTGTCGCTTGCGTAGGCCCCCGAGGGAGAATACCCTGAATGGCAGGATTAAGTTTCTCACAGATGCGTTAGTCTGATACGCCAAGCGACACCATTAAAGCAGCCCATTAACGACACCAGTGAAATATTTAATGTTAAAATCAATACAATGGCACAATTGCAAGGGTGGCTCGGGGGTCTTGTAGCGGTCTGAAAAATATCAGAAGCCGCCCTACCGGAAATAAGAACTTTAATCTTTAAGATGGTTCTTTACATTTAATATTTCAAAAAGTCGATTTTTTGGAATTATGAAATTTAGCATTATTAAACATTACTTTTCATTCCTCCTTGCTATTTTCTTGATTTCGACCATGCAAAAGGATTAAATATTGAAAAGAAATTGCCCATCCTCTTAATTGTCCCTTAGCAACTGTCATAGCAACGAATTGCTATTGTCAAATTGTTATCACTGGACTGTTTCTACAACGTAGGAAATAGACCCAAATGATTCTTAACCACCCCTCCCTCCTTATTGTAAGATTTAAATCCATTTTACTGTGTATTAACGTGAGGTGACCAGCGGTAGGCTGTGATTTTGCCGCGCATTTGATTGTTTTCTTTGAGAGAAACGTTGGTAATGGCGGTCAGTCGTAGGATTTGTGGCTGGTTCGTCAAACATGAAATTCGGCTTCTGCATAACAGTCGCAGCTGGCCTAAGGGACATCATGTAAAGTTCGAGAATGGTCGATCTGCCAGAAGCCTTTCAAAGAATCGAGAGGTGCCTTTATTCGTCGAGAATTTGTTCCCGACGTGGGCGTTCTCGGCAGAGGCGCGACTGAGAGTCGTAAGAGGTTTAGGGCTGTAGGTGTGTGAAAAAATTTTTTGAAAAATTTAGAGTAGCATATCTTTTAGATATGTAGGTAAGTCTCTCGCCTAGGATATGTTTGGCTTTGTGGTTTCCAGCCCGATATATTATATGAAAGGGGGAAAGTGGGTGCTCTTGAAGATATACAGAATTACCCATAATGCAATAGAGGCATAACAGGGTTATAGCGTGATAAGGCTATGCCATCCATGTACACAAGGGCGTGTTATGCGTGATCACTGCATGCTATCGTTCGCACCTTCACAATAAGCGAATCAGTGCGTTTGTTTACATGATTGTAAAGGGCGGGGCGAAGGCGGAGCAATCGGTCTGTTCCAAAATTGGCTGAGATGTCGGAGCGAATTGAAAGTACAGTTGGATGAGTAATTTGGAAAAATGAAAAGCAGCTCCATTCATGCATGCGACGAGCACGGAAACACTTTCAAAATTATTATGGCATTGCCATAAGAAGCAGCACTGGAAACCTTGCTGAAATGAAAAGCAATATCCTTGCTTCTCTCTTTCATTGTGCTTCCACTGAGAAGCGGCCTTTACATACTTTTCTGGGAGTACTGTCTTGGTTGATCCCACCGCTGCAACCAGTGTAATAACAATTCGACAAAGTGTTACAATTTTATTAAAGCTATTACAAGTCAAAGGAATATATGTTTGAGGAAGTTGATCGTCCAGGTTAATGTAGTCTTGAGAAAGACTGTCACTTCAACCAACAGTCTTTCTCAAGACTACACTAACCTGGACGATCAACTTCCTCAAACATGTCACGATTCTCCCAGGTTCAAACCATTTACTTTATTAAAGGAATATACTTTTTCAACGAGAATATAAACCACCCTCCCGGCACTATGCCACCCTCTGCTCTGCGCATGTCAGTACAGTAGCCCATAGCTTACAGAAGAGGCAAGGAGACAAGAAGTAGGGGAGAGAAGGGGAAACCTGTTCAACAGGATCATTTTAACAACTTTTTGACTTTATTTTGGTCTGTAATGTGTCGTTGATCCCCTTAAATTTGTTTGAAAACTTTAAACTCAATTTTCTCAGTTTGCTGTCTTGCTCGGTGCCAAAAACTCTCCTGCATTTAATATTTGTCCAATTGGTGTCAAATTTTCAGCATTTGTCAACAACAAATAGATCTATGATGTGAACCTCAACAATCACCCATATAAGAAATAGTTTTTGAAGAAACCGATCACCATATCTGTTGTATCGAACTGTATTTTGAAGCAGTTACAAATACATTAAAATTTCACGATTTAAAGCTTCTAATCACTTCTTTTTTTTAGGTTCATGTCATGGGTATATGTATTGAGGCTCTATTAAACTTAGTTTTGTATTTGTCTAGTCTTTAGTCCCTATAATTTTTGGCATAAGTGCCCTAAATTTCACCATAAAGAATTGTATCTCGGTTACCATGGAAACAACATGTTTATAAGAGTCTGGTTTTGCATCAGTAACTTATTTCCTATCTGTTGCACCAGAAATATGTTGAGAAAAACTCAAATTAAAAAATTATATTTTCAATGTATGGAACCACCTTAAGTACTATCAAATTGGACATTTTCGCATATGCAGGAGGAAAAGATGACATATTCAAGTGTTTGAGATGCATATCCTAAAATCTCTGCAATTGATCAGCATTATATATGGAATTATTCAAAAAGTTCTCTGTGGCGGATCCACGATTTTGAAAAGGGGGTTTTAAGATATGGTAAGAAGATGATTTGTAGGGTGAACACTGGTGTAGTAAGCACGGTATTCTAGGGTGGACCGGGGAAAGCTCCTTCTGGATATTTTTGAAAATTAGACTTGGTGAGATTGCTTCTGGCAGCCTCTGAAGGCTTTAGAAAGAGAGTCTTCTACTCATGGTATTAACGGAATTATGACATTTAAGATAGCTAAAACTATGTACTTAGTCTGACAAAGAGTAAAAACTCAAACTCAGTCGACTTTTAAAGGGGGTTTCTGTGGAACAGTTAGTAAAAACCCCTCTGGATCCTCCACTGCTTCTAAGGCCTCAACCAGATCCCCTGACCAGAAATTTTGTCAAAAACTAAGGACAAACTATTTATTAAATAGATTTCTGAACGTTAAAGATAGAATTACTGTTAACTATCACACGTTTCGTTTGATTATTTATTTAATATATACACGAATATTTACATTATTTGATTGTATCCTTTTATCTGACGAGAGCCACTCCTTGTCAGTAGAACAACAACATGAAGAAGATTAAGTTCGCAACAAAAATGTCAATCAAATTACACAGGTCTTCACTTAATAAGTAATCTATAAATTCCCTTTTATAGTAATCCCCAACACCCCCACTCAGACTCTACTGTGACTATTAAGTTGAGTCTGAATCAGTTCCTAGTAGAACAAGTCGCGGTGTTTCTCCACCTTGGGTCGTGGTAGGGACTTTGTAAGGATGTCTGCTGTCATCTCTTCTGTAGGAACATAATGAATTTTCACTTATCCGTTCTCTATTCTTTCTCGAATGACATGTAACTTCGTGTCAATGTATTTGGAACGTTTGGGCATTACTGGGTTGTGACACATCTTTATACATGACTGGTTGTCTTCTCCAATTTCGGTTGGTAATTTGGTCGGACAACCAAAATCTTGCATGAGTGCTCTGAGGTATATCGCTTCTTGCACTGCTGCTGCCATACTTTGATATTCTGCTTCTGTAGTTAAGAGTGCAACTGTTAGTTGCTTTTTAACTTCCCAACTAATCGCTCCCCCATTGCCTTGGAACTTGAAATAGTAGCCTGTGGTTGATTTTCTGTCGTTGATGTCTCCACTCCAATCTGCATCAGAAGCTCCCAATAATTCTGTTGTGGAGTTCTTTGAGTAAATTAGTTGCAAATGAGTCGTTCCTTTCACCTACCTCAGTAGGTGTTTTCCTGCCTTCCAGTTGTTACATGTATATAGTAGATATTATATTTAGGATATATTGCTTTCGTGCATGAATATTGCTTTCGTGCATTTCGTGCATGAGTGAGGAAATAGTTAAACCTCAAAACGCAACGCCTTAGCCTACAAGATAACGTAACGGACATCCTGTGCTGGAACAAGCTTTCACGCACCGTTTAACGTAAAGAAAATAGTCATAATACTAACGTATAAAAGACAGAGCACAACTCAGCAGTGTATGCATTATTCATAAGGCGTTAGCCTGAATAACATCATTACGAACCGAAGTATTAAAAGGAATTATCAATATCAAGAACCAAACAAATCAACAGAACCGAAGAAACCAAGAAGTCAAAGTCGTAAAAGAAATCAAAAGAACCAAAATCCAAGAGCGTACAGAGTGATCAGAGTTGTGCTCAGTCTCACAGCAGTTAATACATATTTCAAGGTTAGGAAGAATAAAGACGCTAATCTTTAAGTAATTCAAGTAAAGTAAAATAAATAGTTGAAAATATAGCTGGTTTTGTATTCTTTGTTGCGAGCAAATTGAACCAAAAGCAGCCACATAATTCAATAGGGACCGGCTCGTAACACAGTGAGAAATATTGGGCTTCTCGAGGAACCGTGATGGTTGATTGACCGTGTTCAGAATATCGGGGCGTGTCTGTTTACTTATGCAAAGAAGGGATCCAACCAAACTTCTATATAGCTTTGGATCTATGAGCTAGGATTTTTCTGTGCTCTTTACAAGTTTCAGGTTAACTTCTGCAGGTGTGGCTAGGGGTTTGCAATCACTCATATTGAACTCGTTCAGTACACTTTGGATGTATTTCTCTTGATCGATCGTGATCTTGTCTTGCGATCTCCGAACTCGCAATCCTAAGAACCAATACCATTCGCCTCGATCATCCATCTTGAATCTTTCCTTGAATACTGCCTTCAGTGCATCAACAGCTTCACTGTTCTCTCCAGCGACTATAACGTCATCCACCCACACCAGTACATACGTGAACTTGTTTTCTGGTTCTTTTCTGACAAACAGACAGTAGTCGTTGCGACTGCGTTGAAATCCTTTACTTAGAAGAAAACTTGTTAAGGCTTGGTACCAATTCTTTGCTGCTTGTTTGAGACGATATATTGACTAATTCAGTCGGCAAACTAGTGTTTTTCCGCTTTCTCCTTCTTTGGTAAAACCTTCGAGCTGCTCAAGAAAAATTTCTTCTTCAATTGGTGAATAGAAGTAGGCTGACTTGACGTCCAGTTGGGCGAGGTGCAGATCCTTCTGTGCTGCAATTGCCAACAAAATTGTAAAGGTCTCTGGTTTGTACGTTGGGGCATAGGTCTCGAAGAAATCTAGGCCTTCGACTTGTGCGAATCCCTTCGCTACGTATCTAGCTTTGAATTTGTCAACTTGACCATTTGGTCCGTACTTAACTTTGTAGACCCACTTGCCAAGTAAGACCTTTTTATTCTTTGGTTTATCTACAAGCGTCCAAGTATTGTTTTCGACAAGTGAATCATACTCTGTTTGCATTGCTTGATCCCAACTTTCGGCCTCTACTGAGATGATGGCTTTTTGATATATCTTGGGCTCGTCTACATCTCTTACTTGAATTGTGTTAAAATTGTAGGAATAACCATATTACTCGGGTGGGTGTCTACTTCTTGCACTCCTCGGTAGTGGGTTTTCCGCCTCGTTGTCCACGACTTCCTCTTCTTGGGCTTCTTCATCTGCATTCGTTTGGTTTTCTTTATCTTCCCCCATTTGATCTTTGGTTGGTTTATGTATGTTGTCCCTTTGGAGGAGGAAATTTTCTAAATCCAAACTTGGACTTTGGAAATCGGCATTTTCTTCATTTCGTACTTGCTTGATATCCAAGGGCTCAATTTCTCTTTCGTTGAATATTACGTTGCGTGTTTTAACGACTTTCTTAGATTGGAACTCTTGTAAACTATACGCGGTGCTTTTGTCATCATATCTAAGAAATTTTGTCTTGACGGCTCTCGGGTCAAGTTTCCTCAAATTAGCTTTTCTTCGCAAGGTGTATGCTGTACAGCCAAATACTTTAAGATGCTTCGTTTTCGGGTTTCTCTTTGTGAATAGTTCAAAAGGGCTTTTCCCGTTTTTGTTGTTTGGACTGGCACATAGATTCCTGATATGCACTGCAGTTGCTAAAGCTCTCATCCAATATTTTCTTAGTAGTTTTGCTTGGATGAGTAAACATCGACCCATCTCCAATAAGTTCCTGTTGAAACGTTCTGCGACTCCATTCTGCTGCGGGGTCTCAGGAACTGTGAATTCTTGTTTCACTTTCGACTCTCGGCAGTAATCTCTGAATTGTTTCGACGTGAACTCCGTTCCATTGTCTGTCCGTCGCTTTCTAGGAGTCCCTGTTTCGGCTACATACTCTTTGAACTTCTTGAGGGTTTCTGACTTCTGCTTCATAAACTTTATGACTGCATGCTTGCTATACTCATCTATAAAGGTTAAAACATATCTGAATCCATTGATGCTAGGGACTTCAATCGGTCCGAGTATGTCTGAATAGACACGTTCAAGTGGATTTTGGGATTTGGCTTCTACTTCCTTCGGGACTGGTTTGCTAGTTTGTTTTCCAAGAGCGCAGACTTCACAGATGTTCTTCAGGTCTCCTTGGCCAACGACGGTACATTTTACATCGTCTTTATTTAGATGTCCTAATCGTTTATGCCACAGGTCTACATCTTCTTTGAGTAATCCTTCGCTCATGTTACAATTGGTCCAATTCAGATTCTGGAAAGTTACAGGTAGGTGAAATAAATTCTTATCTTTCTTAAGATTGATTTCCTTTTTGTCTCTGAGGACTAGCTTTGTCTCTGATTCTGCAAAGATGAACTTGTGTCTGTGATTGACAGCTGTATTAACTGAAAGGAGATTGACTTCATAACTTGGTACAAAAAGAACGTTTTCCAGAACAATCTTTTTTTCCTTTTCTGTGTTAAGCTTCAGTGTGATTGGGGGACATCACCGATACCTTGTATGGCTGAGAGGTTTCCTTTTGGGTCTCTTACGTTTTTCTTGTTTGTGCAAGGCTTGAGATTTCCGGTTGACAATGTGATCTGTACATCCTGTGTCGACGATTAGATAATCTTCTACTTTAGGATTCTTTTTGTTTGTTTGTGATCTTCCTGTCAAACAGCTTGAATACATCGTTGTTGAATTTTTATGTTCTTTGTTTCGTGGTCTTTCATTTCCGGATCTTCTGCATGCTTTTGCTAGATGACCTTTCTTCTTACACTTTGAACAGTGTGCAGTGCTCTTCTTGGCCCATTGCCTGACGAAATGTCCTGTTAAGCCACAAACAAAACAATTTCCCTTGTGGAAGCCTAAGGTTTCTTTTGTGGTTTGCTGATTTGAAGAGCGCATCGCAACTGAGTGGTCTTCCTCTGTTTGCTTTCTTTGAGCTCGACTTTCTTCGTAGTTCTGCAATCGAGTTCTCAACTCCATAAACGTAATTGCAGGATTGAAGCTTTCCTGTACCACAAAATGTTCGAAAGACTCCGTAAGTCCATTGATAACTAGTGCGTTAAATAATGTCTCTGATATTTGTTCTCCAGCTTCAGTTAGTCGTGTCATTAGTTCTCGCGATCGGATAAAGTATTCGGATAATTTCTCACCCTCGCCGATGGTGTTTGTGTGTGTTGACCACGAACAAGTTAAGAAGGTGGATGGGAGAGAAATATACTTAAAATACTAAGCTACGTGTCCTTGTTATTTCGTGGGTTTCATTTCGGCGCTCCCTGCAACGTCTTATTTGCATCACTAAGACATCTAGTACTTTTACGATAAAAAAGGTGGCCGAAATGGACGAACTTCATTTTCAAAAATTATGTGAATGCACTTGAATCACTGATCTCTAATGATTTGAATGCACTTGAACAATCTTGCTCTCATTCTTGGGGGGGGGGGGGGGGGGGGGGAGAGCGGAAAGGTAATGAAGGAAAAGGAAACAGGCAAGGAACAAAATGCAAGGGCAAAGTTAAGTGGGGTGGCATCGGATGCATTCCCCCTTTTTTCAACAGCCTCCCCCTGAAAAGATGAACTGCATAAATTTTGAAAAATATGCTTAAATAATTGAATGTCATCTGTCTAGGGCAAGCTCAAAATAGGATAAGGCTTAGGATTAGGGTTAGGATGAGGGTCAAGGTTAGGCACCCACGGTGACGGTAAACCTACTTCTCACCCTTTGTAAAATTTGTTTTTAAAAGGGTTGAGACAGGTTTAGGGCTTTTATTATTTTACTCTTGTTAACTGCAGACGATTTTACTCACTAAATAGAGACTCGTCTGGACAGCATGGAGAGATTAAACATGCCGGCAATACCATTCAAGAATTTCTTGGAAAGGAAAACTAATCCTTACTTGGTTGGCTTTCGAGAAATCTGGAATCTGCCGATGAGGTGTACAGTAGCCGTAAGGATACAAAGCAATTATTCACCGAAATGCAGTGGCGTATATATAGGGGGGACAGAAGGGGGGACCGCCCCCCCAGACATTTCTGTCGGAAAATGTAGAGCTTGTCGGAAAATTTGAGGGAGGATACCTTACTATATTTCGTTTGCTGAGAAGTCAAAAAACCTTCAGGGCTAGAAACGTCAAAATTTGGACATTTGTAGATCATAGAAATGATACAATATTACGGTAAATGAAAATTTGACACTAATTTAAACATCTTTAACCTAAACCGAATGCAGAAACCGAACGTTTTCTTTTGAAATATGGCAACTGTCTGCCTACAAATTAGCGTGAGAAAATTCGTTCCTCGCGGTTCGTGTTGACAGGCGCCTAACAACGTGAAGTCCGCCCATAGCAACGTCAAAGTTTCGTCCAATAAACTTCAAATAATTTTGAAACAGCGCGTTGATTAAGGTACAGTGCACAGTCAATTGCAAATGCGGTAGTACAAACATAGGAAAATCGTGTAATCAAAATAGCCTATAAAATTGTTGGTAACATTTCGTGTTCTGAAAAGTAACCAGTCAATGTTAGTTGGTTGGCGCCGCTGTGTCTGCGTACTACAGCGGAGGTTAGACTGCTGTTACTAATTCTCAACTCTAAATGACTACTAAAAATGCGTTTGCCGTTTGTTCAGGTAACCCGATTTAGGCTAACTCTTGTCGGAAATTTTTCAAATCTAGTTTCCCCCTCCAGAAATTATATACGCCGCTGCCGAAATGGAGATGCATGAATAGTGGTGGATATTTACCGAACCGCGAAGCGGCGAGGTAAATATCCACCACTATTCACCGACACTGAGGTGAATAATTGTTTTAGCATACACCAGCTCGCATAAATATTTTCCTCTTCTTTTTTTAAAAAAAACTTTAAAACAATTTTACCGAACTCAGTGGACCTGTCGCCCACTCACTATTTGCAAATAAAACATTTTGAACACATCCTTAGCGCATTTATCGCTAAAATGTAAAAGAAAGACGTATCTTTGAATGCTTTAGTGCCAAATTTAGTTGCTGTTTCAGTATTGTATGGCACGACGGTGACTTCGTTTATTTAAAAAAGGTCTTCCGTAATTTAAACAAAACGGGACGCCATCTTGTTTTGCTAGGAGGTGAATAGTGGAGGATTTTCCGAGATAGGGGAACCAATCAAATTGCGCAAAAGACAGTCTTCATCCGCTAGGTATATGCTAAAAATGTTTATCCATTCAGAGTTCATTGGTGACATCAAGGATGTCGTTGTTTCTTAGGCAACACAGCATTAAAATTGAATTCGAGTTCATATTTCAGCTCTCGGTTTTACTTTCGTTAACTGAATTATACACGGATTAATTCTTCGAACCTTAACATACTTTTAAACTGATCAATTCTTGGATTTGGTCGTAAGACACTTATTTCTCACCAAAATCCTGAGCAATGTTTAGATGCGTACTTGAACCTTTAACGAACGTTCGTTCAAGCTGTAATATAATTTTCATTTTCTTATTGCCTAATTGGCTTAAATTCTAAGCAGACAGCTTCTCCTTCTCAATTACCACAGTTGATTTTCAACAGCTATAAACCTGTGAAGTTCCTTGTCAATGAATCCTTTTGAAAATAAAACTATTAGCAAACTTGGTTGCACTTCATCGCATATACATAATTTAAGAAGCAGGAAATATGTTCTCAGTTTCCATGGTTTTATAGAAACACATATAGCACATTTGAGAGAGCAAAAATTTAAAGTGGGGGCACAACTTCAAAGAGCAAATGTTGCCATTGTAAACTTTCTAATGCCATTTTGATTTCTTCCTATCTTCCACAAACATTTCTATGACGCACAGTGACATACTAGGCATCTTGGGGCCCGTGTGATAATTAACTTGGTGAGCCCTGTCCAGAGTCGATACCAAAGATAGGGAAGACGCAAGGGGTGTAATTTGTGACATTAGGTAAACAAAAGCGATTGATACTCAATATAGCCTGATACTAATCTGTATAATAAGTTATGTTACTATTAAGTACTTATTAGATTACGGAAGCAGCTCACATCCTAACTTTAATACACAACAAATCGAATCATACCATCCTGGATTTTATCAATATCTGTAACGTTTAAGGGACTTTAGTGAAAATTCTCGTAGATTTGTCACATATACTGAAATAGATCAATTACTAAAGGCGGATCAAACGTTTGACTTAATGTGACAGTTCGATTTTGTTGCGAATTCAAAGTAGTTTGTAACTCTGTTCAAACAAATTCATACCGTCATGTCGTGAAAATAATCCTTTTCCTCGGGGCCCGTGGGCTTTACCCATCCTTCCCACCCGGCAACTGCGCCTCTGATGAAACAACGGAAAAACGGGAAAATGTTTTCAATTTCCTTTCAAAAACTCGGAAACGCAAACAAAACTTAGATACAGTACACATTTATTTACCCTTTATTGGACACGGTTGCCATTTGGTCACTTACTGTACTCTAGCTAACGCCTGACGATTTTTATCACTCGTCAAGGGGAGACCTCCTGGGAGCTTTGCCAATAAAGCGTAACAGTCATCAAAATGAAAATTCTCATCACTCACGAGGAGCCATTAAAAAATTCTTTGATTCTTAGATTTACATAAACATAGCTAGAGTGAGCAGTCGGAGCGCTCCTCTCAGTAAAGGTTTTAATATGCCTAAGAAAAAATATTCAGTAACCATAAGTATCTATCAGCAAACAGCGGAAATTTAATATAACATGATGAAATGCAATGAAATATTAAGTAACGATACCCTTTCTGGACAATTTTTTACGCCCACTTTAATATGGCGGATGCTTAACGTGAGAGCGTGAGAACTATTCGCACTCCCATCATATTATAGTTCAACATGTCCTACCACCTAAGATTCAGATTAGGATTAATTTAATGTTAGGATTAGGGTTAGGATTAGGATTACAAATCCTAACCTAAATCGTAATCTTAACCCTGATCCTAACCTTAATCTTAACCCTAACCAGAATCCTAATGTGCAGAATCTTAGGTGAGAGGACATGTTGAACTATAATATGTTTGGGTGCATTTAGTTTCAAGGATACTTAGGGGTTGGTAAGAAAGGTTAAAATTGACATTAATTCGGATAGGATTCACATATTAAAAACCAACCGCGAAACCGCGAGTGTAATATATTGTGCAAAAAGTGCTATGGCTTGACGACGTTTCGTTGTGAATGTTGTCAAGATTAACGCTTATCTGTGAGTCTTCATGTCACCCCGAGGATGATTCTAAAGTACAAGCGAAACGTTGTATATCCTCACAGTCGTCTTGGATAAGCGTCCAGTTGTCCCATGAGCCCCTCGTGCACTCACACTGAATTAATTAATAGGTAATTACTGAGGTAAGCAGCATTACAGAATATAATGCAGGCAGCTGAGGCTGCAGGTAGAAGCTACCTGTATTTATATACAATAGTGTTGTGTGGTGAAGTAATTATCTATTATAATTACTAAGGTAAGAAGTTAAAAGATTGTTAACTGCCGTAACTGATCTCGGCAGTTATCAACTTTTTAACTTTTTACCTTATTTATCACCGCCTACTCAGTATTCTATTCTATTATAATTACTGACCTTCATCGAAACCCATTATATTTTGTGTGCATTATATCAGCGAATGCATCGAGCAAAATTTTACAAACTCAACTTGCATAATTTTGCTCTCTGCATTCGCTGATATAATACCAAGTGAAAACAATAGGTTTTGACGCGGGTCAGTAATTATACGAGCATAGTGCTTCCACACGAGTCAATCGCTTAAAATGGCGGAGCAGAGGTTGGAAACCCGAAAGTGAGAGTTCGAATCCCGCTCATGTCAACTCAGTCTTTCGAATTCACTTCAGCAATGTAGGTTCATCATGAAATTTTCTCTTCATATCACCCGGAGTATGATTCTAAAATTAAACAATAATTATTTAAAGGAATTGTAGAGGACAGAATACCAAGACCAAACGTCTAGAAGTTGTGGGACGTATCGTTTAGTAGGACTATTTTGGCTCAAATTTGGCCAATTCTTCAAAACTTAGCTAAGGTAAACATGCAAAATCCTCAAGCTCACATAATATTGATACTGAACAATGCTGTAGTGACGTTGTCATTACAGATGAACAACATTGGTGAACTGACAAATAACCTTTCTCGCAATACACATTTCTGTAGATTTATCGTTAGGAAATCGTTACAGTTGCGTTTTCATAGCATCAGGGACAATGCTTTAGGCCCTCCAGTGAGATCGAGTTATACAGTGAATATTTTTGCGATTTTCCATTCCTTTCAACATCAAATAACCCCCGATGACTCCGTGCGTCACTTTGGTAGGTGGCAGCGACGTATGTTTGCTGGCGTTGGTTGCGGGGATTTAGGATTGGCTATTTTTTATAAATGTCTTCCGTAACCTGATAAGCGTTATTGAACAAGTGCCTACCATTGGTCACAAGGAAGTATATTTTGCGTGTTGTTCAATGGTATCTCATTCTACGCGCTGGTATGCCAACTGATCAAAAACAAAAAATTCAACTCAACTGTGACTCTAGGGATGACAATCGCATGGGCTACCAAAACGTTAAAACAATTTCAGTTTAATCCAACGCAGTAACACCATTCACAATATCTAATTGTCGGTCTGGCTTATACTATTCTATTCAACTGATCGTCAGCCACTCAGTTTAATTCTTGTAGAGCTACAAATAAACCGAAGCAAAGAGATGGACACAGCAAATGTTCTTTTTATTATATAAATGTCTAAGTAAAACTTAAAGCGTTCCAACATTTATAATGTCAAGTGCGACGTGGGGGTAGCGGGATTGTGTCAACGGAATTACGCTGTTTGCTACCGCTGTTCCAATTGTTTGATTACCGACAAGACAAGAACCTTAAACCAACAGTGCTCACCTAATCAACTCGACGGAGCAATTCCCATATTTAGTACGAATCAACGTTCAAATCGTATCATTATTGCAGCAAGCAACTCAGTGTAACAGAGTAGAAAAAAAGGCGTAGAAGTTTAGGTCCGTATTAAATTTTGTCTGTCAATTGTCGTTAGCTAGTGATAGTTTCTTACGCGAAAGTCAGCCTTTGTAAGGCGATCGAAAGTTTCCAAACCAGATTCCCACCCAACCAGGAGACTCCAGATCAGCATATTTATTTTTTTAACCGTCAACGTCGTCTAGAATGCTCCCCATCGCTTCTTCCATCTCGTGTCGAATTTCTTCGCGTTTGTCGATCCAGGAGTCAATCTCGAGTCCCAGTTGGTCTCTCAAACGTTCAAGCTTGCCGACCTGGCGTTCGAGAGTCTCGGCGGCCGTCAGTGTTTCCTGGACTTGCGTCTCAAGGAATTTCGCTTTTTCTTCGTTTATGTCCTCGCGTTCCGATGCGTCCCGGTCCTTTTCCTCCAGGACTCGAATGCGTTGGCTGCCGTTCGTTACCTCCTCAGTAAGCTCCACAATCCTCTTCACGAACTTTTCATGTTTTTCGTGAGCTCTCGCCAAATCCCCTTCTAGGACGAGGACTTTCCGCTCAGCTTCGACAGCCATCCTTTCCGCGTCCTCCTTCATAACGCTCGCCGCCTTTAAAGTGCTTTCTGCCTCCTCTGACCGCTCAAAATCGTCCACCTCTGTCTCGGCCAGTTGTTTTCTTCTCACTTCAGATTCTTCTGATCTTTCCAAAGCAAGATCTAATTTTTCGCTTCTTTCATAAAGGCGCTCGTTGATTTTATCGAGCTCTGCGCTCATAACATTGATTCTGCTTATGAGTGTCGTCTTTTCGCCTTCAAGTACGTCCAGTTTCGTTTCGACTTCTCGTGTGGCAGTTTTCGCATCCATTTCTCGCTGCTCCGCCAGCTCAAGGGCGTCCTTTAGCTGCCTCATGCGCTCCTTTACCTTGTTCATTTTCCTTGGATGACCGAGATTCTTTCAAAGAAAATTAGAAAATCTTAACGGCAGGCGAAGGTTTAAGGCGTTGTAGGGTCGGGAAGAACTTAAATAAATTTGATTCCTCAGCAGGATGTGCGTATATGGTGCTCACGCGGTTTGCTGCTTTTGTAAAGCCACTTGAGCTTCCGGCATTTGTTCAAACATCATCGTCCTCAGTTTCTCGAATATTCGTCTGCCTGGCTCAAACTTGTCTAGCCGATTTATCCAGTCTTTTTGTTTCAATGATTATTTTTTTGTTAACAAGCTTGTCGCAGAAAGCGTTGGTTTTCTGGCTTTGAGTTTGGTCAACTCATCATTTTACAATTCTCATGAAGTGTTAGTGTTTTGGGGATCAAATTTCGCCTGTTTATTTTTAAGTAGACGTCTCTGGCCCAAGTGCTAACATCGCTTTTAGACTGGTATTTCCTTGTCTACATCTAACTGCGATCGTTTCTTACGGTAATTAATGATTCGCTATATACACTTACGTTTTTTTTAACGTCATTTGAAATCAAAGTCTGATCGTACCTACATAGGCTTTGATTGTTACAGAAACTTTGCGCAGCCTGAGTCGCATCCTGTGGTCGCATACGGGTGTTATAGCATATAGCGTCCCCCTCTGCGGATACACTGTCCCATCGGACACTATCCCCTAAGGAACACTGTCCCGTTAATTAGTTTAGCGCGGATAGTGTCTCCCATATGTAAGTGAAAAACAAAAGTGTAGACTTCCCTGACTAATCGTTTATTTTACAAAAGTAACTAGTTTATTTGACAAAAAAAATCGTTCAACCAAATCCGAAATTGTTCAGCCAAATATCTTGAAAACTATTAAAATCATTCAATTAAATATTCACACAACAAACTTAAAATCGCTCCGCTAACTGTGATTTCTTAAAAAAATTAACTTAGTGATTATATGGAAACCAGGCTTAAATATTTACGGAACAAAATTCACAATTACTGAAATCGCCCTTTTCAAATCTCGGTTAAACGTGGAAACTGGGCTTTGTTGCCGATGCTTCCTTTCGTAACCTTTGCTTTTTTGTTGGCTCGTGAAACGCATGGAAGTCGCTTGGACTTCAGTAACCCCGTTGCCGAATGTTACTTTGGTGACTAATGGCCGGGGGCGTAGGAAGCTAGTTGAAGTTAGGGGGGCCGGAAGCAAAATTTATATTCAGGATGGGTATTTTTTAGTAAATGTTTACATCGACTTTATTGTTGACAATACCAAGACTACTTACGGCCGGTTACACCTATGGTAAGGAATATTACACTGGATTGCTAGTTTATTGATTAAAAGACTAAAAATAATTATATAATGTTGTGGTTTTTTAACCTTTAATTTGAACGGTACTAAAAGTGACCATACATTTATCTGAGTTTTAGCCGACATTTCCGGGAAGCTCCAAATTATAATAAAATATCAATCATTGTTAATATTGTGTGCAGTAGACCAGATTTTCAAATACATTTTATTATAATTTTGAAATACAAGTGCGTGCGATAAAAAAACCCTTAAAAACACCATACACTGTTACCATATCTGTTTTTAAGGGGGGGAGGAACGATATTGCGGTCCCCCTAAATACAATACGGAGGGAGACTGCCGTCCCCTGGCTCCCCCGCTTCCTAAGCCACTACTGATACCTGTTGTTGTCTAAAACCGAACGCCAAAACCTGCGCTGGGATTTCTCTTGATGAATTATGTATCCCTTGATGAATTATGAATATAATTACGTAAAATTATGTAAAAACTAAAAGTTACCGACCTAGTTTTGAATTTTTGGTGGGGGACAGAATCCGCGAGGGGGGACAGTGTTCGCTCAGCAGATAATGTCCAGAGATAATGTCTGGGGGGAGGGACAGTATCTGCGAGCAAATAGTGTCCGGGGAGACAATTTAATTTTTACGGGAGACACCGTGTATCCCGATGATCTGGACAATTTTGTGATGGATAAAAACTGATGAGAACCAGCCACTGGGAACAATCTTCAGTCATCGGCATCATTAGACGTAAATCGCTGGAATAAAGGGGCATGTGCAAGCGACCAGGACTGCTAACTCACCACTTACAGGTGCTAAAAATAGACATTTATTCCTTTGAAAAAAGCTCCATCTAACCCACGACTGCCGGGTTCTTTTGCATCTCATTTAATTTGTCAACAGCGATGAATTTTGCGTCAACATGATTTTTTTTGCCCATATGTAACCGGGATTTTTTCTTAAATATCATGTCAGAAATTTTTCCAATAGTTCTGGCGGGAATGATTCCGAGTTGATTTGAAGACAAACCAGATTGAGGTAAGTTCTACTAAAGATTTAGAACTGTAATCTACTGCATGAAGACGTTGTAAAATCTTCTCAACGTTTATAGTTACTAGCTAAAAACAGGGAAGTAAAGCTAAGCCACTATCTCGAGTAACAAACAGCTCAATTGGAAGCAAAGAAGGCAGTTTAATAAATTATTTATTAACGCCGTTTGTTCAATGTTTACGGGAAAGTATTTTATTTAGTTTTCGATTCTTTCCCCACAAGCCTCTCTTTCGGTAAGGTTGATAGATAAATACGTTGATACAAATCTTCTCAATACTTACCATTGGTTACTATGTGTGTAGTTATTGTTGGGGATAGGGACCAAAAAATGACCCCCTTTTTCAAATTTCACGTTACACCCTTGGTCCAGAAGCACAGGATGTGATAGGGTATCCTGTAATGTATGTATGTTTCTTTTCTTCATAAAGCTTACAATTTATGTGCAACCTGTATCCTTAGGTGAACGAGGATGGTATCTAAGGTTGGCTGTAATTTGAAAAACAAAAATTTTAGTTAATTACTGTAAACCTACAATTCTGTTTTCAATTTAATGTCAGCTGAGCTCTACTAGTTTCCATAAAGATTCATATCCCCCTACCCCAAAGGAAATTTCAGAACTGGAAACGGAAGGAATCAAAATAAAGGTTGTTTTCTGAGTCATTTTTATGCTTGTTTTAACCCTGTAATGGGCAGGGCTCATGCCTTTGCAAGGGTCAAATTTAAAATTTTCAGTCCAAGGGCAAAATGTCTGAAGATATTGCCTTGAAATTTGGTTATTCTCTTACATTTTTGTTTTACCTACATTAGGTCAAGCATTTGCGAATAGTAGGCATCTGAATACCTCTAATGTATAAATTGGAACATAGAGAGATTAAAATTTGCAGAACACTATGTTCAGTAACCTAAGGTTGCTTACTGCATGAAATGTACAGTGTAGAATATTGGAAAAACTTAACAGTTTCATTTTTCAACATAGATTTCTATTTCTGATGATAATTGTTGTAAGGGGTTGAGAGGTATGTTTATTAGTTGGCAAAATTTCTTGGCTCTGAATTTTGGCAAATGCTTGCCAATCCTTGGGAACTCAATTGCCAGTCAAAACTGGACACTGAGTTAGTGAAAGTACTTTCCTGTCTGTGGACATCTGCTGGCTATCATTGGCCATGTCTGTGATGTCTGCAACTAAATTTGACTTTTGCTTTGATGAGCAAAGTTGTTTGATGTTAGCCAGAGAAAAATATCTCACTGCACTCTTGCCCTTTATTAGGTTATAGTGGCCATACATGTACACTCAAGGATCATAATAAACATGGCCATGAATTTTCAGTAGGCTGAATGGGATGTGCTGTAGTTTTTATCAATTGAAAAAGTTCTGAAGAGCTTCAGTAAAAGACAAGTTGAATGCTATTAGATTGTGCAACATTGACCAATGACATTTCATAAATACAACAACAACAACAACAGTCATTTTACGGCTGTTTTCCCTGCTTACGCAGGGGTTGGAAGGTGACTCTATACAGCAGCCTCCTCCACCTCTCCCTATCCTTTGCATCTTCCCTTTTCAACCTGCACTCTCTCATGTCCCTTTCCACCACCTGGCTCCATGTTACCTTTGGCCTTCCCTGTCTTCTCTTACCTTCCACCTCAAATGACATGATCTTTTTCACCCAATCATCATCATCCTTCTGCAGCACATGTCCCAACCATCTTAGCCTATTCTGTTTCAATGTTCAACGACATTTCAGAAAGTTATGTAATCCTATTAATACAATTATTTGTGTACTGGCAGATGATATGGGTCACTAGATAAAGTCTGATGTGATGCATATTAACCAATATTATTACATGAGCTTCAAGCCAAACCCAGCAGGACTATGGATTTCAATAGTCCAATTGAGCAACAGTCAACACATTACAAAATTATGTGGAACACATTTCAAAAAGCAGTTATCGACAAAGATGCTTAATGTTATAAAATGTGATTTGGGTTGTGAATACGTGTAGGAGCTGGCTACCTTGAACAATTGATTTCTCTATATTAAAATACATTACAATTTAAAGTATATGTCTTGCCTCAAATTGGTTACATGCACCAAATATTCTGTTATTTGAACTTGAATTACAGTCTTAAATGGCACCACAATGATGATTATTTTACTATTTTAACAATCATCAACATTTAATAACTGCTTATGGCTAAATATTTCATAATTTGCAATTAGTCAATATCTTTCTGTACAAAAAAGAAAGAATTTTTTTTTTTCTTATCTCTTGATTAGTTTTTGATGGTTTTTGGGGCACAAAAACAATCAGATGTTAATCCAGACAAACATGATTACAAAACCACCATGGCACAAATGTCACAAGTTGAACACTCCTGTTCTCAAATGAACAACAGACACTGTAGTACTGACCTTGACTATCAAAAGCAGAAATTATCAGATGTGTCCAAAATTATTACTATACTGAATAAAACTACGGGTCTAATTTTCAGCAAAAATGCCAATCATGTCACATTTGTTAGTGTTGAATGTCCTGAAAACGTTGACACCTTCCTGTAGTATCACGTCATACTGCCTGAATATATCAGATGAACTAGCGCTTTCCAGCATATAGGTAAAAGACTTCTTTGAGAACTTTTTTACACCAGCTGTTTGCCTGTTACAGTCTGACACAGTGACTCAAAACGCCCCATTAGTGTAGAAGACAAATTACAGTGTGGCTTTCCCCAGCCAGGCTCACGTATTATCGCACTCCATGGAGAAAAAGCAATTCCCAAGTCCACTGTAACACATCAATGCGACGGCAGCGATGAATACTATGGTACAAATAGTACAAGGTCTTCTTTCAAGAAAGAAACTTGCCAAATACAAGGTCATAAACATCGAATGATTTTGAAGCAAAAAAGGATTCGCAGGTTTCGGGATCAGTAATAGTGGAAGCAACCATTGCAGACAATACATCTTGATTTAGAAACAGACTTTCTTGCGATAGGCAACACGCCGATATTAAGTTTATAGTTGAGTTTAACACCTAGAACAGTTTGAACAACTCATCTTCGACACACCGAAAGAAATGACGGCCGCTTAGATTAGAATTAATAGGAGACCTGAGGACGAATCGAGTAGGTTGCTTGCATGGCGAAAGATCCGAAAATCTGCGCCGCAAAGGCGAAAACTCAGTCATATCAAACTGGGAGAGTTTTTTCACATCAATATTCCTGTGAGGTAAAAACCTCCCCGTTGGACAGAAGAGCACATCTGATTGGAAAACTCAACTACAATGGCTCCGAGTGCAAACCTTCCGAAAATAATGTTCAAGGACACTATATTTGTCGTATAAAGTGCGAAAATTTGGGCGCTATTCCGCTCGCCATTTTCTCCCCGCATTTTTATATTAAAGCTCTGCGCTTATTGGTCAGATCCGAACCATATGAATAAACGTTCATATTTTTGGTTTATAAAATTTTCAGTACCGAAGTAATAACTGAATTAACTCATATGACGATGGCTGAACGTGTTACTTTTGAAAAGAATAGTTCAGAAGTTGATAAGGACAACGAAAAATCTTCAGTTGACAGAAAGGAAAGAACGAACGGTTTGTAGCAGTATTAAAACCACAGTTTAGTTTTCATTTAAATACATTTGAGTATTTGGCAGGCAAGATGGCTACTAGAGGTCAAGATAGTTGGTGAAATGTAGTTCAGTAAGCCCTTAAAAGAACTACCAAAACTAATATATTTAACAATGCTATCTCTTAAGCTTCAGTGGGATGATATTTCCAATTTCAGTCTTGGCAGCTTCATGGTTTAGGAGTACCTTGTTAAAGTATTAATAAAGTATACCTAGGAGTGGGGTTGAAAGGTTTGGGGGTATTGGCTAACCAAGCTTGGATTGGCTGCTGTGCTGCCATGTTGTGCCATCTTGTCATAAAACAATGACTGGCAGTAATTTTGTAGTACAACATTACAATGGCCAGTATACAGTAAGTCTGCATCTAATCCTTCCTGATTCATTGGTCCCATGGTCTCTCCTCTTAGTGTATGGTAGATACGAATGTGATACTTTCCAGTGTATATATTATCAAGGAATTTATGGGAGTTTTCCTCATTACAAGTTTGTCCCTACAAGTTCACCCCCAATCTTATATTAACTTGTGACAGTGAAAAAGTTAGTGCCCAGTCCTTTACTAGTATGCTTCCAAGTTTGATATATACTCTTGTTTGTAATTGTATTTAACACATTGCAGACTAATTCCCAAATTGCTTTTTCCTTTCATTTCTAAATTATACATTCAATTTACAATAACAATTTTACAGTAATGGGTATTTCAATTGCCAACTGCTTTTGTGACCATGTTGACTTATCACTTAACAAACTTTCAAAACATGTTTTTCCATTCTCAAGATATTAAGAACAGGAAGACATGCCATTGCAAATGAGTTCTGGATTATGTTGTAATTGAAGCTATGGTACATTTTTCATGAGAGATTTTTTAGATAGTAAAGAAAAAGTCCTTTAATATAAGTCATTTTTTTCCCTAGACTAACTGTATCAGACCCAATCTTACTGATTACTTTGCTGGAGACTTTTTGCAACTGTGTGTAAAATTAGGCACTAACTGGTAACAAAGTTAGGGAAAACTGGTAGCTAATATTAAATGAGGGTGAACTTACTGAGAGCAAACTTGTAATGAGGCCAGACTGGCTGCATCAGGTCATAAAAATGGAGTGCTGTATAGGCAGTGTGGAAATCGATGTGAAATAATCAGAAAGGTCTGAGTACTGCTGAAATGTGAGAGTGGTTTTCTAACGTTTTGAGCAAAGGCTCTTTGTCAGAGAGTTTTTTTCTCTCTGATAGAGAGCCTTTGCTCGAAACATTAGAAAACCACTCTCACATTTTGGCAGTACTCAGACCTTTCTGATTGCATCAGGTTATAGCTGACTGTGCTTTAATGGGTTCAAATGGAACATGTGCCACATGCTAAAAAATACCTATTTTAGCCAAATACTGGGCTATAGTTGCAACAGTAAATTTACTTTGTTACTCCACTGCCTTCTTTAAGTTTTTATAACAATAGAATGTCTGCAGAGTGAACAAAGGTGTAACATTTCCCCTCCCATTATTGATTTCCAGCAGTATGGCCTAGGATTCCATTGGCTAGTCTTTGCCATTTGAGGGTGTATTGCAGCATTGCAGTATTTGCAGATATGTTTTAAAAGCAAAAGACCCCTGAGGAAATGAGAGGGGGCACATTTTTTGAGACCATAGGACCCCAATGGGCCTGGTCAGGGAGTATCAGAGACAATTTGGTTCAATTTTTTTGACATGTTTTCTTGAATATTTGTATGTTTCATACCAGAACTTATTTGGAATGCTTATGCATGTTCTGGTTTAGAAATGATGAAGGTGGTAAAGAGTGGAATTTCAAATATGTCAGGGCCATTTTTGCATTCAAGTGAGATATTATGATTGGCAAAACTTTTTTCCATACATCAAATTAAAATCAAATTCAAATAATTTTGCCACTTTTTTACAGCACCTTTGCTGGCTTCCTTTGACATGTTTATTAGCCCAAACAATTGCAGGGAAAAAGTTTGCATGTCAAACGGTGTCAAATTAATAATTAACAATAATGATAATTAATAATTCCTCAAAGAAATATGGCAAATTCCCAATATGAGTACATTCAGTACAATATTACTACAAGATCAAAAAATATGTCACAGCTAACCAAATATTAAAATATACCAAAGAATCACAACTATTACAGTATGCTAGCCACATCAGAAAATTGTGATTCATGATTTTGTTTGAATTTTCTGAAATTTTGAACATGAAAGTCAAAATTTTATTCATGAATCACGAATCATGAATTGTTAAATTGAATGTTGCCTAGTGCAAGGATACTGTAGTGTATACATACTTTACATCTCTTGGTACGTGCAGAGTAACAGTATCATTTGACTTAGTCTAGGATAAATTAAACACCTGGGTCTTGTTAATATTGTTGACTTTTACGTGGAGTGAGAAGAGGTTTAAATTAAGTTTAGGCTACCTGATTTTTTCAATAATGATTATCAGCTGGTCATTTGTGATTCTTTCATGCCATGGTGTAAAATTATTTGCAAGAACATTAACTTGTGGTCTTCTTGAACAGCTTGTCTGAGAGTTTGCTAGATGTTTATCAGGGTCCAAATTAGTTTGAGTAAAATTGTCTGGTATTAGCCAGAGTACAATAATTGAAGACTGAATCAGCTGGGGAATAGTTAATAACATGGCAAACAATGAAACAAAACTCAGGACTGCACATTTTCCTTTGGGAAAATCTATGCACCATATTCATTGTTTTCATATGACTGTCATTTACATCTGCTTATTTAGGGCAATAGCTTTTTACTTGTTATGTTATTTCTAACTTCGATAATATTTTTGCTTGCTATGAAATTATTTAAACCTTTTGACTATTGTATTTGATTTTCCTTATTGCTGACTAAATTTTCCATTAAGTAACACATGGGTTAAAGTGTCCTTCAGACCCCATTCAAGTTTACTGATTTACATAGATTATTTAATTACTTATTAACCAAGTGTGAGGTCAGGGGTGTAGTTTATGGATGTGTGTGGAGGGTGTGACACCCCCCAAATTTGTTAAAAAAATAGGAAATTTGGGGCAAAATTTGGTTTGGTAAGGTAGGTCAAAATCCTTTTTGGGTAGTAGTTTACATTTGACTTGCGTATTAGTGCTGTGGGGGCGAAGGTACACCATACATGGCTCAAGTGTGTGTCAAATTAAATTAGGGCAATTTTTGGTAGGGTACAATATTTGGGCAAGTTAAGCTAGACCCCCCCCCCACACACACACACACACACAATAAAAATGGGTTGACTATACCTGTGTGCAAGGTCTGTATGGGAAAATGGAAAGTTGGAAAATACATTGCAGACAGTGATTTGAAATATTCCAAGTAGCTAGCTGGCATGGACTAACCCAATTCTCTAACTTATGTTATATAACAAAACGCATCCTATGCATGCTGATTGGATAAGCCCTATTTTCACAGAGTATAGAGACACACTGAAGTCATTTGAGTACCGACACAATAATGTTGCCACGAAAATTCGAAAAAAACCTTGGTTATTTTGTAAAACAAATAAGAAATATCTTTTCTGTCTCTACAGTATGCTGCCATAGAAGCATTCATGACGCCACTTAGCCGGAAAAATACTAAAAATCACTCGGCTACGCTTCGTGTTTCCACTTGTCATTTTTCCAGTTGAAATGGTGACTTTCATGTTTCTATCACGCCACAGAGACACTCAAGCTATTTTCTCTTTGTTAAATTTAGGAGGGTTGAGTTTGATAAAGTATAAGTTTTAATTAAGTTTGACAAAGTATAAATTTTAATAAAGTTTGATAAAGTATTACTTTACGTGAATCAGTACACGCTGTATACAACGCATTCTATTGCCATTATATTTTTATAAAGTAAATGGTTTGAACAAGTGAACTCTAAAAAGACTGGAACGGTACCTCGTTATGTCTGGCCTTACAACTGAGTAAAGCCGTCATGGGGGCAGCCATGTGGGTCAAAAACACGCGTGGGAAAAAAATTCGTGCTGAATTTTTATTTTTCATGGACAGTTAATTCTAACAAATATGCAGTCCTAACGACATTATCTTTCACTTTAATAAGGACAAAAAAAGAAAACTGTCAAAAAAATCCGAAATTTGTGTTAAGTTTTTCACAATAGGTTGCGTGTTTTATCGCGTAGTGGAATGGGATGTCCTGCAAATTGACCCACATGTCAGCCTCCATGATGGCTTCAAAATACAGTCTGCAGGTATCGTTCCAGTCTTTTTAGAGTTCAATGATTTGAACCCGGGCGAGTCGACATATGTTGGTGATGATAGATCGTCCTAGTTAGTGTGGTATTAAGGACTGTTGGTGACTGAAATTTTGACGACCTCAGCGGCGGTCATCTTCAGAGTCAGCCTATTTATGACTTTCCTTACTTACATCTTATTAATTGTTTTGTTATGGACATTCGCAGTTGATTGGCTATCTTTCTCACGTGATTACACTATACATAAAAACCTCGCTTAGTTTTGATTTCACTTTCACGTTTCACTCCGAGGAAGAGCCTTCGCTCGAAAAGTCAGTTTTCCTTCTTTATACCTATTTTTGGCAGTGCACAACACTTTTGCTGTTTCTATTTAACTCCACGTGGTTATTTTTCCTTTTCTGATTGTTCATTAAAACATTTTCACTTCATATATTGTCAAAACTTTTAATTTAAATTCCACACAAACAAGGCTTTTTTGAAATTCCCCCACCCTGAGAGTGCAGTACTACAAATATCCGACCGCTTATCAACCAATCACATTGCAGGATTTTCGCATTCGGACCGCTCGCTGCCACAGCCTTATAACAAGTTAGTTCATTAACGTTGAGGTTTTAATGCTCAATTGACTGTGGTTACTTGTATAGCTTGAAGATATCGCTAAATAGACTGCATCATGTCAAACCTAAATTAATTCTCTTTGGCTGGTTCCCTAAGGTAATTTTTTTAACAGAGGACTGGTAACTAACTATGGCTTGGCACGCATGCGTAGACAGTGATCTTGACGAATCGTTACTCTATCAGGTCAAAACCGTCTGCGCCAATACAAATGTTAAAATGCTACTGCGATGGAAAAATCGTCTTGTAGATTCTGACATAATTTCAAAATACGTTTGAGATGAAGAAAAATGGCGTTCTTGGTTTGTCAATATCTCGTCTAGTTCCAGAAATATTATGTATGGAGACGGAAGGGAACTTTTGACGGCTCTTGTTCACCTTAGCCCGTGTTTTAACGCCCGTGTGCCTCGCAGTCCCACAACGTCGATATTAATGCCCTCGACCGAAGGCCTAGCGGCTTTCGGACGGCGGTTCGTACCCACAGCGAGAGGAATATAGAAGTTTCAGAAATCTACCTTGGCACCTTAAATTTAATAGATTTTGCTGGCTTAGCGAGGATTTATCGAAATGATTTTATTTAATGAGGGAATTACTAACATTGTCGTTTTTAGATGCTTGTGACAGTTGATCGTCGTGGTTAGTGTAGTCTTGAGAACGACTGTTGGTGTTGGTAGAAGTGACTGACGTTTTGTCGACCTCACTTGACTGTAAAGATGGCTGCCGCTGAGGCCGTCGAAGCGTCAGTCACTTCCACTAACAACAGTCTTTCTCAAGACTACAGTAACCTGGACGATCAACTTTCAGTGACATCTAACGATACTCCCAGATTCAAATCATTTACTTTATTGTCGTTTTTGGTTTTTATGTTTTGAAAGGCAGCGAAGGTTCAGATGAGGAGACAAAAGTAGAGGCAGAGCCGATTCCGGACTGTCCTGTTTGTCTGCAGACGTGCTCTTATCCAGTCAAGTTAGCATGTGGCCATATCTTTTGCTTTTTGTGCATCAAAGGAGTGGTATTTCGCAGCAAACGCTGTGCTATGTGCCGGCAGGATGTTGACTTGAACTACTTCGAAAGCCCTGTTGTCGTCAAATTTTCCGATAAAACAGCAATGGAAGGTGTGGAAGAAGAGACCGTGGACACCAGTGACAAATATCAATGGTATTATGAAGGCCGTAACGGATGGTGGCAGTACGATGAATCATCCTCAGCGGAACTGGAGAAAGCTCACAAAGACTGCAAAAGATCATGTGAGCTGCTTATTGCCGGGTTTCTATATTTCGTCGATTTTGAAAATATGGTACAGTTTAGGAAAACCGAACCAGGCCGTCGAAGACGAATTAAACGAGACGTTATTGATGCGGAAAAGAAAGGCGTCGCTGGATTGAGGGTCCAGCATGAAGGTAATCGAAGAATGGCGACTGCTTCTAGAACTAACAGTAATGCAAGCAGTGATAATCACGGGCAGACTTTCAGAAGAAGTTGGAATAGACAAAGGTCTGAGACACCTAGTGTTGTTGAAGCGTTACCCGTTAATAGGTTGGTAATTGGGTCATCATCGGATGACGATACGCCAGCTCAACGAAATAGTAACGCCAGTAGTTAGCGATGTATGTTTCTTATATATCATGTAAATCATGCATGGTCAAGTGTCTCATATCTCTTTAAGTTCCAGTAGTACCAGATGCGTAGTTTATGGGGGTGTAGGGGAAGTAGCGCCCTCCCCGAAGTTTCTCAAAAAAACAAAATTCGGGCAAAAATTCGGGCAAAATTCGAGGAAAAAAATTCGGGCAAAATTTGACCCTACTGAGGTAGTTCAAAATCCCTTTTGGTTACTGGTTTATATTTAATTTACGTACTAGGGCTGAGGAAGCGAGGCTATACCATGCAGGTGCATGACCTGAATGCGCGTCAAATTAAATTCGGGCATTTTTTGAAAGGACTCCATATTCGGGCGCATTAAGCCGGATAACCCCCCGTGAAAACGGGTTAACTACGCCCCTTAACAGTACTCTTGCTTGGTTGCTCTAACCGAACAAAGTTTCCGTGTGGGTTCACCAGATTTACCTTACGTGTTGTAAGTTTTGTCATTCTAGGAAAAATATGCGCTGTATGTAATCCTAAGGAACTTGCACTTGGTCGATTGTAGAAAACGTCAACAGCCGGTAGTTAAGTTCCTTGCAAGTAGCGGTAAGACGAAGTTTAAATTTAAACTTTCGAACCTTCGTTACGAAACTTTCGCGAAAGTTCGAACCTTTCGTAATAGGCGGCTCAAACTTCCCCAAAGTATTTTTCTGGTTTACAAAATAATAAGTAATATAGCATACACGAGAAAGAGTGTTTTTTTTTTTTTTTTCGCTTTCTTTTTTTTTTTTTAATCAGGAAACAAAACGCCAGAGGTGAGTTGAAAAACGAGGCAATAGCCGAGTTGTTTTTTGGGTTTTTTTACCAACTTAGAGGTGTTTGGATATCTGATGAAACACGACTTTCGAATGCATGTTACTACATCTCCAACGAATCCGTATTTACAGAGAAAATCTGGTTTAAAGTGAGGATGGCGAGAACCCGAGTTGGGAATCGAGGTGGGATTACAATTCATTTTCGAATTCAGGTTAGGGTTAGCTCCAGACTTGGGTACGAAGCGATCATCTACATTTTTAGATAACAAATTTGTTACTTTGTTTTTAGGAATCCTGGTTCGAATCCCTACTCGGGTGACCAACTAACTCGTTTAAAGTTGTCGAAATTCTATGCTAATTAAGATCACATATCCAAACTACGTCTCGGTACTGATTTCCTGAGTTTGAGATATTTATATAAAGTATCAATCGCACTTCCCCTTGTTTCAAAAATTTTGGAAGCCTTAAAAATGTTATTTCCATTTCTATTAATACCACGCATGACGACAACGAACAGGAAGTAGTTTAAGTGTCTCGTTTGGGTCTATCAAACTTAATCGAAAACGTGTCACATCGATCGGGAAAACGAATCAAAACATTTAAGTGTGTTGCCATGATTAACGGTGTTTACACTTTCTGTGTTTTAAAAAAGGATGTGGGGCGAAGGTTAAAAACCTTCTGAAGGTTAAAAAATTCTCCGAAAGTTTGAACTTTTTCCCACCATTACTTGCAAGTTTATTTGTCGAAATTCCGTATTTACTTCAATAAACGCCCGTGGCGCTTATTTCAAAGTTGGGTTCAAATTAGGGGAGCGCTTATTTGAAGGGGGCGCTTAATCAAAGATTATCACGACTTATGGTTTGTCCATCATAACATAACCTCATAATTTTACTCTGGCTAACGCCTGGCAATTTTACTTTGTGTAACGCTAGACGATTTTAACCATCAAGGGGAGACGTCACGGATCGGGAAGAAGTGCAAGAAGAATAATTAAACAAGATGAAAGTTAATGACCGTTCACTTCAGCATAGTGCCTGCGACATTGACTTCTTTCTCATCCTATTCTTCAATGGCGGCGAAGTGCTCATTTTTCTCCTCTTGATCAGACAGTCTTTGCATTTCCTCGAATAGTCGGTTCCCCTTATTACGTCAGCTGAATACAGTTACCAGTATACTTTGCGGCTGTTTTCATTCACGTGCTAACACTGAATTCCCAAAGCGAATGGAAAGATAATTACTTTAATTAACATTACCAATAAGATCTCGAAAGGCATTCTGGTTGTTGTGTTCAGCAACTTTATAAGGGGAATCGGCATTAACGCCCAATGCATTTGTTTGAAATTTGGATTTTTAACAAGCGGTTGATCGAAGGGGAGAACTTATTTCAAACTTGATATCCAACAAAGGTGCCGAATTGAGGGTGGGCGCTTGGTCGGGGAATGACAGCACTATTTTGTTGCATACACTGTCGGTGGCGTAGCTAGGCATAGGTAGGTTGCAACCAATTCCTTGGGATTCATAAGACTGACACGGCGGCATGTTGATTCCACATGTAATAGCAATTAATAAGATTCTTTTGCGAAAGTTGAACTAACATGGCCGCCATGACGTCACGTCATAGCAACTAGTCATGCTATGCAAATATAAAATTATGTTAGGTGTATGGACATCAAACAAAACATATCCATCAGTTAGAATTTTTGCGATAATTTCTAATCGTGCTTGGCATAACCGCAGTGCTAGCTTGACATCAAGCAAACATCTATCAACTGGTATTTTTATATAATAACCATTGTGCTGGTGGATCTATATGGCTTGATACCCGAGTATCACTGATCATTTTAAATTTGCGTAACATGATCTGCTGCTGTGCTTAGGTAATGTTAAATTTGCATAGTGCATAGCATGACCGCTTGCTATGCTTAGCTTTGCCAGTACACTGTGTAGATTTATTTGCTGCTAACTCCCCGTCCACACGATCCGTTTTCGTTTGAAAACTGAGCTTTTTCTTTGCGGATTGCCTTCCTGTGCCCTCGTGTCCGGTGAATGCCGTCACCAAAATCGGAACTTTTCAAAAACGCTTCCCAAAGTGAAAAGTTTTGAAAACGCCGTTCTCATACGCTCGTGTGTACGGATAAAAGCGGAACTTTTCAAATACACCTACGTCATAGTATGGTATATTCCGTGCGAGATTTAAAATTGCCGACGGACGTATCACTTATGTAGTCTTTTATTGCTTTTGCTTGGGCTTTTTTCAAGCCTAACAGCGTGTTTTGAGAGAAACCTAGCTTTGCTGGTTGTTGAAACTGAGTACGTAAGGAGGAGGCGTAACATCATCAGGTAACGTTCACTCCCGTACTACAGTAGTCCCCCGTCATCTCGAACTTCCTATAGGGAACGGAAAGTAGTTCGAGATAACGGAGGGTCGAGGAATCGTACAATATTTCATTAAAAAAAAAGAAATACTGTAACTATATATTATCCATGGTGCATTTCTTTTGTTCTGATATAGTGTTAAGCAATGTATGCTATTGTAAGCACTTGCAATGACCATCTGTGACTATAAGCAGTTCAGTTTATGAAAACGAGCAAAACTTCTGCTAATATTATTTATAATTTTGTTTCACAATCTTCCTCTTTCAGCGAGTCATTTTCAATGCTTGTTCGAGATAAACAAGGTCAAATTTTTATAGAGGGAAAAGAAAGATGTTTGAGACAGTGGGAGATTCGAGATATTTGAGTTCGAGATACACGATAGTAAATTACTGATAAATATGGATCGAAACCAAGGGAAACCGAAGTCGGTTCGAGGTGGCGAGAAGTTCGAGATATTGGGAGACTATTGTACAACGACAGCACCTTCCACGCCAACGAAACTTTTTATTTTTCTGAGGTACTAAAGAAATTAAAGTCTTTAAATTCATATCAACATTCCCTAATAACTAGCGCTTACCAACAAGAAACTTCAAAATATCTACGAGTGATCGTCGAGGCGGAAATCGTAACTTTAATATACAGTCGAACCCCTATTAAGCGGACACCTTCGGGACCTCGCTTAGATGTCCGCTTAAAAGGGGTGTCCGCTTAAAAGGGGTTTTGCAGAAAACACAACAGGGGGCAATTTTTCGTGTGATTTAAGTATCAAACAGTATATAATATAAAGCCTACTAAATGTCCACGTTCAGAATTATTGTAATTAATCACTACTAATATTTGGCGTTTCTTAGTTCAGTAATTTGGAAAAAAATCTATAAACGTTTGCTTTTGAGTCTCCCGCGATAGTTTACAATATAAAACATAACAAAGTGTCTAAGCTAAAAATGTTCAATTACTTAGAATTTATTGAGCGTCTCTTACAGTCATTTGAAGAAGGAATCAATGTTTGCTTTCGAGGCTATCGCAGACGATAGTCTCTCAAAATGTCGGTTACGTTTAACATAGCGTTAGAGAGGTCTTCATGACCACGGAATTCTGCAAACTCTGCCAGTTGCTCGGCAGTTCTGAGGGCTTCGAATGTAGACGTAATGAATGGTTCGCGAAGATTGCAGTCAAAGTCATTGTCTCCGTTGTCGTCATCAACGACCTCGCACATATCTTTCTGCTGTTTGGTTTGTGGCTCGCTGCTCTCGTGTAGTATTTCCTGAATAATCGAGGCTCTAACATCGTCCCGCCAGGTTGGTACGTCACTGTTGATTAGTTCTTCACAAGTTGTAAGCTCGTCTTCAGCATCCAAAAATTTTTGAGCTGATATATAGTCTGGCATGTTAAGCATGGTGCATAACTCTTCGAGACTTTGCATCTCTTCACCAGCGAAAGGATCATCGTCCTCATCTGTTGCAACGATTTCCTCTGGGAAAAGACCAACTTTCAGGAAGCACTTCTTGATGGTCTCCTCGCTTATTTCATCCCAAGCCTTTTTCCCCCATTGTATCGACATGAGTACATGAACAGATTTGGTTATCTCACTTGCCATCAATTTTCCATCAACTTTGCTGCACACGTACCGCAATAACATGCGCTTTGTCTTTACTTTCCACTGCTTGATAATTCCGGCGTCTAGTGGTTGGCTCCGAGACGTATTTTTTGGCAAAAACGCGAGCTTGATGTTTTTGAAGTGGTCTGAAGGTAATGGCGGATGACAAGGAGCGTTATCGATAAACAGAATAATTTTGCGGTTTTGGCGTTTCATACGTCTGTTGAGCTGATGAACAATCTCTTCGAATATTTCTGATGTCATCCATGCTTTCTTATTGGCAAAATAATGACAACTGTATGGCCGATTCTTATCTTTCAAGCTCTTAAAGCACCGCGGTTTCACGCTCTTTCCAATAACAATTGGAGGCTCTTTACCGCCGCCTGCATTCACAAAAAATGCCCACGTCAACCGTTGCTTCGCTTTTTTGCCGCCTCGACATCTTTTTCCTCTTTCAGATAGACTTTTCTCTGGAAGGGCTTTCCAAAACAAGCCGGTTTCATCCATATTCCAAACGTCTGCAGGTTGATATCCTCTTACTAATTCGCGAGCTCGCTCTGCCCAACTGGTCATAGTTTCCTCGTTCACGTCTCCTTCCTCACCGGCCACATTCATTTGCGTTATATTGTAACGTTTCTTCCATCTATCCAACCATCTATTCGACGCAGCAAAATTTACAGTGTTCTCGCCTAGTTTTTGAGCAATAAGGAGAGCCTCCTCCTGAAGCATCGGTCCACTGACAGGTATATTGGAGTTACGGCAAGTAACATACCATTTCCACAGACAGTCATTTACATGTAGAAAGTTCTTTAGGCGACCCCTCTTTTTCCCAGGACGACCTTCGTTGCTCTCCCATTCTGCCAAGATTTGTTTTTCTGACTTTAAAATCAAAGATACCTTCGTTTTACCACAGCCAAATTTTTTGTCAATTTTCTGACGCCGAATGTTGGGGTTTTTTTGTGGAATGCGAGAAGCTCAACTCGTTGCGATAAGTCAAGATACTGGCGTTTGGAGGTGGCCTTAGCCTTAGGTTTAACTGTTTCTGTTTTACGAGCGGACACGTCTCCACGATTTGATCCACAGGTCGGGTTTTTGACAGGAACTATTTCAAAGCTTCTTGTTTCATCATTTTTTAACCGGAGATTGTCGTTACATTTCATGCAGTTTCCTACACAATACCCTGCTTTCCAGCCTTCCACTGTTTCGGGTGCGAATACAGCATTTTCCCGACTTATTGCACACTGCCACTTTACATGTTAAGCACGTATAAACTGTATCAGTGCCACATTGTATACATTTATTTTCCATAGCAGAACAATCGTAGCCCCTGGCTTCCCTTTAAATGAGTGTTTTGATTTTTGTTTTCGCAAAGGTTTAGCCTAATTAGGAAATGGCTTAATGCTGTTGACAGTTACAATATGGCCAAACTTTTGGTAGTTTGAATTGTGGGCTGTTATAATAAAACATACACAATTTTGTATGTTGTAAAATTTTATGCTCCGAAGCCAGCGAGAACGCAATACCCTTTGGCACTTCATTGCCATGCTTTTAGAAAATAAATTAAGCTAAAAAGATACAACTGTCCACATTATGTGACATAAATACACCTACGTCGGTGCTTTTAAGAGCTTTGCCAACATCCGGCAATAGCCTCCTCTGCAGGCCTGTCAGCGAGCAATTGTTTGCAGAAAAAAAGCATTGTCAATAAATGTCGTACGAGTGAAATAATTTGTTCGTGGTTATCACGTTTATTTGGATATATGGAAAGCTAAAATAGATGATGAACACTGTCTCAAGCGAGAACCAAACAACAAGGACGATAAAAATGCAGTCGCTGTTGTTCGCGAAAGGCAAAAATTAAACTCTTCACAGCCATCCGATGAAGTCCTGTCGATAAATTCTTCTATTCACCCAAATGAAATGTCGGATAGCAACGAGATTATTGGTCATATCCCTAAGTTGATGGCACTGTGGGTTACAAAATTTTTAAAGCGCGCAACAAACTGTGGAACTGTTGCAATCACGGGTAAACATGTCAACAGAGGGGCTGGTTATGGTGTGGAAGTCCCCTGCCAGTACACATTTCAAGGAGACGATTTTTCGTGTAACTGGCTAAAGGACAAATTAAAGAACGAAAAATTTGATGTAGAAAATTAGTTCATGCATGCTGTATTATGTATCTTGAATATTACTACGGAACAGTACTGAACATTAAGCAGATATAGATGTGTAAATTACTGAATATTTACTGTTGTTGCTATAAAATATTGGGCCATCTGTTGTCTGTCCGCTTAAAAGGGGTTGATTTGTTCATTGGGACCACCTGTGAGGTGTCCGCTTCCACTAAAGAGAGGTGTCCGCCTAATAGAGGTTATATTATTAGTATTTTATAAAAGAAACGATTGGGACCTGAGTTTGGTGTCCGTTTAAAAGGGGTGTCCGCTTAAAAGAGATGTCCGCTATTAGGGGTTTGACTGTAAATACCAACGCCCAACAAATTGTGCGAAGTATCGCCTTATATAACCATTAACGATTGAATAAAGAAAGATGGCCAGAAGAATTTAGAATAGTTATGGACTAACGTTTTGACTATGTTTTAAATCCTTCTGGCCTTCTGTTTACTTTACTATCTGAAACTTATTTATATACGGTGACCTTTCAGTTGCCTGATTTTCAAAGGGCTGTGTTGGATATTTACAAGGAAAAAAATATTGATTATTATGCACTCAATTTACAAACTTTATAACAATATGCTTACAAAGTAAGTAATGCCTTAATTATTATATATACAAAATTACAAAATCACAATAGCCGTGTATACTAATTAACTATTTATAACTAGAAAAGGGAAGTGTATATTCCAGTGTGATATCAATGGTACTAAGATCCTTAAAGTTCGAGTAATCGTTTATATATAGGATATTGTCAATCATTATTTATTCAGTTATTAATGATTGTACATGGCGATACTTCGAACAATTTTTTTTGGCATTGCTATTTCTATTAAACAAGAAACTTCATCGTAATTTAATTTAGGGGCTGATCTGTAGAGCTGAGGCATGGAAAGTGCGATAAAAAGGAAAAGGACTAGGCTTAGTCGGACGGAGGTGCAAATGTTGCGATGCCGGTCAGGATTGTCGCCCAAGGACCACAATTTGAATGATCGAGGAACCAAGAAGAGAGCAGAGGTTTCTGTCATTGGTGGACATGGAGTGGCAGGAACGTTCATGGTAACACAGCAGATACTGCGGAGCCGGGGGACTGGGGAGGCTACAGCTCACCTTTTCCAAAGTAACGTTGAAATAACTACTTTTCTGAACATTTGTTGTGAAATTTTGCGGGGAAGCATGCAAAAGACTGTATTTGTATCATTAGTCCCCCCACTCGAAATTTCCCTCCGCCGTCCCTGTATGGTCATGTAATGAGGTGAGAAGGTGATCACTCTTTGGGGTTGGCGTAGAGGCAACCTGCAGAAGTCGAGCGGAAGATAGAATAAAAGGTGGCAAAATAGAGTGGAGGAAGATCAGAGAGATTTGGGGATAAACGCGGATAATGCATTCGACAGGGATCGGTGGAGGAAAACGGTTTGAGGAAAGGTGGAACCAGTGGCATAACTGATACACTTCTTGTGCAAGAGAACGGGGGTGCTTGAAAGTGTTTATCTAGGTATGACCAAATTTAACACTTTCAATAAAATTTCGAATTTGCTGTTGATATGTTAAACATGCTTCTCTTCATTTTTTAGAAATTAATGTTTCTGATAATGTTATTGATATACCGTAAATCCTTTATTAAGCTCCGAGGGTGGCTTATTAATTTCAGGCTCTTTTGAGGGGGGACGTGATAGAGACGTGGGGCTAAATGGAATGAGATTGTTTATTTAAGAATATTTAATTTTGCCAAACACCTGTAGGCTAGTAGTTGTCTAGATCAAGAATTAGTCGGACATTTGAACTAGAACTGTAGTTCCTATTGTTTAAACTTTTATCTCGTAAAGTTGTAGTTCAGAATTTTTACCGACGGGAGTGAGGATTCTAGGGGTACGATTTATGGTCCGGAGCTACTATGTCGCTTTCTTGAAAAACCGGAAAATTATATCTGTACTACATAAGAAACTAGAGCTAGCGCATGTGAACTTGTCCCCGGATTGGTACGGTAAAAATACACTAATAATACTGTATGTTGTTTATTATTTTGGTTGAGTGAAGAGTGGAAAGGGGGGACTTAAAAGAGAGGGGGGTGTTTGATAAATTTCTTGCTTCAAAAGGGGGCCTTATTAGAGAGAAGAGTTTGTTTAAATAGAGAATTTATCGTATAGGAATGGGATAGTCAATCTTATCAGTGCACACATTTTTTCAGGCTTCATATTATACATATTTCTGCAAGAGTTATACTATCTTCAGTACAAGTGATTATGAATATTTACAAGTGTTATTTATATGCTAACTTAATTAGCACATAATATATGCTAATTAAGTTAGCATATAACCTAGCATATACATTATAGCTCATAATAACACGTATTATTATTTATAACTCTTGTTATAAATAACACTGGTAAATATCCATACTCACTTGTACTGAAGATGGCATAGGTAATGCTGAAACATGTATACTATTAAAAAGTTTGTCATTTACTTGAAGTTTATTCAAACTTAATCCTCAGGAAACAGTTTCCTTAATACTTTGTTGTCTTTGACCGGTAAAACCATCTACTAAGCTTAGCATGAGCAAAACAAACAAACAAACAAACAAACAAAAAAACAAACAACAACAACAACTGGTAAAGGGTTGATGTAACATTAATCCTTCTTCGACATTTTAACACTGCATTTGTCATCTTTGACAAATTACGTCCTTTCTTCAAAATTTATTTGTTAACGAACGCGAACATGGCGGTTACCACGTCAAATGCATGCTTTCTATATTTGTTAAATTTAAGTCTATGGGGTCACCTCGACATTAATTATGAAGTTGGTACTACGAAATCATAGTTTGTCCACTTCGTATGACTTTTTGGCAATCCTAGGTCTCTGTCGTTAACAGCACAGCGGAACGTGTGTGGGCTGGAAATTGCCCTAAGTGCCACCAAATTAATCCACCAAGTTGCTCGCAATTCTGACTTGAAATTATTGCTATACCGTTGATCTGCATAAAAATTACGTGATCTCTCATCAGCAATGTTGCAATGCCTATTGTCGCTGAGCTATCAGAGCTGTAGGCGAGACAAGGTAGAATTTTGTAAGGGTATTAGAAAAAAAGGTTGTTACATGCTCTTATGAATATCGAAATGTATGTTGTATAAATGATTATGTTTAATTTTTGTTCCTTGCATTTTAAAGAGTTGGAAAGGGCTTAAATGGCCACCGAGTGTTATTGCTTATGTTCAGTTGTAAAGGAGAGAGGCGGTTGGACTTGAGCTTGCCAAAAATCTTAACATACTCACTATCTCAAAAAATCATTCATCAGATTTCCCAGGACATTTCGCCTAAAAATTGCCTTTGTTTCTCCGAGAGATAATGTTCCCCGTGGCCGGTTCCCCTAATAACATCAGCTGAATACAACTGTTATGGAACACACATTCCATCAACTTGGTGGTCTGCAATTTATGTCATTATGAACTAAATGGAATTTGTCAAACGTCAACGTTGTCTATTGTGAAAATAGTTGTTAAATTATAGATGGACGATCGTATCAAGAAGGTTGTAATGTACGTTTGAGTTTTGTCTGGTTTTGGACACATAAAGTTGTTATCTTATTTTTTGTGACTAGCACCATAATTGTTCCTCTCGAAAATGTCATGAATGATGGTTACCGATCTAGCTTAAAAGGTTTTTGTTTATGTTATCGAATGTAAGGTCAAGGTACAAGTTAGTATTGTTAAATCATTGCTCTGGTTTGTATTAGTCCAGCCTATATTGATTGGATACTTTGCTGAATTTCAGATATGATGTAATTCCTATTCAGATCAGATTTGAGCTCGAAATATGATGTGAAACTGTGAAATAACATAACTGAGATAAGAACTAGTACATTCTGATTTTACTATTACAATTTTACAAAGAACTATATACATTTAGTACCGAAAAATCTTTTTCAAATATCCTTGTTAATTATGTTAATTAAGAACCTAGAGTCAGAAGAACTCCTTGCTACAGCTCAACATTCGTAAACTTTAGTTGTTGTATCTTGTTTTGGTGATTCCAATAAAGATCCCGTACCTCGCCTAAAGCGTGACTCTACCAAGCTAACAACCACAAATTTAACACAACTACCAGAACGCTTTGCAGTATTTTCATTTTCATGTTAACACTGAATTCCCCAAGCGAATGGAAAGACAACTTCTTTGATTAACATTACAAACAAGATTTCGAAAGGCATTCTGGTAGTTGTATTCAACAGATGTACAAGGGGAACTGGCCATTGGTCTCAACTCTTTCCCGGCAAGATAAGACTTCCATTATTTAACTCTGACTAACACCAGACGATTTTACTCGTCAAAGGGGGAGCGCCGGCTGGTAAAGAGTTAATGTGTACCTGGATTAACTCTTTCAGGCACTCTCCTCTTGCGTGGTAAAATTACCTGGTGTGAGCAAGAGTAAAATAATTTATTTCTTAATCAAGATCAGTTATATTTCTTAATATATTTCATAATATATTTCTTCCAATATTTTTTTATATTTCATACTACATATAATATATTTCATGGTATATTTCTTTAATATTTCTTCCAATATTTCATATTATATTTCTCAATCAATTTCTTAGCAAGAGTAAAATAATATATTTCTTATCTCGCCGGGAAGGAGACTGAGTTAACGAAGGTATGTAAATGTACATCAAAGCGAGCCAATTGTTCACGAGACTATTGACTGAGCTGCCTTTCCATGAGACCGAGTTATCTCAACTACCAACTTATTTTAGCAAGCTCAAGCTTTCATAAGACAAATGATGTATCCAAATTTACATTGTAGGATTCGTATTTCTACGTTTTATGTTGGGTTTTGTGCTGTTGCCATCGCTCTATCTTGATTACGAAGCCCAACACACAACTTAACTTCAGGAGTTATACACACAGACTTAAGTTATTTTATTTCAATCATATTTCTATACATACATGAATCGTTACCATAAAGGATTTATAAAGATTACATGATATGAATTAAATTAGTTCTCATCAGTCGGAATGCATGTGGCGCACTTCCGAGTTTTCTTTATCTCATTATAACAGTTCCTGTTAGGCTATTACACATATTTCATCAAGACAATTAATTAACACAATTAACTTACAGAATATCAGAGCACAATATTCTAACACCCCCACTTGCTCTTATATTATGGAGTATAGTGAACCTTTATGACTACTTCCCGAATATAACTTGCTTAAACTTATTCATCTTTGCTTTGGTTACTGGTTTGGTAAATACATCTGCCACGTTTTCATCGGTAGGAACATATTTCAGAGTTACAATACCCGCCTGTATTTCAGATCTAATAAAGTGATATTTTACGTCAATATGCTTAGACCTTTGGTGGTGTACTGGGTTCTTAGCTAAATTCATTGCTCCTTGGTTATCTATATGCATAAGAACATCACTATCTACATCACCCACTCTTATATCAATACATAACTGCCTCAAGAATTTCGCTTCTTGAACAGCGTTTGTGAGTGCCATGTACTCGGCCTCACATGTCGACAATGCAACAGTTTGTCGCTTGCGACTTTTCCAAGATATGAATGGGCCATCTTCTGATAACTGAAAGTTATACCCAGTTATACTACGCCTATCTTCTACCGATGCCCCCCCCCCCAATCGGCATCACAAAATCCACTCAATTTTAGTAGTGATTCGGATTTTCTGAACCTTAGACTTTGTTCTTATGTGCCTTTTAAGTATCTTAAAAAGTGCTTAGCCGTATTGAGATCGGCTTGGTTGGGCCTTGACATTTTTTGTGAAAGTTTAGTTACGATATAACACAAATCTGGTCTTGTGCATGTCATAACATAGATCAAACTGCCTACAATTGCTCTATACGACCTTGGGTAATTTAATTCGGGTGATTCTGATGCAGCAACTTTATCAATCCCAACAATGCATGGAGTTGGTTTTGGTTTAAACTCCTTCATTTCAAATTTTGACAAGATCTTCTCAATGTATTGCGTTTGGTTCATTTCAATGCAATCTTTGCCATATTTGAATTGGGTTCCTAAGAACCATGATATCCCACCAAGATCTTTCATCTTGAACCTTTTACTTAAAGATTCTTTCACACTTGCCATCAATTTTGAGTTGCTGGTAGCTATTATAATATCATCCACCCAGATAATCATTATAATGTACCTTTTGTCGTCGATGTGTCTTGTATATATACATGGATCAGCACATGATTGAGTGAAGTGCTCGTCAATCAGATGGTTGTGCAACATGTTATTCCAATTTCTGCCGCTCTGTTTAAGACCATATAACGATTTCTTCAACTTACATACCAATGTTTCACTGTTCCTACCAAATTTTTCAAAACCGTTCTGCTGTTCCATATAAAAGTCGCAATCTATTGGCGCATTTAAGTAAGCCGTTTTAACATCCATTTCGAGGATTAGCATATCGTTTTGCACACCAAGTTGCATCAGCGCTAGAACTGAACTCATACGAGCGGTAGGCCCAAATGTTTCCTGATAGTCTACTTCTGGAATTTGAGAATAAACCTTTCCTAGCTTTATGGGTTTCTTCTCCACTTGGTCCAGTTTTTACTGCGTAGACCCATCCCCCCCCCCCCCCCACTATTTGTCTGCCTTCTGGTGGTGGGACTAAGTCGTACGTAGCATTATTTTCTAATGCTTACATTTCATCTTTCTTGGCCCTTTGCCATTTTCTTGACTCGCTCGAGTTTACTGCCTCATTATAACATGTCGGAATACTACCAACTCTATAGCAAATAATCGATTGTGTAATTAGCATTGTCATTATGAAAATCATGACCTAAAGCACACTCATTGAAGTATTGTGGTTTATTGCGAGTCCTGGTGGGGTATCGATTGTTACCTTCATTCTCTGCAACACAAACACTTTCAACTAATTGCACATCGTTTGTCACCTCATCATTTGTAATTATTTTTGTGTTCGATAAAGGTTCGTCCTCCGGTCATGGTTTGGATTAATTTCGTTCTCTGATCTGTCAATGAACTTTACACACCTGACTTTGCTAATCTTATTTGTTTCAGGGCAATAAACTAGATATGCTGGACTCTGTTTGTCATAGCCTACAAAAATTCCCTTTACACTTTTGGGATCAAGCTTCTTAGCGCTTTGCACATAGGCATAACACGTTGTGCCAAATGCATGCATGTTACCCAAGTTTGGTTTAGTTGTTAGTGCTTCATACGGGGTTTTTCCTAACCTTGAATTGAAGCATCTATTCCTTATATATACCGCTGTCATTACGGTATACGTCCACAACTCTTTGGGTAGGTTTGCCTCAAGTAAGAAGCACCTTGCCATTTCAAATAAAGTTCGCCAGCCTCTTTCTACCGTTCCGTTCTGATGCTGGGAATATGGGGCACTAGTCTCATGTTTTATCACATTTTTGCGAAGTATGGATTTGAAACCTTGCCCCAGAAATTCCATCCCATTATCAGTCCTAATGCGTCTAACTTTGCCAGGAAGTGTGGCGTCAGCCAAAAATTTCTCAGTTGCCTCTACAGTGTCACCTTTCTACCTTAGAAAATACACCATATGAATACCTGTGTAATCGTCTACGAAACGATAAAGCGTATTTAAAACCATCTTTTGCGATTGGGGTAATTGGACCGGCCAAATCGCAATGTACCAACTCTAATGGGCCTTTTGCCCTTTCAACTGGCTCTCGACTTCGAAATTGGCACATCTTACCTTGTGTACAAATCTCGCATTCTAGCTCTTGATCATCTTTGATCTTCATGCCCTTAACAACATTTTTAAGCTTACGTATATCATTATATTTACAGTGGCCTAAAATTTTGTGCCACTCCATTAATGAGCATGCATTATTTTTAGAAGAGGATATACTATTTAGGAAATATAAACGACCCCTTTCTTCTATATCAAACATTACACCGTCGGGGTACATGTATTGCTTAACATGCTTATTAAGATTAATAGCGGCCCCTTCTTCTATTGCCGCATTAACCGAAAAAATATTCTGCTTGTATGACGGAATATACAGCGCATTATTCAACATCACATCTTGTAAATTACCATTTACATCATACAGTTTAACTTTTGCATTTCCTTTAGCCAAAGCTACATTTGCCCGACTGCCATTAGCCAACTCAACCAAATGAGCACTTGGATCAAATTTCTTATCGAAATTAATAAACTTTAACTTATCATTAATTATATGACTTGTTGCCTTAGTGTCTACCATTAGGTTTGTACTGGTCTTACCTCGGCTGACATTATTTTCATGATCTTTTAGTGTGAGGGCAAAAGTTCGTGAGTTAGATTTCTCTTCCTGTGCTTTTCGTATCTCTACAGCAGTTTTCGCGGTATCTTTCTTCCCTCGACAGTCTTTGGTGTCATGGGTCTTGTTCTTGCATTTGTTGCACCATTGGTCGGTTTTCATCCAGCAGTTAGAACTTTTATGTCCTTTCTTTCCACATTTGAAACAATTTCCATCGAATTTCTGTTTAGCAAACATTACGTTATCCTTGTTCTCGGCTAGGCGGCTCTTCTCGTTTTCTTCATAATCGCGCAATGTGGTTTTCAATTCTGCGAAGGTCATCTGTTTTTCTCGCTGAATTATAATCGTGGAGAACGTTCTATAACTGGCTGGTAAGCCTTTGAATGCCATTGCAATCAGTAACCCGTCGCTGATCACTTCTTCCGCAGCTCTTAGCGCGGTGGCGACCGTCTCTGCTCTGATTATGTAGTCGGTCATGGTCTCGCTTTCTCCTTTCTTAAGCGAAGTCAATTCGGTATATAGGGCGATGATTCGAGGTTTCCCTTTTCCTTGGTAATGTTCCCTTAGGACTGCTAGAGCTTTTCTCCCATTATCTTTAGTTTCTCTGATTACCAGGGACAAACTTCGATCATCCAAGCACAAGACTAGCTCAGCAAAGGCATCTGCGTTCTTTTCCACATTGGGTTCCCCATCATCAGTACCTGGCACGAATATCTTGTAAAGTTTTTGAAGACGTATGTATCCTAAGAACTTTACTTCCCATAGCTCGTATTTGCTTTCGTCACCGTCAAAGATGAGCCTCTTCCTGGGCCCATAACCTGTTGGGTTTTGTGCTGACTAAGTTAACGAAGGTATGTAAATGTACATCAAAGCGGGCCAATTGTTCACGAGATTATTGACTGAGCTGCCTTTCCATGAGACCGAGTTATCTCAACTACCAACTTATTTTAGCAAGCTCAAGCTTTCATAAGACAAATGATGTATCCAAATTTACATTGTAGGATTCGTATTTCTACGTTTTATGTTGGGTTTTGTGCTGTTGCCATCGCTCTATCTTGATTACGAAGCCCAACACACAACTTAACTTCAGGAGTTATACACACAGACTTAAGTTATTTTATTTCAATCATATTTCTATATATACATGAATCGTTACCATAAAGGATTTATAAAGATTACATGATATGAATTAAATTAGTTCTCATCAGTCGGAATGCATGTGGCGCACTTCCGAGTTTTCTTTATCTCATTATAACAGTTCCTGTTAGGCTATAACACATATTTCATCAAGACAATTTATTAACACAATTAACTTACAGAATATCAGAGCACAATATTCTGACATTTTAAAGTACCTTTCTAGAGTTACACAATAAATTAATCTAAAAAAACAAAATTGATTTTCTAAAGCTGTCACATCTTGAAAGTGATATGTATATTTTTCGGCAATCAGCTCTTTTCTTGATATTTGATCACCTACGAAAAGTCCAACCTTTCAGTATTCCGTCGCAATTGAATAAACCTCTTTATTATTTTTAACTACGGAGTAGAAACATTTGCTCTTTTTTCTCTTCCAGAAATGATTAGTCACTGACTTTATTTGAATTTCAGAAGTATGGAACTTATTAGACAAATTCTACTGCTCCAACACTGACTAAGTAATCAAATGACTCGTATTTTCCACGTCATGTTTGTTGATTTTCCTTACTGAAGCTTGCGAAGTGCTCTTTCATTTTCACTCATGCTTTAATTCTAATGTAAGTAAATTAAACCCGTGGTTATCTCAAACCAGCATAGCGCACATTTTTGTGTTACCTTGGATGTATACTTTAATATGACTTACGATCTGTAAGATCTAAAATACGTAACAAAGTTTTAGAGAATTTCTCTTAAATCTTACCCATTAGTTCTCTCCAGAATAATGCTTTCTTTTTAAAGTGGCAGTTCAGAAACGAAAACAAGCTGTCGTTTTAAGAGGTTTACCGTCTGCTAAAACAATCAGCGTAAATCCTGGTAGTTTTCACAGCTGTCGTTGTTAAGTATTGGATATATACCATTGTGTAAACGAAACTTGATAAACAGTTAAGCCAGAAAGATATCCGATCAGACACGACAGATCGTGTGACAGCTAACAGCACTCTACTTTGGCGTTAGTTTTCTCCCTCGCACATTCTAATTCACTGCGACGTCAGATTCTCTCGATTGCTAAACCATGGCGATGATGAACAAGGCCTTCAGTGACGCGGAGGTTGCAAGTAACAATTACGAAGACGGGAACTCACCAGAAAAAGTAACTGCTGATTTTCGCATCAGATCGACGTCTTTCTTTCAGAAGACAATTTCAGGAAAGATCCTGTTGGGAGTGGCAACCCTCCTCTTCTTTGTCTGCATTGCATTGATAGTTCTTCTAGCTGTAGGAAAGAACAAAGATTCAGATAACGCTGCTAAATCCAATAAAACTAACGAAGGTAAGCCGTGCTTTTGTGGAGCAATGAATGAGTATCGACACCTTAAACTCATGATTAGACGAAATAGGTTCAATTATTGTGAACTATAGGAACTCACTTGTTTGCCAAGTCACTATAAAGGGCCTGAATGATCTTCGCTTAAAACAAAGGGAAAACTGGAATACATAGCTGTGTGCACAAGTATTGTACTCGTCAAATAAAAAACGGTCGAGAGGTAATAAAGAAACAAACTTAACAAATACATCCAATGATGGAATGCAATAATTAATGAGGGTCTAATTCTTTAAATGTTTGTCTGGCGTTAACAATATGCTTACAATTAAACGTGCTTGGAATAACTACCGTTTTTTTAACGTGCAGTTCTGCATAAAATGGGAAGCTCTAAATCAATTTGTGCAGTTCTTGCAAAACTAATGAGAGCTTCTGAAATGCATCATTTCCAACTTGGTTGTGAAAAAGATCATCGAATACAAGCTGTAATAGGATCTTCATTTTGCCTCTTATAGCCATACAAGTTACAACTAAGTCAACTATATATCTTTTATCTATTACCGATCTCGCGACATCAAATTTTCCTGTACGGAAACGGTAGAACCGGCCACTTTTTGAGATGAGACAAAGTGCAATTCAATGTCTAGAGTCATTTATTTCCTGCTTTTCCCTCAAACTGCCACCGTTCACCAGTTCTGGAAATAAAGACACGGTGCTGTTAAGAACCAACTTTTATAAAGTCACGAAGAGTTCGGCTGTTTAACGTTGTGCCATTGTCACCGTGGCCCGTCTTCAGGAACACGATGGTCAAGGTGAAGAGGAAGGTCGAGGGCTTGTTCAAGTCTGCTCGTAATGCCTGCCACAGAGCAGACAGTCGTTGTTTATCTAGTGAGTGAACTCTTGAGACTCAGAATCATACTTTTTAAGACCCAATGGCAGTGGCGTAGTCGGGTGGCAGGGAGCAGTTTGTCCCCGCAGAGAGATGAAAAGGGGCAAAATCAGATATATAAGCAAAGACAGCTTCTATATTGACTTTATGTAGAGTGTTCAATATCTTATAAGATAGAGCAGATAGTAAATGGTAAATAAGCTTAAAAACTCTTAGTTGTTACTCAGTGTTTTACGTTTCTTCAGACGATCATCAGACAACTGTCCAGATTCTGATATAGTCATTATTTTATGTACGGTCCCATATGTGATCAGTTAAAAATAGTTCGGTGATCTCATTGTTGTGCGTCACGACACGTTTTTATTTTGGTTATGAGGAATTTATTCCTGTGTCGGCATGTTGAGAATATTTCAGTCCGTTTATTCAGTGGGTTCTTTTTTTAGGCTTTCATAATAAACAATTTCTCTTCGAGACAAAGGCTACATCGCTTTGTTCCACTTTCAAATCCTTTTGTGCATTGCAAAATTGACAAGTTCACTTTAAAATCCTTTCCTTCGCTCACTAATCCCCAGAAGTAGTTTGATAAAGCAGTCTTGTTCGAGTATTTGTGGTCGCGGAATGATTTTGTGTGGTTGTTGTAGCGTTGTTTGAATGGGTGGGCTGTCATTCCTTTGTGGAGTTTCTTTTCCGTGCTGTCAGCCTACGAAATTTCGGCTTTGTAGATTATGTTTGAGTTTGTAGATGCAGTTTCTAGGTAGTGGAAACTGCATGATCTCAAATATAATCTATATCGCCTTGTGTCTTAAATCCCGATAAAGCATTTGTTCTCGGCTTTTAAACATTATCTATATATGTGTGTATGTATGTATGTATGTATGTATGTATGTATGTATGTATGTATATATACACATACATAAGAAATGACTGTTCCAGGTTACATGTACATGCTTAGTGAATGTTTGGCTCTTTCACATACGAAAATTCGGTGCCACCAGGCAATTTTATGAAATAAAGTAAAAAACAAATCCCGAAAAACAATGACATCTTGAAAACCCAAGATATGAGTTAATAACAAGACGATGAATGATTGCAATGATGTTTCAACTTTATTGCATTTTCGATTTGACAATGACATTGCAATAAAGTCGAAAGATCATCGCAACCATTCCGGCCGTCTTGTTATTAACTCATATCTTGGGTTTTCAAGATGTCATTGTTTTTCGGGATTTGTTTTTTACTTTATCTTTTACATATGGCTGTAAAAATTTGTAAAAGCCCTACGAAACAAACTGGATGAACTAGAACAGTTATGATAGGCTACTCAAGACTAGTTTGTGGGACATTTTAAGAATCGTTGCGCAATATTCACCTTGGATAATCACTCCAGAAAGGTCTTTCCTGGGCTTGAATTACATTTCCATACATTGTCACGTTATAAGCGAAGATTCAAGATTCAAACTAGTCAAACAGCCTAGCCCTGACACTTTCAGGTTCACCGACCGACGTTTTCAAAATAAAGTTCGAATTGACGGGGTGAATTTGAGCCAAAGGAATATAAAATTTGGTTCGAGTTAGCTGGGAGTGCGAATTAACCGAGTTCGAATTATATAGTGAATGAAATCCAGGGGAAATTGAATTCGGTTCGAATTAGCGGGGAGTTCGAGTTAACAAGGTTCTACTGTAACTCTGGAATTTAATTCGGACAAGACCAAGTTGTACGGGTTCCTGTGACAAAATATACCATATTGATGCAATCATTCAATTGATCTAATTTGCATAATGCAAGTGAGACGAGTTCAATTGAAGCCACCAAACTTTGTCGAGTCACACACTTTGCGGTTGCCATCAAATTTAATTCAAACAAGTATTACAGGTTAGGCATCGTTAATCAATCGTTAGACTTGTAATCGGATTCAGCTGCGATAGGCTTCCATAAACGTAGTGGAGTAATCATTGTTTCCCCAGTACGATTCAGAAAGTCTGATTTTAAAATTTACGCATAACTTTTTCCTGACTTCGTTGAATATCAACTGCGTAGGCTCCTGGGGACAATGATTCACGCTTATATAGTAGAGCTGCTGTTCAGCCTTACTTTGGTGGATGATACACCCGCTGACATCATCGTTTGTAACTTGGAATCGTAATACTTGAAGTAGAACTTATTGATATTTCTTTCATTAGCTGTTTGAAGATGCTTTCTTAATGTTAAGTTTATTGTCATTCAGCATTTGATTCTAATATAGCTGCAGCAGACAAGTAGTTTTTGATGAAAGGTCGGCGTTAATGCTTTCAAGATACTTGACCATGATCCAAAATCACTTTGGTTGTGTTTTATTGACATGTTCGTTATTGCACTGAGCCGCTGACCATTTTCTTTCAGAAAATATATGACCAAGGAAGGTCATCTCTGTAGTTCCTAAACCACCTTTCCTTGTTCAGCTTCAAATCGGTCAGGAGATGGTTATGTTCTCTTTTGGCCTTTCTCCAAATAATAATGTGGTCCTGGACGTTTGCACACCCTCCTGTCCTTAAGCAGGCTCAAGCTTTCATAAGACAAATGATGCATCCAAATCGCTAAGGAAAATATTGTTATTATCTAGATGAATTTCTGTTCAAAACGAACTGTATAAGGTTTACATGGTGGTGTGAGGTCGTCCAGTTTAGTGTAGTCTTGAGAAAGACGTTTGGTGACTGACGTTTCGACGGCCTAAGTGACCGTCATCTTCGGAGTCCAAAATGAAGAGCTGTCAGGAACAGTCAGCCTATTTATGTAACTGGCTTATCACGTCATTCGTGTAGGTGGTTGTGGGAATATGGAGTTTGTGGGTGTGTACCACAGTATTGTGTGTTGGTGTATGTGGATGTAGTCTGCGTAGGTCCTCGGTATTGTTTGAGTCCATTGATTAGCCGATTGTCTTATGATAAAAAAAAGGTCTTTTGTAAGGTACTGGTAATTGTTGTGATTGGTTTAGTGGTTCTTGTCCATAAATAGGCTGACTTTTCCTGACTGATCATCTTTTTGGCCTCTAAAGATGATCGCCTCTGAGGCCGTCAAAATGTCAGTCGCCAAACGTCTTTCTCAAGCTACGCTAACCTGGATGACCTACCACCAACATGTACCTACTGTCCCGACTTCTAACCATTTACTTTCTGTGGTATTTACAAGGCAAGCCATGGTAAATTCTGTAAAGTTTGAACTCGAGTTATTTTCAAGTTTCGGGAAATTTTAACATAGAAAATCGAGGGAAAAATTTACGTAAACCAGGACAATTCTGTATTGGATTTACAGGATACTTGGAGCCAGTTTCTTTTCTTTTTTTTGATAATATTAATAATAATAATAATAATAATAATTAAAAGCTTATATAGCGCTTATAACAAATAGATCTAAGCGCTTTACATTGAATTATAAATGCATATAATAAAAGTGACATGAAAGTTAAAATATTGAATTTACAAAAATATATACGTCTGAAAACTTATTTAAATGGTTATACACTATAGGCTATTTTAAACAAGTGCGTCTTAAGCTTGTTCTTGAATTCCGAGAAATCAGTACATTCTCTGATAGAAATAGGTAGCTTATTCCACAACCTTGGACTACAAACAGAAAAGGCTCTACCGCTATAGTTATTTACTTTAAATCGAGGTTCATTAAGTAAATTGGCCTGAGAAGATCGAAGAGTTCTTGAGGGCTTGTAATGACTGATCAGATCTGGTATATATTGTGGATGTATTAATGTATTTGGAAGTATTAATGTATTGATGATCTATTGATGGCTATTCCAATGTACATAAGCTACTTTTTAAGACAACAGAAAATCGAGACATCTTTTTTATTTTCCTTTATCAAGATACATATTCATACTCTGTCGAAGCCAATCGCGTTGGTTTACCTGAATTTTTGGAGAAGGTCCGGAAAACATATTACGAGTACAATCGAGATAATTTGCCATGGCAAGCTTTCAAAACAACAGAGGAGATAGTTGATGATTTGAAAAACAGGTCAGTTTGAAAAAAAAATTAAAATTTACAAGCCCGAAGCCAAGTGATATCGATCAAGATTTCCTGCTATTTTTTTCTAAAAATTTTTATTTAACCAAACTTTCGAAGTGCACAATAAAGTATTTAATTAATAAGTTATGCCTATTTCTAAATCATCAATCTACATCTACATCGATATGGACATTGATATCGACATCGACATCTACATCTACATCTACATCGGCATCTACATCTACATCTACGTCTGCATCTACGTCTACATCTACGTCTACATCTACGTCTACATCTACGTCTACGTCTACATCTACATCTTCATCTACATCTACATCTACATCTACATCGACATCGACATCTACACCTACACCTACCTCTACATCTACATGTACATCTGCAACTACATCTACATTTACATCTACATCTGCTTCTGCATTGCGTCTTCGTCTACTTCTACGTCTGCGTCTGCGTCGACGTTTACACCTGCACCTCCATTTAGACTAGAGCTAAATCTCTATCCAAATATACATCTAAATCTACATCTATATTTACACCTGCACTCACACCTATATACACCAAATGAAAATGAAAGAATGTTATACCCATGCCATTTTTTAGGCATCTTCCATACAACGCTACTCCTGCGTATCTAAAAGCGAAGACAGACGCTGCTCTTTCCCTTTTGAAAGAAATCCAAGAAAAAGACACTGATGAAAACAAACTGAAACCAAGAGAATTAAAAGCTCTTGAACAAGTAAGCTATCACTTTTACCCTTAGCTGTGGTACTAACAGACTGAACTAGCACGTAATATCCAATTTAATAGGGAAATATAACACGTCACATCACATACAACAGGGAAACAAGGACAGCATTGAGCATTGTAGGGCAGGACAGGACAGGATAAGATAGAAATACAAGTAAACGTACAGTAGGTGCTCGGAAATGCGCATCGCAGGGGTGGCGCTGGGACTAACTACCCCGACGGAGGGTGGGCTAAACCTAGTGGGACATGACTACGCCCACTTTATAATTTAATTACTCGAAGGTTGAAAACATAATGTTATTTTTTGCAAGAATAATCTCAACTTTAGACTAGAAACAGTTAACTTTTAGATTTTACATAAAGAAGAGAGTCTATTATCTTTCTTGGCTGAATCAACAAGTAATCATAGCTTGTACAACATATAAATGTGCTATCATCAGTGAAATTCCCCGACGAATCGTTAACTTTTTCCTGGCAGGGGGTTAAGGTTCTCCGACGGAGGGGCAGCAGCCCCCTCTGCTCCACCTATGACCCCACCCTTGGTGCACAGGTGAGTGATGAAGAACATAGGCGTACGGGCCCTAATCATTTTGGGAGGCAGAGACGATCTGCCCGAATCGCTCTGCTCGAATGTTTAGTTAGAAAAAACCTAGGAATAAGAATTACATACTGCACACGGTATATAAATGAAAACCTGAATGGACGCTAATATTCAAATTCTTGTTCATCGTTACCGATTTTAGAAAATTTCTGTTTTAATCACACTTAGAAATTTATTTTTCCCAATTCTACCTGAGCTATTTGCCCGAATCTTGTCCTTTCCAAATTCTGGGGGGCAGTTGCCCCTCCTGCCCCCCCTGCCCGTACGCCTATGATGAAGAAGTCATTTGTTTTGAAGAGAAACGTCTTTTTTCCAAGCTTTAACGAGCATTGTAAGATTTACTAGTTTTCCTTCTCATTTAATCATACGTGGAGTATGCATATATTTGACTGACGAGTGAAGCTCATTCTAACTTGCTTTGGCATTGCACTGACGTAATAAAATCAGAATTTTGATTATCAGTCATTTTCATTTTTCGCAGGAGATCTCATAGTTTTTCTTCAGAATTGTCTCTTCTCGAAACGCGCTTTCTTAGAAATCAAGAATTTGGAATCATTGGTGGGCCGCCAGAACAGTATGCTAAGACAGCCTAAGATCTATAGCTGTAGAACAGAGCAGAACAGAGAGGTGTAAAAACCCAAAATGGTCGGAGAATAGCAGAAACGTCCTGGATCAGAAACTGACGTTTCGAAAGAAGGCCCTGCGTCCCCTTACGAAAGTTTCACATTTCATTCAACACATGTGTAAAACGTATGGAATTGGAATACTTTCACAAATTAAATTTTCATTTCACTTATGAAACGGGAACCTATTCACATATGAAACACTCAATTAATTCGCATGTGAAATGAACTGGTTTAAAATTTGAAATGTAAAACATTGGTGTTCGAAACATGAATTTCATATACGAAATGGAACCTTCACACATGAAAATTAGTTTCACATATGAAATTTTCATTTCACATATGGAATTGAAACAATCTACGTACGAAATATTGTTTTCATACGTGGAATTGCGTGTGAAATTTTTGTAAGGATCGGAGAGAGGGTTTTTGACAAGAGTCAAAGCGAAGACGCTTGGAAACGTTAGCTTTTAATCTGGTAAGTTTTTCAAGGCAGTTCCTAGACCCTTTTAGTTTTTTATACACTGTTCAATACTGCCTACAGGACAATTTAGTTTTTTTCGTTCTGTAGTACAATGAAGGTCAGCGGATACTATTGTAAAAACTATAAAATAATCAGTCGGTAAAATGAAAAATACTTAATCAACAATCAGATAACCTAACGAAATATGACACAGGAAAACTTCATATGTGATATCCGGGGTGAAAAACATGTGGAATTGGAACATTTTTAAATGTGAAATTTCATTTCACATATTAAAAAAGAACGTTTTCACATATCAATTATCACATTCATATCTGAAATGACCTTGGTTCGAAATATCACATGTGAAATGTTGGTATTCGAAACGTGCGTTTCACATATGAAATGGGAAATTCACATACGAAAATTAATTTCATAAATGAAACTTTCATTTCACACATGAAATGGGAACATTTTTTTTGGATGAAATTTTATTTCCAATTAATAATGTGCTTGTATAAACCCTTTCTAAATGAGTAAATAAATGGCTAAAACAGCGATACTCAAATATGGGGACTTTACACAATATTTTGTTAATTTTTCACAGGTGAAGCACTTTTTAGGGACCGTATTTGGAAATCCATTTGACGAGAATTTCTACAATGGTGATTGGATGTTAGGTCCTAACCATTTCTGTTGGCAACCTATATGTTCCATAGCTTACAGCATCAATGCCTACGCATTCTATGTCAGACCGAGTAATTTAGAGGAACTGGACAGTGTTCTTAAAAAAATAATGTTGAATCGTGAATCACTGCTGCAATACAAGTAAGAGTCCAGAACATCAATTGTAGTTTTTACAGGAACGTGCCTGAGATACCATTATTAAGGGGATGAAACGAACCCATGATTAACAGCTCCCGATATCTCTACCAACTTTTTGTAGCGGGACTGCTCTTGATGAAAGAAGTAAAGTTACTGTTTCATGTTAAAGTACGCACGAATAGTTGCACTGTTAGATAAACGACATTATTATCACAAACACTTGGACGTTAATGAACCAGCAATGTTATTCTTGAATGAATGATAATGATATATGAATCATCGTCAAGCTCTATTCTCAAATAAACTATTTCTGAGCTCCAGACGGGGATCGAACCCTCACCCTTCTGGTGAGCGGTGAGACGCTCTAACCATTGAACTACCAAGACTCAGATGGCGAGCTAAGGTGCAAGTTCGACCTTTCACCTTAGCTCGCCATCTGAGTCTTACGTCGAACTTTTACCTTAGTTCGCCATCTTATGTCAAACTTGTACCTTCTCGGCTTATGTGGAATTTGCACGTTAGCTCGCCTTCTGAGTCTTGATATCTCATTGGTTACAGCCTCTCACCGCTCATCAGATGGTTGCAGGTTTGATCCCCGTCCGCGGCTGAGGAATCGTTTTTCTGAGGTAAGAGCCTGACGATCGTTCATCTATCTTTCATTCAAGATATTTCCAAGTTCCCACCTTTCCAATATATATATATCGCAATGTTATTCTTCATTGATTTAACGATATTATTCGTCATTTTTGAAGTAACAGCAGTCGCCTCCTGTTGTTGGGACGAGAGAAAATGTATTGGAATAGAATAATGTCGGAATTTTGAATTATACAGAGAACTAAAATGGTATAAAAATTAAACGGCTTTAACTTTTAAAATGTTTAAAAACCACGCAAGATTGAGTAATGTTTAAAAACGAGCAGGAGTGTTTTACGGGATTTAAAACACGTTGAGATAGCCAAGCTTTTGATATTCGATAAAGCAACGTTCTGAGAGTTTTTTTGAATGGCTTCAAAAACGAACTCCTTAGTACACTAATTTGCGAAGAGAATTTGAAAATTAATACTTTCTAAGCCAAAAAAGTTGGAGAAGAAAATTAAGCGTGTTCGTATCTCACTTGAAAATGAAACCCAATTATAATTTGCTTTTGTATTTTCCTCATAAATTAGTAATGAGTGTTTAGAATGAAATCAAAATACTAATAAATTAAGATTTCGTTTGTGAAATTTTGAACCAGTTCATTTCACATGTGATTTAGACATTGCATATGTCAAAAGGTTCCTATTTCATATGTGAAATGAAAATTTCATTTGTGGAAATGTTCCAATTCCATTTATATTTCACATGGAAAATGACATGTAAAATTTTCGTAAGGGATTCTTGAATGGTTCTCGTGTGGACCAGGTATGTTAAAATCCCAGGGGCGCCTGAAGTAACCCAGGGAGGGGGGCGGATTCTCAAAAAAGGGCACTGTCACTGTCACTTACTTAGCAAACAAGCAAAACAAAATTTTTTGTTTAGTTGAGGAAGCCTTCTGGTTATCTCTATTAAATTAATATTTGTAAAACGAACATGCACACAGTGAAGGTTTCTCAATAAGTCAATTAAAGTTTTGAAATATATCAGTGCTCGAGTCTTTCCATATATTATTCAATTCTGAATACATGTTCCAGTTCAACCTTTGAATGATTTCAACCTCGTGCCCAGGGTCTTTTACTGGGTGCTCTCCTACTCGCTGGAGAAAGACCCTGGCTGCATGTGGTCACGTGTCTACGACCAAAATTATTGCTTTAGGGAGGGGAGGCCTTATCAATCGTTTCACGTTCTTGTATGTGTTTCGCCACGGTTTAACGATGTTGAAGAATACCTGAAAATACAATGATTTTCTTTCCTGTTTTCTTTATAAAAACAGTGTTAAAATAGAACGAAACGGTTCTTGCGCCTTGCAACAAATACTGCTGTGCCACCCTACCCACAGCGAATTTTTGTTCTATCCCCAAATTCTGGGAGGCACATGACCAGCCACATCCAGGGTCTTTCTCCAGCGAGTGGGGGAGCGCCGACTAAAGGACCCTGGGTACGAGGTTGAGATGATTTACGGGGATGATAAAATAGATTAAACCATTTATTGGCCACGGTTGCCGTTTGGCAACTTTTTAATTTTACTCTGTCTAACGCCAGACGAGGCCTTTGGAAAACCCGTCCAATGAAGGGTTGGTACAATCAATACAATACAAGAGTGGGTATAGCACAATGGTACAAGGGTCTTCTTAATTCGCAAGGCACACACCTGCTCCCGCGTTCCCCGGTAAGTAACGGGCAACGGGGGCAGTTACCTCCCCTTTCCTTATCTCTTGTTTCTCGATTTCAGCTTCCATTTTCTATAAAAAGACGCGATATTCTTACGCATGGGCCTTGCACATGATGAAACCAAAACAGCATCGCAACAATGAAGGATTTTCTCTACCTCTTCATAAGCTATGAGCATAATAATGGAAACGTTCAAACATGTTAAAATGTAATTGCAAGCAAAGTAATTGTTTGGACTTTATTTAGGTCCAATATGAAATTAGGCGTCCGCACGGGAATGGTGCGCTCAAAATTTACTTGCCAATCGGGCCTGGACGCTTTTAAACAAGAATTCAAGGAAATTTCAAAGCAGAACAACCCAAATGATGTTTTAAAGGAATGGTTCGTGAAAATTTATATACAGGAAGACTTTACCAATAAAATACCTGCGGCGGATCAGCAGACATGGTTTAAGAAAAACAAGAAAAGTACTTCAAGTTCCATAAGTGAAGCTTTGGTTGAAGGTACTATTTATACAATATTCAAACTCTTTATTATAAATGGAGAATTTCATCCCGACCTTCCGATAACATACTTAAAAAATGAAGCTCGCGATTGCGTGTGGAAAGTTTCAGTCCTAGCTGAACTTCAACCCGGGCTGAAACTTCAGCCTGGTTTGAACTACCCAGGCTGACAAATCCCATATAATTGCACGAAAATATTTCAGTCTGGGCTGAAAAGACGATTGACGCACGTGAGAAGATGTAAATTAGCAAAACAACAGAGGTTACCGACAAAATTCCTGCCTGGGTTCACTTTGGATTTCAGTTTCAGCCCGGGCTGAAATATCCCTATATAATCGGGGCTTTTTAACCCGGTCTGCCCGTTTTAAATTTTCCCGTGTAATCAACCCTTGAGACATTTTCTGCAATCATGGTGTTTGGGTGCAATTAGTCATTGGAAGAAAAGCCAGCTTAATGGCGATTTTGTGCCTTGCGATTGACATCTTGGAATATGTATTAAAGTGAAGAGTTCAACAAACTGCTGACCTCATAGGATTAGGGTTAAGTCTAGTTTACACTCGCAATTTTGTGCCTTCTGATTGACATCTTGGAGTACGTGTTTAACTGACTTCAGCATCGAGGACAAACTGCAGCGAATCAAAAGCGGATATCGTGCTGCACTGACTGCCCCGAGTTTATTACATACACCAGGATGACAATCACTACGTGCAGAGTCGCAGGTGTAAAAGTTCCTTTAGAGGGCTCGAGCAACCAAAACCAACACATTTTTGTCTTAGGGCAGAAGATATGTGATCGGTAGATACTAGCAAACTGTTCACAGTTTAACCAATCCGTAGTGGCTACCTTCATGCTTTGGTTTCCTTCAAATCATGTTTAACTACCTAACTAACTAACTAACTAATCATGTTTAACTAATTAACTAACCCTTACCCTAACACTTATCCTAACACTAACCCTGACCATAACCCTAATCCTAAGACGAATTCTGAGCCTAAAGGGGTAGTTAATCAACCACATGTTGTAGAAATATGTCTAAAGCGTTATATTTATCGTCTAGCCAGATGATTTGGCTACAAAAATTTGCACTATATTTTCACGTTAACCCGGAAAATTGATCATTGATGATCGAACCTTCCTTTTATCTAGGGTTTTCCTTTCACAAAGGATTAATGATGTGTGACTTGCCCTTTAACAAACGCAACAATGAATGCTTTTGTATGGGCTTAATCTTAATTTCATCTTATTCTATGGCGGACCCAAGATTTGCGAAAAGAGGTGGCCCACCCTTGTAAAAAATTCGTATGTAATCTCACACCTGAATAACATAAGGAATTGGAACATTTTCATGAATGAAATTTTTATGTCACATTTGAAATAGGAACCTTTTCACGTGTGCTATACCTAACCCTTACAAAGAATTCAATTTGTTTCAATTTCAATTTGTCTCAATTTCAATTCAACTTCTAATTTCAATTTCTGTTTTCTGTTTACTGTTTCAGTTCAATTCAATTTCTAATTTCAATTTGTTTCAATTCCATATGTAAAATAAAAATTTCATGTGTGAAATTAATTTTCATTTGTGAATGTTCCATTCCGTATGTGAAATACATGTTTCGACCTCAATGATTTCACTTGTGAAATTTTGAATCAGTTAATTCCCCAAGCTTACTTTAGTATTTCGTAGGCGAAAATGTTCCGATTTCATATGTGAAATGAAAAGTTTGTAGGTGAAAATGTTCCAATTCCTCATGTTTTCACATGTGAAATGACATGTGAAATTTTCGTTAGGAAAATCACATGTGAAATGAACTGGTTCAAAATTTCATATGTGAAATCTTGGTGTACGAAACATGTACTCCACATATGAAACGGAACATTCACAAATGAAAATTAATTCTACATACGAAATTTTCACTTCACATTAATGAAATGGTTCATGATTTGGCGTGTTCTGTTGAGTTATGGATGCACGCCAAATCATGAACCATTTCTTTTATGACATAGAATCAGACACAAAAGAGCGGAAAACGAGCTATTATCTTTATTATGCTCTACTTTTTTGCAACTCATCCACGACCATCCTGACCTTTCTCCGTACCCGTAGGGATCGGAAAGCCGGTGGTGGAATTAATAGACTACTTGGAAAATGACCACATGAAGCATTGTTTACCAAAAGACGTATCAAGTGGGATGGGGAGTCTTCCTGTAGATTTTATTTATGTCAATGGAAAACCAACTTCCGAGCGCACGACCAAAACTTTACCAATGACAAATATACGCTTGAATGGCAAAGAGAGCTACAGGAGCATTTTGCCTTACTTCACAACAAGTGACATCTCTCCTGAAAGAATTAATGAAATTGGAAAAGAGAGACTGAGTATGCTCTACCCTCAGGTATTTGACAATATTCCGTCGAACTAGATTAGTCAAAAATTAGAACTGGAATGAAGTATGCATTTACAATATTTAACAGATAAATTACCGGTAGACAGGCAGCAAGGAAGCGGGTAAGCAAACAAGCAGGCCAGCAATCGAGGGATCGAGCCAAATTTACCCTTACAGAAAATATGAAAATATTTCATATGTGAATTGTTTCAATTCCCTAAGTGAAATGAAAATTCCATCGGTGAAATTAATTGTCGTTTGTGAATCTTCCATTTCATACGTGAAATACATGTTTCGAATCCCAAAATTACACATGTGAAATTTTGGATTAACTCATTTTACATGTGAATTAGGTATTTCATATGTGAAAACGTTCTCGTTTCACAGGTGGAATGAAAATTTCATATATGAGAATGTTGCAGATCCATTTGTTTGTCACATGTAAAATGACATGTGAAATTTTCTTCAGGGTACAGAGTCACAGGGATGAATGAATCCTAGAGATGAATGACCCTTGGTCACGTACTTTTTGCAGTGTATGATCTGTCCAGCGATCAATTATCCCCCATTTGAATCTAAAACTAACACAGACTCAAATTCACACCCTAATGCTAACTAACCCTTGTCCCTATCCTAATCCTCACTCCAATCCTAACCATAATCCTGACCCAAATCCAAATCCTAATCGTCACACCACTTACCCCTCATTCCCCTACGACACTTATCTTGCCAACAACCTACTACCAGGAGGAAGGGACCAGCAAGACAGGTGGGTGTCACGAGGATGAGTGACCGCTGAACAGAGTGACCCCGGCGCAGTCATCAAAAGTCCCCAGTTACCAGTTACTAGAGCGCATCAATATGCCTAATCTTTTTCAGGTGAAACCCTTTGTCGCTTGATGGCCCATGTAGACAACAATGTTAAAGTTAAGATTAGAATTCGAGTTAAGATTAAGATTTGAGTTAGGAGTAGGGTTAGAATTAGTAGGTTAGTTAACCCTAATCTTATCCCTAATCCTAACCCTGGCCCTAATCCTAATCATAATTGGAACCTTAAATTAAGAATATTCCTTAATTTAAGGCTGTTTCACAATTACTGATTATTCTTAATTTAAGAGCAAGAGTATGTTGTGCTCCCATCAATTCATCCTGTCGAAAAACCCATGAGCATGCACGCAAGCAATGGCACGCGACACAGTACAGTAGTGATCTAGCAAGGAAGGACGTCAGGCCAGATATCCAAGACTGCCGGCAAGCGAGCAAATTAACATGCAGCTACGATAGCAGTTTCGTGAATTCATGAGCGTACATAACGAATAAACCTCGTAATCTACTTCAGGTGTTAACTGTTGCCAAAAATATTACTGGTGAATCAAATGAAACTGAAGCCGTCGCCAAGTTCCGAAATTTGCTGAAGCAACAAATGCAGTTTTACAATGACGCACCGTTTCCATCAAACGAATCCAATGCCGCTGCCCACAAGAATTGCACAGACCCTGAATCTGCGGAGAGATATTGCCCTAAGCGGTGGGAAGCAATGGTAAAATGGGCTGATACCTGCCGTCAGACTATGGGGATGCTAGCTCCCAAACTCATTCCACTATTTTATCACACTGGTAAAAAGATCACAGTACCTAACTGTCCAATTGAAATGCTCCCGAGTTTTAATCCGTCCTCTGGAGCTCAGTTCTTCAGGGGCACAAAATCCAACTGCATCAAGCCTGCTTACTTTGGTTTGCCGTTCTTTCTTGGAAATTATGGACCAAAATTCTCGGAATGGTCCGTAACGGCTCACGAAGCTTGGCCTGGTCATCACACACAAGTTCAAGGTAAGTTTACTTGGTAAAAAGTGAAATGAATATTTTACATGAAGAAACTTTCTTATGTTTTTTTTACGATATGGTGGCTAGGAACCAAGGACGCCAAAATCTGCCAACATGGTCTCCTCTCTAAATTTATAATAATTATTAAGTCGTTTTCTTTACCTTAAATTCATGATTGTCATGAATTCATTTCTTACGTTGAATTCACGATTATTGTTAATTTAAGGCTGTCACATGCAATAGTTTGTTTATAGATTATATAATTGTATAACTAGTAGGGGAGGATGGTTGAGGATGCTTGTCGGGCAATATATTTTGGGTTGTAGTATAGGTTTACTGCCACTAGGGGGAGGTAGATAACTGCTTGCCGATTAGGATTAGGATTAGGGTCAATTACATATTAGATTCAAGGTAATCATGAATCCAGTATGTAACTGACTAATGGTCAATTTTACACAACGACTACCACGAATTTCGTTTGGAGAATAGGGTAAGTCTGCAAAGCAACTCGGACTCAGAGAATTTCAAAAATGTCCCAATAAATGTCTTTCATTGTTTGACTTTCATTTTGAAAGTTGCATCCCAATCCAAGGGCCAGAGACAAATTTTCTTATTATGTAGGATCGTAGCAGGTCTTATTCGTCTGTGCTTCGATAATTACTCTCATCCCGTTTCAAAAGTTGAGTTGATACATATCTCATGAATGACAAACTAAAATTTAAAAAGGCTGTTCTGTCATCGTCTGCTGAATTTTGAAAAATTTACCTCCCAAGAGAGTCTACTTATTTATACTGGATAACCTTATCAGCTACCTAAGCTGTTCTCTCTGGAGGTCCAGTCAGGGCCACCTCTTATGGGTACAGTGTTAGAGTAACTGTGACGATCAGTGAACTATTAGCTAGAAAGTGAACAAAATTGTGCAATGCGCTGCTGATGCAATACATAACGTTAGCTGATGCAATCACTGGGTACCAGTAGGGAAAAAAAGGGATTTTTAGGGGTGGTCTTAAACTTTTGTCCCAGGCTGTAGTGATAAAATTGAAAAGTTCGAATTATAACTCAAAATGCTAGTGATTTTTATGATCTATTTCAGGATTTCGTCTAAAAGTACTTCCCAAAAAATTCATTTCCAGAACCATCATTGACAACTGTATTTTCCTAAATATGTGTATCATTAAATATTTCTAAAAGCAGGCTGTGATCAGACCTGATGATGAAGATACTATTTACCATATGAGTGGCGGTGTTGTCTTGGATATACAAGCACGAGCCGAACATATGATACGAATACACGTAAACATTCTTGTTCTTCAAATATGGTAAAGATTCCAACTATTTTATTCGAGAAAATAGCGCGCAATGCTCATGTCAATGAGCAGTTGTGTCACATACAACACGTGTGTTGCATCACATTTACAACAACTCATTAAACTTTAAATTGTTTTGTTTTTTCTCCTTGAATTATTATTGAGTATTATAAATTGAAATGGAGGAAATATAGCCTGAATTGTTGTCTCGTATAGTTCTATAATATATGTCTTAAGTTTATAAGCTGCTACTTTTCGGTTTTGTTTTCGTCTTATATCTCGGAAAGAAATTTTGTGGTCAGGTGCATGCACTCTTAAATGCTGGGAAACTAGAGGCTGCATGTTTGTAAAATCTTCGCTGAAGAGTTCTGATATGACTGCCTGAATTATTGTTTAGCTCAAGTAGAATACTTCGAAGACAAGTATGGAGGTGTTCCCAAGTGGATCGATGATCAAACCTATTACACATTCTTTACCGAAGGTTGGGGTTTATATTCTGAGAAGCCTGTTATAGCTGATGATACAGACACCTATAAAAAGAATGCTCTTCAGAAATATGGAATGTTGAAGTGGCAGGTAAGGAACAGTGGCGAAGGTAATCATAGCAACTGGTCATGCTATGCAAATTTAAGATTATCTATGCATAGCAACAGGATCATACTATGCAAATATATAAATTATATGCGACATCCAGATATCAACCAAAACAATTTCATTAACATTATTTTGCCGCAGTCAGCGTAACCACAACCTTGACCACAAATTGCTGCAGTTTTATGTAGTAACCATTGCGTTGGTGGATGTATATGTCCTGTGTCTTGAATATATCGTAGATCATTGTAAATTTGCATAGCATGACTTGTTGCTATGTTTATAGTTTTGCTACTGGTAAAGAAATAGATGGATAAAGAAAGACGGGATAAATAACATATCAGTCATTTTGAAGTGAATTCGTTATGAACTTATTATTGACGTTTTGTGTCTCTGTACCATGACTGAAAAAAATTGACTCATTAACGGCCGATGTTTTCAAAGGTTTGGTCAATTAAATGAAAAGTTTATATTGAAATCCTAATTGTATTTTATTCAGATTTGGAGAGCGTTACGTTTAATTGTGGATACTGGACTACATTATAGAGGAATGAACAGGTTAGCCTATCAATTGATTTTGTTCAAGGGGATGATCAAAGAAGCCACATAATTACTGGTGATAAAGGGGAAGGATAAAGGAATGTAATGGCATGCATAGGGACCATACAAAAGTAAAGGGGGAATAGAGGGTCGAAAATTGTGTTGAAATTGATCGCCTCAATTTTGAGTAAGTTGGGCCGCAAATTGTGCTTCTCCAGACCCTTTTCCGTCTGTTCGAGAACCTCGATATCGGACAAATGAAGTTCAGGGAATTGTTTCGTGTTTGTTACCGTTAGCTGAATAACCGAAAACCGCCTCTCTGGTTATTTGTCGGTTATTATATTTACTATTGCTTTTATTGTTTTGCATTCTCTTCAAAAACAAACAAAAACGAGAGACAAAAGTGAAGTTGCCTTTGATTCTGTTCTTGAACTTATCATGCGGGCATGAAATTGGCCACCAATTTGTCCAATATGGCGACAATCAACTTTTCACGCGCAGTTGAGTGATACTTAGCTGCAATGCCCTCTTCAGTTAACATATGATCTCTAAGGGCATTGGGGGCCGAAAATTGGGGTAAAATTGAACTCCGCTATCTTGAGTTAGTTGGGGGTGCAAATTGTGCTTCTCCAGACCTTTTTCTGTCTGTTCGAGAACAAGGAGGCCGAACAATTGATGTTGTGGAAATTGTTTCGTGTTTGTTCCCATTAATTGTATGGCAGAAAAACTACTTAATGTGGCCGTAATCAATCTCCTCCTTACTTTACTTTTGCTAATGCCAGACAATGTTACTTGTTAAGAGGAGACCTCCATGGAGTCGCAATACTGTTAAAAAAACTTTCTCCTTAACACTTTGGTGACTGACGACGAGTACTTTGCTATTTTAGTCTGGCTAACGCCAGACGATTTTACACGTTAAGAAAAGATCTCCCGTTACGAAAGTGTACACAGAGAAACTTTAGAATGCAGTTTTCGCAAATTCCGCTTTGCGTTGAAAAATACGATGAGATTCCTCTCAAGATAGTTCTAAGTTGGATAATGTTGTTCTGTAACCACTAGTTCATCGCGAACCTTAGAAATGCCACTGTTAGCAAGACAGAGATGGCACCAGGAATACCCCGACGCAGGGACTAACGTCTCCGACAGGAGGAATAACCCGGGGGGGCCAGGACCATGCCCCTTTTATAATTTCCTTATTTGAAGGTTAAAAAGACCATGTTATTTTTTGCAAGTTAAATCGCAACAATTGGCTAGAAACAGTTTGCTTTTAGATTTGACAAGAAGGTAAGGGTCTATTATCTTTCTCGGCTAATCAATAACAAGTAATCACAGTTTGTACAACATATAAATATGCTATCATCAGTGAAAATTTCCCGACGAATTGTTCTTTATCCACGACAAGAGTGCTAAGGTTCCCCGACGGGGGGCGATAACCCCTTTTGCCCTCCTTTGGCGCCACCCCCGTGACAAGATGTTTTAACATAACTCACGAGGTCATCTGTCTTTCATTGAATGAATTGCTAACGTTTTGAATCGCCTCCATATTTACATTAGGTCCACGGCTTTGGAATATTTCTCAAAGTACGCATGGGATGACACAGATTTAGCCGAGAAAGAAATCACTCGTTATATGGGAGTTCCTGGCCAAGCCACAGCTTACATGTTGGGCCAACAAAAGCTCATACAATTACGCAACTACACCAAGTCGAAACTCGGTGAAAAATTCAGCATACAAGATTTCCATTACCAAATACTATCCCATGGTTCGGCACCGGAGGCATTTATAGAAAAACATGTGGAGAAGTACGTGAACTGCTCACTCGGTAATTTGAAGGGTGAACAGTGCGACGTTATTTTGAATCCGCCAAAAAGGACAGGAAAGTCTGACAGGAGGACAGAACGAGAGGGACCTCCAAAACCACCAAAACGTCATTACCTTTAGAAAGACCATACAAACGTATATATGTCGACATTATGATCAGATTGCTCTTGCATTTTATAAGCTTGATTTCTTGTTATTTTATGTTTTAATCGGAATTGGTATGGATTTTGGAACGTTTTATTGGCTGTATTTAGTATTCAAGATTGATTAAACATGAACCATGTAGACAAACTAAATATCTAAACAAGATGATTTATTCTTAATTAAAACTCGCACCTTACTTGGCAAAGATTATTATAATTCATGGATCCTATTTAGCAAGCAGCAAAGTCAAGTATTAAATTTACCCTTTCATGTACAGTATAATCATTGTCCAGATTTGTCTTTTTTTCTTTATTTTGTTTTAAAAAGTAGAACGTTATTGTCTCAAGCAGTTGGAAAATTATAGGAGTCTAAGCATCATGGGTGCGGTGACTTCAATGGTTCAGTCAGCTTACTCAAAGTGCATGCAAGTGCGGGATTTTAAAGGATGCCAGTAAAAAGGTAAAATGTCTTTATTTATGACATAAACATTTCGTGCTATTTTCTCAACCAAAAAGTTGGAATCTTTGCCATCTTTGTACAACACGAATGTTTACATGCATTCGTATCATATACGTTCGGCTCGTGCTTGTACATCCCAGACAACACCGCCACTCATATGGTAAATAGTACCTGCATCATCAGGTCTCACCACGGCCTGCTTTTAGAAATATTTAATGATACACATATTTAGGAAAATACAGTTATCAATGACGGTTCTGGAAATGAATTTTTTGGCAAATACGTTCGGAGGAAATCCTAAAAAGGGTCATAAAAGTCACTAACATTTTTGAGCTAGAATACGAACTTTTCAATTATATTATTAATATAACGTAAAGATAAACCCTATCAGCTCCCAAAACTGTTCACCCTAGAGGTCTAGTAAGGGCCACCCCTCATAGGTCCAGTGTTACTATAGGAGGAAACCGGAGTACCCGGAGAAAATCTGTGATGTTTGGTAGAGTCAAACGGGACAACAATTTTCTCACATGTGACAAAGGTAACTTCAATCAGAAAACCGCACGGAGCAGAAATCGAACCAAAATCACAGTGGAGAGAAACAAGTGCACTACCACTAGGCCACCAGCACCCCCAATAAACTATATCAAGCAAGCTAGAGGAACCTTCGATATGCATTTTCCTGTGTAAGTGAAGAACTCAACCGTGGCTAAAACCATTCTTTACTTGAATCCGCATCAGTTTATAACTGGGAAGCAGGCGCGGATTTAGGATTTTGCAGAAGGGGGGAGGGTTCGGCAGCCAAGGTGTGGCTTCGCGTTTTCGAGAAGGGGGTGGTTAACCAGACCATTGGTTGTTCTAGGTCTTTAAGGGGGGGTGGTTCCTTTATCTCTTAAATGGGGTGCACAACTAAAGAAAGAATAATTATACAAATAAAGTTTATTATATAAGCATAGAGACAATGGCGAGAAATGCTCACATTGTTTGGTGTCTCAAAGGGGAGTTTAAACCCCCTAAACCCTCCCCCTGGATCCGCCAGTGGGAAGAAGGCAACTGGAGAAATTGAAAACTTAATGTGACTTTAACTTTTTCCCGGCGGGATAAGACTTCAGGGTCAGATACAGGATTTTTTCCCAAGGGGGGTGACTTTAAGATGCTTAAAACGTTGAACACAACTTTTTATATTTACAGAGTGGGGCATTTTTTGACAAGGCTTGCTTATCGATAAGCTGACTGGTGCAATTTAAGCACATTTTTCACACAACAGAAACTGTTGACAACACTTCGTGATCGTGATAGAGTTTTTCTTTAGCAAAGCTCTTGGTATAAAACTTGTTAGAGTAAACTTTAATGAAATAATACATAGAATGTTTTGTAAATAAGTGATCCGTAATGCTGCTCCTTATGAGCTTTCTTACCACAGTACAATTACTAGGCATTTACAAATTTACTCACAACCAATTACCCTGAAAAAAAAAAAAAGTATGTGACAGTCCCTCAGTCACAAAGTGTATCTTCAAATGTGTCGGTTAGGACTGGGACAGAAAAGGGGGATGACAAGCCAACTCCCAGATACGGCTGCGTTCTGGAGGTTGTTGCTATTGTTGTTGTATTAATAAGAATTTTGAGTAAGAAGCTTCACTCACCTACAGTGATTTTCATGGAATAACAAAATTGCAGCGAGGAATAATGACATGTACACTGGGTCCAGAATAGTTTAACCGAAAAACATATACATTTACATGTTCACTTTTGCATCAGCATGTCTAATTTCTTACAGTAGAACACAAACATCAGGTGCAGTTGAAATTTGAATTTCAGTAACTAATCATCCTGTCATTTTAACTTGACTCTCGGCAATTTTGTGGGCATCGTAATGAAATCTGTACAAGTTTAATCACCATCCTATATTTAACAAATAGAAAATTGCTTGAGTGTCTCTGTGCTGTGATAGAAACATGAATGACATCATTTCAACCAATAAGACACAAAATAAATACACCCTTTGGGTTTTGTTTTAGTTTTTAACGCTGTTTTATTTATCAAGAGCTTCTTCTAGCACTTCAGTACATACAGAATGTAGCATGTCTCGTTTTGAATTTGTGGTTTTTAAATTTTTAAGGTTTATTTAAAGAGTACTTTTCGAGAATTGGGTTGTCTCGAGTTATTACACCTCAGTAACAAATAATCTATTTAAATTAAATTGAATTAACTTACACCGTTTAAACCTGAGATGGGAACTTTCATTTTGCACCCCAAAACACAAAATGTTTGTCTTGCACAAATTAGGACGAGTGTTTAAAACTATGGGCTATAGACCACAAGCCATTAGATTTTATTTTCAAATGTACATCGTTCTTTTGGCAGCATAGGTCATCTGGAATTGTAGTTTCCAATTGTAATGTGTAATAGACAAGGAAAAGTGTCTACCACATCATCGATTCATTGTGATGAATCTCCGTTGAGATCACGCTCTTCTTTCGACAGCTTGAAGCACGAAAGGCCATTCGTCCACACACATACGTCCTCATTAGGTTGTACCCAGCATCAAACATCAGAATGTTGGCATCCTTGCCCACCTCTATTGTCCCCACGTTCTCCAATTTTGCGATCCTATTAAGTGATGTGAACATGATTTCCATTGAAAAGATTGGGAAAGAATTTACGGAATAATGTATAGACATAGATGGTGAAACATGTCTTCCAGCACATTTCATAATTTTTTTATCAGCTAACAAATAAACTAACAAACAAGCAGCCAACTGAAGCCTGGTTCACACGAGCAACAGAAGCATAAGGACAAGATCAATACGAAAACAAAGCATGATATCTCCTCAGGGGTTTACAAAGATAAAACAACAAGAATTTTGCTTTGTTTAGTCATTTGTTCGGCTCTTGGCTTATGCTTAAGCCTGGTTCACACCTGAGCATTAGCATAAGCATAAGGACAAAAACCAAAAGCAAACCAAAGGAACGAAGTCAAGCCTCCGACATAAGGATCGTCGTAATCATAAGCATAAGATCATAGCCGAAGCATAAGCCAAGAGCAGAACAAAAGACCAAACAAAGAAAAGTTCTAGTTGTTTTATCTTCACAAGTCTCAGAGGAGATATGCTTTGTTTTCGTATTGATTATGTCCTTATGTTTATGTCGCTCGTGTGAACCAGGCTTGATACTATAATCTTATTCTTATGATTACGACGATCCTTGTGTCGCAGGCTTGATTTCATTCCTTTGTTTTGCCTTTTGCTTATGCTCACGTGTGAAACAGGCTCTTACCATCAACTAAAGCCTGGTTCACATTCGAACATAATCATAAGCATAAGGTTAAAACAAAAGGCAAAACAAAAGAATAAATCAAGCCTGCGACATAAGGATCGTCGTAATCATAAGCATAAGATCATAGTCAAAGCATAAGCCAAAACGCGAACAAGAGGCGAAACAAAGAAAAGTTCTTGTGATTTTATCTTTGCAAGTCCCAGAGGAGATAACATGCTTTGTTTTCGTATTGATCTTGTCCTTATGCTTGCGTTGCTAGTGTCAACCAGGCTTAACCAAACAAATATACAAACAAATAAACAAACAAACAAACAAACAGGGAAACAAACAAGCAAACGAGAAAACGAGCAATTATTTCCAATTGCCAGGTCCCTTTATATCCATGCTGAATAGAGCTACCAGAAGGTCTTTGGAAATCTTGCTTGTAATATTAATCTAAGAAATTGTCTTTCCATTCGTTTTGGGAATTTAATGTTTGCATGAAAATGAAAACAACAAAAAAATTGAGGTGACGCAGTTAGGCTTAGACATAACTAAAGAGATAGTAGACGTTCTCTGACCAGAAAATAATTTTTATTTCGAGCATTTTGACTATTTGACTACAGTCTTCAACAGGAGAAAGACAAACGAAGAGTATTCATTGGTTCCTATATGTATACACAAAAAATGTGATGACTTTGGCATAAAAATAAATATGTGATGCAGTGGCGGACACTAGGAGGGGCAAGGGGGGGGGGGGGGCGATGGCCTCCCCAATAATTTAAGCTGAAGCTTTCATTTTGAAAAAGGGAAGCACAAGGTCTTTATTTTAAGAAAAGGAAGCACAATGACAGCAACAAACAATCCACATAACAGAACAAAATGGCACTGTTTAAAAACAAACAAGAAACAGCATTCGAAATTTCTAATTTTCTGGGAAAGCATGCCCCCAGACCCCCCTAGAAGGCTTGTACCTTCGGCACTCGCCCCCCCAATATTTCCTGAAGTGTCCGCCACTGATGTGATGACGTGAAAACACCGCAAAAGTATTCTGGTAGTTATATTTAGCTGACGCAATAAAGAGGAGCCGGCTATTATTTCACCTTTTATCGTAACTTTGCAAAAAGAATCGCGTTTTACCTGGCAGGGTTTTCTGTTAACATCATGACCGCTTTTCCAACTGGAACATCAAAGACATCGATAAGATTCTTGAAAATATCCATCATTGTGCAACAACTTCCCTCTGAGGTATTCTCATCGCAGCCATTTACGAAATGGTTCTCGTTGTCCAATTGAACTGGATTTTGAAAACGAGAAAAAATCATTTAGATATGTCAAATTATGCATTTTACTGACTGTATAAATATGTATATAGCAATGGTCAAATCTAATTTTAATTCAAAATATTTTAATTTGGCTATTTTTTATCCAGGTTTTCTTAACCCTTTACCGTCCGTTATTTTTGAGGTGCTCTGTGCCAATCCACTTAGAATGCGATTCTGCGCGATTTCTTCATTGACGACCGAGAGAAACTTCCCAAATATGCGGATACGGGAATATACTGCTGGTATATAGCAAAGAAGAACGCACCCATATTCTTGGAGACCACGTGCTGCTGGACTCGTGTGGGTGGGGTCCCGCAAGGATTCTGCTCCCGTGAATTCGCTGTCCCTGTACGAAGGGCAGGAGGGAGAAGCAGGAGGGAGAAGCAGGAGGGAGCAGGAGGAGGGCTCCTTTTGGTTGCTTGTTTGATAGGTTTTTAATAATGTTATATCTAAAAATTTTGAATTGCGCTTTTTAACTTGATTTGTCGATTTGGCATGATCAAAAACCAGAACAACCAAAGCAGGGTCATATATGATCCTATATGTGGGTGAAGATTTAAGGCTAAGTTATTTCAGGTAATTTCTGAAAACTGGAAAAGGATCCATCACTAATATTCTATAATTAGACTTGGCTTGGCCATGCATTAAAGGAATGAGAGCAACAGCAGTTTACTTCTCAACAATGAAATAAAAATAGAGTGCTGTGTAGGCAATGTTGAAATCGAAGTGAAATAATCGGAAAGGTCTGAGTATTGCCAAAATGTAAAGAGTAGTTTTCTAACGTTTCGAGCGAAAGCCCTTCGTTTTTCTCTCTGACGAAGGGTCTTCGCTCGAAACGTTAGAAAACTACTCTTTACATTTTGGCAATACTCAGACCTTTCCGATTATTTACTTCTCAACACTTTTCTCAAGACATTTCACTTATGATTAAGTGTTTGATAAGCAGTGCAGGCAATTGCCATTTAATCGTTGAATACTTACTTTTTCTTCCTCCATAACAAATTGCTTTCTGGGATTGCTTGCCAGTCATAGATCCAGTAACAAATACAATTTGGTCCCAGCTACGACACGCAAGAGTAAGTTTTACAGCAAGTGGATGTCTAAATTGAGAAAAGAATTCGCGATACAGTTCATGAGCAACAAATTTCTGCGCACTGGCAACGAAAGTACCGTCATAGAATTTTCAGTTGAACCTCACACGGACGCAAGTTCACAATCACTGGTTAATTTATCGTACATATAATTGCAATGTTATGGTGATACAGATGAGTGATCACAAGCTGAAAACTGAGCCCAGACTTTCACATTTCCACTGGACTTCACAAATAGTAAAAGGACTTACGTGTTTGGATGCTCTAATACAAACCACTGAACTGTACTATAACTGCAAGGCTAACGCCTATCAATCACTGGACCCAGGAGTGAAGCCAAAAATGGCGGACAGGGAGGAATTTAGGCATCAGTTTCAATCTCCCAGGCGGTCGCTTTTGTGCTCATCCTTAGTCCTTTTTCGACTGTTTGGTGCTTAGTTTGCGCACCCCAGCCGAAATTTTGTTTTAGTTCCCCCACATGACATCGGCTTTAAAACATGTTTCCCTGGAGTATTAAGATTAAATAACAAATCTAATGTTGATTGTTGAAAAACCCCAATAAATTACGTAGTTTTAAGGTTTGTTTGGTGTAAAAATGCCATTTCATTGTGTTGTGTACGGCTGTGCAAGTAAAGAGAAAATTGGGGACAATGAACGAGAAAACAAGACTTCATTTTTTCATGTGTAGGAAAAAGCCAATTCACAATTTCATCACAGAGTAATCGACGTTTGAAGTATGGCATCCTAGATTCAAGATTGACCACCTGGGAAGACTGACGTCCAAATTATCCATGTCCGCCATTTTTGGCTTTACTGGTTGATTGGCAGTTAGCCTTCCAGTTATAGTACAGTTCGGGTATCCAAACAAGGGTATTAACCAATCCGAGCTCGCGTATTTTACACGTTATTGTACAATTAAGAAATACCAAATGGATTCCCGTATTTGGATTCTGTGATTAAATCCCGCGGAATGTTGCGAGACTTGAGAACAGTGTAAAAAGACACGAGCCGCTAGGCGAGTATTTGTAGCCTTTCGGAATCCATTTGGCATTTCTTTTATAAAATAGTGACAGATGAAAAGCAGTTAACTTAATAAACACGATGATGAACTAAGTAATTCACTCGAAAATCATCAACTATCAATTAAAGCAAAGCTTATGAAGACCGAACCTGGTCAACCAAGCGAAGCCACTTCAACGCGATGACAAAGAGAAAAAAACAAGCGTTTTTGTTTTTTTTAAGCTATTTGAAAGTCCAGCAACAGTCTACGTGTTAGAATCACAGTATTCAAACACACAAAAGCTGTTACGTGTTTCTTTCATTAAATAATAAGACTGAACGTGCAAAACAAACTTCAGTACACTTTTGACGGGATATTTTCCGTGTTTGGATACTCTTATCCAAATACGGGTATTATCCAATCAGAGCTCACGTACGATACACGTTATTTTATAAATGAATATACTTTACTATGTGTCAACTCAACTTTGTAGAAGACAATAAATTTACACGCTTTTGACCACAAATAGGTTGGCAACTTATTTAAATTCTTAACCTAAGGAATAAACGAGATTTGCCTCAGACTGAACGTGCTTGCTTCACAAAAATAACCGAATTTGGGTTGGAATACCAAACATTTTAGGTGAACATTTATGTCATATATCGTGAATTGAATATCAGTCAAAAACCAATACCAGTCAACAATTTCAAAAAGTAAAAAATCAAGCAATTTCTGGAAAATATCATCTTGTAAACTCAAGATGTGATTCGTATATTAAGAGGAAAGATGAATAAAGATGATATTACGAGTCTGACAATGAGTTTGAAATAAACCCGAAATATCACTTGCATTTATTTTTCATCTTGGTATACAACTCACATCTTGAGTTTACAAGATGATGTTTTTTGGGATGTCAGTCAGTGTGAGCAATGCAGAGTTCTTAGAAAAAATAATGCCCAATATCCTAGAAAGCCAAACTAAACGACATTTTCCCCAAAATATCTATATTAAACTCACACATGGATCATGTCTCCAATTAGTTCAACTGTGGGAGGCATAGCGTTTTCATACTTGGGAATCAACGGATATGCGTCTAGTAATCCAAAGTTTACGAGGCCAGGATTTCTAAAAATCAAAATAATTCATAAAAGTATTAATTCCCACGATAATATAAATTATACTTCTTCTCATAAAGTTATTTAAGAAGGGACATGTAAGCAACGAAAAGAGGAAAAGTCGATAGTGAGGACGTTTTACCTGTGGTGGAATTTTGAGACGTTAAATAAGTGCGTTACGTGACAAGGCTGAGACTTGCTTTTGGATAAAGCTTCTGTAATTTCTTGTTCGTCTGCCTGGCGATCATGGCCAAGTGCGGGTACGATCCCCCTAAGTAAATACAACGAAACATTTGATCTAAAATGCATATTTCATATTCATGCTTTGCACAAGGGATCTGTGTTTCGCTGAAATAACACTGCAAGAACTACAGACGTTATATGTAAAAGTTACTATTTGTAATCATATTTATAATGCTAACCTTTCATGTAACATCTGGATTGCCTGAAAGTTCTTTTTTGCTGCGACGTGTGGGCTGACAGTCATGACTTTGAGACCTGATATTTCGTCTAACAAATTTTCAAACTCACTTGAATCCATTTCGCTTGAATTTTTCTGCAAATCACCCAAATCAGAAATCAAAGGACCCTAATAAAAGAAAGTGGAATAATCACTGAGAGTTTTTTCATAGAAAAAAACATATTTTTGGTATTATTCTTAAGCAAGATCATATTCAGTTGCTCGATTCTCATTGATGGTTTCTCCTTTACTGAAGACACCACTCACCTCTACGTGAATACCTTCGATGACTGCACCAATGCCTTTCTGCTGCACACGCTTTTGAAGAATTTTTGCAACTGACAATATTTCGTTATCGGCTTTTTGTTCTGGAAATACAACTGTAGCGAGAAGGGATGTCGTTCCAGATGCCACTGCCTTTGCGCATGTGTAATCTAGGAATGGATACAACCATTCACTGTTAAAAATTTGTTGTTATCAGAAAAGTCAACTATACGGTAAGTATATTGTAAAATTTACTTTGCAGTAAAAAGTACTATTGTTGGAGAAACTTTCATATTTTAACCTGATGAGCTACTATCATCGATTTCATTTTCTAATATCTTTTTACCGTAAATTTATTTGTACTCCGTAAATTTAAAGTATTTTTCCTGGAGTCCATGCAGCATGAGTCGTTTATAAGTTTATTCATTTCAAGAAAAAAAAAAACCTTAATAGGTAAAAAGAACGCTTATACTTCAGTATTGAGGACGACTATGTCCATCATCATACAAATTTTTCACGAGGTGTATTAATGCATTAACAACCATAAATAATTTACAGTAAATTTGAAATTCCTTTGGACTTGTTAATGCCTCTTTTTAATCACGAACACACTTTATAATCACGAACAAATAAAAATCATTTATGCAACACTACTCGAAACCATGTTCACTCGACTAACTCACCGAGGTAGCTTCGCTTATTCATCTCATTCTTTGAGAGATATACTGTAGTCGTGTATTTGTGCATTTGTTCAAACGTTTAAATATTGGTGATTCATTTCACCTCTCAAGTAAATCTTGCTCTTATTGCCACATTTGAGCTGACTTAGTTATTTTAAAGCGAAAGGAATGAAATGGATAAGACTGATTGAAGATGTACTGGGTGCACACGAAGGAGATATCAGACTGTAAATTTGTGTGATCATTCTTATTTATTCTTCCATTCACAAGCCTTGAAATGAAACGTTGCCGCATACCTGGTCTCTTCCAATATTCAAGGAAATCGTCTCCATTGCCTAAACAAGAAACAGAAAGCAATCAGTCTTATGACTTCACCAACTTCAATAAGTTATTGAGTATCCCTATGATATTCAAGCGGATTTAACTACTCACCTCTTAAAACAGTATTAATGCTAGTTTGAAGTAAAACCGCATGTTTTAACAATTTTACAAGAAAATGTTTAACTTCAGACGTAGTAGGTTTACAACTTCAAAGTTATTGACGTTTAATCACAAGGTTTTCAGTAGAAGATATGAATAGGTAGATTAAAAAACTCCATTATCATGGCGTAAAATTGGTGAACTCAAAAGGTTGGATTAGGACATTCGTCTTTGATAAATACAAGAAATTCCAGGATGTTTTGTTGCCAGAAACGAAAAGATGATGAGCAGAAGAGGATTATACGAAACAGAATTGATAAGACTGGAGAATCTTTAATCTACAACGGCGTCACAATTTTGTTAGTGTTAATTATTATAGAGTTGTGTTAATTTATTGCAGAAGCGTTTACATTTAATGGTGAAATATTCGAGAAACTTGTAAGGCTTGATTTTCTCTCGGTGGAATTTGTCGCGAAGACAAAATTTTCTTTTTATTTTATGTATTTTCAAGTCAAACGAATTAGTAAAAACAATGAATTTTATCTACGCGGAAAATTCCGCACAGTAGAAAGTAGGCTTAACAGAGCGTACAGAGGACGTTAGTATTGTCGACTTCGCGATGTTTGTCCCAGTACTCACACTAATTGCAAATCCGAAACAATCAAAATTGGTATTCTCATTTGCGCGGGCCTACGAATAGAGAACAATTATTCACCGAAGTAGAGGTGAATAATTGTTTTAGCATATACCTCACATAATTGTTATCACATATATATTTTATAAATTTTTAAAACAATTTTACGGAACGTTGGCTTGTCGTCCGCTCGTCATTTGTAATCAAAACATTTTGAACACATCTTGAGTAAACTTGTCGCTAAAAAGTAAAAGAAATACATATCTTTGAATACTTTATTGCCAAATTTCGTTGCTTTTTTGGAACTGCTTTGCAAGGCGGCTTCATTTATTAAAACAGTTCTTCTTCGGTAACGTAAACAAAACAGGACACCATCTTGTTTTGCTCGGAGGTGAATAGTGCAGGATATTTCGAGAAAGAGGAACCAATCAGATTGTGCAAAAACATTATCCACCTGCGAAGTATATGCTAATACCAACTATGCGCATGTGTGAAACTACTCATCAGGAAAGGGATTCACCGCCAACATCAACAAAAGCCACTTCATCCGGCTATTTTTTTAGGTTGGTTGCTTTCATTCGAGGATATTTTGCGCAGCTGAGTCATTCCTGAACGCTTCCACAGTCACCTCCACTAATATTTTTAAACTGAGAGTTGAGGAACAAGACTTCGTTACTTCAATTAATGCAGTTTTAGGCAGTACTTTGGAAAGTAGTTGCGTAAAGTAGAATGTTATTGAAAATTAGTGTTCCAGGGCTATACCAAGGACACGCACACGGGCAAGGTTAAGACAACAGACCAATCCACTTATTATCCATCACAAAACTGACGTTGTCTGGATTATAGGTAATTGTGATATTAGTTTGTGTATAAGTATGGCTAATTTGGCGAGTCTTTAGTCACGAAACGGTAATGTGCATGTAATCGCGTAGTTAAGTTGGGGAAATCGAGTTCGCGAGGCAGTTGACTGGGGTGCCGTTCTGTTAACTATTCGCTGGCAAATGTTGCAATACATCCTGAGGACTCTTGTCACTAAATCGTATACATCAGGTAGAACAATAGTATGTGCCCCTTCTAGAAGGGCGACCCTAGCCAATTATCTTCCTGCGTTTCGTTTACATGCGTGCTAGGGTGACCCTGGTGGTAGGGTAATCCGACCAGCTTCCTTGAGTAACTCTGGCAGGCAGTAGGGCAAGCGTGCAAAATATAATCGGATGTATTGTCAGCAATGGCTATAGCTCGCGCTTACGGCAGGTGAAATCTTTCGAAGACATCGGCCGAACAATGGTGTAATGAATGAAGAGAGAACTACCTCAGCGTCGAACCATCCTCGCAGTCAACGAATTTAGAAACAAAAAAAGAAAATGACATCTGTGACAAGGACGAAACCTTAGTGATCACGCAGAGGTAGGGTGACCCTAGTAGAGAACTTGCCTCTGCTGGAAGGGTCATCCCATATCGTGCAAACAGGGGATATCTTTTGACTCGCCTACAAAGGTCACCACCTTAGGAGAGTCACATTTCCTTCATATAAACAAGGCTTGAAGGCGCATTAGTTATACGCTGTTTAATCGGCAAATACAGGCAAATATCACGTAATTGAATAACTGTGTTGAACATTTCTGCTTCCCAATGTTGACTTAATTTTAATGTGATTTAGTGACTACAGACAGATTTTCATGGCTCACACTTCTGTGGTCTGGTTTGGTGGGAATAAAAGCTAATCTCAAATCAATCTAAAGTGCACAGACAGTTCTATGTCGGAATTAAAATGTTAAAAAGAGTTTATTCTCAGGCATTGCACGGTTTTCCTTGATTCCAGATTGATTGAATTCTAGTTTCTAACTCTAAAGGCGCTTTCGAACAAGAAACAAAAGTTTGCAAACACAGGTTGGCAAGCCCAGGTTTGCGTGAATGAACTTCGCAACAACAGTTGGTAGACACTTTGGCTAAATGTTTTGGTGATGTTCCCACGCGCTAACTTAGGCTTGTTTGTCAAATGAAAGTGGCTTAACGACGTAGGGGGGCCAACAATTCAGCTGATCAGGAAGTTCGTGGTAATTAAAGGTAGCATGTTTCAATTGATCGGATAATAAATTATGATGACAAGGTTTTATTGATGGAATTATAGCTCAGTTGTGAACATCAGTCCCTTTAGGATCGAAAGAGAAAGATAGCGAGTAGATTAGTGGCAGTAAACGTTGGTAGCTAAAGAGATTCCTTTATCAAAGCACCAGCAATACGGCCACAAACTTTCTTACAACCTTCCGCTCACTTCAGGACTGGTGCATGTATATGATCTAACAACTGTCTAAGACTGTTCAAATCAACTTGAAGTGTGGTCTGCAATAACTAAAAGTAAACTTTCGAGTGTCAACCGAGATCGGTTATGCAAAATGCAACTTTCGGGCCTACGCTTAGAAATCGAACCAGCGACCCTGCAATTCTTGTGCGAGGTTTTGTCAACTGAGCTACAAAGGCCGTTGGCGGGCGTTTGGCCACAAGTTATAAATTCTGGTGCTAATGCAGATGAAATGAATGGTAAAATCAAAAATTTACCTTCACTATATAATAAGAAAGCAGCTTATGTGATCGAGTGTTCACGTCAAATATTCCTTGTACATACCCTTTGTTGAAAACCACGGTCTGCTTCGGTTCGGATATCAAACATATGCAAGGCCTGATGCTACAGAAAGCTGTCACATTCTGTTCCGTTTCACGTGCATTTGGTACATCAATATATATTTGCTCTTGTCTATGTTTAACTGTTTATCGCATACTCACTTCCATGAATTGAATTCCCGATTAAATCAACGAATCTTCCGAACAACTATTTTCATTTAAAAGAAATAAGCAAGCGTTCCGTTCCTTAAATTAATACAATTCTTGATTTCAAAAAGACTGAATCGACAAAGACCATAAGAACGACATCCAGACGACAATATGAAAAAATAAAGGTCAAAACACAGATTGGAAAATGTCATCTTGAGACTTGATAGATGAGAAAAGTCATTACCAACGATATTATGGGACTTAGGGCAAACGAGTCTTTGGTCAAAGTGAATTTAAACTATGAAGTCGTTTTGTCATGGATGATATAGAAGACGATTTTGACCCCTGCTGTGCGCCAACCAAGGTTAAGAGGAAGTCGCCAGACGTCGACAATCAAGTCCCGATTGGAGAATTTCAAGTGTATTGGTGAGCAATAATAAGCTGAGGGCTGTAGACTGCACAGAGTGTACAGGCTTAGGGCTCTACTTGCTAGCAAACAACCAAGCTTACTGTGATTATTTTTTGTAAAAATTTCAACTGACAACCACAGATACTTTTTCCATCAACATTTCATTTACCTTCCCACTGATTTCTTAATTCGCAAACAAACTATGTTAAGCCACTTAACTAAATGGCTTCCTTTATCATATCCCTACTTCCCCTGAAGGCCTTACTTGCCACAACACCTTCAAACCTTTGTCTCACGGTGGTGGCATTAGAATGGTTTAATCAATAGGCAACCATTCTTTCAATCATGTACTGTTTCCCGGCATATATTTAACTTTTCAGTGACTTTGAAAAATTCACTTGACATCAATTTTCTAAGTGACAATGTACTTAAGGAGCAATTTGACATTGTAAAAACGTGTTGGACGTTTTAATCTTGGCTGTTTAGTTTTGATAATAGGCTATGCATTTTTATCGTTTTTAAAATTATTTTCATGCCAGTTTGGGCTGTTTTGTAAATCATAGATTTGTAAATTTTCAGTCCCACAATGAAAACTACTGGTTCACCTGTAATTTCGTTTTTACCTTAATAAAATAAATTTACCGATTTAATAATTCTCCGAAATACAGCTCTCCCAGAAGTCCGATGTGGGCTTGTGGTTGAGAAACCTGTGCATGTTTCCACGAGCATTTCCAAGTCATGAGTAGAAATTGGAATTGCAAAGCAGGTCGTAAAATTAGCTTATGTCATGAAACGTGCAAAGAACAACTTTGTTCTTTCGAAGCAATGACTTTGTAAGTTATTTCACAAGACCTGTATCTCCGTGTAAATCGAAGGTAGAATAATGAATTTAATGTGCCAGATTTAGCTTTCAGCTTAATTTAAGCTGGGTTTTAAGGGCGGTTTGAACATTATGATTGTCAGAATTTTGGTTTACGTCGGAGTCTTGATAATCTCAAGTCACCTGAACTGCGAAATCGGATGACATTTACGGTTCCGGTTTGACTTTGGACACGAAAGGTTTTTACATGTTTTCACGTGACGAAGTAACATGTTGCTAAGGAAAGAAACCTTTGCTCGATAAAGCTGGATTCACATCCAACTAGAGCGATACGACACGAGTGAAAAAATAGCCTGACAAGAACATTCACATTGACATCAAGCAGCGGCGTTGACAAAATCAGTTATTTTGTTTGCTCGATTTTGGTGCAAGAAGCATCCGGTGTAAACCCAGCTTATCATCAAAGGGCCGATTGGTCATAGACTTTCACATCTTGAAATGTTATAGTATTCGCCTATTAATTAATCAGTTTTGTCAGGTGATATGAGTCAGCTTCTCATGTGAAACCCGACTGCGTGAAATATAGCATGGTCAATTTGAATACGGAACTGAACATGCCTCGTGCAAATGCTTTTCGACATGCTAGGTCAGGAGCCGAAGGTGTCGAGCGTTTGTCTGTGGAACATCTAATAATAAGTTGACTGGTATGTTTTGAAGGCGAGATTGAATTAGAGCGCTGACAAACGTGATTATTTGGAAATCAATGTCATATGAAGATTTGTAAGATTGGTGCCTTATAGTAGTGGTTGCCCATCATCAGATGGGACTGGCGAGTGCTTCCAGGGATTGGAAGTTACTGGTTCGGTTTTCCGCTAAGGGAATTCATCTGGCAGTCCTCTTATTCATGCTCGTATATGCTGCAGGCCCACTACACGGTTTTCGAAATTTCGGGCTGCAAGCAGGCTAACTGCTCCCAGGACACCAAATCACAATTGTCACACTCGTGGGCCACCTTTCTCTGTTCTTTTCATCGATTTTACATCAGTTTCTTTCCCATTTCTCAAAGGTTTCTCAATTTCTTTTTTAACTGCTTTTCAACTTCATTCTTTTCATTCCAAATTCTTACTTTGATTGAAAGTTTTTAAGTTTGTTTTTCAATGTCTGTTTTCTTTATGAAACATCCGATAATCTCTTTGGCACCCCTGTGCCACCAAAGAAATTTTTATGGCCATTTGTTTAAATAAGGCACCAGGATACTTTATTTGCGTATATTCAATCTTCATTACCAGTCGGATGAAAAAGGACGAAGAATCCCTTATTCCGTTCCACATATTTAATTATTTGAGCTACGTAGGTCAAAGTTCGACAAATTTTGCTTGTTTTGAGACTTTCACGCTCGGATTAAATTACAAACATTGCTGTATCTGGTTTCCAGTCAAGCAGATGTTCAAATCACACAGCTGGTTCATGATCATACATCTCGATCCTCTTCACAAGTTTCGTTTTCGAAAGTTGACGTTGTCATTAATATATAAACACAGTAAACTAACGTTTTGAATACTGTCCGTTTAGGGGAGTGTATGTCATGATCATTTGCACAAGAGATGACAACACATCAAAATTTTCGGGCATTCAAATGAATACGTATTGGAAGGACAGTATTGGTTCACATCTAAATAGTGAGGTCAAAGTGACGTTCCATGGTTGTCTGGTCTCTATGTCTGAGCAGTTCTAATTTGGAAGAGCCATGTACAATCTATGTCCTGGTGTAACGGTTAAGTCACGGACAATCCACCCACGATAATCCGAAAATGCTCGAACAAAACGACGGAGTATTCGTAAAAATGATTAGTTATTCACCGTACGAAGATTATTACGACGTTTGCAAATGCAGACATGAGACATACCTGTGCCATAATTATGAATATCCACAAAGCCAGGTGCCAGCAAATGGCAAGTGATTGCGTCGCACCGTTGACACTGCGCCACAGAACTGACCATGGATTCTGCTTTCGCGATTTTCGAAATAATCCCTCGCTTGACAACCACGTAAAAAGGTCCCTTTCGTAACTCTCCGTTCGGGAATACCACATTCTCAGCAAAAATAAGAATTTTGTTGTCTTGGGCGTTCATAATGCACCCAGGAACGTTATTGGTCGTTGTGTTTGGCACGGATGAATTTACGAAATTTCAGCCAGAACGGGGGCTGTTTCTGTATACGCGAGCTAACTCCACTCAGGACTTTACCCTCAAGAGAGTAAACAGATGATTGTTAAAAGACGTTTTATATAGGAGAGCCGTGGACCTTCCATTAAGATAGGCGGATATTTGACGTAACAAAGCCTCGGCCAAGTTTATTCAAGGGCTAAATTGTTTAGGTATGTCAACACCATGCCGGATGAGCAACCTTGACTGACCGTGCAAAATTATAGAAAAACGACCCGCAACACAAATTTTTAGGCTCGCAACAGAAAATTAAAACCAAATTAGCAGTTTCGCGTGTCAATCAACTGTATAATACATCAAGGTTAGAAAGAAAGTGCCATTGAGAGCGAGGGAGGCGCCAATATAGTTGTTTATATCGAAGCGGCGGGATGGTATGTAGACAGTGTTTCGGATTACATACGCCGTGACTGTACACCATGCACTTGTCCACATGTTCGTTTAGTATTTCGCGTCGGTCTCTTGATACAACTTCCGGAATTCCCACGTGTCACGAAAACAGGGCGTCACAAGAACACGGTCATCAAAACATGCAATGCAGTCCAAGTTTCTATTTTTTGCCTCCGGATATTTTTTGGTGGTCAATAGGATTACAGAAAAGGCGCTCGTGACTTTATTCGATTCCGTCGACACCGGCGTAGCTTGGCTGTTTTTCACGTCGAATCGATATTGAAAGATGACTAGAAAGCCAACCTGGAACAAAAACAAATTATTTTGTTGCGTACGATTCGGATACGTTGATAATCTGACGTACCATGTACTTTTCCTTCCACGGAATCTTGTACATTAGGATAAGTTGGTTTCATGTCGGTAAACATATTTATCAATCACTGTGTAACTTTGTAAATATTCCCCGAAGATGTTACAAGTTTAGCATGGAAACGTCAGACTCGATTAAATATTTTAATACAATATTGTGTGAATGGCTCTTCTCCGTATTCTATGTTGGACATTAATATTTTTGACAAGGTTACGATTTCCGCCTGGTAAATCTATTGCTATTAAGTTGAAGATCATTGAATTAGAAAAAAAAAAAATTCAACTGGCGTTGTTCTTGCATGAAGAGCTGAGTGAGTGAACACATTAGCACAAGGAATGATATTTAAAAGACAAGTCATGACTAGATTGTTGAATTACAAAATAAAATTTAATGTGGTTCTTGCATAAAGGGTTCAGCACGTGAACATATTAGCACGACGAATGGTATTTAAAACACCAATGAGATCACCGAAAGAAAAAAAAAACAAAAACAAAAAACGTTCTTGCAAAACGAATCCAGTTTAGCGAACACATTGGCACAAGGAATATTTAAAAGACAAATCAGAGCATCGAACTAAAAACTAAAATTCAACGTTGTTCTTACAAGACGAATCCAGCTAAGTGAACACCTTGGTACAAAGAATGATACTTAAACGACCAAACAGATCGTTGAATTAACAGCCAAAACTATTTCAACGGTGTTCTTGCATAAGGAGTTTAACACGTGAACGCTGTAGCACAACAAATGATATTTAAGAAACCAAACAGATCATTGAATAAAAAAGAAATATTTCAACTTTGTTCTTGCGTAACGAATCGAACTCGTAAACGCATTAGCATAAGTAATGATATATAAAAAAGATCAATTAGATCACTGAATTAATAAAAAAAATTATTTCAACGTCGTTCTTGCACAACGAATCGAGCACGTGAAGACATTAGCATAAGGGATGCTATTTGAGATCAAACAAATCACTGAATTAAAAAAAAAAATCAACGTCGTTCTTGCATGAAGGGTTCAGCACGTGAACACACACAAGGAATATTTAAAACACCAATGAAATCACTGAATTAAAAGCAAAAAAATCAACATTGTTCTTGCAAAACGAATCCAGCACGTGAACACATTGTCACAAGGAATGCTTAAAAGGCAAATCAGAGCATTGAACTAAAGACTAAAATTCAACGTCGCTCATGCACAATGAATTCAGCACGTGAACACAGTGTGGTAGATGCATCCTCGTGAGAAACATCCCGTATATTCTTGCAATCAGGCACTGAGATATTGACCTGGATTGTTTGTATTATCCAAAATGACTTCTGGCGTCTGGTTTATTCCGCTGTAAACAGCATCGCTGGTCTTCTTGCTAAATCCTTTCTCAAAGAAAAGTCCTGGATAACTGGTAGATAAATCTTGGGGTGTTGACGTAAGGCCGGCATGATTAATGTTATGCCGGCCTGAATTGCATCATGTATAGTTCTTGGTTTACATTGAGCAAGTCTGGCTATCAGTCTTGATTGGTTTCAAATATTTATTCCTTCTTTTTGTTCCGGCTACAGAATACTCCATCACTCAAACGTTTGGTTAAGGATTAGAGTTAATTTTATCAAGAACTGGACTTTTTTTTTTAATTAGACCTTCAAAAATTCGGTTTGCGATGATACAGAGATTTCTTTCACGTGTTACATTAATATACAAGCACTCAACATCGACAGAGTAATATTCGTATCCTTTTTGGAAAAGCAACGGATCGATTGATTCCGACACGTAGTGTGTCTGTTCTGATCTAGAGGACGATAAAAGTTGTTAATCACGAACTTTCCAACTTTATAATGTGTGGGACCTGTGGTGTCAATTATTGGTCGAAATTTCGGTAATAAGGTCTCTTGCATTTTGTGGATTTTTGGTAAACTATTAGCACGTGCCGATCTAGCAGCTTTTGGTCTGATTCTTTCGTATATTTCATTCATTTCGCCACGTTTTAGTAATGGTCGTAAGTAATTTTGTGTGGAACTTAGTCGGGCTAAACTGGAGTCTCAACTGGTTTCTCGAAGTTTGGTTCGATCAGAGAATATAGGTTTTCATAGACTGTTTGCAGTCAGTGTGTTTAATAATGACACGTATACCTCCATCTTTTTGTGGATTTAGAATGACATTTAGCTTGTCATACTCTGAAAGATTCATTTGACGCTAACACAACGTATCGCATCCAAACTGACCTTCTGTTTTCCCGAAAAGATACAAATCACTCTCTCCACCATGAATCACTGTTCACTGACGAGCCATTTGAAAGAATTCTCGTCGTGGAACACTGGACTTTTCTCAGTACCATAGAACACTGGACTTTTTTTTTTACAACTGAAAGTGACCTGGGTAAGGCCGATTCGTAGTACTCAGATCCGTCCGAAAAGCGATTGAAGCTTGAAACTGAGTCTCAGCCTGGACTCACATGAACAATCTGGAATAGCACTACATCCGACCTAAAGTCAGCCCGACCTGAACTTGGAGTAGCTTTATGTGAACACCCTCTTTGCCAGGCTACTCGGTGGCTGCGTTTATGTGAGGGGCAGCCCGGCCAAGCTGGGATCCCGAGTAGTAAACGCAAGCCGGTCGGTCATACGACAATTTCCGAAAGAATGTCCCTTCAATGACCACGATGTATATGCCGATGGCGGGCACATGTGTCCAGCGTATCATCTCCTCAAATCGCGCCAATTTTACATCCTGTCACATAAACTTTCTCAATAAAACTTCAATTAAACAAACAATTTTTCAAACAAATCGCTACATGTCCCAATGTCTGGAATAATAAGCTACGTGATGTTTGATAGCAATAGTCAGGGAAACTATTTTGATTAAAAATAAATGTGATAGCACAAAAGGAATTACCGACAAGGAGAGCTACGGAAGTTAAAGGTGTTAGGTATCAGGACGTGAAAGTCTAAACAACATTAAAGGAGAAGATCGAACATTTGTGTCGAGTGAAGGATTTACTCTGGTTGTTAATCAATTTTGTCTGAGAACGTCAAATAGAAAATCACCTGATGATGAAATTAAAAAATCATTGAGAGAGACAACGGGGCTAGTTTGTCTCATCTACGATTGAATACTACACAAGGGGGAAGATTTTGTTACACGTGTGGGCCGAAGCCTGTAATTCATATCGCTCTGATGATGTTAAGCGTAAAGTGACTAAACAATAACTGTATTAAAGATTTCTCGCTTCATAACTTCATGGTTTACTACGGGGTTAATATAACGTAGAAAGTAATATAACTTTCATAATTTCATGGTTTACTACGGTGTTAAGGCAACGTGGAATGACCTACTGTATATAAGATTAACTTTGAAACGCTTTCTCCTTTACACGAGCCTTGTTTTTCTTAACTTTTTGAGCACATCCTACTGCAACATTTAGTCATTTCATCTGCGACACCAGCTTGCACTTGAGAAGATCTCGAAATGAAGTTATGAGTTTGAGTATCTTGTACAGTAATAATCCATTATTATGATAATTTCTACAAAGGAAACTGACGGTGTCATACAATATATATATATATCGATACTGATTAACAATACGTCTGTATATCTCTACTCCTTGTTACTCCCAGCGTTTTTGCTGTGGGAAAGTTTTGTCCCACGCTCAGGGCTCACGTCAGGCTAAGCCTGATTGAATAAGGCGGAGTAAAAAATCATGCATAAGTGATCGCAATGGTTTGTTTGCTTCCAGTTTTTTTTTGACTATGGTATGGAATGAAATCCTTTTTACTGCTTTGGACTTGAAAATTCAAATAAGCATTTTAGAGATGAACTACACGAATGAGGGACATGCGTGCGTTATACGGTTACAGGAATTTAAAAGACAGTCTTAATGAATTGTTCGTGACCAGAGTTTATCGCACGTTCACCATAGCTCAAGTTACGCAATATTTCATCTTTTCTGCCTTCAAAAATAACCCAAGTGAGAATAACCCTAAATCTCTTCCGAACAAATCCTGTCACGAGTTTAATCAAGGGTAGAGACATTCAGGATATAACGGTTGCGCAATGTTGCAAGTTGTGTAAAAAAAACGAAGAAACATCGCAGTGTAAAATATCCAAACGAAGTTCAAGTTTCCATCTGACGTTTATGTTCGACAATTTACTTTGTGAAGTGCTGTACTACAGTACCTTTCTAATAGCAGGGCAGACCGGTACGTGTAAGTTCTCCACAGGAGCGTGGTTGTCTGTCAGAACAGCAGCAATACAGTAACAGTTCTAACCGAATATCTTTGGATATAATGGCATCAAAAACTGTAATTGGCCGACAGCTTTAAGAAATAGAGCCAAACACATACTACGACGAATAACATCTCGCAAACTCAGTATCTGAGTTATAAAAGAAGAGAACGATGACGTAATAGTCTTCATAAAAAAAAGCGTATAAATAATAGCTTTAAGACATATCTTGTAAATGTGACAGCTTGGAGATATCTCAGATTATCGATGAAAGTTCATCAGGCTCTAATCTCAGACCTCCATCCATTATCTAAAATAACAGCTCGTTTTGAAACATATTTGGTATAACAATAACTTTGAACCAAAGTCGAACTATTACTGTAATCAGTTTCGCCTTGTCTTATAACTCCAATATTGAGTTGACAAGAAGTTAGTCTATGGAGTTATGCTTCTTGTTCATGGCTTACTACGGCGGTGTAACATGCTATGCCATATTTCAATTCAATCCAGCTTTAGCAACGCAACCACAGCATGTTACCCTTATTTAATCTGTGGCCATGATGCTGTCATCTTGGGGTCGTTCTAGTTTTATATGAACAGGTACTGACAGTGGCATAGCCATGTTGGGGCACCCTGAGGCACATGCCCTAGTAACTTAGGTTTGCGCCCAAGCAATGATTATCCTGGATGAGGTCTAGTGAAGCTAAGATATCTTAGAAAATATAACTAATGATGTAAAATTCACGTGAGATATAAATACCTAAAGTATAAAAAAGGAATAAAGTGTAACTCTTGGCAAGTTTGAAAATTGTCACCGTCGCTCTTCCGATTCAGTCTATGCGCGGTAGCTCATCACAAAAGGCTTTGATGCTGATGGTATGTCACCCAAAGTAAGCCACGAACCGGGACAGCTAACGCTTTTGTAATGCATCGGCAGCGTTGTGACTAGTTAGAAGGCCCAGAGACTGCGGCCCAAATGTAGGGCAGATATCAAAATTATCAAAGCTCTTGCCAGAAATTTTAAAATAGAAGTTTTTATTCTTTAAAAATTAATTCCTTTAAAATAAGAATTACGTAACATAAGTAAGAAAGGCGGCCTGTCAGTCTGTCATGCAGAGACTTACAAGTTTGTTACGTGAACACCCAGCAAGCTAAAAAAGTTCCAATTTTTCAGAAATTGTTTTGTGCCCCAGCCGTGCCCCAGCAAACTTCAATTCCTGGCTACACCACTGGTGGTATATCAGGCTCTACGCAGAACGTATGTTTTGCGTGTCTAGAATAAGGCAACTAAGTTCACTTATTTCAGTGACAGCCCCCACCCTGCAGGAAACTCTTAATATCACATCCTTAACCTCACCTTTAATCTTCGACTTACAGACGTCAAGTAAAATCGGAACAGAAAATTTGCTTCCTGCGCTAGTACTTTTAAGCCGATCCATTGAACGTGTTGTGTAGATCAAAGGTGCGCAACCTTTTTGGTTCTGGGGGCTAAATTTCCGGCTGAGAATAGCTGGCGAGCTACCAGTTCTTGCCATCGCTACCCATTTTTCTCCGTAACATGAATTATTCTAATGTGAAGGTGCTATTTACGAGTTTATGTCTCAATAATCTTAACAAAGCCTATCGCTCTGAGTTAAGGAGCAGACGTCATATTATTGGAAAAGATTGATTCCGATCAGTGGCGTAGGAAGCAAATGTGCGTTAGTGGGGGAAAAACCTTTCGGAGGCACCTTTGCGCACGCAAAGGGCACCCCCAAAATAGATATCATCTGTCATACCAGTTCTTTTGACAGAGGTTTGGATTTTAGTAAAACTGAAAATCTTTAGCTTGAAGATCCTTGTCCAATGTTGTTGGCTTTACCGATTTTATTGTTCGATTAATTTGTCCTGATACGTCGGGATTCTCGGATGCTAATTCAACAGGAAAAGCTCTAGCTTCTTGGTTAGACTGACATCAGACGAAAAGTGACGTCGTTCAATGTGTTTTGTTTTGTCATATTCTTATGTATCTTTTAATCTGTAAAACCCACGCAAGAGAGCATAGACTGACGCGTTACACTTAGTTATAAAAAGGCATTTCTTTTTTCTTTAATAAAGGCACTTATTTTGCTTAAAAAGAACACTTTTGTCGTTTCAAAAAGGTTGGGGGTACGTGTCCCGAATGCCCCACGCATCCGATGCCTATGATTATGACCTTTATTACCGATAGAATATTCCAATTTTTAGTACAAAGTTTTTTTTGCCAACCTGCTAATCTCCGCGGGCGCATAAACGACTTTCAGATTACAACTTATGAAGATTTGTTCACCAATATGGAAATAGAAGTTAATTTTTCAGTAGTAGTTATGTGTAGAACACTGTAAAGCCTACTTTTATGCGTTTTGAAAATAATAATAATGCTGATTTTGATAATGGTGATGATTATAGTAATAATACACTTTGAAGTCTCTTATGATGAGTGCAATACGTCTGAGAAAAATAATCGTGTCCGACCATTGTGCACCGTAAGAATCGTAATTATCTTTTAATTTAAATATCGTTATACTTACTGTGATATCCACACTGTTCTTACCGACTAAATCAATGTAGATGTGCAATTGTACATATCATGTAGACTAGGCATTAGATATCAAAGCTTAATTACCAGCCAGGAAGAAGTTCAGATTAGACGACCGGAAGAACTAAATTGGTTTTACCTGGCGTAAGTACGTCCGTAATATAAGGTGAGATGACGGAAGAGAAATTAAGAATTTTCCACATGTGTCGTCAGTGATTAACGGGATCAAGATGACCTTGGCACAGTGAAGTTTTGTCTTCATGATATTCTTAATTCACATTATAGGATTATAGGGACAACGACGCTGATCTCGCTCCAGCCTATTTGCGACTGTTTGACAACGGATTTATCAAAAATACCTGTTCCTAAACTCTTCACTGATATCATCTGAAGCTTTACTAGAATTACGAATGCAAACTGCCCCTTGCCCATGATTCCTCCATATCCTTTGAGAATGCGAACAAAGTTGACAAATTTTCTAGATTGTTAAAGAGCTTAAAATGTAGTTTTTAGTTCACAAGTCGTACTTATTGTAATTTGAACGTGAAAAAAAAAAAGCTTAATGTCACCTGAAAATCGCGATAATATTTAGCAATGACAGGCGAGAAATTGCCGATAATCGAGTACCCTTCCCCCACCAAACTAGGCTCTCTTGACTTTCTAGACTCTCGCTGTGTACTTGAGGGGCCTGGGTAAAAGAATGCAATCAACTAAGGCCAATTTTAGACACCGTACTTTTCATGTACCAAACCTAATATTCATTTGGGTCGACTCCAATCTATTTAGCACGGCTGCTGATTTACACGGCGAACCAAAGAAGTCGCACTACCAAATGCTGTCTTGTAGTTCTTCGAACATAATGACCAGTTGTTTTTGTAATGGCGCGCTACATGCTGGTATAGTCTTGGATAATGTGAAAGCTGATCCAATTTTGGCCTAATACGTATGTTTTTCAATGAGAGTGTTGCATTTTGGGATAGAAAATATATTTTAATAATTTATGCATTAGGTACGGCCAGTCGCGTAGCCAGAAATTTGAAAGGGGGGCAGGAGAAATTTTAGACAAATGTACCAAGATGTTAGCAATGTATCGACAAATGTTAAGGAAAAATCGAAGTTAACTAAGCTGTGAGTAGGAAAAACTTGAAATTCGATAAAGGAATAAATGATTTTTGCATTGCCAGCACTGGCTGGTGTAATGGTATTAAATTCCGAAAATGATTTAACACAAAAGTGCGCACATCACTAGAGCTATGATGTATACCAACGCATCTTCTTTTTCGATCATCACCACTACCACAACCACTTTGTGCTGAGGGTTGACTAGATCCATCATTTTTGTCGGTTAAAAAAATAAAAACAAAATAGAATTCCTTATGAACATTTGGAACTTTTCGCCGGAGCTTATTTATCAATGTTTTAATTTCATAACTCAAACGCAAAGGGAATCCGCGACAGACAGGCTTAATGTACCGACAGACCTAGTCAGGACAAAAGGGGGGGAACTGCTCCCTGTCCCCTGACTACGCTAATGGGTACGGCGCATGAAAAGTTCGCCGTCTAAATCTACGCCACACCAAATGTATTAAGTACAACCGAATCAGTTGAACCTAATCAATAAGTCGAACTAAATTAAAATTGCCGTACCTACTTGATTTAGACGCCATACTTATCACTAACCTAATCTGCACTATGAAAAGTACGGCGTTTAAAACTGGTCTAAAAAAGCCAAATAGTTTAGCGAAATGCTTATGCGAACTTTTTGCTTACTGGCAACTACAAAGAATACTACAAGAATAAAGATTAATTCACAACAAACGTAAACAAAATTACAGATATTAAGCTCGTGGCATGTGGCAATGTGCAGGTGATTCTGAACTCCGCTACAAAAGAAGTCCATCGCTTAAGGTGTTGTTACACTACGGAGAGTGTAAGATAAGTTTAACCAAGAATTGCATTGTGTAACATTGTCTGCAACCGCCAGGTCCCGAAAAATTTTTGTCGCTGCAAGTTTTGTACGGAGCTGAACCAAATTGGGGTAATGCTGTAACAAATTTTTGAGACTTGCACAGTGTAATATCCTTCGTGCAACTTTTCTCGCAACGATATTCGTGATCAGCCAATGAAAGTGAATGACAGGTTCGGTCTCAAGCCTTTTCGGTCACTGTTCCACAACAAGTTGCACACAACATTGCCCAATGCAAAACCCTTTTATCGTACAACTAACGCGATCAATACGGCCGTGACAACACAGGTTGCAAGGCAAGTTGCATCGTCTACTGTAATGGCGCCTTTAGACCACTTGGCCACCAATATATTAACGACAAAAGTTTTTGTACCACACCTATTTGTTGCCATATTTACGATTACCACTTTCTCTCTCACAATTTTAGTTTTTAACTAAAATTTTAAACAAAACACTTCTCGTCTACAGGAAGTGATACTGGCGTTCTCATAACTAAATGAATGCATGAAAAAATTTCAATTCAACCGTTTTTTGTCTTTTTTTTTTACTAGCGCTACTCCAAGTGAACGAACCCATACTGGACAAGTAGAGAAAAGGTCTACTTGACCAAGGCCGTGATTCGAACCCGCAACCTTCGGTTTTACTCACCCGAAGCTCATGCAACTGAGCTACAAGGCCAAGACGAGAGCAGACCTTAGGGTGATATAAAAATGGGATGCTGCGTAGGCAGTATAAGACAGACTGCCGAATTTATGATGAAGATTTCCAACGTTTCGAGCAATGGCCCTTCGTCAGAGAGTGGAACGAGTTCTAAAAGAAGAATGACAACTGGACTAGGTTTTATACTAAAGGGAGTCATATGACAAAAATTAAACAATGAAATGTGAGAAATAAAAACAAACATAAACAAACATATTTCTCACATTTCATTCGTTAATTTTTGCCACATGACTCCTTTTAGTATAAAACCTAGTCTAGTTGTCATTCTTCTTTTGAACTCGTTTCACACTCTGACAAAGGGCCACAGCTCAAAACGGTGGAAATCTTTATCATAAATTTGGCAGTCTACTAACCTTTTAACTTAGGGTGATAGGTATGGGTATCGGCTGCAGGGTGATAGGTGTGGGTATCGGCTGCAGGGTGAGATGTACGGGTGTGGCTAAGGTATGGGTTCGTTCACTTCGAGTAGCGCTAATACAAATCCTTGTTCTTCACCCAAGTACGTAATCCCACCTAATTTTGTTTCTTGAAAACAGCTTAAAAAAAGCCCGCTGGTCAACAAGCACACGACAATTTTTAAAACTTACGCTTGTTTTGTTCTTTTGCTTCCAAGAATGTTGTATAATTTTTGGCCTTAGTATTTAAAATTGGACGAGAGGTCAAGCTTATCTTTTTTCCACTTTTTTTCATTACTATCTCGTCCAAATTTGTTAAACACTAGTCATTTCATAGTTCACGTGCTATCAACATGAATCAATCAAATACAGGTTGGTTACCAGTTTTTCTTTCGTTTGCCTATCACTGTGGTAAGAAAATCTGGTTCTACAGTATTCTAGCTGCAAGTATTTGTCCTGTTATAAATAACGGGCATATTGTATAAACAATCTAAAAAGTGTCCATGACTGTGAATGATGTTTATGTGCTGTATTAAGGCAATAGGTTGTGGCCAGGGCTCAAATTTACGTTTTTGCAACCAAGGACAACGGTGGCCTCAGTAGATTGTTACCCTCAGGGCTTTAATCCAAGACCATTTCTCATAGTCTGAAATCCAAAGAACTTGGACTGAAAAAATCATTCTGATTTTAAATATTGTTTTTTTTCCTCCCTGTTATGGCATTGCTAATAATTTAAAGTACTTATGAAAAACAATTTATAAGCAATAGTGATTTAGGTACTAGATAATTTAATTTTGAAGTTTGAAGGCTTATAAAATACATAATTTTCAGCAACACATACAGTACTTCAGTCAAAAGTGGCCTCAGGTTTTGGCTTAAATTCTATTAATGTTCTATTATTTTGTTATACTGTTATGTTATATTATATTGTATTTATTAATGTTCTCTCTCTCTCTCTCTCTCTCTCTCTCTCTCTCTCTCTCTCTATATATATATATATATATATTAAATTTTATTAAATTCTATTTCACTTTCCATTAGCTAGCAGCATTGTCCTCACTAAAATTTGAGCCCTACCACCAAGGTATTTCTTCTTTGGCTAGTGTTTTAAATTTTGATAATATTATCAAAAGTTCTAATGCTCAACACTGACTGGCCACAAACATACACTGTAAAGTGATTACCACATGGCAGGAACTAATTGCTACCTCATATCTACATACATTGTGTTTTATCCACCAAGTAGTTACATTATACCTCTCGACACTGATTGGGTGTACATAGAAAGCATAACATTTCTGCCAACAGTTGTTGTACTGCAGGTTTTCAGAGCCATTACTGTATTACATTAAAGCTAAGTCTGAAATTATATTTTCTGTTTAGCCTAAACTGTTGAGGCACAGACATTGCACTCTACTCATGAAAAATCAACTGGCTTTAGTTAGAATAAAATTCTAAAGTGCACCCTTGTCACTCAATGGGTAAACCAGCAGGCAGTTAACCTATTAAGGAATTATACAACAAATTCTTAGATGACTGGAACCAACATTAATTAATTTCAAATGACCACACAATATAAAACCAATCCCTGACCTTCCACTTCAAAATTTAGGACAAAGATTAGACTTTTGCAGCCCAACTAAATCCATACTTTTCTCCCACAATTTTTTTGCCACTCCATCATCCATTGCATGTTGTTCAAGTTCTTGCTCCTTACAATTGGAAAAATATAACCCAGTCATACCTTCCACCTTCTCAGAAACAATCAGATAAATAATTGATGAGGCAGCTTCCTCTGGAGATTTCCACATCAACCAAATTAGGGGGAACAGTAAACAGCGTAACCCTGGCAACTTGAATAGTGAGTGTTGACCAAGGTTGGTTGCCACCATCCCAGGGTGCACTGCATTGACAGTCACCTGAAAACTTTCCAGGCGCTTGCTTAGCTCTCGTGTGAACAACACATTGGCTAGTTTGCTTTGATAATATGCTTTCCACGGGTCGTAGCTTTTTTCGCTGTTCAAGTCATGAAAGTTAATACGACCCATTTTATACATGTATGAAGTAAGATTAATGATTTTACCTTGAGATTTCTTTAGAAGATTTACCAACAAGTTTGTGAGGAGGAAGTGCCCCAAGTAATTGACGGCAAGCTGCATTTCGTAGCCGTCTTCACTTCGCCAGAGAGGAGAAGCCATCAATCCTGCATTATTAATCAACACGTCAAGTCTCGTTTCAGTCGTCAAAATCATTCGTGCAAACTGAGTAACTGACGAGAAGGACGCCAGATCTAAGTGCTTGAATATCACATTGGTATTCTTAGAGATCTTCCTTATCTTATCAGCTGAATCTTCTCCTTTCTTCCTGTCACGACAAGCCAAAATTATTCGTGCTTTTCTCTTGGCCAAATCGACAGCTGTTGCGTAGCCAATACCACTATTCCCTCCAGTTATAACCACAACTCTTCCACAAAGTTTCTTTTTGCTAAGATATCGTTTTTTGGGTATAAATTTCTTTGCAACCACTAACAGCACAACGCCAAAGACGAACCATTTTATCCCAGACAAAGATGGTGTAAGAGGTGGCACATTCGAATTATCCGCCGCCATGTTGACTGTGGGAATTTCTCCGTCGATACATACGCCCCCGGTGATGAGCCCACCAGTGAAGCAGCCGTGTACCCAGGGATTTTTCCCCAGATAGGAAAGTTGCACTAGTTGTACGACATATCCTCTCACCTAAGATTCAGAATAATCATGAAATGTCAATGGTCTTAATATTCAGTATTAAAACAGTGAAAACAAGTGGTGAGGTTTTGGTTCAACTATCACCGAGAATGGCAAGTCAACGGCTAGGATTAGGGTTAGGGTTAGAATTAGGATCAGGATTAGGGTTTGGGTGAGAATTAGGATTAGGATTAGGATCAGGATCAGGATCAGGATCGGGATTAGGATTAAGATTAGGACTAGCACAAGCCCGAGTCCTAATCCTAATCCTAACCCTAACTCTAAGATTCAGGATAATCCTGAATCTCAAGAGAATCGACTTTTCCAGACTGTCCTGAATCTTAGTTGAGAGGATATGCACAAGCAATAGCCTGGTTTCTAGTGTTTGCGTCCAGCAAAAAAAAACAAAAAAACAAAAAAAACACGTAACAAAGATATTAAAGAAAAAGGAGCAGAGGGTAAGATATCTCTGACAGACGACCACGAAATACTACAATTTCTCCGTCAACTTGCTACTGTGTTGTGCACAAGAACTATCAGTTCATAATACCAGAACTGGCCTTGTAGAGACTCAATAATATAAAATATCCCCAGGGGACCATACCTGCAGAGTGCACTAGTGGAGGCTTGTTTGACATTCTGGCCTCCCCCTGTGGCAGTTTCAAGGTTATAAATTTCAGTCAGTTTTAATAGTAAACACAACAAGATACTTCTTCGAGACTCCCTGCAGGGCCCTTCAGCGCGGGAAATTCCCATCCATTTCCGGTTACACCCCACTTACAAAAATTCTTGGTGCACCGTCGACTGGAAGAGTTTCAGTACATGTAGTATATAATAAGAGTTCTTACGTTCACAAGAGAGTAATACAGGCACAATATGAAGGGATGTGCCGAGGAAGTCACCAAGAGTCAAGTTTTGCCAGATATTGACCAGGCAGGTTAGACGTTCCCAATCTTTTTTTTTTGCTTGGTACCTATGCATCTTATATAATCTCTTGGTATAGCCCCATGTTCTATCCCTATATCATTTATTAATTGGCTGTAGGTAAGAAGGTTGTAAAAGTTCTTACTCTAAAAGCAGGGAGTGACTATTAACCATCTGGTGGTAAAACCACCGGTGGGCTACCATAATGGAACATACAAACTATCGCGACTTGATCCTTTACAATGTTGATTGCTAGACAGTATACCTTAAAAGGTTTCAAGGGGAGACTGAGAACGGATCAATCGATAAGGAATTTACACAAAGTGTTTCAAGATATGTACCTCCTATTTCTACCCCTAACCCCTAACCCCTAACCCCTAACCCCTAACCTCAAATCCAACACCAACCCAGCATAACGCTTTCTAATCCACGCCCTCGTTCCTGAGCTTATGGCAGAAACCATATTTTAAACTACACTTTCTAGCATTCACCCTTTACAATGTTTTTGTCTTTTCAGATGCTCTGAATTGGATTCTTGGTGATTTCATTAATTAGCCTCAAGGTCCAAGTATATTTACAAATGACCGTCTATAAATGGCGGTTTCCTACTGCTTGAAAATTACACAACATTGTTTCACCGAATATAACAAAATGCTCGCGCGCAAAAGAGGACCCAAGATTTTCGTTTGGGAGGACTGGAATATTAGATGAGACTCCACTAGGGGCTTTGGAGGTATTTGCCTCCGGGTAAAATTTTATATTTTAAAATCCCTACAAGGGCAATTCCGAGATTATGAATTTACAGTAGTTCTAAACAACGCAAAAGTGGCATAGGAAAGAAATGTAACTTGGAAGAGGGGAAACTTTAGGGAGGCACTTTTGTGTACCGAATGAGCACCGACAAAACTGATAACATTTGTCATACCAGTTCTTTTGACAGAAGTTTGCATTTTAGTGAAACTGAAAATCGTTAGCTTAAAGATCCTTATCCAATTTTGCTGGCTTTACGGATTCTATCGCTAGATTAATTTGTCATGATACGTTGGGATTCTCGGATGCTAATTCAACAGGAAAAGCTCTAGCTTCTTGGTCAGACTGACATTAGACCAAAAGTGATGTTGTTCAATGTGTTTTGCTTGATTAATGCGAAATTGATGCGTTACACTTTGTTATAAAAAAAGCATTGTTTTGCCTTTAATAAGGGCACTTTTCATGCTTAAAAAGGGCACTTTTTGTCGTTTCAAAAAGGTTGGGGAGCACGCGCCTTGAATGGCCCCCGGTTGCTACGCCTATGAGCGTACTAGTACGCTGACGGAGAAATTACAGCATAACAAGGGCTTCTGTAAGAGGTATAACGCCGTCGACGTTGTTTACCTTTAATTTATAAGATAAATTTATAACGTTTTTTTCGGATTCAAATAGAAATAATTTTGAAGAAACATCACTTCATTCGTCGAATTTTAGACGAGTGAACATATTTATTAGTAAAGGAAAACCGCTGTATAAGACGTAAAAGGAATGACAAAAACAATTATCTCACTCGATTATTCCAAAGCAGTCATTTGGTTGTGTCTCGCCGATCATTCATTTATACTGCCGCGCATTCGATTAGTTCATCGCCTGTGAATGGATTGACTTCGCTGAACGCTTCGACCTTGTCTCTTCTAACATGCTAGCATCGGGACAATAACGCAGTTTGATCTAGAACTCCTTCTTTTAGGATGTTCCAAATTCGTCAGGTTAGTCCCTTTTAAAGAAAATCGCACTCATCTTAAAGAAGAAAACTTTAATTTAGGATTGACCTTTGACACGATACAACAGAGTTAACTTGCGTTGAAGCCCTATTTTGCCTATTATTAACGATTTCTAAAGGTAACCACACAGACAATATCTATAACTTCGTCTGAAATTTCTTTATCTCTAGAACTATTACAGATGGGACTTTTAATCTTATAATTAGAGAGAGATTAGAAAACCACCAAAAGTGGTATACCGGCCTCTACCGTATACTGCATAAACGCTATTTCTCTCCAACCGAGCCCAGAAAGTTTGACCCTTTTTCAACATTGCAAGTACAGTTTTACTCAACTGATCGTAGTTTCTATGGTTGGCATGTAAATCGCTGTATACCGTATTATCCTTCATAAGCCGAACAAAGCTACGATATCCATTCCGCTGCAAGTACGAGACACTGAAAAGGTAAAGTCCATCGATTGGTGCAGTAAATTTTCCTGTCGAAGGGTTATAAGCACCTCCAATGTTGAAGGAAACGTCGTTGAATTTGATTGCACCGAGAGCGTAGTTAGGTCCAATATTACCACTGGTGAGGGTTGCTTGGAAGGCAGGAAGGGTCTGAAAAATCAAAAGTAAACTTAAATCTAAATAGTAAGCTAAAATTTAAGCTTATTCAAAAACAATTATTCATTTCTATCTCCGACAAAGACAGTGGGATGGTGGATTTTCTTTACAAGTTAGACGTTGCTCGATCTGTCTGAATATCATAAATGCCAAATGCTCTTTGTGATTTTCAGTTGACCTTTCTGCCCGTGTAAACCAAGCTACCAGATCCGTTCAAAACTACATCTGTGTTTCATGTGCAGGTTTTCTTCGCAGTTTAAAGCAGCTAGTAAACATGCTTTGCGATTACGACTACAAACCTGTGCATAGATTTTGTAACTTTTGCCATAAACGAGAAAATCTCGCATTCCTTGCCTGAAATTCAGAGTTATTCCGTATTTCTATATAAAACAAAAATGAAAGATTGTTGATGTCTATAGTGAGCAAAGTTCAAGGTGCTGGGCTCCATGCAAGAATGAAATTTCATAGCCACGATATGGTCGTCGCGTAGGATTGTTCTTTCTGACGTATCCGATTAACTCAGTAGAATAGTTCGAACGTAATGCTACTTTAGCCTGCCAAGCAAACTGGATAGATATTGCTACCAGAACAGGAATTGTTTACGTACTCAGCTCTTAACAGACGGAGAATAATTTTCACACTTAACATACGATTAAAATATACGAAATGAAAAACTCAGGCACAATGACAAATCAATACCACGAAATGCTGGAAAGCCGATTCAAAACTGTAAAATTTCACGGACAGTTAATAATTAACGATTACTCAGTTAAAAATTTACGAGGAAAGGAGAAAGATTATTTCACAAAATCATAGCAATGAAAGAATACTTACATGTCCAGGAAGCACCCGTTTTGTAATCTTTGAATCACGCTGTGGAGAAACAAACATCTTTTCTACCTCAGTAGAAGTCGATTTAGAAAGGTTCTCGCTTGAAATAAGGCAAGGTGCTGCAATGAACAGAAGAAACAAACCGAGCCACGATACTCCTACGAATGCCATTGTACAGTGTATCTTCTCTGGTTCTTCTTGAAATCTGATGCTAGTACGCTGAGCAACCTCCTTATATATGATTTATTCGAGTAACAGGAAGTATTGCATGAATGAAAATCAACAATAATGGTATTAAAATAAGTTTGATTGGAGAAAGTGCTTAATGGACCATTGCTGGTCCAGGAGGTGACCTACCATAATTAATCAAGGCATGCGCAAAACATCATTTGGCGTAATGTTCCCTTCTCTTGGACCAATTTCCAAACGGACAAGAGAAATGTTTAGTTATTTAAGCAATGTTTAAAAAGCGAACAGGAGTGTTTTATTGGATGTAAAACATCAGGCGATAGTGGAGTGTTTAAATCAGATAAAGCAAGTACTGCGAGTTTTTTCAACGGCTTAAAAAACAAGTCCCTTTATATTCCAATTCGCGAAGAAAGTTTGAAAGTTTATGTTTTCGAAGCCGAGAAAATTTGAAGGGAAAAGTAAGCGTGTTTTTATCACATATAAAGACACGACAAGGTTATGATTTTCCTTTGTATTTCCTAATGAATTCTTAATGATTTTTTAATGTAGCGAGAAAGACTAGTACATGTACTATTATATTCCAAGTGGTCATACAGAGAATAGTTTTGAATAATCAAGTGTAAAAAAGGAATAAATTAAGAATACATCTCCGAAATAAAAACGAGATATACCAAAGAAAACAGCCAAAATTGATAAAATAACTTCCTATTCATCATTGAGCAGGAAAATCTTAAGTCAATAAACGTTGCTAATGATTCAACGATAGAAACTTTACATTTAGAAGGCAAATGAACTCTGATTCATTGCGAAAACATTTGCCATCCAGAATGGTTTAAAATCGCAATAACAAATTTAAGAAATAAAGCTTTAATGCAAATTAGTTTCTGCTTTAATAGGAAAACGGTAAGCTTCGCAATTAGGTCTCCACCATAATGTCCATAGGCACGTTCAGACGAGGGATTTGGTTCATCGGAATTGTCATTCCGAAGTATGTATGAAACTCACAAGAGCCTGGAGGAAGAGCTAGAGCAAAATCATGAGCAGAAATCTTGCTGGGTGGACTGTCCTGGAGCTATTGTATTCAGAATGATAATCAGGAGACGATTCCTTTAGTGATATAACAAGAAGTGTCGTTCACCTTGATGGAACTTTAATAAAAGGACCTCATTAATCGTTTAACGCCCTCTCCCACCGCGCATATTGGCTCGATTTAATGTATGGAAATGGAAATTGAATGTATGAATACATTCAATCGATTTTCAGAAGAATTTAGAAGAGTTGAAAATTTATAATTTCTTGTGAAAAATTCAGGGTTGAAAGGGCTAATAAGAATCAAATATCACGTGATTATTGCATACATGTTATTATGGATTTTCCAATGAGGCTCTGTGTCATTGCAAAGAACCGCCTATTGTGCGCATTGCAGTACCCAGGGAATTCCAGTAGGACTCTTGACCGGGACGCAAACTTTTATGACCTGGTTCACACGAGCGACATAAGCATAAGAACAAGATTGACACGAAAACAAAGCATGACATATCCTCTGGGACTGCCAAAGGTAAAATAGCAAGAATTTTTCTTTGTTTTGTCTTTTGTTCGGTTCTTGGTTTGTGCTTAGACCATGATCTTACGCTTACGCTTATGACGATCCTTATGTCGCATGCTTGAATTCATTTGTTTGTTTTTCCTTTTAACCTTATGCTTAAGTTCAAGTGTGAACCAGGCTTATGGGGCGACATTTCCGGAAACAAAACTTCTACTTTTTCGGTCTTTATCACTAGATTGAATAACGTTTTACTAAGTTCAAACGTTAAATTAGTCTCTCGGCTTCTCAACTTTAATTGCAGTGTTTGCAGCTGTCAAGGCCCGGAAGCACCTGTTTTAAAATTTCAATTACATTTTGAGTGATCAAAAAAAGAAAAGAAAGGCCCAAAAAACACTTGTTCAGACAGGCTTACCTCGTTTTGCTTTTTTTACTGATAGTGCCGGTATACAATTATCATAACAGAAGGAGTTTGGAGTATATTAGAGAGAGCCGACTTCAACAGAATTTGCCCAGGTTAATTACGACCTAGGTACGGCAGATTGTCCGTAATGCGTCAAAGGTTTAGAAAGACGTCAAATGAGTTCCTTATGTAGAAACGCCTTTCCATTGTAGCTAAAGCCAAATATCACCTGCGAAAATCTCACTATAAACTCCATAAACGCTGGGCTGCTATCCAGAATATCCAGATATAATATCCGAAGCCTAAAGAACAAGCAACGCATTCTATATCGAGTTATTACCCCAGTACATCCACTTCGTCCGTATTCAGCAGTTAAAAAAAATAAACAAATAGACTAATGTTGTTCCGGACTACGATATTTCAGGAAACCCAACAGACACAATAATCGTCATCGTTTCCTCTCCAGCACTTTGCTAAAGAAAATGATTTGCAAAACTTTCTAGGAAGTCGAACGGATAACCTATGCTACTCCTGCTTTTGATCGATCGCGCATGCAATGTTTACCAAGTTTGACTTGAAGAATTTCTAGTATTAGAAGTACGTAATTCTTACATACACGAGAGTGTAATATATAACTATTAATGTTCTTGACCCTTAGTACAATGTGACGAGAATAGTCGAGGATGTCAAGGATGCCCAAGTTGAGCAAGATATCGAGTGGTGGGTATAGTTAAGAAAATGAGTGGCAAATACACTCCGATGTGATATAAGCGGCATGGTTATTATATCCAGAAATAAAAAGTGAGCTTCAGGAGGACTCCCCTTGAAAATTATCAGACGACTTCTTGATGAAAATGAGAGCCGAGGATGAGTTTTGTCAGTAAATACAAAACGCCATACAAGACGTAAATGGAATGATAATAATAAAACTTAATTATCTTATATAAAATACAGTGATTTCTCTGTGTTCTTACTTCTCCCTACATTATAGCTCTGTAAGTAATTGATCTGTTCACCATTTATTATATATGAATATATTTTGCTCAACGCCTCAACCTTAATTTTTTTTTTTTATATGCTAACATTGAGATGATATTCATGTAATTTAAATGGCAAATCAATCTTCTTAGATGTACCAAATTCTCCTGGTGAACCTCTGGTAGAAATCGCGAAACGCACTCATCTTAAGGCTAACGAAACTTTAATTTAGAACAAACATTACAGGAACCACAGTTACAGCATCTATAACTATGTCTGAATATTCTGTATCACTCAATCTCTTATAATTAGAATCTTTAACCTTAGTAAGAGATCAGATAGCCACCAAAAGTGGTATAACGTCCTCTACCGTACACTGCATAAACGCTACTTCTCTCCAACCGAACCCAGAAAGTCTGACCCTTTTTCAACATTGCAAGTACAGTTTTACTCAACTGATCGTAATTTCTATGGTTGGCATGTAAATCACTGTATACTGTATTATCCTTCATAAGACGAACAAAGCTACGATATCCATTCCGCTGTAAGTACGAGACACAGAAAAGGTATAGTCCATCGACTGGTGCAGTAAATTTTCCTGTCGAAGGGTTATAAGCACCTCCAATGTTGAAGGAAACGTCGTTGAATTTGATTGCACCGAGAGTGTAGTTCGGTCCAACATTACCACTGGTGAGGGTTGCTTGGAAGGCAGGAAGGGTCTGAAAATTCGAAAGTAAAGTTATTAGGAGTAAACTGACAAAATATACTATACTCTGGTATCTTCCAAGATCCATCTTCTAAAAGTAGATTCTATTGCCAATGGTTCTCGTTTCATTTTCGAAAAAAAACAAAATGAAAATGCCTCAAAACATCGACAGCCTTTTCGTTGTCAACCTCCTCAGCAAATTTTCAGCAGGGCATTAAAACCAAAATAAAAACCTGCAGTCTATGCAATATTTTCTGCGCTACATCTTTCGACAAACGCCAGATTGAAAGGTTTTATGCTTTAATTGCCATTATGATAGGATCAATTTGAGATTAAATGCATTGGACGATGGGAATTGTCCTTTTAGCTTCAGGACGCTTTACACATGAAGTTGTGTTGGAACATATTTATATAAACGAAAGTTCTAAGTTTTAAGGTTCGAGCCTTGTCGAAGTCACTGGAAGGATTGGAGTAGGAACGTCTCCACTTTTTTAATGTATGGTTAACAAGATTCGCTCAAATATAAAATGAGTGAGTCCAAGGGGGCAGTAGACATCTTCCTTGAAACGGTAGGATTGTGCCACTGTCTGAAAGGGGCTATAAACTCTCCAGAGAAACGTTGGATATAAATTAAGGAGTGTAAGATCTCCCGCAGTATCTATGTATCTTTGACTGACATAGAAGCCTCCTGTATTCCTCCACTAGGCTAGCTACACCTCTGGAAATGAGTGGGAGTAAAAGAAATTTCTTTCCATTTTTGACATGTTGATCTAATGTTAGTTAATATCAATAACACGTAGCTTTTATTAATTCAGAAGCAAGACCGTGTTCAGAACCTTTGATATGAAAAAATTTTACTTGAGTGATAGCCCATTCTTTTCACGAAAGGTTAACGTCAAAGGAAGCTTTTGCTTAAAAACAGAAAATCAATATAATTCTGGAATGGCCTGCAGAGTGTTTCCACACCATCTCCTGATATCGAGATTCAAATAACAAAATAATTAAAAAACGTTTTATAAAAAAACTTTAATATTGTGGCGACTACGTTAAGTGAAAACGCTTTGATATTTAACGCATTTCCCCCATTAAGTTACGTATTCTTCCAGGATGAATACTTCGGACATTTTAACCCAATAAAAAGGGATGCCGGTGTTATGCCTGCTCCTCAGTACGCACTTAAAATAATTTAGACCAAGAAGTGAGGTCTTGTTAAAGTTGAAAACCATAGAGAACACTTGAACAATTATCTTTTACTAATCCGAGTGTCGGCTGACAGGATCACTGAAATAACTCCGGCCCAACTTTTGTTTAGTGACATAAATTTCTAAATTTTTTCAAGAACAGTTATTCTCTTCGATGTAAGACAAGGTCAATGAGTTGGTGAAACTTTCTTTGCTCGTTAGAAGTAGTTCGGTCTGAATATCGTAAATGCCAAATGCTTTTTACGATTTTTATTTGACCTTTCCATCTACATGAGCTACCAGGCGACTGTCTATACTATACGTGAGTTTTACAAGCTGTTTTCCATTTGAAATTTAGAGCAACTGATAAATGCTTTACGATTACAACTTCAAACCTGTGCATAGACACGATAACCTTTACCATGTACGATAAAATCTCGCATTCCTTGACGGAAATTCAGAGTTATTCCGTATTTCTATATAAAACAAAAATGAAGCATTGTTGATGTCTATAGCGAGCAAAGCTCAAGGGACTGGATTACATGCACGCAAGGATGAAATTTCAAAACTACGACACTATCGTACGGTACGATTGCTCGATCTGATGTATCCGATTAACTCATGTGGAGTCTTTCGGACGTAATGCTAATTTAGTCAGCCAAGCAAAAGTTAGGAATCGTGTCTTTGAGTCAACAATACATATACGCTAGGTGGAATAGTCAAATATGATAATCTAAATGAACTCCGGCTGTGACTTTAGCCAGGCAAACTGAATTGAGATATCAACCAGAATAGAAACTGTCCACGTATTCAGCACTAAAGGAACAGAAAATAATTTTCACAGTTAACTTACGATTAAAATATGCTGAATGGAAAACTCGGGCACAATGATAAATCAATGCCACGAAATGTTGGAAAGCCGATTCAAACCAGCAATATTTGACGGGCAGTTGGTAATTCACGCTTACCAAGTTAAAAGATTTGAGGGAATGCAGCCAGGTTATTTCACGAAATAATTGCAATGAAAGGTTACTTACACGTCCAGGAAGCACTCGTTTGGTAATCTTTGAATCTCGCTGTGGAGAAACAAGCATCTTTTCTAGTTCACTCGAGGCCGATTCGGTAAGGTTCTGGCTTGAAACAAGGTAAGGTGCAGCAGTGAACACGAGGAACAAACCAACCCATGATACTCCAACGAACGCCATTGTACAGCACGTGTATTTTCTTTGCTACCTCCTGAAATGCGATGTCAATGCGCTAAGCAACCTCCTTATGTAGGATTTATTTGAATGACAGGAAGTATTGCATGAACGAATTCGAAAAACAACAATAATGATATCAAAATAAGCTTGATTAAAGAAAATGACTAATAGACAATTGGTGTCCATGAGACGACATTCCATAATCAATCAACTCATGCCCAAAACATTATTTGGTGTAATGTTCCTTACTCTGGGACTAATCTCCAATAACCCCGGTTCACACGTCAGCATCAGCATTAGCATAAGGACAAAACAAAAGGCAAAGCACAGGAATGAAATCAAGCTTGCGACATAAGGATCTTCGTAAGCATAAGGATAAGATCATAGTCCAAGCATAAGCAACGAGCTGATCAAAAGACGAAACAAAGGAAATTCTTGTTTTATCTTCGCAAGTCCCAGATGATATGTCATGCTCTGTTTCGATATTGTACTTATACTTATCCTTATGTTGCTAGTGTGAATCAGGCTAAAGAACGAGAGAAATGTTTAGTTATTTAAAGCCGTGAAAAAGATCATTGGTATCATATTCAAAGTGATCATACAAAGAATAGATCGACTAACCAATTGTAAAAAAGGAATAAGTTTAGAACAAATCTATGCAATAGAACAAGGTACACCCAAGAAACCTGCAGAAATTGTTAAAAGACCTTCCTTTTTATTATTAGGCAGCAAATAAACCTTGATTCTCAACGAAAAGATATGATATCAAAACTAGGGCGATTTCGAGTTAAACAGCTTGACAAATAAAGCCTTCATGCAAAATTAATGTCTACTTTGATAAGTAAAGGATAAACAACGCACTTAGTTCATGACCCAAATATCTATAGGGCGAGTTCCTACTAGGGTTTTAATGCCTCCGGATAGTCATTCGTAAGCCTAGTTTTCACGAGTGACATAAGCATAGGCATAAAGATATACACGAGCGCGGTAGCCACTTTATGGTTGGTTAATCTCTTTGTGTTAGTGAAGCACAAAGAGTTCAACTGACCAAGATGTGCTCACTGCGCTTGCGTATGTCGTTATGCTTGTGCTTATGTCTCTAGTGAAAACCAGGCTTTAAGTATGCATGAAGGTCACGCGACTGGAGGAAGTGCTGGTTTGAGTCATAAGAATAACCTTTTCTGCGCGAACTCTCTAAGGACAATTTCATTCGTCAGAATGACAATAAGGAGACTACTAATTGGTGATATGCACTAAGCCTGATTGTGTCGTTCATATTGATGTATCTTTAACAAAAGGATCTCACAAACCCTTTAACCCTCAACTGCATATAGAGACATGATTTAATACATGCAAATCCGAGGCATGAACCGATTTCAATAGATGCAAGTTCATGAGGAATGTGAATAGATTGAGTAATTGTGGGTTCTTTTAAAAAGTTCAGAGATTAAAGGGTTAAGTTCTGGTGGAAAAGTAGAAAAGTGTTGGTGGAAATGTAATGCTGCAACCATTACCGGTGTACCACCATCTTTTCCATCTCAAAGAACTAAATGGAAACCACCAACTCTTTTCGGTCAAACCCGACTTTGGTATTTTACTCTGGCTAACGCCCAACGATTTTACTCTTCAAGGGAAGACGTCTTGGACAGGAAAGGGTTAAAAATATCTCCCTAAATTAAGCCTTTCATCTGTAATTTTTTTATTTTTTAACTTTTTGTACTCTGGTTTTTCTATAGTTCTTTTATTGGTTCTGTTGTCGCAATTTGTCGTTGTACGACCTTGGTGTGTATGAAAGCGTTAATAAGGATCAAATATTATGTGATCATTGTATAGGTGTTGTGATGCAGGCTTTTCCACTCAGACTTTGGATCATTACAAAGAACTGCTTATTATGCGCAGTGCCTTGCCCGGGGAAGGTTTAGTCGGGATACTTGCCCTCAGGAAAAAAAAATATTCGACATCTTCTGTCTTTGTTACCAGATTGAATAACGTTTTACAAAGCTCAACAAAATGTTAAATTAATGTCTCAACTACTCGATGTTAATCACCAACTCTGCGGCTGTCAAGGCTCGGAAGCGCCTATTTTAAAATTTGAATTACATTTTAAGTAATAAAAAAAATGCACAAATAGACAGTTGTTTCTACAGGCTTACCTCGTTTGGTTGTATACGTTTAGTACTGGTAGACAATTATCATAACATAAATAGCGCGGAGTGTATTGAGCCTGGTTTCCATTAAATCGTTAGAATCGCAAGAATCGCAATAATCCTATATTTGCGAATAGTCGCTTGAGTCGCAAGAGTCACTTCGACTCACGTTTCCATTAAATCGCAAGGGTCGCGACGACTGCTACGACACGATTTTTACGACTCTTGCGATTTGATGGAAACCAGGCTTTAGAGAGGGACGACGGGGCGTCTTCAACAGAATTTGCCCCGGGTTAACCGTTTATGTCAATGTTCTGACACAAAGTTCTGAAAATATACACGATACAAAGAACAAAAGAAATTTTTGGAGAACAAAGCGAATACAATGAAAGAAAAATGAACAAAAGAAAACGAATTCAACCTTTAAATGATTAATTATGACTTAGGCACGGCTCGTAATATACGAAATGCGTCAAAGATTTAGAAAGAGGTCAAACGTGTTCCCTACATAGAAATCCCCTTCCAATGCAGCCAAAGCAAAATATCACAAAAGAAAATCACACTGTTCGCCCCATTGTACTGTTGCTTGAAATTACATTGCACCATTCCCAGAATATGCAGACATCTAGATGAAGTCGAAAATACAAACAACACATTCTATCTTGAATTATTACCCCGGTACATTGATCTTGTCCTCATGCATTCAGTTGATAAAAAAAAAAAAAAAAAAAAAAAATATGAGACGACCAATGTTGTCCTGGATTTCGACATTTCAGGAAACCATAAAATGATTGTTATATCAAAAAATAATTTGCATTGCTTGTGAGGGAGTCTAACGTGCCCACACTCCTGTGGGTTTTGATGTGATCGTGTATCTGAGCTTGTGAAGTGACTTAAATGGCTTTTGGTATTAGTAACACATAAGAATCGTCCCGCTCACTAGAGTGTAATGCAACTTTCTTAACACTCAGTGGAATATGACGAGAAAAGTAGAGTAGTTCACGAAGGGTCATATTGTGCTTGATATTGACCTGGTTCGTAGTTTAGGAGATGAAAGGCAGATCCACTCCGCACTTATACTACCGAGTTTATTATTACATGCAGAAATAACCGGACTAACAGAGAATTCCCTTTGCAAGATACCATGCAATTTCTTGAGAACGATAGCCTAGAATGATTTCTACCAGCAACTCTAAGATGCCATATAGAAAGTGAATGTAATGATGATTATAAAACTCAGTTATTCTATATCAAATAGGATTTCTGTTATTTTTCTCTGCATGCAACTGATCTGTTCGCCACTGGTAAAAGAACATATTTTGTTCAACGTTTTGACCTCGTTCGGTTATTGCTTAATCGGGATGATAATAATGAACAATTATCCACGGAAGTGGTGACGAAAACAAACCCAGCCATGAAGTGGCGAGGCAAATATCTACACTATTCACGGACCCTTGGGCAAACGATTGTTTTAGGTTTTAGCATATACTGTGTATAATCATTTTCACATATGCCGTTTTGTTTTTTTAATTTTTAAAACAACTTTACGGAACGTCGACTTGTTGCCAACTCATCACTAGTCAACAAAACGTTTTGAAGGCATCCTGCGTGCACTTATCGCTAAAAAGTAAGAGAAATGCATATCTTTGAATATTTGATTACAAAATTTCGTTGCTTTTTTGTTACTGTGTGGCAAGGTGACTTCGTTTATTAAAAAAATTCTACCGTAACTTAAGGCTAGTTTACACCTGCGATTTTGCACATTGTAATTAGCATCCTGGTGAATGTAATGCATTCACAGCCTATGCAGCAAGATATCCACACTTATTATTCGCTGCAGTTTGTCCACGATGCTCTCGTCAGTCAAACACGTACTCGAAGACTTCAATCACAATGCACAAAATCGCACGTGTAAACAGTCCTTTATAGGAAACTGGACGCCATCTTTCTTTACTCGGAGTTGAATAGTGCAGGATATTCCAAGTCAGAGGAACGCAAAACAAGACTATTCACTTGCAAGGTATATGCTAACGTAAGTTAACCTGGATCTAAAAATTTTCGGCTGGCCTAAATTCGTTAGGTTAACTTCTTGTAAAAAGTACAAAAGCCATACATGTGAAGTTGCAAGCTTTAAACTAGAATATTCATCACATTACAGCCACCTTGTTGACAACTTTATTTCGTCCATTAAAAGGAATTCTAAGGAAACTACATTGACAATTTCTATATTGACGTCCAAATATAATTTTTTAATCTCCAGAACTGTTACTGTTGGAATCCTTTACCTGAGTAAGAGATCAGATCAGAAACTTTAATTAAGAATAAACATTTATTACAGGAACCACAGTTACAGCACCTAAAACTACGTCTGAGTGTTCTGTATCACTCCATCTCCGATAGTTAGAATCCTTAACCTTAGTAAGAGATCAGATAGCCACCAAAAGTGGTATAACGTCCTCTACCGTATACTGCATAAACGCTATTTCTCTCCAACCGAACCCAGAAAGTCTGACCCTTTTTCAACATTGCTAGTACAGTTTTACTCAACTGATCGTAATTTCTATGGTTGGCATGTAAATCACTGTATACTGTATTATCCTTCATAAGCCGAACAAAACTACGATATCCATTCCGCTGTAAGTACGAGACACTGAAAAGGTAAAGTCCATCGATTGGTGCAGTAAATTTTCCTGTCGAAGGGTTGTAAGCACTTCCAATGTTGAAGGAAACGTCGTTGAATTTGATTGCACCAAGAGCGTAGTTAGGTCCAATATTACCGCTGGTGAGGGTTGCTTGGAAGGCAGGATGGATCTGAAAAATTAGAAGTACAATAAAAGTGAGAATGAAATATGCTCTTATATGACCAAATAACTGATTTCTAATATTATTTACCAACTTGTGCCAAGAAAAAAGATTTTAGTTGGAATGGATCTGGTTCCTATCTCGTGAAAAGCAAACATACTGACAGTGAGTTCGTTGTCGAACTTCTCAGAGAATTTTAAGCAAGGCAGAAAACCTAGGACTCAGAAAATTTCGGAATTTTTTTTCACTGTGCCACAATGTCCGAAGGAAGCTGCCGGCGAAAGTTATCGCTGTAGTCGCATTTATGATAGCATTAAGAGATCACAATCATCAGACGATCGGAATGGTCATTTTTGCCCTAGAACGCTTTACCCACATAGTCCTATTGAAACACTTCAAAATCGAATTCCTAAGTTTTAAGGTTCGAAATGAATGCCAAAAACACAATTTCGCTCCATCCTCCAACCAGTGATGGGATAGTTAATGTGGTTAACAGGCTGTTTTTTTAGAACAAAATCGTGTCGAGAGGCTTTGCTATGAGAAGGTTTTTACTTAGAACTAGATGGGTTATTGCTTATTTTCTGACAAGGTACTGTTTGCCTACAACGGAAAGAATGTAATGGCAGCTGGAAAGGCCTAAAGTACGGTTTTACTCAATCCCCAAAGGTTCGAATGAGAAAGGACTTTGCAGCGGTTACGGTGGTGTAGCAAACAAAACATGCTCAAAAGTCTTTTGTAAAGGAACTCCTACATTGCAGTGACGATATCAAGTGAAAACGTTAAGTATTTAATGTATTCCCTCCATTATTTGTTAGTATGTGTATTCTTGAAAAAGGTATTTACTCTTCGGCACGATTAAATATTCGACGAATCAAGTGACGAAGAATCATCTCAATTTTCTGAGTAATATCGTCAAAAATTGACCAAACAGGTGAGAAAGAGTCCCTCGTCCCTGCTCCTCTCCCTTACTCGCTACAAGGGGACAGCGAGTTCATAAAAGCTGAGCCCCTGCAGAGCGTCACTAGCACCGGTTCACCCACTTGTGGATTTCTTTTTGTTATACATATAGTCGCAGAATAAAACAGCTTCACGCTGACACTTGTCTCGTTCTTCCATGAAAATAATGCAGAAGATTGCATTCTGTGTTAAACGAAAAGATTTAAAAATTAATTCCCCGGTGTAAAAAAGTAATCACAATATAGGAACCTGATCACTTGTACTCTCCTCACTACGCACTTTTTAATCATTAGGTCCAACAACTTAGGTTGAAATTATTGAAGAACAGGTATGCACTTCGATTTCAAGAGAAGGCCAATAAGTTCGTGCGTTTTATTTCGTAAAATAGAAGTAAGTTGATTAGTTAATATCGAAACTGCAAAAAGCTTTCTCTGATTTTCAATTGACCATTCCAGCCACATAGACTGCGTTCAATACTACATCTGTGTTTACACTCTCTTTTCTTTTGCAATTTAAATCAGTTAATAAAAGCTGTGCAATTAAGACTACAAACCTGTGCGTAGACACCGTAACCTTTGCCATGAAGGAGAAAATCTCGCATTCCTTGCCTGAAATTCAGAGTTATTCCGTATTTCTATATAAAACAAAAACCATGCATTGTTCATCTCTTTACCGAGCAAAGCTTCGGAAGCTGGGTTACATGGATGAACGAAATTTTAAAACTACCGAACTATTGTCACATAAAATTGTTCATTCTGATGAATCTGATTAACTGAGTGGAGCCCTGAGGATGTATTGCTACCATAGTTAGCCAATCGAAAGCAGGAATTGTGCCATTAAGACGACAATACACTCCCCAGGAGGAACACTTGTAGACGATAATCTAAATGAAACCCGGTTGTGATTTTAGCCTGGCGTACTGGATAGAGATTTCGACCAGAACTGGTATCGTTCACGAATTCAGCCCTTAACAGTTTGGAAATAATGCTCACAGATTGAAAAGGATGCACAATCAAAACCTCAGTTAAAAATGACAACTCAGTACCACACAAAGCCAACTTAATATATCGTATAAAATCAGGCGGGCAGTAGATAATTCATCTTAATCCAGTTAAGAGATTCTGGAAAAGAATACACAGATTATTTCACGAAATAACTGTAGTGAAAGAATACTTACATGTCCATGGAGCGTGCGTTTGCTAATCGTCGAATCTTCCTGTGGAGAACTAAACATCCTTTCGAGCTCAGTGGAGGTCGATTGAGGAAGATCCTTGCTTGAAGTAATGTAAGGCGCAGCAGAGAGCACAAGGAATAAACCAAACCACGATACTCCAACGAATGCCATTCTGATGTCGATCTTGTATTCTTCTTGTTGAAATGCGATGGTAGCCAGATGAGCAACCTTCTTATATAGGATACAATTTCATGACACACCCACAATTCATTGTTTCAACATTGGAGTTAAATCCTTTATTGTACTCAATAGTATTCAAGATTGTGAAAATCATTCAAAAGAGCGTAATAACCATTTACCAAACGGATTTCTTTTAAAAGCTCAATGATAACCACTTGTCACCCTATAGACCAGTCGCATTTATTCCCCTGCTGGAGGAAAAATACTTTTAAGTAAAAGAATTTCAATAAATTATTCGACCAGTTGAACGTCGGAGCTTTGAAGTTGTCCTCCAGATGTGAGCAAACTGAATTTCTATTAACAAACGTCTCTTGTACGCCAAACTTTAAGAACAATCTAATTTAACTGTGAGTGAATGATCAGTGAGATAAGGTGGTCTATGAAATTTTCATTGCCGTTACGTCTCACTCGCGATGTTAAATCCTTTATCGCATTGATGACCATTAATTAACATTTACTTATTTGAAAAACGTAATGAACTCTAACACACTCCTTCAAGGATTACATCGCCAATTTGATTCATTCGCATTGATGACCATTAATTAACCTTTACTTATTTGAAAAACGGGAAGAGCTCAAACACACTCTTTCAAGGATTACATCACCAATTTGACTCAGACGGGGAGATTGGTGTGACTGGGACAATTACGAAAGACAAGGATAAGAAGTGGAAAATGGTGAAATCGAGGAGAAAATGTTCTCTTCTGTCTTTCACAGTAAGTGGCCTGACCAGCATTTTTGGGTGGCCTTCTGGAAACTCAAGACATAGCCATGGAGAATTTTGGCTCTGTGAGAAAAGCTACCAGTTAAATTTTGTATCTTAGATCTCTAAATATTGTGATACAGTTATGACACTTGCTTAAATGTTTTGAATAGTCTTTCACGCAAAAACGTTACAGGTGTTGTAAAAGTAGGGGAGGCACAGGTTTCCCAGGTCCCCCTTAACCACGGCAACACTCTAAGCCTGGTTTACACAGGCGATACAAGAACAAGCGTAACTACATAAAAACGCACAGTTAGCAATTCACTGTCAACTGAACTCTTTGTTCATCCCCAAGACGACAGGATGTACCAGGCATGAAATACCTATTGTCCTTACATATCTCGTCATGCTCACGTTACTCATTTTGAGTAACAAAAAAAAATGCACAATTAGACTGTTGTTTCTACAGTCTTACCTCGATTTTTTGTATAGGTTTAGTACTGGTAGACAATTATCATAACATAAATAACTCGAAGTATATTAGAGAGGAACGACGGGGTGTCTTTAGCAGAATTTGCCTCGGGTTAACCCTTTATCGATCAATGTTCTGTATACACGACACCAAGAACAAAAGAAATTTTTGGAGAGCAAAGCGAATACAGTGAAAGAACAATGAACAAAAGAAAACGAATTCAACCTTTGAATGGTTGTGATTTAGGCACGGTTCTGAATATTTGAAGTTCGTCAAAGATTTAGAAAGAGATCAAATGCGTTCCCTATATACAAATCCCCTTGGAATGCAGCCAAAGCAAAATGACACCAAAGAAAATCTCACTGTTGACTCCGTTGTACTGTTGCTTGAAATTACATTGCACCGTTAACCAGAATATGCAGACATACAGATAAAAGTCCAAAATACAAACAACACGTTCTATCTTGGATTATTACTCCTGTACATTGATCTTGTCCGCATGCATTTACAGTTCATTAAAAAACAAAAATAAAAAAAAAAAAACCCCAAAAAAAACCAAAAAAAAAAACCACATCAGACGTCTAATGTTGCTCTGGATTTCGACATTTCAGGAGACCATAAAATGATTGTTATGTCAAAAAATAATTTGCATTGCTTGTGAGGAAGTCTAACGTGCCCACACTCCTGTGGGTTTTGATGCGATCGTGTATCTGAAGCTTGTGAAGTGACTTAAATGGCTTTTGGTATTAGTAACACATAAGAATCGTTCCTCTCACTAGAGTGTAATGCAAGGTTCTTAACACTTAGTAGAATATGATGAGAAAAGTAGAGTAGTTTACGAACGGTCTTATTGTGCTTGATATTGACCTGGTACGTAGTTTAGGAAATGAAAGGCACAGGGACTCCGCACTTATACTACCGAGTTTATTATTACATGCAGAAATAACCGGACTAACAGAGAATTCCCTTTGCAAGATACCATGCAATTTCTTGAGAACCATAGCCGGGAATGAGTTCTACCAGCAACTCTAAGATGCCATATAGAAAGTGAATGTAATGATGATTATAAAACTCAGTTATTCTATATCAAATAGGGTTTCTGTTATTTTTCTCTGCATTCAACTGATCTGTTCGCCACTGGTAATTGAACATATTTTGTTCAACGTTTTGACCTCGTTCGGTTATTGGTTAATCGAGATGATAATAACGAACAATTGCTCACCGAAGTGGTGATGAATACTTAGCTAGCCATGAAGTGGCGAGGTAAATATCTACAGTATTCACGGACACTGGGTTAAATGATTGTTTAAGGTTTTAGCATATCCTTTACATTATTGTTTTCACATATGCTTTTGTTTTTTTAATTTTTTTAAAACAATTTTTTCGGAACGTCGACTTGTTGCCAACTCATCACTTGTCAACAAAACGTTTTGAAGGCATCCTGCGTGCACTTGTCGCTAAAAAGTAAGAGATATGCGTATCTTTGAACATTGAATTAGAAAATTTCGTTCCTTTTTTGGTTGCTGTGTTGCAAGGTAACTTCGTTTATTAAAACAATTCTGCCGTAACTTAAGGGTCGTGTAAACCTGCTATTTTGCATGTTGGAATTAGCATCCTGGTTTATGCAATGCACTCACAATAGCCTATGCAGCAACACACATCCACACTAATTATTCGCTGCAGTTTGTCGACGACGCACTCGTCGGTCAAACACTTACTCAAAGATATCAATCCCAAGACACAAAATCTCACGTGTAAACAGTCCTTTAAAGGAAAAAGGACGCCATCTTTCTTTACTCGGAGTTGAATCGTGCAGGATATTCCAAGATAGAGGAACGCAAAACAAGACCATTCACTTGCAAGGTATATGCTAACGTAAGTTAACCTGGATCTAAACATTTTCGCCTGGCCCAAATTCGACAGGTTAACTTCTTGTAAAAAGAACAAAAGCCACTCATGTTAAGTTGAAAGGTTTAAACTATAATAAACAGTTAGCACATTACAACAGCTACCTTGTTGACAACATTATTTCGTCCATTAAAAGGAATTCTAAGCAAACTACATTGACAATTTCTATGACTCCAAATATATTTTTTACTGTTGGAATCCTTAACCTTTGTAAGAGATCAGATAGCCACCAAAAGTGGTATAACGTCCTCTACCGTATACTGCATAAACGCTATTTCTCTCCAACCGAACCCAGAAAGTCTGACCCTTTTTCAACATTGCTAGTACAGTTTTACTCAACTGATCGTAATTTCTATGGTTGGCATGTAAATCACTGTATACTGTATTATCCTTCATAAGCCGAACAAAACTACGATATCCATTCCGCTGTAAGTACGAGACACTGAAAAGGTAAAGTCCATCGATTGGTGCAGTAAATTTTCCTGTCGAAGGGTTGTAAGCACTTCCAATGTTGAAGGAAACGTCGTTGAATTTGATTGCACCAAGAGCGTAGTTAGGTCCAATATTACCGCTGGTGAGGGTTGCTTGGAAGGCAGGATGGATCTGAAAAATTAGAAGTACAATAAAAGTGAGAATGAAATATGCTCTTATATGACCAAATAACTGATTTCTAATATTATTTACCAACTTGTGCCAAGAAAAAAGATTTTAGTTGGAATGGATCTGGTTCCTATCTCGTGAAAAGCAAACATACTGACAGTGAGTTCGTTGTCGAACTTCTCAGAGAATTTTAAGCAAGGCAGAAAACCTAGGACTCAGAAAATTTCGGAATTTTTTTTCACTGTGCCACAATGTCCGAAGGAAGCTGCCGGCGAAAGTTATCGCTGTAGTCGCATTTATGATAGCATTAAGAGATCACAATCATCAGACGATCGGAATGGTCATTTTTGCCCTAGAACGCTTTACCCACATAGTCCTATTGAAACACTTCAAAATCGAATTCCTAAGTTTTAAGGTTCGAAATGAATGCCAAAAACACAATTTCGCTCCATCCTCCAACCAGTGATGGGATAGTTAATGTGGTTAACAGGCTGTTTTTTTAGAACAAAATCGTGTCGAGAGGCTTTGCTATGAGAAGGTTTTTACTTAGAACTAGATGGGTTATTGCTTATTTTCTGACAAGGTACTGTTTGCCTACAACGGAAAGAATGTAATGGCAGCTGGAAAGGCCTAAAGTACGGTTTTACTCAATCCCCAAAGGTTCGAATGAGAAAGGACTTTGCAGCGGTTACGGTGGTGTAGCAAACAAAACATGCTCAAAAGTCTTTTGTAAAGGAACTCCTACATTGCAGTGACGATATCAAGTGAAAACGTTAAGTATTTAATGTATTCCCTCCATTATTTGTTAGTATGTGTATTCTTGAAAAAGGTATTTACTCTTCGGCACGATTAAATATTCGACGAATCAAGTGACGAAGAATCATCTCAATTTTCTGAGTAATATCGTCAAAAATTGACCAAACAGGTGAGAAAGAGTCCCTCGTCCCTGCTCCTCTCCCTTACCCGCTACAAGGGGACAGCGAGTTCATAAAAGCTGAGCCCCTGCAGAGCGTCACTAGCACCGGTTCACCCACTTGTGGATTTCTTTTTGTTATACATATAGTCGCAGAATAAAACAGCTTCACGCTGACACTTGTCTCGTTCTTCCATGAAAATAATGCAGAAGATTGCATTCTGTGTTAAACGAAAAGATTTAAAAATTAATTCCCCGGTGTAAAAAAGTAATCACAATATAGGAACCTGATCACTTGTACTCTCCTCACTACGCACTTTTTAATCATTAGGTCCAACAACTTAGGTTGAAATTATTGAAGAACAGGTATGCACTTCGATTTCAAGAGAAGGCCAATAAGTTCGTGCGTTTTATTTCGTAAAATAGAAGTAAGTTGATTAGTTAATATCGAAACTGCAAAAAGCTTTCTCTGATTTTCAATTGACCATTCCAGCCACATAGACTGCGTTCAATACTACATCTGTGTTTACACTCTCTTTTCTTTTGCAATTTAAATCAGTTAATAAAAGCTGTGCAATTAAGACTACAAACCTGTGCGTAGACACCGTAACCTTTGCCATGAAGGAGAAAATCTCGCATTCCTTGCCTGAAATTCAGAGTTATTCCGTATTTCTATATAAAACAAAAACCATGCATTGTTCATCTCTTTACCGAGCAAAGCTTCGGAAGCTGGGTTACATGGATGAACGAAATTTTAAAACTACCGAACTATTGTCACATAAAATTGTTCATTCTGATGAATCTGATTAACTGAGTGGAGCCCTGAGGATGTATTGCTACCATAGTTAGCCAATCGAAAGCAGGAATTGTGCCATTAAGACGACAATACACTCCCCAGGAGGAACACTTGTAGACGATAATCTAAATGAAACCCGGTTGTGATTTTAGCCTGGCGTACTGGATAGAGATTTCGACCAGAACTGGTATCGTTCACGAATTCAGCCCTTAACAGTTTGGAAATAATGCTCACAGATTGAAAAGGATGCACAATCAAAACCTCAGTTAAAAATGACAACTCAGTACCACACAAAGCCAACTTAATATATCGTATAAAATCAGGCGGGCAGTAGATAATTCATCTTAATCCAGTTAAGAGATTCTGGAAAAGAATACACAGATTATTTCACGAAATAACTGTAGTGAAAGAATACTTACATGTCCATGGAGCGTGCGTTTGCTAATCGTCGAATCTTCCTGTGGAGAACTAAACATCCTTTCGAGCTCAGTGGAGGTCGATTGAGGAAGATCCTTGCTTGAAGTAATGTAAGGCGCAGCAGAGAGCACAAGGAATAAACCAAACCACGATACTCCAACGAATGCCATTCTGATGTCGATCTTGTATTCTTCTTGTTGAAATGCGATGGTAGCCAGATGAGCAACCTTCTTATATAGGATACAATTTCATGACACACCCACAATTCATTGTTTCAACATTGGAGTTAAATCCTTTATTGTACTCAATAGTATTCAAGATTGTGAAAATCATTCAAAAGAGCGTAATAACCATTTACCAAACGGATTTCTTTTAAAAGCTCAATGATAACCACTTGTCACCCTATAGACCAGTCGCATTTATTCCCCTGCTGGAGGAAAAATACTTTTAAGTAAAAGAATTTCAATAAATTATTCGACCAGTTGAACGTCGGAGCTTTGAAGTTGTCCTCCAGATGTGAGCAAACTGAATTTCTATTAACAAACGTCTCTTGTACGCCAAACTTTAAGAACAATCTAATTTAACTGTGAGTGAATGATCAGTGAGATAAGGTGGTCTATGAAATTTTCATTGCCGTTACGTCTCACTCGCGATGTTAAATCCTTTATCGCATTGATGACCATTAATTAACATTTACTTATTTGAAAAACGTAATGAACTCTAACACACTCCTTCAAGGATTACATCGCCAATTTGATTCATTCGCATTGATGACCATTAATTAACCTTTACTTATTTGAAAAACGGGAAGAGCTCAAACACACTCTTTCAAGGATTACATCACCAATTTGACTCAGACGGGGAGATTGGTGTGACTGGGACAATTACGAAAGACAAGGATAAGAAGTGGAAAATGGTGAAATCGAGGAGAAAATGTTCTCTTCTGTCTTTCACAGTAAGTGGCCTGACCAGCATTTTTGGGTGGCCTTCTGGAAACTCAAGACATAGCCATGGAGAATTTTGGCTCTGTGAGAAAAGCTACCAGTTAAATTTTGTATCTTAGATCTCTAAATATTGTGATACAGTTGTGACACTTGCTTAAATGTTTTGAATAGTCTTTCACGCAAAAACGTTACAGGTGTTGTAAAAGTAGGGGAGGCACAGGTTTCCCAGGTCCCCCTTAACCACGGCAACACTCTAAGCCTGGTTTACACAGGCGATACAAGAACAAGCGTAACTACATAAAAACGCACAGTTAGCAATTCACTGTCAACTGAACTCTTTGTTCATCCCCAAGACGACAGGATGTACCAGGCATGAAATACCTATTGTCCTTACATATCTCGTCATGCTCACGTTACTCATTTTGAGTAACAAAAAAAAATGCACAATTAGACTGTTGTTTCTACAGTCTTACCTCGATTTTTTGTATAGGTTTAGTACTGGTAGACAATTATCATAACATAAATAACTCGAAGTATATTAGAGAGGAACGACGGGGTGTCTTTAGCAGAATTTGCCTCGGGTTAACCCTTTATCGATCAATGTTCTGTATACACGACACCAAGAACAAAAGAAATTTTTGGAGAGCAAAGCGAATACAGTGAAAGAACAATGAACAAAAGAAAACGAATTCAACCTTTGAATGGTTGTGATTTAGGCACGGTTCTGAATATTTGAAGTTCGTCAAAGATTTAGAAAGAGATCAAATGCGTTCCCTATATACAAATCCCCTTGGAATGCAGCCAAAGCAAAATGACACCAAAGAAAATCTCACTGTTGACTCCGTTGTACTGTTGCTTGAAATTACATTGCACCGTTAACCAGAATATGCAGACATACAGATAAAAGTCCAAAATACAAACAACACGTTCTATCTTGGATTATTACTCCTGTACATTGATCTTGTCCGCATGCATTTACAGTTCATTAAAAAACAAAAATAAAAAAAAAAAAACCCCAAAAAAAAACCAAAAAAAAAAACCACATCAGACGTCTAATGTTGCTCTGGATTTCGACATTTCAGGAGACCATAAAATGATTGTTATGTCAAAAAATAATTTGCATTGCTTGTGAGGAAGTCTAACGTGCCCACACTCCTGTGGGTTTTGATGCGATCGTGTATCTGAAGCTTGTGAAGTGACTTAAATGGCTTTTGGTATTAGTAACACATAAGAATCGTTCCTCTCACTAGAGTGTAATGCAAGGTTCTTAACACTTAGTAGAATATGATGAGAAAAGTAGAGTAGTTTACGAACGGTCTTATTGTGCTTGATATTGACCTGGTACGTAGTTTAGGAAATGAAAGGCACAGGGACTCCGCACTTATACTACCGAGTTTATTATTACATGCAGAAATAACCGGACTAACAGAGAATTCCCTTTGCAAGATACCATGCAATTTCTTGAGAACCATAGCCGGGAATGAGTTCTACCAGCAACTCTAAGATGCCATATAGAAAGTGAATGTAATGATGATTATAAAACTCAGTTATTCTATATCAAATAGGGTTTCTGTTATTTTTCTCTGCATTCAACTGATCTGTTCGCCACTGGTAATTGAACATATTTTGTTCAACGTTTTGACCTCGTTCGGTTATTGGTTAATCGAGATGATAATAACGAACAATTGCTCACCGAAGTGGTGATGAATACTTAGCTAGCCATGAAGTGGCGAGGTAAATATCTACAGTATTCACGGACACTGGGTTAAATGATTGTTTAAGGTTTTAGCATATCCTTTACATTATTGTTTTCACATATGCTTTTGTTTTTTTAATTTTTTTAAAACAATTTTTTCGGAACGTCGACTTGTTGCCAACTCATCACTTGTCAACAAAACGTTTTGAAGGCATCCTGCGTGCACTTGTCGCTAAAAAGTAAGAGATATGCGTATCTTTGAACATTGAATTAGAAAATTTCGTTCCTTTTTTGGTTGCTGTGTTGCAAGGTAACTTCGTTTATTAAAACAATTCTGCCGTAACTTAAGGGTCGTGTAAACCTGCTATTTTGCATGTTGGAATTAGCATCCTGGTTTATGCAATGCACTCACAATAGCCTATGCAGCAACACACATCCACACTAATTATTCGCTGCAGTTTGTCGACGACGCACTCGTCGGTCAAACACTTACTCAAAGATATCAATCCCAAGACACAAAATCTCACGTGTAAACAGTCCTTTAAAGGAAAAAGGACGCCATCTTTCTTTACTCGGAGTTGAATCGTGCAGGATATTCCAAGATAGAGGAACGCAAAACAAGACCATTCACTTGCAAGGTATATGCTAACGTAAGTTAACCTGGATCTAAACATTTTCGCCTGGCCCAAATTCGACAGGTTAACTTCTTGTAAAAAGAACAAAAGCCACTCATGTTAAGTTGAAAGGTTTAAACTATAATAAACAGTTAGCACATTACAACAGCTACCTTGTTGACAACATTATTTCGTCCATTAAAAGGAATTCTAAGCAAACTACATTGACAATTTCTATGACTCCAAATATATTTTTTACTGTTGGAATCCTTAACCTTTGTAAGAGATCAGATAGCCACCAAAAGTGGTATAACGTCCTCTACCGTATACTGCATAAACGCTATTTCTCTCCAACCGAACCCAGAAAGTCTGACCCTTTTTCAACATTGCTAGTACAGTTTTACTCAACTGATCGTAATTTCTATGGTTGGCATGTAAATCACTGTATACTGTATTATCCTTCATAAGCCGAACAAAACTACGATATCCATTCCGCTGTAAGTACGAGACACTGAAAAGGTAAAGTCCATCGATTGGTGCAGTAAATTTTCCTGTCGAAGGGTTGTAAGCACTTCCAATGTTGAAGGAAACGTCGTTGAATTTGATTGCACCAAGAGCGTAGTTAGGTCCAATATTACCGCTGGTGAGGGTTGCTTGGAAGGCAGGATGGATCTGAAAAATTAGAAGTACAATAAAAGTGAGAATGAAATATGCTCTTATATGACCAAATAACTGATTTCTAATATTATTTACCAACTTGTGCCAAGAAAAAAGATTTTAGTTGGAATGGATCTGGTTCCTATCTCGTGAAAAGCAAACATACTGACAGTGAGTTCGTTGTCGAACTTCTCAGAGAATTTTAAGCAAGGCAGAAAACCTAGGACTCAGAAAATTTCGGAATTTTTTTTCACTGTGCCACAATGTCCGAAGGAAGCTGCCGGCGAAAGTTATCGCTGTAGTCGCATTTATGATAGCATTAAGAGATCACAATCATCAGACGATCGGAATGGTCATTTTTGCCCTAGAACGCTTTACCCACATAGTCCTATTGAAACACTTCAAAATCGAATTCCTAAGTTTTAAGGTTCGAAATGAATGCCAAAAACACAATTTCGCTCCATCCTCCAACCAGTGATGGGATAGTTAATGTGGTTAACAGGCTGTTTTTTTAGAACAAAATCGTGTCGAGAGGCTTTGCTATGAGAAGGTTTTTACTTAGAACTAGATGGGTTATTGCTTATTTTCTGACAAGGTACTGTTTGCCTACAACGGAAAGAATGTAATGGCAGCTGGAAAGGCCTAAAGTACGGTTTTACTCAATCCCCAAAGGTTCGAATGAGAAAGGACTTTGCAGCGGTTACGGTGGTGTAGCAAACAAAACATGCTCAAAAGTCTTTTGTAAAGGAACTCCTACATTGCAGTGACGATATCAAGTGAAAACGTTAAGTATTTAATGTATTCCCTCCATTATTTGTTAGTATGTGTATTCTTGAAAAAGGTATTTACTCTTCGGCACGATTAAATATTCGACGAATCAAGTGACGAAGAATCATCTCAATTTTCTGAGTAATATCGTCAAAAATTGACCAAACAGGTGAGAAAGAGTCCCTCGTCCCTGCTCCTCTCCCTTACCCGCTACAAGGGGACAGCGAGTTCATAAAAGCTGAGCCCCTGCAGAGCGTCACTAGCACCGGTTCACCCACTTGTGGATTTCTTTTTGTTATACATATAGTCGCAGAATAAAACAGCTTCACGCTGACACTTGTCTCGTTCTTCCATGAAAATAATGCAGAAGATTGCATTCTGTGTTAAACGAAAAGATTTAAAAATTAATTCCCCGGTGTAAAAAAGTAATCACAATATAGGAACCTGATCACTTGTACTCTCCTCACTACGCACTTTTTAATCATTAGGTCCAACAACTTAGGTTGAAATTATTGAAGAACAGGTATGCACTTCGATTTCAAGAGAAGGCCAATAAGTTCGTGCGTTTTATTTCGTAAAATAGAAGTAAGTTGATTAGTTAATATCGAAACTGCAAAAAGCTTTCTCTGATTTTCAATTGACCATTCCAGCCACATAGACTGCGTTCAATACTACATCTGTGTTTACACTCTCTTTTCTTTTGCAATTTAAATCAGTTAATAAAAGCTGTGCAATTAAGACTACAAACCTGTGCGTAGACACCGTAACCTTTGCCATGAAGGAGAAAATCTCGCATTCCTTGCCTGAAATTCAGAGTTATTCCGTATTTCTATATAAAACAAAAACCATGCATTGTTCATCTCTTTACCGAGCAAAGCTTCGGAAGCTGGGTTACATGGATGAACGAAATTTTAAAACTACCGAACTATTGTCACATAAAATTGTTCATTCTGATGAATCTGATTAACTGAGTGGAGCCCTGAGGATGTATTGCTACCATAGTTAGCCAATCGAAAGCAGGAATTGTGCCATTAAGACGACAATACACTCCCCAGGAGGAACACTTGTAGACGATAATCTAAATGAAACCCGGTTGTGATTTTAGCCTGGCGTACTGGATAGAGATTTCGACCAGAACTGGTATCGTTCACGAATTCAGCCCTTAACAGTTTGGAAATAATGCTCACAGATTGAAAAGGATGCACAATCAAAACCTCAGTTAAAAATGACAACTCAGTACCACACAAAGCCAACTTAATATATCGTATAAAATCAGGCGGGCAGTAGATAATTCATCTTAATCCAGTTAAGAGATTCTGGAAAAGAATACACAGATTATTTCACGAAATAACTGTAGTGAAAGAATACTTACATGTCCATGGAGCGTGCGTTTGCTAATCGTCGAATCTTCCTGTGGAGAACTAAACATCCTTTCGAGCTCAGTGGAGGTCGATTGAGGAAGATCCTTGCTTGAAGTAATGTAAGGCGCAGCAGAGAGCACAAGGAATAAACCAAACCACGATACTCCAACGAATGCCATTCTGATGTCGATCTTGTATTCTTCTTGTTGAAATGCGATGGTAGCCAGATGAGCAACCTTCTTATATAGGATACAATTTCATGACACACCCACAATTCATTGTTTCAACATTGGAGTTAAATCCTTTATTGTACTCAATAGTATTCAAGATTGTGAAAATCATTCAAAAGAGCGTAATAACCATTTACCAAACGGATTTCTTTTAAAAGCTCAATGATAACCACTTGTCACCTTATAGACCAGTCGCATTTATTCCCCTGCTGGAGGAAAAATACTTTTAAGTAAAAGAATTTCAATAAATTATTCGACCAGTTGAACGTCGGAGCTTTGAAGTTGTCCTCCAGATGTGAGCAAACTGAATTTCTATTAACAAACGTCTCTTGTACGCCAAACTTTAAGAACAATCTAATTTAACTGTGAGTGAATGATCAGTGAGATAAGGTGGTCTATGAAATTTTCATTGCCGTTACGTCTCACTCGCGATGTTAAATCCTTTATCGCATTGATGACCATTAATTAACATTTACTTATTTGAAAAACGTAATGAACTCTAACACACTCCTTCAAGGATTACATCGCCAATTTGATTCATTCGCATTGATGACCATTAATTAACCTTTACTTATTTGAAAAACGGGAAGAGCTCAAACACACTCTTTCAAGGATTACATCACCAATTTGACTCAGACGGGGAGATTGGTGTGACTGGGACAATTACGAAAGACAAGGATAAGAAGTGGAAAATGGTGAAATCGAGGAGAAAATGTTCTCTTCTGTCTTTCACAGTAAGTGGCCTGACCAGCATTTTTGGGTGGCCTTCTGGAAACTCAAGACATAGCCATGGAGAATTTTGGCTCTGTGAGAAAAGCTACCAGTTAAATTTTGTATCTTAGATCTCTAAATATTGTGATACAGTTGTGACACTTGCTTAAATGTTTTGAATAGTCTTTCACGCAAAAACGTTACAGGTGTTGTAAAAATAGGGGAGGCACAGGTTTCCCAGGTCCCCCTTAACCACGGCAACACTCTAAGCCTGGTTTACACAGGCGATACAAGAACAAGCGTAACTACATAAAAACGCACAGTTAGCAATTCACTGTCAACTGAACTCTTTGTTCATCCCCAAGACGACAGGATGTACCAGGCATGAAATACCTATTGTCCTTACATATCTCGTCATGCTCACGTTACTCATTTTGAGTAACAAAAAAAAATGCACAATTAGACTGTTGTTTCTACAGTCTTACCTCGATTTTTTGTATAGGTTTAGTACTGGTAGACAATTATCATAACATAAATAACTCGAAGTATATTAGAGAGGAACGACGGGGTGTCTTTAGCAGAATTTGCCTCGGGTTAACCCTTTATCGATCAATGTTCTGTATACACGACACCAAGAACAAAAGAAATTTTTGGAGAGCAAAGCGAATACAGTGAAAGAACAATGAACAAAAGAAAACGAATTCAACCTTTGAATGGTTGTGATTTAGGCACGGTTCTGAATATTTGAAGTTCGTCAAAGATTTAGAAAGAGATCAAATGCGTTCCCTATATACAAATCCCCTTGGAATGCAGCCAAAGCAAAATGACACCAAAGAAAATCTCACTGTTGACTCCGTTGTACTGTTGCTTGAAATTACATTGCACCGTTAACCAGAATATGCAGACATACAGATAAAAGTCCAAAATACAAACAACACGTTCTATCTTGGATTATTACTCCTGTACATTGATCTTGTCCGCATGCATTTACAGTTCATTAAAAAACAAAAATAAAAAAAAAAAACACCCAAAAAAAAACCAAAAAAAAAAACCACATCAGACGTCTAATGTTGCTCTGGATTTCGACATTTCAGGAGACCATAAAATGATTGTTATGTCAAAAAATAATTTGCATTGCTTGTGAGGAAGTCTAACGTGCCCACACTCCTGTGGGTTTTGATGCGATCGTGTATCTGAAGCTTGTGAAGTGACTTAAATGGCTTTTGGTATTAGTAACACATAAGAATCGTTCCTCTCACTAGAGTGTAATGCAAGGTTCTTAACACTTAGTAGAATATGATGAGAAAAGTAGAGTAGTTTACGAACGGTCTTATTGTGCTTGATATTGACCTGGTACGTAGTTTAGGAAATGAAAGGCACAGGGACTCCGCACTTATACTACCGAGTTTATTATTACATGCAGAAATAACCGGACTAACAGAGAATTCCCTTTGCAAGATACCATGCAATTTCTTGAGAACCATAGCCGGGAATGAGTTCTACCAGCAACTCTAAGATGCCATATAGAAAGTGAATGTAATGATGATTATAAAACTCAGTTATTCTATATCAAATAGGGTTTCTGTTATTTTTCTCTGCATTCAACTGATCTGTTCGCCACTGGTAATTGAACATATTTTGTTCAACGTTTTGACCTCGTTCGGTTATTGGTTAATCGAGATGATAATAACGAACAATTGCTCACCGAAGTGGTGATGAATACTTAGCTAGCCATGAAGTGGCGAGGTAAATATCTACAGTATTCACGGACACTGGGTTAAATGATTGTTTAAGGTTTTAGCATATCCTTTACATTATTGTTTTCACATATGCTTTTGTTTTTTTAATTTTTTTAAAACAATTTTTTCGGAACGTCGACTTGTTGCCAACTCATCACTTGTCAACAAAACGTTTTGAAGGCATCCTGCGTGCACTTGTCGCTAAAAAGTAAGAGATATGCGTATCTTTGAACATTGAATTAGAAAATTTCGTTCCTTTTTTGGTTGCTGTGTTGCAAGGTAACTTCGTTTATTAAAACAATTCTGCCGTAACTTAAGGGTCGTGTAAACCTGCTATTTTGCATGTTGGAATTAGCATCCTGGTTTATGCAATGCACTCACAATAGCCTATGCAGCAACACACATCCACACTAATTATTCGCTGCAGTTTGTCGACGACGCACTCGTCGGTCAAACACTTACTCAAAGATATCAATCCCAAGACACAAAATCTCACGTGTAAACAGTCCTTTAAAGGAAAAAGGACGCCATCTTTCTTTACTCGGAGTTGAATCGTGCAGGATATTCCAAGATAGAGGAACGCAAAACAAGACCATTCACTTGCAAGGTATATGCTAACGTAAGTTAACCTGGATCTAAACATTTTCGCCTGGCCCAAATTCGACAGGTTAACTTCTTGTAAAAAGAACAAAAGCCACTCATGTTAAGTTGAAAGGTTTAAACTATAATAAACAGTTAGCACATTACAACAGCTACCTTGTTGACAACATTATTTCGTCCATTAAAAGGAATTCTAAGCAAACTACATTGACAATTTCTATGACTCCAAATATATTTTTTACTGTTGGAATCCTTAACCTTTGTAAGAGATCAGATAGCCACCAAAAGTGGTATAACGTCCTCTACCGTATACTGCATAAACGCTATTTCTCTCCAACCGAACCCAGAAAGTCTGACCCTTTTTCAACATTGCTAGTACAGTTTTACTCAACTGATCGTAATTTCTATGGTTGGCATGTAAATCACTGTATACTGTATTATCCTTCATAAGCCGAACAAAACTACGATATCCATTCCGCTGTAAGTACGAGACACTGAAAAGGTAAAGTCCATCGATTGGTGCAGTAAATTTTCCTGTCGAAGGGTTGTAAGCACTTCCAATGTTGAAGGAAACGTCGTTGAATTTGATTGCACCAAGAGCGTAGTTAGGTCCAATATTACCGCTGGTGAGGGTTGCTTGGAAGGCAGGATGGATCTGAAAAATTAGAAGTACAATAAAAGTGAGAATGAAATATGCTCTTATATGACCAAATAACTGATTTCTAATATTATTTACCAACTTGTGCCAAGAAAAAAGATTTTAGTTGGAATGGATCTGGTTCCTATCTCGTGAAAAGCAAACATACTGACAGTGAGTTCGTTGTCGAACTTCTCAGAGAATTTTAAGCAAGGCAGAAAACCTAGGACTCAGAAAATTTCGGAATTTTTTTTCACTGTGCCACAATGTCCGAAGGAAGCTGCCGGCGAAAGTTATCGCTGTAGTCGCATTTATGATAGCATTAAGAGATCACAATCATCAGACGATCGGAATGGTCATTTTTGCCCTAGAACGCTTTACCCACATAGTCCTATTGAAACACTTCAAAATCGAATTCCTAAGTTTTAAGGTTCGAAATGAATGCCAAAAACACAATTTCGCTCCATCCTCCAACCAGTGATGGGATAGTTAATGTGGTTAACAGGCTGTTTTTTTAGAACAAAATCGTGTCGAGAGGCTTTGCTATGAGAAGGTTTTTACTTAGAACTAGATGGGTTATTGCTTATTTTCTGACAAGGTACTGTTTGCCTACAACGGAAAGAATGTAATGGCAGCTGGAAAGGCCTAAAGTACGGTTTTACTCAATCCCCAAAGGTTCGAATGAGAAAGGACTTTGCAGCGGTTACGGTGGTGTAGCAAACAAAACATGCTCAAAAGTCTTTTGTAAAGGAACTCCTACATTGCAGTGACGATATCAAGTGAAAACGTTAAGTATTTAATGTATTCCCTCCATTATTTGTTAGTATGTGTATTCTTGAAAAAGGTATTTACTCTTCGGCACGATTAAATATTCGACGAATCAAGTGACGAAGAATCATCTCAATTTTCTGAGTAATATCGTCAAAAATTGACCAAACAGGTGAGAAAGAGTCCCTCGTCCCTGCTCCTCTCCCTTACCCGCTACAAGGGGACAGCGAGTTCATAAAAGCTGAGCCCCTGCAGAGCGTCACTAGCACCGGTTCACCCACTTGTGGATTTCTTTTTGTTATACATATAGTCGCAGAATAAAACAGCTTCACGCTGACACTTGTCTCGTTCTTCCATGAAAATAATGCAGAAGATTGCATTCTGTGTTAAACGAAAAGATTTAAAAATTAATTCCCCGGTGTAAAAAAGTAATCACAATATAGGAACCTGATCACTTGTACTCTCCTCACTACGCACTTTTTAATCATTAGGTCCAACAACTTAGGTTGAAATTATTGAAGAACAGGTATGCACTTCGATTTCAAGAGAAGGCCAATAAGTTCGTGCGTTTTATTTCGTAAAATAGAAGTAAGTTGATTAGTTAATATCGAAACTGCAAAAAGCTTTCTCTGATTTTCAATTGACCATTCCAGCCACATAGACTGCGTTCAATACTACATCTGTGTTTACACTCTCTTTTCTTTTGCAATTTAAATCAGTTAATAAAAGCTGTGCAATTAAGACTACAAACCTGTGCGTAGACACCGTAACCTTTGCCATGAAGGAGAAAATCTCGCATTCCTTGCCTGAAATTCAGAGTTATTCCGTATTTCTATATAAAACAAAAACCATGCATTGTTCATCTCTTTACCGAGCAAAGCTTCGGAAGCTGGGTTACATGGATGAACGAAATTTTAAAACTACCGAACTATTGTCACATAAAATTGTTCATTCTGATGAATCTGATTAACTGAGTGGATTCCTCAGGATGTATTGCTACCATAGTTAGCCAATCGAAAGCAGGAATTGTGCCATTAAGACGACAATACACTCCCCAGGAGGAACACTTGTAGACGATAATCTAAATGAACCCCGGTTGTGATTTTAGCCTGGCGTACTGGATAGAGATTTCGACCAGAACTGGTATCGTTCACGAATTCAGCCCTTAACAGTTTGGAAATAATGTTCACAGATTAAAAAGGATGCACAATCAAAACCTCAGTTAAAAATTACAACTCAGTACCATTGAAAGCCAACTTAATACATCGTATAAAATCAGGCGGGCAGTAGATAATTCATCTTTATCCAGTTTGAGAGATTCTGGAACAGAATACACAGATTATTTCACGAAATAACTGTCGTGAAAGAATACTTACATGTCCATGGAGCGTGCGTTTGCTAATCGTCGAATCTTGCTGTGGAGAACTAAACATCTTTTCTAGCTCAGGGGAGGTCGATTGTGGGAGATTCGCGCTTGAAGTAATGTAAGGCGCAGCAGAGAGCACAAGGAATAAACCAAACCACGATACTCCAACGAATGCCATTCTGATGTCTATCTTCTTTGCTTCTTGTGGAAATAGGATAGTAGCTAGATGAGCAATCTTCTTATATAGGATATAATTTGATGACTCACCCACAATTCATTGTTTCAACAGGGGAATTAAATCCTTTATTGTACTTATTAGTGATCAGGATTGTGGAAACCATTCAAAATAGCGTGATAACCATTTACCAAACTGATTTCTTTTGAAAGCTCGGTGATCACCACTTCTCATCCTATAGACCACTTACATTTATTCCCCTGCTGGAGGAAAAATACTTTTAAGTAAAAGAATTTCAATAAATTATTCGACCAGTTGAACGTCGGAGCTTTGAAGTTGTCCTCCAAATGTGATCGTTTACCTAATGAGTGCAAGTGGTCTGTTCTTATCGCATGCGAATAAATGAATACCGAACTGAATTTCTAACAGCAAACGTCTCTTGTACGCCAAACGTTAAGAAAAATCCAATTTAACTGTGAGTGAATGATCAGTGAGATAAGGTGGTCAATCAGATCCTCATAGCCTTTACGTCTCACTCGCGATGTTAAATCCTTTATCGCATTGATGACAATCAATTAACCTTTACTTATTTGAAAAATGGGAGCAACTCTAACACCCTCGCTTAAGGATTAGATCAGCTATTTGATTCAGGCGGGGAAATTGGTGTGACTGGGACAATTACGAAAGACAAAGATATGAAGTGGAAAATGGTGAGATTGAAGAGAAAATGTAGTCTTCTGTCTTTCACAGTAAATGGCCAGACCTACATTTTTGGATGGCCTTCTGGGAACTCAAGGCACAGCCACGGCGAATTTTGGCTCTGTGTGAAAAGCTACTAGTTAAATTTTGTATCTTAGATCTCTAAATATTGTGACGCTGATATGACTTATGGTTAAATATTTTGAATAATATTTTGCACAATAACACTACAGGTATTGTAAAAATAGGGGAGGCATAGGCTTCCCAGGCCCCCCTTAATCTCGCCAACGCTCAAAGCCTGGTTCACACAAGCGACACAAGCATAAACGTAACTACATAAATACGCGCAGTTAGCAAATCACAGTCGACTGTGAATCCCGAAAACAAAGGGATGTACCAAGCATGAAATACCTATTGTCCTTGCATATGTCGTTATGCTCACGGAACACCTAGGATATTTGTTAGGGGAAGATAGAATGTCAGATGAGGCGCACTGAAGGCATGGTCCCTCTGGAATATTATATGTTTTAAAGTTTCTACAACGTCAAGTCCATCATTAAGAAATTGAAAGTTCTTTTACACAACACACCAGTAAGCTGACGGAGAATAAATAGCATTTCAAGGTAGTCTGTCAGAGGTATCGGACTCTCTACGCCGTATGCTCTTAATTTCATTTAAAAGAGGGGCTTAAGCTCCCTAATCCTCCTCTTGGCACCAAGAAGAAATCTGCCATTAAGGCCGTTTTCCACTTGACGAATTTCTTCGTGCGAAGGTACCTTTTATTTTCTCTGATGAGCTTTCGGCTGGAACTAATGATAGATTTATTCAATTTAAACAATGAAAAGTCGATTCGCGTGATAAAATTTGTCTTGTGGAAAATGGGCTTTACTGCACTTGATGGCACAGCCGCAATGTTGATGTTCCTTAACAAAAGAATTTTGATTATATTCTTCTGGTAATAGTACACCAACATGGCCGCCATGGCCTTTTATAATCCAACTCTTTGGGGACGAAGTGAATACGTTCTATACCATTGTAGGTTTTCGTTCATGCAATACTTCCTGTTATTCAAATAAATCCTATATAAGGAGGTTGCTCAGAGAACTGACATTTCAAGAAGTACAGGCGAAGATACACTGTGCAATGGCATTGACTGAAGTATCATGGTTTGGCTTGCTCCTCGTTTTCACTGCAGCACCTTATCTTACTCTAAGCAAGAACGTTCCTGAATCGACCTCCACTGAGCTAGAAAAGAGCGTTGTTTTTCCGCAGGACGATGCAGTAATTAACAAGCGAGTGCTCCCTGGATATGTAAGTATTCGAAAACGGGTTAACTGTGATTATTTCGTGAAATAATCAGGGTCTTCTTCTCTCGTACCTGTTAACTGAGCAAACATGAATCCTCCACTGTCCGTCTAATTTTGCACAGTCTGAAGTTGGCTTTCTAACCTATCGTCGTAAAGAATTATCATTTGTAATTGAGTTTTATACTCAGCGTATTTTAATTGTGAGTTAAAACTGTGAAATTTATTTTCCGCCCTTTTCGGGACTAAATGTATGATCAATTTCTGCTCGAGTAGAAATTCCAGTCCAAATACTTTGGCTAAATCACAACTCGTGTTCATTAAGAAATCTCTTTTAAAAAAATTGCAGTGCAATTACATGTCCATGATCTTAACTTGTCGGGTTCGGAGCTGATTAAATTAAACCAGAACGAAGTCAGAACGGCAATTCTTGAGATCGCTTCCTGTACAAATACTTGTTTTAGTTTACATGAGATCTGCTCGAAAAGCTCACTCGGACTGGAATCGCTCATTTCTGGTGCGAGACCAAAAACAAATAGTTCAGACAAGTTTGAACTCGGACCGGTACGAAATTTTCTTCATGAAAACGCGAAATCTCTCTCAGAACAACCGTTAATGCGACGAACAGGAAAAACATTACCTTATGGGAATTAACGAAAAGTCGAAATACTGTCAGAAATATTTGCAAGAATATGGCTTTAGTTTCATTCCGGTCTCGTGTAAAGACTTGAATAATTTTTCACTTTGAAAGTTGTCTAAATTCGTACCGATGTGATGTAACAACCACTTTGGGTTCCTTGAGCCTTAATATAATTGGTAAAGACATGAACATAGAGTACATCATTTTCGTTTCATATAGAAATCCGGAATAAATCTGAATTTTGGGCAAGGAATGCGAGATTTTATCGTTCAAGGCAAAGGTTATGGTGTCTACACACAGGTTTGTATTTATAATAGTAAATAAATTTATTAGCCGCTTTAAATTTCAAATAAAAACAGCAAGCGAAACAAATGTCATGCTTTCTTTAAACGAAACCAGGAATTCATAACGACACGGATGTCAACTTTATGTTAGGATCAAAATTTGAGAAGTCTTTAAAGCAAAAACGTTAATGCCGATCATCTAATCTCTCATATCATGTATATTCTGTCAAAATTGGGTGTACAACATCTAATTTTCCAATCTACCTGTGTTGAAAAAAAAAAAAAGAAACGAACAAAATTACCAAATCTGCAGCTTCCTATGTCAAATTTTTCCTGCCTAAATCGGAAAGTCGACTATGAGCAGGTTGTCCAGGTTTTTCAGGCAGCTGATAAGAACATGTAGAATGTTGGGAATATCGAACTTTTGAAAAAAATAAAATGAAACTAGAAGCAATCCAATAAATATCTCTTTCCTGAACGATTGTTTGGTAAATAATACAAGAAATCAGTTAATTGTTTAAGTTAAAGCATATTTTTGTTTCTTACATTAAATAATTTTACTAATGATTTTTCAGATCCATCCTGCCTTCCAAGCAACCCTCACCAGCGGTAATATTGGACCTAACTACGCTCTCGGTGCAATCAAATTCAACGACGTTTCCTTCAACATAGGAGGTGCTTATAACCCTTCGACAGGAAAATTTACTGCACCAGTTGATGGACTATACCTTTTCAGTGTCTCGTACTTGCAGCGGAATGGATATCGTAGTTTTGTTCGGCTTATGAAGGATAATACAGTATACAGTGATTTACATGCCAACCATAGAAATTACGATCAGTTGAGTAAAACTGTACTTGCATTGTTGAAAAAGGGTCAAACTTTCTGGGTTCGGTTGGAGAGAAATAGCGTTTATGCAGTATACGGTAGAGGCCGGTATACCACATTTGGTGGATTTCTGATCTCTCGTCGAGGTTAAGGATTTGGGTCGTAACATTTGAAACGATGAACTATATTTAGACGGAGTTATAGAAAATGTTGCTGTCATTCTTCTAACAATTCTTTGATAAATGGACGAAATAAAGTGTTCAGCAAATTGACTCTATTCTATTGTGATAAACGTTGATTCTGACTGGAACTTTCAAAGTTGATATAAGTGTCTTTTTTCCTTTTTTTTTTTTTTTTTTTTTTTTTTTGTGTGTGTTTAACTGCCACCAGTGAATCTGAAAAATGGCTGGTTCCTCCTATGCATCTGCTCAATACAACTACCAGAATGCCTTTCGAAATCTTGTTTGTGATGTAAATCAGAGCAATTGTCTTGATATTCTCTTTGGGATAGAATGATAATACGTACAATGATCGCATGGATACCATTACCATACAACAACAAAATTAATTACAAAGACAGAACCAATAAAAATACGAAGCAAAAGAACTAAAACAGAACAAACTGTAAAATAACAATGAACTAACACGGAAAAATTAATGATCTCTTATCAGTCCTTTGTCATTGACAAGGCAATGATACATCTGAAATGATTGTGCCACATATACCAACACTTAATTAGGTACATTTGCTACAGTTCCATCATGATGGTCTCGGACACCATGATTCCTTGTGGAGACCGTCAATTAACAATCTCGCGATTTTCACCTAGATGTATCCAATAGCTGCAGGGCTGTCTAGTAGCAAGGTTTATGCATTGAGCTCTAAAAACACTGGAACGATACCTGCAAACTGTATTTTGAAGGCATCATGGAGGCTCGTATGTAAGTCATTTGTTTGTTTTAGTTTCTTGCATTTCATCGCCTTACTTTTGATCGCATGACTCCGTTTCGAATAAAACTTTGTGTAGTTGCCAACTTTTGTTGCAAAACACGATTCATTTCTCTGACGAATAGGCTTTGCTCGGAGCGTTGAAATTCTTTGAGATCAGTTACGGCAGTTACCGAACCTCATAACTATTTACGACATGTAAGTCAATTTGCTAATCATCCCAGTCCCTTCCGCGATAAAACACGCAACTTTTAATGAAAAAGTTCACCCAAATGTCGGATTTATTTTCAGTTTTCTTTTTTTTATTTTTAGAAACTAGACGACAATGTCCATGGGACTGCATATTTGACAGAATTAACTGTCAATGAAAAATAAAGGTTCAATGCAATTTTTTCCGCGCGTGTTTTTGACCTGCGTGGCTGCCCCCATGTCTGCTTCATTCACTCTTGAGGTCTCGTGCAACGAGATATCATTGCAGTATTTTTAGAGTTCAATGGATTTCTGCTTATAACACACTACGGCTCTTTCTGAGGATGACATTCCTGAGGCACAAGACATCTTTGGGCGGGGATCCTCAAGCACTGCTCATCGTTTTCTTCAAAGAAAAAGTCTTTCATTGTTCAACAGAAAAATGCAAAGGAAAATCCTAACAGTGTCTTGTCTATGAATGTGATAAAAATCTGCTTACTTTTCTCCTCAAACTTTTTCGACACAGAAAACATAAATTTTCAATTTTCTTTGATAATTAGCGTTTAATTAAGAGGTTTTTGAAGTCATTTAAAAAACTCGGAGTTCATGCTTTTGTAATCGTAAGATGTCTTTGGTTTAATGCTTTTATATATTGCTATTTTCCACCAGGCAAAAATATATCGCGTGAATCGAAATTTCTTCATGTAAATTCAGTAGGTTTCTCATTAGTAACAGTCGAGAGCCTATTAAAGAAAAGAAAAATTCACTTCGCACGATAAAATTATCCTGGTGGAAAACAGTTGAGTTGTTAAATTCATTCGCTTTATCGCTAGCGACTTCTACACTGTGTCCAGTCACTTGTCGCTTGGTCGACGGTTGCCAGGTCACTGGGTTCTTGCTACATGGCGAAGCGATAGTGTGCCCCTGCATTTTTGCCATTTTCATGCAAACATTGAATTCCCAAATCAAATAGAAAGATAATTGCGCCGATTAATATTGCAAAAAAGATTTCGGAAGGCATTCTTGAAGTTGTATTCAGCAGTTGGATAAGGGGAACTGGTCATTTGCATAAAAGATTTATTTTTTGACATGTTCAGGCAGGATATTTTAGGCCTGGTTTTCACTAGTAACGTATGGATAAGTTACACAGTGAGCATTTCATGTTGAACTCCACTCTTTGTACTTTACCAATACAAAGGGATTTACAAACCATGAAGCACCTACTGCGCTTGCGTACGGTCGTTATGCATATGCATATGCTGATGTGGCAAGTGAAAACCACGCCTTAAGTTTTGTTGCTTGTTGTCATTTCATTGCTGCTTTGTTCTATGATAAATTCTTCTGCTGCAATGACCAGTTCGGTTCCCTTACAGCGTCAACTTAATGCCGGTACCCGAATACCTTTGGGGTCATTTACAAGTGTGACTTTGCACGTTGAGATTATAATGTAGGTGTATGTAATGAGCTCATGACAATCTATGCAGCAAGAGATCGCTTATGATTCGCTGCAGTTTGTCCTCGACGCTCTCATCAGTAAAACAGCTACCCCAAGATGTCGAACGCTAGACACAAAATCGCACATGTAAACAGCCTTTTTCGATGTTGTCTTTTTCATGCAAATATGTTATACCCAATGCTAAAGAAAAGACATTTGCTGCAATTAGCTTCGCAAGGAAGGTTTCGAAAAGCTTTCTGGTAGTTGTATTCAGCAGATAAATAAGGGTAACCACGGGCATTTACTGTTTTACGAAAACGGTATACACGAAAAGTTTAAAGGATAAAAAATGTCTCAGTATCCAGCATATATATAAAGGAACTTTTAGGCCATGATGAGGGCCATTCTTTTATTTAAGTCACGAACAGTTCATTGACCATTATATCATTGCTGGCTCAGTTTCTTCTGTTCCCGAGAGGTTTATAACGTACTTATAAAGCTCATAAAAATATTCATTAACTTTCTACCGAAATTTCGCCGTTTCTAAAGTTTTTCGGGCTAGTTAAATGCTTCTTTCGAAACTTGCTCAACGATGATATAAATAGGTTATATACCTTGACTTGAAATCGGTGTTTAAGCGATATATCAACCTTTAGGCTTCGTCCTCAGGTTTATACATTGCTTAAACACCTCCGTAACGGTATATAGTGTTTACTTAGCACACAAGTACTGTTGGGGAGAATCATTAATTGTCAACAAGCAGTTGGAAGGGCATAGCAGCCCACGAGTAGGTTATTGATTAATATAAGTGATAGTTCCACACAAACATTCTCAAGGGCAGGCATAGTAGGCTGTTACTCTAAAGTTGTCTGCGGGAAACACTGAGCCGAAGTAAACTATATATGTCAGCAAACCGTTTTTGATGTCTTTTTTTCGTAGAGCATCTTAAAATATTCCCCTTAAAAATGTAAAACTTTTTTCTTTGAATATTAAACAAAGTTGAACGTTTTCCTGTCCAAGATGTCTTCCCTTAACGAGTAAAATCGTCTGGCGTTAGCCAGAGAAAGATACCAAAGTCGAGTGTGCACCCGTTGATTTGTTATTGGTTGTTTCTTGATTATTTCTGTAGCTATGATCAGTCTCTCTCGAGGATTTTGATCTGTATTCGCTTCCTATATGGTCAAGAATTTCTATCCTTTTATCTGAGTTGCCAATTAGGTTTAAGATTACTGAAAACTCTCTTAGTTCTTGGTCACTTATAGTTAATCCTTCGATAATGTGAGTTCTTTTTTCTAGTCTTGCATGTATTTTCTCTGTTGAATCTGAGACTATTTGATTTATGACGTCATCCAGTACATGTGGTGAGTCGATAGTTTCACCATTATCATTATCTTCATATTGAGGTAGTTTTTCTAGTTCACTTCTTAATTTATTTATTAAACTACCAGGTTTATGGGTGGGGTTGGGTGTTTTAAGGTTTTTGTTTATTTCTTCAATCATTGCCCTTACATGTTTATCTGTATATGTTGAGAACGTAGGGTATTCGTTATCGTTGAAGGAATGTTTCCTGTTGTGTTGACTTCGATTACATCAACACCTTTGTAACTCATTGTTGTTTTAAAATCAGGTAATGCCCCACCTCTACTGAAGGACTTATTCTTTAAAATCTTATGCCCCACCTCGTTGTTAAGGAGTGGTCTAGTTCCCCCACCACCATCAAATGCAAGAAATGATCTGGTTAGCTTTACGAGATTATTTTGAATCCATATATATTTTTTGTTTTCCCTAAAGTTTCCATCTTTTTCGAATATGTTACTTATAAAGTTTTTAATGCTATCATTTTTATCCTTAGTCCTAATAACTAATTTGTTATCCTGTTGGTAATTTAAATCATCGTCTATCCAACAGGTACTCTCAAAGGAGTTTTTGTTGTTAGTGAATGTTGATTCACGGACCCTTTTCTCTTGTTCCATTTCATAATGGAACAATTGTCTTCTAAATATTCATGATCTAATAATAGATCACTTACACTTTGATATTCATTGAGTAACTGCCCATAATTCATATCATCATATTCTGGGTATTTTTCACCTAAATATTGGATTTCATGATCATCGAATCCTCCTTCGGTTATTTGTATATATTACTCTATATTTTGTATATCACTCTCAGGAATCCAACTATTATGTTTACTATCATAACCTGACCATTTAACAAGAACGATATTTTTACCTTTTACTTTTTTTCTTTTTAGTATTTTTTCAATTCTATAGACATCGTCCTTTATATGAACACTTGACAACTCCTCTTCATAGAATTTCCCAACAATTGGTTCATCTTCTAGATCCTCTAATTTATAAACTGTTGGGTCACTGCGAATGACATTAGTGGTTTTAAGTAGTTCTTCTGTACAATTAGCTTTATAAGCTTTTGTGTAAATGCTTTTATACTTGGATATCGTAACTATATCACCAATTTTAAACTTAGCTAATGGTAAGTCTCTAAATGAATGACCATATAGTGTTGTCCAAACCTCGTCCTCAATATTTTTATTTACATGTTTTGGTTTCATCAAGAGAGCGCTATGCTTGGTATTATTGTAATTATATACTAACTGATCTAAGATGTCAATCCAATTTTATGTTCCTTTACTGAAAAAGTATATCCACATAGTAGTTTTAGGTGCCCTATTGAATCTTTCCACAACATCAGCCTTTTCATCACTATTAGTAGAGAAATATTTTATATCATGTTTTTCTAATAACGACTTTACACCAACATTGTAGAATTCTTTCTCCTCAGCAAAATTCGCTAATTTAGGATAATCACCAAATCTCTCTTTGAACTGTCTCAATAATTCTGTGACTGCTTTTGTCATTTTATTAGTATCTTTTCTATAAACTGGTAGAGCAAATGAATACCTCCTAAGAATTTCGATAGCTGTTAGTATCCAATAACGGCCTTTATTTCTGTTTTAATATGAACCCATATCAACGAGATCCATCTGTATCTGCTCACCAAGATAGTTAACTTTGGTTTGTCTAAATTTATATTTTCTAACAATTGGCTGGTATCTGGTGTAAGTGTCTTGCGATTTCAACAAAGATTTGACTTGGTTTCTTGTAACAGGGATACCTTCATCTAATGCTTTTTGATATAATCTTTCAGCTGATTGGTAACCAGTTTTAGGATTGTAATAATAATCTCGTAGCCCTTGTTCTAATTCAATATCCATATATTTTACATCATATAAAATTCGAATAGTATTGATCCAAATCGAGTTTTGTTATTATTTCCAAACACAGTAAAGTTTAATTTATTATAAACACATTTGTTTATTGGTAATTTACTTTCAATATCAGCGTAATTACTGACAGATTCTTTTAATGATTCTATTGTTGTAATTGGAAGAGCTGAAAGTGTTGCACTTCGTTTTCCATAATAGATTGGCATCAGTTGTTACAGTACAAGAATCATTGTGTTCGTTAGCATTAATTGTTAAATTGCCACTGAGTGCCTCTAATTTCTTTTTAATTAAATAAAAAGTCCAATATCCTGGCTCAAATTTTACGGTTGTAGAACCAAATACAACTGTGTCATCGTAACAAGACAAAACATTGTTGTAATTCCAATATATTGATGCTGTTTTTAAATAAATGTATACATCCTGAATTACAGGTAATGACTCAACGAGAATAAGCTCTTTACTATTGCCTTCTTAAGATACAGTAAATTTCTTCATTGTATAATATATAGTATATTATATTTTACAGTATATTATATTATATAGTATATATAGTATATCATTTATAGTATATATCCATTTCCGTTTCCCATACATCTTGTAATATAACACCTACATTATATCTCTGACCTTGTAAACATAGTATATTATTTATGGACCAAATTTTGAGAATCTACTATGGAAAGAACTATGATAAGGCTATGGAAAATATCAAAAAAAAAAAGAGCACAAATGCGGGCTGATTTCATTAAAAAGTAGCCAAATGACTAACTTAGTAAATTCGATTTCCAAGTAGACATTAATGAAGATGCATCAGTTGGGTCAACTGCTATGTATTTCAAGAATTCGGCTGTTTTAGGCACGGATATAAAAAGCGACATATTCATTAACGATAAATCAATGACTAAATACATTTATTCTAATAAAGGTCATAATCTTCCACTTAATGATAAATCAGTGACTAAACAGCTTGATTCTGAAGTTAAACATAGTACTTTCCCAAAAATATGGAAAATAGGTGGGACAGTTCAGGTATTACCAAAGGCTAGAAGACATGTGGGTTTTTACGGAAAGGAATACTATTGCGATAGTTTCCCTGTTGAATATGTATTAACTTAACGAATAAACCAATTCAAAGTATATGTAAATAACACAGACTATTTCATGAGTAATCTTACTTCAGTAAATATAACAATTAAAAACAATGCTAAGTGGAATCTTAAAGAGCCTTATTTTCAATCTTTGGTTGGAACATGGATAGCAACTTATTTATCAGGTATATCTACAGAGCACTTAACTTTCAAACCAGAAGTCCCTAAACAAATTACATCACTTATGAGATTCCTTCTGTACTTTACAGTTAGAAGAATAATGCGAAAATTTGAAACAATGTGAGAAAATGGAATTCAGTACATAATGAATAAATATAAGGCTAATTTTCTAAAAGATCATACACCTAAGTGGACATGGCAAGAAGTCGCGGGTTATAAGAATGAATGGTTTAAGACAAGACTGTGGATACGAGTAAATTTACAAAGCTTCATGGACCCGTGTTGGTTTTATTCGTGATTTACAAAATAACTACACGAAATTTATTCCAAAGAATTCAGATGTGTTGACATTTCAAGGAAACGAACTACTTAATCAGTCGATCGAGGTATATATTTACACTGTACGTGGTGGTCAAGCTAGGACAAAACACAGTATTTACTGGTCTAGAGCATCAGCCTTAGAAATACAAAAAGTTTTTAGACCCTTCGTAGAAGACTCTATTATAAACTATGAAACATCTACATGGACAAACAAAATGAATCAGGCAGTTACATCAACTAATGTGGTTCTTAATATGGACATTAGTCCGACTTTATGATTGATACCTAGCAATCAAATTGTAGTAGAAAAACCAATGGTAGGATATAATAACAAGCTAAAAGTATCAGATGAAAGTATGAAATTCCGATTAAACAAAAATGTTAATTATTTCGGAACGACAAATAATGAACCAAAAAAGGTGCATCAGGAACAAGCTCCAACAAATCATCTAGATACTTTGGATAAAAAATTGAAAATATTAAGGTCAAACAAGTCAGTGAAAGTAAAAAAGAACCTAATAAAAATGATGACCACAATACTGAATTAATTACAATACTAACTATATCGGGAATAACAACGTATTTAATAACATAAATATTATGTAATATAGAAAATGAGCTTATATTACGGCTATGAATATAAGACAAAAGATGAAATAGATGAATTGACATCTGATGTCAAAGAAAAACTTTCTGTATCAGTTGGGAAAATGAAAGGTGATATAAATATGTCTCTATGGAGAATTAAAAACATCCCCCATCCTGTATATGATTATGATGCTATTTCAAAAGTTGTTTTAGAACAAACATACTATTCAAAGTGTGTCAAAATAAGTGATTATTAGGTTAATCTCAGTGAAACATTGTTCTGAGAATACTATACAAAATATGCTTCAAGTATTTATGGATTTGACCGAGGTTCTAATAATAGTGAATTAGTATACAACTCTACAACTAGAAAAGTTTCTAAAGCTATTGATCAAACTCTACAAGGAAATGATGCTGTTCAAAACACCCCCAGTTTTTAACCTACCATATGTACAAAAAGTGAAAAAGTAGGTAACAGGTATTTCTTAAAGTTTAATGGGGGACAAGGAATGGAAAGTAATATCAATTTGAATACTGTAACTGGAGAGAACGATTTTGTGAATATTTTCATTGTATACAGAATAAAGCATATGACGCGAATAATTACTCGACTCGTAATGGCTCATTTGAACACGATGATCGCGGTCATGATAAGTTTGTTAGTTTTAGTCCTAATGGTGATTTGGTTGTCTCTGGTACAACAAATAATTCCATTATCATTGGTAGTAATCCTATTCAAAGTAAACAACCAATAGCTCCATATAAAACAAAGGCAAATGCAGGAGAAACAAATAAATGGATATGTTTATCAATAGATTAGGACAACTACACAACACTAGCAGCAGGAATTAGTAAGGTATATGGTAATGGACAAAAGCGTACAGAAATTCAAAGCAGAAATTCAGTTGGTTATACGAAAATGAGTTTCGGTAATATTAGTACAAGTGGTGTCGCTTCTTTTAAAGGTGATATTTCTTTTTTTACTGTGTATAAAGGAAGATTAATAAATGAGAAAGAAATTCTACTTCATCATCACGTGTTTTGCAATTGGTTTAATATTGATACAGTTGATTTTGAAATTTAATGTAGTGGAATATGTGTGTATGAGAAAGTCTATTGATTTTAATCATATCAGCAAAGATTTGTCTGATGTTGAAGTAAATAAACTGAAACAATGGTATTCATACTACCATAAGCTTTACACTTGCTTCAAATGGAAGAACAAGAAACTGAAGAAAGTAAATCTGTCTCAAAATATGGTAAGTTTAGGGTTAACAGTATCCAGTACTATAGCTGGTGGTATCACTTTGAATCCTATTATTTTAGGATGTATTAGTGGTTCAAGTATTTTAACCCAAGGATAGTTATCGAAACGTAATATCAATACCAAGACAGATATATGTAGATTCGCTTACATATCATACCAAAAAATTCTGACACAGTTAAAGTTATATTTGCGTAGTATGACATATGATGAATCAATATCACTGAATGATCTAAAAATAATAGATGATGTTGTTACTGATTTATGCTCACCTATTAATGGAATGTCTATAAAATATGATAAAATATAGAGTAATATATAATAAGTCTGGAGAAGAAATAGAGTTAAATGATTTGGATTATAGAAGGAGACAAGAAGAGGAGGAAAATGAAGAAGAAGAGGAGACAGATTTAAGTGATAGATCAGATAAGAATGACTTTTTAGGTAGTCTAGATTGGTTATCGAACCGAGGCAGAGAGAATAAACGTTCGGATCCATCAAAAAAGTTATTCGGAAATCGTTTATATGAAGCTAGAAATATAGGATTCTTTATTAAAGACGTTCTATCAATGGAGAAAGAAGGTGCTAATCCGAGATTCAGTAATTATCTAATGTAAAAACAAGATTTCTTTATTAAAAAAATATCAAGCACTCCTTCACTTGAAATAAATTACGAAATCGAATATTATGGAGAGCCTTTTATAATGAAAATGATGTCAGAGTCCGTCCAGTTAGAAGATTTAAGACAACCAACGAAGTCATAGCCGATCCAAACTAATAAAACCAAATAGTTGAGGATATATGATACCATTAAGATAATTTGAAGAAATTAGAACTAGATAAAATTTTAAAATGGTCTAGAATAACAACAGCAATTGGATTAACAATAATTACTCTAGTAACTGTTTTTTTCTCTTGGTCTAAAGCGCAGTGGATCAGATGCTGTAGGCGATGCTAAACATAAACAAAGGAAAGCTGAAAAATTAACTTCTGCAGAAAAAAGAGATGTTATACCGTGGACAGATATAGAAGAAGCCTCTGGTAAAGGTTTTATTTTTATTGGTAATAACTTATATTTAATAATTGGCGGATCATTAATGTATTTATACAGTAAGAAAAACAAGAAATGATATATAGGGTAATATATAATGGATCCGAAGTTAAAGAATCTGCTTAAAACGGTCAGAGATTTTGTACGTCGTTGTAAAAAACCAACTATAGAGATAGACAGTATGCTAGAGGAACTCAATAGAATACATTTAGAGAATCAACCAAAACCACGTAAAGCAAATAATAATAAAGATGGTGAGTAACTGACAGTAGATCTCATAGGTGTCTTATAGATGATCTCATAGATGATCTTACAGACGCCTCATAGATGATCTTAACAGATGTCTTATAGATAATCGGGTAGTATTGTCATAGATACTTCATAGATAATCTTAGAGATGCCTCATAGATGATGTTACAGACGCCTCATAGTTGTCTTATAGATGTCTTATAGGTGTCTTATTGATGATCTCATAGATACTTCATAGATGATCTCATAGGTGTCTTATAGTATTCTCACAAATAACTTGTTGATTATCTGTAAATAAAATGTACATTACTATATAGATGAGTGAAGAAACACCTAAAATAGAAACAGTCAAAAGTGAAGACTCACCTAAAATAACAACAACAAAAAAGGAAAACGATCCTAAAAGGGTAGAGGCTGGTAAGCTTTTTGCTGTCATTTCCAAAGCGGCAAGAGAGAGAAAAATACGTGCGAAAATAGAGTCCGAAAGAAGTCAGGAGAATGGTAGTGGTGATAATTCAGTAATCAATTATGGGTTTTTATTTGGCTTCTTAGGAAGAGCAGTCGCAATTGGTTCACTGTGCTACACAAGAAAAGAGTGTGAAAGAGAGACCAAAAAACCAGAGACTATTAAAGAGGAGCCTAAACACGTTAAAATCGAAGGAATTGATCACAGGCCACCAAAAATTGTCTAGATACATTTGATTAAAAACATATAATATGAAGGGTTTAAAGGTGGTAACGAATCGGGACTTCTATAAAAATTATTAACCCGATAAATCGCCTGAGTATTCCAGAAACCCCAAAAACCATTGATGTAAAATAAAAATACATAAGGACATATTATATAACAGTGTATAATATTTCAATCACATTCAAGAAATTCGAGAACAAGGAACTAAACGTTTCAATCGATACTCGTGTAGATGGGAAATAAAATACTTGGTTCAAAGGGAAAGATGTTGCACTAGCTTTGGGATGTAAGGATCCAGACAAAGCTAATAGAAATCATGTCGATTGTGATTATAAGTGCACTTTGAGATGGTGATTATAAGTGCACTTTGAATGACCCGCCAATGTGGCGGTGTGCTCAGAAGAGAATATTTATATCAGAACCCGGACTTTATGCATTGATATTAAGATCAAAATTAGACACTGCAAAGAAGTTCCAAAAATGGGTGTTCTCTCAAGTATTGCCATCAATAAGAAAGTATGGATACTATGGAATGTTCAATAATCCAAAATCTTTAGCATTCAAAATAGTTGATGAATATGATCTACATACAAAAGTGGTTCAATTCATTAGGCGATTTTACCTAGAAATATTAATGACTGCTGGACTTGGAGAAAATCAAGATACAAGAGAAAAAAAGTATTAGATCATTCCAAAAAGGGTACATGAAAGGGTAACCAGACCTATTGATACAAAATCTCCATAAGTATTATAATGGGTTATGCATTGAATTCAAGACCCCACGGTATGATGTTTTATCAGAACAACAGAAAGAGCTAATAAAGAGATATGAAGATAATGGGTATAAATGTATTGTCTAAAACGATTATGATCTAATAATCAAGGAAATAAACGATTACATGAACGACGCTCGCATCAAATGTAAATATTGTAGAAGGAAATTCACATCCCGGAAAACATTTAAACGTCATGTAAAATATTTCCATACAATAAAATGAAATATAATTTATTATATACATAGTATGACAACAGTAAACAAGAAAGAGCTAATGAACGAAGCGTATGACGCTGTACTAATATCAGCTGTCGTCGTAGGAAATTCGATAGTATCCAAAAAGATTCTTGGAGAGAAGCTTACCACTGTTTCAACTCTAACAGATACTGCAAAGCCGGCAGTTGGTGTCACAACTACTTCCATGCTTGTAAAATGGGCACAGGATAAAAAGTATCTGCCAGTTGATCCATTCAAAATGTGATCTATTACATAGATAATGACCAGTATAGTGGGATCGTTTCTTCAAACAGCATTTGCTGCCGTCAGTTTTGCTGGTGCTGGATATCTTTTTAAATCATTCGACCAAAACGGATATGAAGCTGAAGTAAAATGACATAATAAAGCACTAGAAGACTTAGCAAAGGCAAAAGAAGCAAACAGTCAAACAGCGTGATAGAATTCAGCAATTAAGACAAGAATTAGAAGATGCCAATAATGATATCGAAGAAACAAACAGAGCTCTTGCTCAGTTAAGTCAGGTTCAATCAATAAAATATAATGGAAAAACATTCAACAGAGAGCCACAATTAAATGATTTCTACAAACCAAGTGATAAAGTGAAAGAATACCAGAATATCACTATTAGAGTCGTTGGTGTTGGTTCGGGTTACCTATAAAGTAGATATTTATAATATTTCAATCATAATCAATATCATCTATAATATATGGAAGCATTCAAAGCATTAGATTATGGATTGACGTTTGATGAAATAACAAAAACATAGACGATTTAGACTCTCTATACAAAAAGGAAGAGAAACACACTAAAGATAATATTTGTACTGAGTGTGAAAATGAATACGAATGTATTAATGGTATGTTTGTATGTGTTAATTGTGGGGAAGTAGGAGACTATGAGATGGTACCAGAATGGGTTGAAAACATCTGGCTAAATAGGAAGAAGTCCCAATATATCAGAAGTAGACACATTAGAGCCAGAGTAGAACAATACGTACACGCGAATTATCGTAGTTCTACTGTATCTGATTTCATGGAGGTTGTTGAAATAATGATTAAACACAGAATGATTAATAAATACTTATCCAGATATTACAACTGCTTCATCAGTTTAGCCAGCAGGAAAGGTCCGTAAGGATATAATCGCTACGATAGAAGATGTAGAAGTTCCAAAAATATTTAAACATTTACACGACTCTTCACATCCCAAAGGAAGTAAGTTAGATGAATATTATTACAAAGCCATTGAATGTCTTTAGATAAGCAAATTTACCAAAGATTAGTGGCGTGAATTGAGTTTGTGTGAAAGTGATCTAACATATCCATATAAAAAACCTTATAATTTATATGATAGTGTTTATTTACAAATATTCACAGACAATTTGTTCACAGACTCAGAATCAGGCTCACACCCACAATCAGACACAAACCGAGTCTCAGACTGAAACTCAAAATCAGACCCAGACACACACAGACTCTTTGACTTAATGGTATTATGCCAGATCTAGGTTCTCTCAAAACCCTTCTATTTTTTGGATTTTAATTTCTAGTAATTTTCCAGTTTTCATGTCATTTTAACCCGGTTTTGCTCTTCCATTTTTTTTGGCTAAGGTGAGTTAGACCGATTTCTTGTGAACCCTAAGGTGAGTTAGTGGGACTTTGGAGAACCATAAGGCGAGTTAAGACTGACAGATAAATCAGTCAGTACCCCATCGTAGTGGTACACCCAAGAAAGCCGTAGAAATTGTTAAAAGAGCTTCCTTTTAATATTTAGGCCGAAAAATTGTCAGTCATCAAGGGTACTCAATGATCGAAAGAAAGAAGCTTTATATTTGCCAAGCAAATAAACCTTGATTCTCCACGAAAAATTATGATAAAAAAAATAGTGTGATTTCGAGTTAAACAGATTGACAAATAAAGCTTTGATGCAAATTGATGTCTACGTTGATAAGTAAAGGATAAACAGTGCACTTAGTTCACAACCCAAATATCTATAGGCGAGTTCCTACTAGGGTTTTAGTGACTACGGATAGTCATTCTTAACGATGAAGTAAAATATAGTGGTGCGTAGGCACTGTTGAAATCTTAGTGAAATGAACGGAAAGATCTGAGTAGTGCCGAAATGTAAAGAGTAGTTTTCTAATGTTGGGAGTGAAGGCCCTTCGTCAGAGAGAAAACGTTGGTGGATCGAAAAACACGGAAATATATATATATATATATATATATATATATATACACATAGACCGAAACGGTTCCGTCTGTAGTTATATATATATATATATATATATATATATGAAAATTGTCATGTGACAACAAATGGATAATCGGAATGAAAAAATAAAAAACAAGTGTAAATGAGATAGTGGCTCGTCACTCGCCTAAAACATCACCGATTAGCAAACCAGGTGGTTGTGTCAAAAACAATGTGGGTGAGTGAAAGCTAAACACAAACGAGCTTAGTAGCTATTGTTAACGCTCACCCGTGCAAAGCAAAAACATTGGGCACGCAGGGATTAAGCAAAAGAAAAACGTTCTTTGAGTCCGTGAGAGTGAATGGTTCCAATTTTAAAGATGAAACGCCTTTCCTGTCCTTTGCGACTATTGTTACCGCCAGAAATTTGTGAGATGGACAAACTTTCATGTCTGAAAGAGACAGGTTTGTCAACGTCTCCATTCCTTACGGAGAGAAGATGTTCGTCAAATCTGTCGGATAAGCGCCTTCCCGTTTCTTCAACGTAGAGCAGACCACATCTGCTGCACGAAATGCAGAAATTGAGGGCGGAGGAGATACATGTGAAACAATGTCGAATGACAAAATTAGATTTAGGGCCCCGAAACGCATGTAGAGGCGTTGAGAAAAGAACACGTGTTGCGCGACTTCGCCGCCTTAGTAATTTTGACGGTTTTTTGGTGGGTAGGCGTGAAATCGCAATTTAATTTGGTGTAAAAAGAGGTATCGCTAAGCTGGTGGAGAGCTTCTTCTCGATACAAATCAGCTCTCCAAACGACAAAGACACCACCTTTGTCCGCAGATTTGATAACAACGTCATTCCGACTTTGCAGCGATTTCAAGGCCAGAAGTTCATCCTTGCTGAAGTTGGGAGGAATTTTGGGCCGCAAATGGTTTAATTGGTCATTTTCGTGGCGACATTGTCGAACGAAAAGAACGAGGGCCGAAAATTTGCCTTTAGGAGGAGACCAAGAAGATTTTTTAGGATTAATGGCCTCAAGAACATCTTTATTATAGACGGGGGACTGATTGTTATGGAAATGCGCTTTCAAACGTAAGCGACGGAAAAAGCTTCGGCATCTCCTTTGACTGAAAAGAAATCGATGGGACCGGAGTTGGGAACGAACTTGAGACCTTTCGCAAGAACAGATCTCTCGGTGTCAGACAAGGGCAAATCGGGCGGAATGGTGAAAACGATTCAGACCTTTCCGATCATTTCACTAGTTATTCGTAATCCTAGTTTTCACGAATGACATAAGATTAAGCATAACGACATACTTAAGCGCAGTAGGCACTTTATGGTTGGTTAATATTTTTGTGTTGGTGAAGCAGAAAGAGTTCAACTGACCATGGTGTGCGTACTGAGCTTGCGTATGTCGTTATGCTTGTGCTTATTTTTCTAGTGAAAACGAGGCTTTAAGTATGCATGAAGGTCACTAGACCGGAGGAAGTGCTGGTTTGAGTCATAAGCATAACTCTTTCTACGCGAACTGTCTTAGGCCAATTTCCATCGTTAGAATGAATATAAGAAGACTATTAATTAGTGATATGCACTAAGCCTGATTGTGTTGCTCATACAAATGTATCTTTAGCAAAAGGATCTCACGATCCCTTTACCCTCAACTGCATATACAGGCAGGATTTAATACATGCAAATCCAAGCCATGAAACGATTTCAATAGATTTTCATGAGGAACGTGAATGGATTGAGTAATTTGTGGGTTCTTTTAAAAAGTTTAGAGGTTAAAGGGTTAAGTCCTGGTGGAAAAGTGGAAAAGTGTTGGTGGAAATGTAATGGTGCAACCATTACCGGTGTACCACTATCTTTTCCATCTCAAAAAACTAAATGGAAACCACCAACCCTTTTCGGTCCAACCCGACTCTGGTATTTTACTCTGGGTAACGGTTGACGATTTTACTCTTCACGGGAAGACGTTTTGGACAGAAAAGAGTTAAAAATATCTCCCTAAATTATGCCTTTCATCCGTAACTTTTTTTATTTTTTAACTTTTTGTACTCTGGTTTTTCTATTGTTCTTTTATTGGTTCTGTTGTTGCAATTTGTCGTTGTACGACCTTGGTGTGTATGAAAGGGTTAATAAGGATCAAATATCATGTGATCATTGTATAGGTGTTGTGATGCAGGCTTTTCCACTCAGACTCTGGATCATTACAAAGAACTGCTTATTATGCGCAGTGCCTTACCTGAGGAAGGTTCAGTCGGGGTGCTTGCCCCCAGAAAAAAAATATTCGACATCTTCAGTCTTTGTTACCAGATTGAATAAAGTTTTAGAAAGCTCAACAAAATGTAAAATTAATGTCTCAACTTCTCGATGTTAATCACCAACTCTGAAGCTGTCAAGGTTCGGAAGCACTTGTTTTAAAATTTAAATAACATTTTGAGTAATAAAAAAAAACGCGCAAATAGACAGTTGTTTCTACAGGCTTACCTCGTTTGGTTGTATATGTTTAGTACTGCTAGACAATTATCATTATACTGTATGAATAGTGCGGGGTATATTAGAGAGGGACGACGGGGGGTCGTCAACAAAATTTGCCCAGGGTTTACCCTTTATGGATCAATGTTCTGTATACACGACACCAAGAACAAAAGAAATTTTTGGAGAACAACGCGAATACAATGAAAGAACAATGAACAAAAGAAAACGAATCCAACCTTTAAAGGGTTAATTATGACTTAGGCACGGCTCTGAATATACGAAATGCGTCAAAGATTTAGAAAGAGGTCAAATGCGTTCCCTATATAGAAATACCCTTCCAATGGAGCCAAAGCAAAATATCACGAAAGAAAATCTCGCTGTTGGCTCCTTTGTACTTTTGCTTGAAACTGCATTGAACCGTTGCCCAGAATATGCTGACATATAGATGAAGTCCAACATACAAACAACATATTCTATCTTGAATTATTACTTCGGAACATTGATCTTGTGCTCATGTGTTCGGTTGATAAAAAGAATATGAGACGACCAATGTTGTTCTTGATTTCGACATTTCAGGACACCGTATAATGATCGTTATGTCAAAAAATAATTTGCATTGCTTTTGAGGAAGTCTAACGTGCCCACACTCCTGTTCGTTTTGGTGCGATAATGTATCTGATGCTTGTGAAGTGACTTAAATGGCTTTTGGTATTAGTAACCGATAAGAATCGTTCCGCACACGGAAGTGTAATGGAAGGTCCTTAACACTTAGTGCAATATGAGGAGAAAAATGGAGTAGTTCACGGAATGTCATATTGTCCTTGATATTGACTTGGTAGGTAGTTTAGGAAATGAAAGGCAGATCAACTCCACACTGATATTAGTTACATGCAGAAATAACCAGACTAACGGAGAATTCCCTTTGCAAATTACCATGCAATTTCTTGAGAAGGACAGCCGAGAATGAGTTTTGCTAGCAACTATAAGATGCCATATAAAACCGAAATGTAATGATAATTATAAAAGTCAGTTATTCTATATAAAATAGGGGCTTTTTTTGTCTGCATGTAATTGATTTGTTCGCACGTGTAAATCAATATATTTTGTTCAAAGTTTTGACCTCGTTCGGTTATTGTTTAATCGGGATGATAATAATGAACAATTATTCACCGAAATGGTGATGAATACTTACACTGCCATGAAGTGGAGAAGTAAATATCTACACTATTCACGGACACTGAAGTAAATGAGTGTTTTAGGTTTTAGCTTATACTTTGCATAATTGTTTTCACATATGTTTTTTTTTTTTTTTAAAATTTTTAAAACAATTTTGCGGAACGTCGACTTGTTTTTAACTCATTTGCCAACAAAACGTTTTGAAGGCTCCCTGCGTGCACTTATCGTTAAAAAGTGAGAGAAATGCATATCTTTGAGTATTTAGTTACAAAATTTCGTTGCTTTTTTTGTTACTGTGTGGCAAGGTGACTTCGTTTATTAAAGAAATTCTACCGCAACTTAAGCGTCGTTTACACCTGCGATTTTGCATGTTGGAATTAGCATTTTGGTGTATGTAATGCACTCACAATAGCCTATGCAGCAAGATATCCGCACTTATTATTCGCTGCAGTTTGTTGACGACGCTGTCGTCAGTGAAACCCGTACTCGAAGATGTCAATCGTAAGGCACAAAATCGCACTTGTAAACAGTCCTTTATAGGAAACTGGACGCCATCTTTCTTTACTCGGACTTGAATAGTGCAGGATATTACAAGATAGAAGAACGCAAAACAAGACTATTCACTTGCAAGGTACATGCTAACGTAAGTTAACCTGGATCTAAAAATTTTTGCCTGGGCTAAATTCGTTAGGTTAATATCTTGTAATAAAGTACAAAAGCCACTCATGTAAAGTTGCAAGATTTAAACTACAATAAATTCTTATCACATTACTACAGCCACCTTTTTGACAACTTTATTTCGTCCATTAAAAGGAATTCTAAGGAAACTAGATTGACAATTTCTATATTGAAGTCCAAATATAATTTTTTAATCCCTAGAACTGTGACTGTTTGAACCCTTTACCTTAGTAAGAGATCAGAGAGCCACCAAAAGTGGTATACCGGCCTCTACCGTATACTGCATAAACGCTATTTCTCTCTAACCGAACCCAGAAAGTCTGACCCTTTTTCAACATTGCAAGTACAGTTTTACTCAACTGATCGTAATTTCTATGGTTGGCATGTAAATCACTGTATACTGTATTATTCTTCATAAGCCGAACGTAGCTACGATATCCATTGCGTTGCAAGTACGAGACACTGAAAAGGTAAAGTCCATCGACTGGTGCAGTAAATTTTCCTGTCGAAGGTTTATAAGCACTTCCAATGTTGAAGGAAACGTCGTTGAATTTGATTGCACCGAGAGCGTAGTTCGGTCCAATATTACCGCTGGTGAGGGTTGCTTGGAAGGCAGGATGGGTCTGAAAAATTAGAAGTACAATAAAAGTGAGAATGAAATATGCTCTTTTTTGACCAATTAATTGATTTCTAGTATTATTTACTAACATGTGATAAGAAAAAAGATTTTAGTTCGAATGAATCTTGTTCCTATCTCGTGAAAAGCAAAAATGCAGACCGTGAGCTCGTAGTTGAGCTTCTCATAGAATTTTAAGGAAGCCAGAGATCCTAGGACTCAGAAAATCTCGGCATTTTTTTTCACCGTGCCAATATGTCAGAACCAAGCTACTGTCGAAGGTTATCGTTGTAGTAGAATTAATAACAGCATTGAGAGATCACAGCCATTAAACTGTCGGAATTGAATTAAGTTTCAAGGTTCGAAATGAACACCAAAAAAACAAATTCGCTCCATCGTCGAACCAGTGATGGGATTGTTAATGTGGTTAACAGTCTAGTTTTATAGAACAAAATCGTGTTGAGAGCCTTTGCCATGAAAATGTTTACTTAGAACTAGTTGAGTTATTGCTCATTTTCTCACAAGCTACTTTTCTCCTAAAACGCAAAGAATGCAATGGCAGCTGGAATGGCCTAAAAACGTTTTTACTTAATCCCTAAAGATTCGAATAAGAAAGGACGTTGCAGTGGCCACGTTTGTGTAGCAAACAAAATATGCTCAAAAGTCTTTCGTAAAGGAACGCCCACATTGCAGTGACGATATCAAGTGAAAACGTTAAGTATTTAATGCATTCCCTTTATTATTTGTTAATATGTGTATTCTTGAAAAAGGTATTTACTCTTCGGCACCATTAATAAATATTCGACGAATCAAGTGACGAAGTATCATCTCAATTTTGAGAGTAAAATCGTCAAAAATTGACGAAACAGGTGAGAAAGAGTCCCTATTCCCTGCTTCTCTCCCTTACCCGCTACAAGGGGCAGTGAGTTCATGAAAACTGAGCCCCTGCAGAGCGTCACTCACACCGGTTCACCCACTTGTGGATTTCTTTTTGTTATACATATTGTTGCAGAATAAAACAGCTTCATGTGGACACTTGTCTCTTTCTTCCATGAAAATATTACGATAGATTGCATTCTGTATTAAACGAAAAGATTTAAAAATTAATTTGCCGGTGTAAAAAGAAATCACAATAAAGGATCCTGAGCTCTTTTGCTCTCCTCACTATGCACTTTTTAATCGTTAGGTCCAAGAATTTAGGTTGAAGTTATTGAAGAACAGGTATACACTTAGACCTCAAAAGAAGGCCTATAAGTTCGTGCGTTTTATTTCGTAAGTTAGAAGTAACTTGATTAGTTAATATCGAAACTGCATAAAGCTTTCTCTGATTTTCAAATGACCATTCCAGCCACATAGACTGCGTTCAATACTACATCTGTGTTTCACACGCTTTTTTCTTTCGCAATTTAAAGCAGCTAATAAATGCTTTACAATTAAGACTACAAACCTGTGCGTAGCCACCGTAAACTTTGCCATGAACGAGAAAATCTCGCATTCCTTGCCTGAAATTCAGAGTTATTCCGTATTTCTATATAAAACAAAAACCACGCATTGTTAATATCTTTGTCCAGCAAAGTTTAGGAAGCTGGGTTACAAAGATGAACGAAATTTTAAAACTACCGAACTATTGTCGCAAAAAATTGTTCATTCTGATGTATCTGATTAACTGAGAGGAGTCCTCCGGATGTATTTCTACCATAGTTAACCAATCAAAAGCAGGAATTGTGCCTTTAAGACGATAATACACTCCCCAGGAGGAACACTTGTATACGATAATCTAAATGAACCCCGGTTGTGATTTTATCCCGGCGAACTGAATAGAGATTTCGACCAGAACTGATATCGTTCACAAATTCAGCCCTTAACAGTTTGGAAATAATGTTCACCGATTAAAAAATGATGTCCAAACAATAACTGAGATAAAAATGACAACACAGTACCACGGAAAGCCAACTTATTTCATCGTATAAAATCAGAAAAGCAGTAGATAATTGATCTTTATCCAGTTTAAGAAATTCTAGAAAGGAATACACAGATTATTTCACATAATAACTGTCATTGTAGAATACTTACATGTCCAGGGAGCACGCGTTTTCTAATCGTCGAATCTTCCTGTGGAGAACTAAACATCTTTTCTAGTTCAGTGGAGGTCGATTGAGGAAGATTCTTGCTTGAAGTAATGTAAGGCGCAGCTGAGAGCACAAAGAATAAACCAAACGACAATACTCCAACGAAAGCCATTCTGCTGTCTATTTTCTTTGCTTCTTGTGGAAATAGGATAGCAGCTAGATGAGCAACCTTCTTATATAGGATATAATTTGATGACTCACCCACAATTCATTGTTTCAACAGGGGAATTAAATCTTTTATAGTACTTATTAGTATTCAGGATTGTGAAAACCTTTCAAAATAGCGTGATAACCATTTACCAAACTGATTTCTTTTGAAAGCTCGGTGATCACCACTTCTCATCCTATAGACCACTTGCATTTATTCCCCTGCTGGAGGAAAAATACTTTTAAGTAAAAGAATTTCAATAAATTATTCGACCAGTTGAAAGTTGGAACTTTGAAGTTGTCCTTCAGATGTGATCGTTTACCACATGAGTGCAAGTGGTCTGTTCTTATCGCATGCGAATAAATGAATACCGAACTGAATTTCTAACAGCAAACGTCTCTTGTACGCCAAACGTTAAGAAAAATCCAATTTAACTGTGAGTGAATGATCAGTGAGATAAGGTGGTCAATCAAATCCTCATAGCCGTTACGTCTCACTCGCGATGTTAAATCCTTTATCGCATTGATGACCATTAATTAACCTTTACTTATTTGAAAAACGGGAGGAACTTTAACACCCTCGCTCAAGGATTAAATCAGCTATTTGATTCAGACGGGGAAATTGGTGTGACTGGGACAATTACGAAAGACAAAGATAAGAAGTGGAAAATGGTGAGATTGAAGAGAAAATGTTGTCTTCTGTCTTTCACAGTAAATGGCCAGACCTACATTTTTGGATGGCCTTCTGGGAACTCAAGGCACAGCCACGGCGAATTTTAGCTCTGTGAGAAAAGCTACTAGTTAAATTTTGTATCTTAGATCTCTAAATATTGTGACACTGATATGACTTATGGCTAAATATTTTGAATAATATTTTGCTCAATAACACTACAGGTATTGTAAAAATAGGGGAGGCATAGGCTTCCCAGGCCCCCCTTAATCACGCCAAACCTCAAAGCCTGGTTCACACAAGCGACACAAGCATAAACGTAACTACATAAAAACGCGCAGTTAGCAAATCACAATCAACTGTGAATCCCGAAAACAAAGGGATGCACCAAGCATGAAATACCTATTGTCCTTGCATAAGTCGTTATGATCACGGAGCACCTAGGATATTTGTTACGGTGGATATATAGGGTGTCCCAAAAAACCTGAAAACTATTGAAATTACCAATAAAAATGGAATTGTTAGAATTTGAATGCCTTAACACTCTGTTGGTCCCCAGGAGTGCATAAATGATTGATATAAGTAATTTTATATAGATAATGCTTTAAATTCCAGCGGGCAAAAAATCGCGCACTTTACAAGACGATTTTCTTACCTAAATTATAATACATGCACCTTGTCAATATTTTACGCATCATTACTTTCACCTTTTTTGTAGGGCATTCAAATTTTAACAATAAGTGATTTCAATAGTTTTCGTTTTTTTTGGGGCACCCTATAGAATGTCAGATGAGGCGCACTGAAGGCATGGTCCCTCTGGAATATTATATGTTTTAAAGTTTCTACAACGTCAAGTCCAGCATTACGAATTGATAATTCTTTTACACAACACACCAGTAAGCTGACGGAGAATAATTAGCATTTCAAGGTTGTCTGTCAGAGGTATCGTACTCTCGACACCGTATGCTCTTAATTTCATTTAAGAGAGGGGCCTAAGCTCCCTAATCTTCCTCTTGGTTGCGCCACTGGTTATGGTTATGTCGCTAGTTTAAACCATGCTTTAGAGTTTACAGTTCTGTCAGTGCGAAAGGAGCTTCACTCCAAAGGATGATATTTGCATGTGTTGGCTGATTATGGTATATTACGGTACGTCACCTCATTGACGACTAATTGTCTAGAAGCCTTTTATGGTGGATTTCCACTTACAATACAACCAACTAGAAAATTATTGAATTTTAACAATACATCGGTAGTGCACGTGACAATTTGCACCAAGCAGAAATCTGCCACTAAGGCCGTTTTCCACTTGACGAATTACTTCTTGCGAAGCTACCTTTTCTTTTGTCTCATGAGCTTTTGGCTGGAACTAATGATGGATCTATTGAATTTCAACAATGAAGAGTCGATTCGCGCGGTAAAATTTGCCTTGTGAAAAATGGGCTTTACTGCACTTGATGGCACAGCCGCAATGTTGATGTTCCTTAACAAAAGAATTTTGATTATATTCTTCTGGTAATAGTACACCAACATGGCCACCATGCCCTTTTATAGTCCAACTCTTTGGGGACGAAGTGAATGCGTTCTATACCATTGTAGGTTTTCGTTCATTCAATACATCCTGTTATTCAAATAATTTCTATATAAGGAGGTTGCTCAGAGAACTGACATTTCAAGAAGTACCAGAGAAGATACACTGTACAATGGCATTGGCTGAAGTATCATGGTTTGGCTTGTTCCTCGTTTTCACTGCAGCACCTTGTCTTACTCTAAGAAAGAACCTTACTGAATCGACCTCCACTGAGGTAGAAAAGAGCGTTGTTTTTCCGCAGGACGATGCAGTAATTAACAAGCGAGTGCTCCCTGGATATGTAAGTATTCGAAAACGGGTTAACTGTGATTATTTCGTGAAATAATCTGGGTCTTCTTCTCTAGTATCTCTTCACTGGCAAAAATGAATCCCCTACTGTCCGTCTAATTTTGCACAGTCTGAAGTTGGCTTTCTAACCTATCGTCGTACAGAATTATCATTTGTAATTGAGTTTTATACTCAGCGTATTTTAATTGTGAGTTAAAACTGTGAAATTTATTTTCCGCCCTTTTCGGGACTAAATGCATGAACAATTTGTGCTCGAGTAGAAATTCCTGTCCAGATACTTTGGCTAAAATCACAACTCGTGTTCATTAAGAAATCTCTTTTAAAAAAATTGCAGTGCAATTACATGTCCATGATCTTAACTTGGCGGGTTCAGAGCTGATTAAATTAAACTAGAACGAAGTCAGGACGGCAATTCTTGAGATCGCTTCCTGTACAAATACTTGTTTTAGTTTACATGAGATCTGCTCGAAAAGCTCACTCGGACTGGTATCGCTCATTTCTGGTGGGAGACCAAAAACAAATAGTTCAGACAAGTTTGAACTCGGACCGGTACGAAATTTTCTTCATGAAAACGCGAAATCTCTCTCAGAACAACCGTTAATGCGACGAACAGGAAAAACATTACCTTATGGGAATTAACGAAAAGTCGAAATACCGTCAGAAATATTTGCAAGAATATGGCTTTAGTTTCATTCCGGTCTCGTGTAAAGACTTGAATAATTTTTCACTTTGAAAGTGGTCTAAATTCGTACCGATGTGACGTAACAACCACTTTGGGTTCCTTGAGCCTTAATATAATTGGTAAAGACATGAACATAGAGTAGATCATTTTCGTTTCATGTAGAAATCCGGAATAAATCTGAATTTTGGGCAAGGAATGCGAGATTTTATCGTTCACGGCAAAGGTTATGGTGTCTACACACAGGTTTGTATTTATAATAGTAAAGAAATTTATTAGCCGCTTTAAATTTCAAATAAAAACAGCAAGCGAAACAAATGTCATGCTTTCTTTAAACGAAACCAGGAATTCATAACGACACGGATGTCAACTTTATATTAGGATCAAAATTTGAGAAGTCTTTAAAGCAAAAACGTTAATGCCGATCATCTAATCTCTCATATCATGTATATTCTGTCAAAATTGGGTGTACAACATCTAATTTTCCAATCTACCTGTGTTGAAAAAAAAAGAAACGAACAAAATTACCAAATCTGCAGCTTCCTATGTCGAATTTTTCCTGCCTAAATCTGAAAGTCGACTATGAGCAGGTTGTCCAGGTTTTTCAGGCAGCTGATAAGAACATGTAGAATGTTCGGAATATCGAACTTTTGAAAAAAAAAAAATGAACTAGAAGCAATCCAATCAATATCTCTTTCCTGTACGATTGTTTGGTAAATAATACAAGAAATCAGTTAATTGTTTAAGTTAAAGCATGTTTTTGTTTCTTACATTAAATAATTTTACTAATGATTTTTCAGAAACGTCCTGCCTTCCAAGCAACCCTCACAAGTGGTAATATTGGACCGAACTACGCTCTCGGTGCAATCAAATTCAACGACGTTTCCTTCAACATTGGAGGTGATTATAACCCTTCGACAGGAAAATTCACTGCACCAGTCGATGGACTTTACCTTTTCAGTGTCTCGTACTTACAGCGGAATGGATATCGTAGTTTTGTTCGGCTTATGAAAGATAATACAGTATACAGTGATTTACATGCCAACCATAGAAATTACGATCAGTTGAGTAAAACTGTACTTGCAATGTTGAAAAAGGGTCAGACTTTCTGGGTTCGGTTGGAGAGAAATAGCGTTTATGCAGTATACGGTAGAGGCCGGTATACCACATTTGGTGGATTTCTGATCTCTCGTCGAGGTTAAGGATTTGGGCCGTAACATTTGAAACGATGAACCATATTTAGACGGAGTTATAGAAAATGTTGCTGTCATTCTTCTAACAATTCTTTGATAAATGGACGAAATAAAGTGTTCAGCAAATTGACTCTGTTCTATTGTGATAAACGTTCATTCTGACTGAAACTTTCAAACTTGATATTAAGTGTCTTTTCTCCTTTTTTCTTTTTTTCTTTTACTGCCACCAATCCACTTGAAAAATGGCTGGTTCTTCCTATGTATCTGCTCAATACAACTACCAGAATGCCTTTCGAAATCTTGCTTGTGATGTAAATCAGAGCAATTTTCTTGATATTCTCTTTGGGACAGAATGATAATACGTGCAATGATCGCATGCATACCATTGCCATACAACAACGAAATTAATTACAAAGACAGAACCAATAAAATTACGAGGCAAAAGAACTGAAACAGAACAAACTGTAAAATAATAATGAACTAGCACGGAAAAATTAATGATCTCTAATCTGTCCTTTGACATTGAAAAGGCAATGATACATCTGAAATGATTGTACCACATAAACCAACACTTAATTAGGTACATTTGTTACAGTTCCATCATGATGGTCTTGGACACCATGATACCTTGTGGAGACCGTCAATTAACAATCTCGCGATTTTCACCTCGATGTATCCAATAGCTGCAGGGCTGTCTAATAGCAAGATATCTGCATTGAGCTCTAAAAACACTGGAACGATACCTGCAAACTGTATTTTGAAGGCATCATGGAGGGTCGTATGTAAGTCATTTGTTTGTTTTAGTTTCTTGCATTTCATCGCCTTACTTTTGATCGCATGACTCCGTTTCGTATAAAACTTTGTGTAGTTGCCAACTCTTGTTGCAAAACACGATTCATTTCTCTGACGAATAGTCCTTGCTCGAAGCGTTGAAATTCTTTGAAATCAGTTACGGCAGTTACCGAACCTCATAACTATTTACGACATGTAAGTCAATTTGCTAATCATCCCAGTCCCTTCCGCAATAAAACACGCAACTTTTAATGAAAAAGTTCACCCAAATGTCGGATTTATTTTCAGTTTTCTATTTTTTATTTTTAGAAACTAGACGACAATGTCCATGGGACTGCATATTTGACAGAATTAACTGTCAATGAAAAATAAAGGTTCAATGCAATTTTTTCCGCGCGTGTTTTTGACCTGCGTGGCTGCGCCCATATCTGCTTCATTCACTCTTGAGGTCTCGTGCAACGAGATATCATTGCAGTATTTTTAGAGTTCAATGGATTTCTGCTTATAACACGCTCTGGCTCTTTCTGAGGATGACATTCCTGAGGCACAAGATATCTTTGGGCGGGGATCCTCAAGCATTGCTCATCGTTTTCTTCAAAGAAAATGTCTTTCATTGTTCAACAGAAAAATGCAAAGGAAAATCCTAACAGTGTCTTGTCTATGAATGTGATAAAAATCCGTTTACTTTTCTCCTCAAACTTTTTCGACATAGTAAACATAAATTTTCAATTTTCTTTGATAATTGCGTTTAATTAAGAGGTTTTTTAATTAAGAGGTTTTTGAAGTCATTTAAAAAACTCGGAGTTCATGCTTTTGTAATCGTAAGATGTCTTTGGTTTAATGCTTTTATATATTGCTATTTTCCAATAGGCAAAAATATATCGCGTGAATCGAAATTTCTTCATGTAAATTCAGTAGGTTTCTCATTAGTAACAGTCGAGAGCCTATGAGAGAAAAGTAAAAATCACTTTGCAAGATAAAATTTTCCTGGTGGAAACAGTTGAATTGTTAAATTCATTCGCTTTATCGCTAGCGACTTCTACAGTGTGTCCAGTCACTTGTCGCTTGGTCGACGGTTGCCTTGTCACTGAGTTCTTGCTACATGGCAAAGCGATAGTGTGCCCCTGCATTTTTGCCATTTTCATGCAAACATTGAATTCCCAAATCAAATAGAAAGATAATTGCGCCGATTAATATTGCAAAAAAGATTTCGGAAGGCATTCTTGAAGTTGTATTCAGCAGTTGGATAAGGGGAACTGGTCATTTGCATAAAAGATTTATTTTTTGACCCGTTAAGGCAGGATATTTTAGGCCTGGTTTTCACTAGTAACGTATGGATAAGTTACACAGTGAGCATTTCATGGTGAACTCCACTCTTTTTACTTTACCAATACAAAGAGATACCAAAGTCGAGTGTGCACCCGTTGATTTGTTATTGGTTGTTGTTTCTTGATTATTTCTGTAGCTATGATCAGTCTCTCTCTCGAGGATTTTGATCTGTATTCGCTTCCTATATGGTCAAGAATTTCTATCCTTTTATCTGAGTTGCCAATTGGGTTTAAGATTACTGAAAACTCTCTTAGTTCTTGGTCACTTATAGTTAATCCTTCGATAATGTGAGTTCTTTTTTCTAGTCTTGCATGTATTTTCTCTGTTGAATCTGAGACTATTTGATTTATGATGTCATCCGGTACAAGTGGTGAGTCGATAGTTCGACCATTATCATTATCTTCATATTGAGGTAGTTTTTCTAGTTCACTTCTTAATTTATTTATTAAACTACCAGGTTTATGGGTGGGGTTGGGTGTTTTAAGGTTTTTGTTTTTTTCTTCAATCATTGTCCTTACATGTTCATCTGCATATGTTGACAACGTGGGAAGGAATGTTTCCTGTTGTGTTGACTTCGATTATATCAACACCTTTGTAACTCATTGTTGTTTTAAAATCAGGTAATGCCCCACCTCTACTGAAGGACTTATTCTTTAAAATCTTATGCCCCACCTCGTTGTTAAGGAGTGGTCTAGTTCCCCCACCACCATCAAATGCAAGAAATGATCTGGTTAGCTTTACGAGATTATTTTGAATCCATATATATTTTTTGTTTTCCCTAAAGTTTCCATCTTTTTCGAATATGTTACTTATAAAGTTTTTAATGCTATCATTTTTATCCTTAGTCCTAATAACTAATTTGTTATCCTGTTGGTAATTTAAATCATCGTCTAACCAACAGGTACTCTCAAAGGAGTTTTTGTTGTTAGTGAATGTTGATTCACGGACCCTTTTCTCTTGTTCCATTTCATAATGGAACAATTGTCTTCTAAATATTCATGATCTAATAATAGATCACTTACACTTTGATATTCATTGAGTAACTGCCCATAATTCATATCATCATATTCTGGGTATTTTTCACTTAAATATTGGATTTCATGATCATCGAATCCTCCTTCGGTTATTTGTATATATTACTCTATATTTTGTATATCACTCTCAGGAATCCAACTATTATGTTTACTATCATAACCTGACCATTTAACAAGAACGATATTTTTACCTTTTACTTTTTTTCTTTTTAGTATTTTTTCAATTCTATAGACATCGTCCTTTATATGAACACTTGACAACTCCTCTTCATAGAATTTCCCAACAATTGGTTCATCTTCTAGATCCTCTAATTTATAAACTGTTGGGTCACTGCGAATGACATTAGTGGTTTTAAGTAGTTCTTCTGTACAATTAGCTTCATAAGCTTTTGTGTAAATGCTTTTATACTTGGATATCGTAACTATATCACCAATTTTAAACTTAGCTAATGGTAAGTCTCTAAATGAATGACCATATAGTGTTGTCCAAACCTCGTCCTCAATATTTTTATTTACATGTTTTGGTTTAATCAAGAGAGCGCTATGCTTGGTATTATTGTAATTATATACTAACTGATCTAAGATGTCAATCCAATTTTATGTTCCTTTACTGAAAAAGTACTTTCACATAGTAGTTTTAGGTGCCCTATTGAATCTTTCCACAACATCAGCCTTTTCATCACTATTAGCAGAGAAATATTTTATATGATGTTTTTCTAATAACGACTTTACACCAACATTGTAGAATTCTTTCTTCTAAGCAAAATGCACTAATTTAGGATAATCACCAAATCTCTCTTTGAACTGTCTCAATAATTGTGTGACTGCTTTTGTCATTTTATTAGTATCTTTTCTATAAACTGGTAGAGCAAATGAATACCTCCTAAGAATTTCGATAGCTGTTAGTATCCAATAACGGCCTTTATTTCTGTTTTAATATGAACCCATATCAACGAAATCCATCTGTATCTGCTCACCAAGATAGTTAACTTTGGTTTGTCTAAATTTATGTTTTCTAACAATTGGCTGGTATCTGGTGTAAGTGTCTTGCGATTTCAACAAAGATTTGACTTGGTTTCTAGTAACAGGGATACCTTCATCTAATGCTTTTTGATATAATCTTTCAGCTGATTGGTAACCAGTTTTAGGATTGTAATAATAATCTCGTAGCCCTTGTTCTAATTCAATATCCATATATTTTACATCATATAAAATTCGAATAGTATTGATCCAAATCGAGTTTTGTTATTATTTCCAAACACAGTAAAGTTTAATTTATTATAAACACATTTGTTTATTGGTAATTTACTTTCAATATCAACGTAATTACTGACAGATTCTTTTAATGATTCTATTGTTGTAATTGGAAGAGCTGAAAGTGTTGCACTTCGTTTTCCATAATAGATTGGCATCAGTTGTTACAGTACAAGAATCATTGTGTTCGTTAGCATTAATTGTTAAATTGCCACTGAGTGCCTCTAATTTCTTTTTAATTAAATAAAAAGTCCAATATCCTGGCTCAAATTTTACGGTTGTAGAACCAAATACAACTGTGTCATCGTAACAAGACAAAACATTGTTGTAATTCCAATATATTGATGCTGTTTTTAAATAAATGTATATATCCTGAATTACAGGTAATGACTCAACGAGAATAAGCTCTTTACTATTGCCTTCTTAAGATACAGTAAATTTCTTCATTGTATAATATATAGTATATTATATTTTACTGTATATTATATTATATAGTATATATAGTATATCATTTATAGTATATATCCATTTCCGTTTCCCATACATCTTGTAATATAACACCTACATTATATCTCTGACCTTGTAAACATAGTATATTATTTATGGACCAAATTTTAAGAAACTACTATGGAAAGAAGCATGATAAGGCTATGGAAAATATCAAAAAAAAAAAAAGAGCAGAAATGCGGGCTGATTTCATTAAAAAGTAGCCAAATGCCTATCTTAGTAAATTCGATTTCCAAGTAGACATTAATGAAGATGCATCAGTTGGGTCAACTGCTATGTATTTCAAGAATTCGGCTGTTTTAGGCACGGATATAAAAAGCGACATATTCATTAACGATAAATCAATGACTAAATACCTTTATTCTAATAAAGGTCATAATCTTCCACTTAATGATAAATCAGTGACTAAACAGCTTGATTCTGAAGTTAAACATAGTACTTTCCCAAAAATATGGAAAATAGGTGGGACAGTTCAGGTATTACCAAAGGCTAGAAGACATGTGGGTTTTTACGGAAAGGAATACTATTGCGATAGTTTCCCTGTTGAATATGTATTAACTTAACGAATAAACCAATTCAAAGTATATGTAAATAACACAGACTATTTCATGAGTAATCTTACTTCAGTAAATATAACAATTAAAAACAATGCTAAGTGGAATCTTAAAGAGCTTTATTTTCAATCTTTGGTTGGAACATGGATAGCAACTTATTTATCAGGTATATCTACAGAGCACTTAACTTTCAATCCAGAAGTCCCTAAACAAATTACATCACTGATGAGATTTCTTCTGTACTTTACAGTTAGAAGAAAAATGCGAAAATTTGAAACAATGCGAGAAAATGGATTTCAGTACATAATGAATAAATATAAGGCTAATTTTCTAAAAGATCATACACCTAAGTGGACAGGGCAAGAAGTCGCGGGTTATAAGAATGAATGTTTAAGACAAGACTGTGGATACGAGTAAATTTTCAAAGCTTCATGGACCCGTGTTGGTTTTATTCGTGATTTACAAAATGACTACACAAAATTTATTCCAAATAATTCAGATGTGTTGACATTTCAAGGAAACGAACTACTTAATCAGTCGATCGAGGTATATATTTACACTGTACGTGGTACTCAAGCTAGGACAAAACACAGTATTTACTGGTCTAGAGCATCAGCCTTAGAAATACAAAAAGTTTTTAGACCCTTCGTAGAAGACTCTATTATAAACTATGAAACATCTACATGGACAAACAAAATGAATCAGGCAGTTACATCAACTAATGTGGTTCTTAATATGGACATTAGTCCGACTTTATGATTGATACCTAGCAATCAAATTGTAGTAGAAAAACCAATGGTAGGATATAATAACAAGCTAAAAGTATCAGATGAAAGTATGAAATTCCGATTAAACAAAAATGTTAATTATTTCGGAACGACAAATAATGAACCAAAAAAGGTGCATCAGGAACAAGCTCCAACAAATCATCTAGATACTTTGGATAAAAAATTGAAAATATTAAGGTCAAACAAGTCAGTGAAAGTAAAAAAGAACCTACTAAAAACGATGACCACAATACTGAATTAATTACAATACTAACTATATCGGGAATAACAACGTATTTAATAACATAAATATTATGTAATATAGAAAATGAGCTTATATTACGGCTATGAATATAAGACAAAAGATGAAATAGATGAATTGACATCTGATGTCAAAGAAAAACTTTCTGTATCAGTTGGGAAAATGAAAGGTGATATAAATATGTCTCTATGGAGAATTAAAAACATCCCCGAATCTGTATATGATTATGATGCTATTTCAAAAGTTGTTTTAGAACAAACATACTATTCAAAGTGTGTCAAAATAAGTGATTATTAGGTTAATCTCAGTGAAACATTGTTCTGAGAATACTATACAAAATATGCTTCAAGTATTTATGGATTTGACCGAGGTTCTAATAATAGTGAATTAGTATACAACTCTACAACTAGAAAAGTTTCTAAAGCTATTGATCAAACTCTACAAGAAAATGATGCTGTTCAAAACACCCCCAGTTTTCAACCTACCATATGTACATAAAGTGAAAAAGTAGGTAACAGGTATTTCTTAAAGTTTAATGGGGGACAAGGAATGGAAAGTAATATCAATTTGAATACTGTAACTGGAGAGAACGATTTTGTGAATATTTTCATTGTATACAGAATAAAGCATATGACGCGAATAATTACTCGACTCGTAATGGCTTATTTGGACACGATGATCGCGGTCATGATAAGTTTGTTAGTTTTAGTCCTAATGGTGATTTGGTTGTCTCTGGTACAACAAATAATTCCATTATCATTGGTAGTAATCCTATTCAAAGTAAACAACCAATAGCTCCATATAAAACAAAGGCAAATGCAGGAGAAACAAATAAATGGATATGTTTATCAATAGATTAGGACAACTACACAACACCAGCAGCAGGAATTAGTAAGGTATATGGTAATGGACAAAAGCGTACAGATTTTCCAAGCAGAAATTCAGTTGGTTTTACGAAAATGAGTTTCGGTAATATTAGTACAAATGGTGTCGCTTCTTTTAAAGGTGATATTTCTTTTTTCTCTGTGTATAAAGGAAGATTAATAAATGAGAAAGAAATTCTAGTTCATCATCACGTGTTTTGCAATTGGTTTAATATTGATAGGGTTGATTTTGAAATTTAATGTAGTGGAATATGTGTGTATGAGAAAGTCTATTGATTTTAATCATATCAGCAAAGATTTGTCTGATGTTGAAGTAAATAAACTGAAACAATGGTATTCATACTACCATAAGCTTTACACTTGCTTCAAATGGAAGAACAAGAAACTGAAGAAAGTAAATCTGTCTCTAAATATGGTAAGTTTAGGGTTAACAGTATCCAGTACTATAGCTGGTGGTATCACTTTGAATCCTATTATTTTAGGATGTATTAGTGGTTCAAGTATTTTAACCCAAGGATAGTTATCGAAACGTAATATCAATACCAAGACAGATATATGTAGATTCGCTTACATATCATACCAAAAATTTCTGACACAGTTAAAGTCATATTTGCGTGGTATGACATATGATGAATCAATATCACTGAATGATCTAAAAATAATAGATGATGTTGTTACTGATTTATGCCCATCTATTAATGCAATGTCTATAAAATATGATAAAATATAGAGTAATATATAATAGGTCTGGAGAAGAAATAGAGTTAAATGATTTGGATTATAGAAGGAGACAAGAAGAGGAGGAAAATGAAGAAGAAGAGGAGACAGATTTAAGTGATAGATCAGATAAGAATGACTTTTTAGGTATTCTAGATTGGTTATCGAACCGAGGCAGAGAGAATAAACGTTCGGATCCATCAAAAAAGTTATTCGGAAATCGTTTATATGAAGCTAGAAATATAGGTTTCTTTATTAAAGACGTTCTATCAATGGAGAAAGAAGGTGCTAATCCGAGATTCAGTAATTATCTAATGTAAAAACAAGATTTCTTTATTAAAAAAATATCAAGCACGCCTTCACTTGAAATAAATTACGAAATCGAATATTATGGAGGGCCTTTTATAATGAAAATGATGTGAGAGTCCGTCCAGTTAGAAGATTTAAGACAACCAACGAAGTCATAGCCGATCCAAACTAATCAAACCAAATAGTTGAGGATATACGATACCATTAAGATAATTTGATGAAATTAGAACTAGATAAAATTTTAAAATGGTCTAGAATAGCAACAGCAATTGGATTAACAATAATTACTCTAGTAACTGGTTTTTTCTCTTGGTCTAAAGCGCAGTGGATCAGATGCTGTAGGCGATGCTAAACATAAACAAAGGAAAGCTGAAAAATTAACTTCTGCAGAAAAAAGAGATGTTATACCGTGGACAGATATAGAAGAAGCCTCTGGTAAAGGTTTTATTTTTATTGGTAATAACTTATATTTAATAATTGGCGGATCATTAATGTATTTATACAGTAAGAAAAACAAGAAATGATATATAGGGTAATATATAATGGATCCGAAATTAAAGAATCTGCTTAAAACGGTCAGAGATTTTGTACGTCGTTGTAAAAAACCAACTATAGAGATAGACAGTATGCTAGAGGAACTCAATAGAATACATTCAGAGAATCAACCAAAACCACGTAAAGCAAATAATAATAAAGATGGTGAGTAACTGACAGTAGATCTCATAGGTGTCTTATAGATGATCTCATAGATGATCTTACAGACGCCTCATAGATGATCTTAACAGATGTCTTATAGATAATCGGGTAGTATTGTCATAGACACTCATAGATAATCTTAGAGATGCCTCATAGATGATGTTACAGACGCCTCATAGGTGTCTTATAGATGTCTTATAGGTGTCTTATTGATGATCTCATAGATACTTCATAGATGATCTCATAGGTGTCTTATAGTATTCTCACAAATAACTTGTTGATTATCTGTAAATAAAATGTACATTACTATATAGATGAGTGAAGAAACACCTAAAATAGAAACAGTCAAAAGTGAAGACTCACCTAAAATAACAACAACAAAAAAGGAAAACGATCCTAAAAGGGTAGAGGCTGGTAAGCTTTTTGCTGTCATTTCCAAAGCGGCAAGAGAGAGAAAAATACGTGCGAAAATAGAGTCCGAAAGAAGTCAGGAGAATGGTAGTGGTGATAATTCAGTAATCAATTATGGGTTTTTATTTGGCTTCTTAGGAAGAGCAGTCGCAATTGGTTCACTGTGCTACACAAGAAAAGAGTGTGAAAGAGAGACCAAAAAACCAGAGACTATTAAAGAGGAGCCTAAACACGTTAAAATCGAAGGAATTGATCACAGGCCACCAAAAATTGTCTAGATACATTTGATTAAAAACATATAATATGAAGGGTTTAAAGGTGGTAACGAATCGGGACTTCTATAAAAATTATTAACCCGATAAATCGCCTGAGTATTCCAGAAACCCCAAAAACCATTGATGTAAAATAAAAATACATAAGGACATATTATATAACAGTGTATAATATTTCAATCACATTCAAGAAATTCGAGAACAAGGAACTAAACGTTTCAATCGATACTCGTGTAGATGGGAAATAAAATACTTGGTTCAAAGGGAAAGATGTTGCACTAGCTTTGGGATGTAAGGATCCAGACAAAGCTAATAGAAATCATGTCGATTGTGATTATAAGTGCACTTTGAGATGGTGATTATAAGTGCACTTTGAATGACCCGCCAATGTGGCGGTGTGCTCAGAAGAGAATATTTATATCAGAACCCGGACTTTATGCATTGATATTAAGATCAAAATTAGACACTGCAAAGAAGTTCCAAAAATGGGTGTTCTCTCAAGTATTGCCATCAATAAGAAAGTATGGATACTATAGAATGTTCAATAATCCAAAATCTTTAGTATTCAAAATAGTTGATGAATATGATCTACATACAAAAGTGGTTCAATTCATTAGGCGATTTTACCTAGAAATATTAATGACTGCTGGACTTGGAGAAAATCAAGATACAAGAGAAAAAAAGTATTAGATCATTCAAAAAAGGGTACATGAAAGGGCAACCAGACCTATTGATACGAAATCTCCATAAGTATTATAATGGGTTATGCATTGAATTCAAGACTCCACGGTATGATGGTGTTTTATCAGAAAAACAGAAAGAGCTAATAAAGAGATATGAAGGTAATGGGAATAAGTGTATTGTCTTAAACGATTATGATCTAATAATCAAGGAAATAAACGATTACATGCACAATGTTCGCATCAAATGTAAATATTGTAGAAGGAAATTCAAATCCAGGAAAATATTAAAACGTCATGTAAAATATTTCCATAGAATAAAATGAAATATAATCTATTATATGCATAGTATGACAACAGTAAACAAGAAAGAGCTAATGAACGAAGCGTATGACGCTGTACTAATATCAGCTGGCGTCGTAGGAAATTCGATAGTATCCAAAAAGATTCTTGGAGAGAAGCTTACCACTGTTTCAACTCTAACAGATACTGCAAAGCCGGCAGTTGGTGTCACAACTACTTCCATGCTTGTAAGATGGGCACAGGATAAAAAGTATCTGCCAGTTGATCCATTCAAAATGTAATCTATTACATAGATAATGGCCAGTATAGTGGGATCGTTTCTTCAAACAGCATTTGCTGCCGTCAGTTTTCCTGGTGCTGGATATCTTTTTAAATCATTCGACCAAAACGGATATGAAGCTGAAGTAAAAAGACATAATAAAGCACTAGAAGACTTAGCAAAGGCAAAAGAAGCAAACAGTCAAACAGCGTGATAGAATTCAGCAATTAAGATAACAATTAGAAGATGCCAATAAGGATATCGGGGAAACAAACAGAGCTCTTGCTCAGTTAAGTCAGGTTCAGTTAATACAATATAATGGAAAAACATTCAACAGAGAGCCACAATTAAATGATTTCTACAAACCTAGTGATAAAATGAAAGAATACCAGTATATCACTATTGGAGTCGTTGGTGTTGGTTCGGGTTTCCTATTGTGTAGATATTTATAATATTTCAAGCATATGCAATATCATCTATAGTATATGGAAGCATCCAAAGCATTAGATTATGGATTGACGTTTGATGAAATAACAAAAACACAGACGATTTAGATAAGCAAAATTACCAAAGATTAGTCGGGTGAATTGAGTTTGTGTGAAAGTGATCTAACATATCCATATAAAAAACCTTATAATTTATATGATAGTGCTTATTTAGAAATATTCACAGACAATTTGTTCACAGACTCAGAATCAGATTCACACTCAGACTCAGACTCAGACTCACACCCACACTCAGACGCACACCGAGTCTCAAACTCAAACTCAAAATCAGACTCAGACACACAGACCCTTTGATTTAATGGTATTATGCCAGATGTAGATTCTCTCAAAACCCTTCAATTTTTTGGATTTTAATTTCTTGTAATTTTCCAGTTTTCATGTCATTTTAACCCAGTTTTGCTCTTCCATTTTTTTGGTTAAGGTGAGTTAGACTAATTTCTTGTGAACCCTAAGGTGAGTTAGTGGGACTTTGGAGAACCATAAGGTGAGTTAAGACTGACGGATAAATCGGTCGGCACCCCATCGTAGTGGTACACCCAAGAAACCCTTAGAAATTGTTAAAAGAGCTTCCTTTTAATGATTAGGCGGAAAAATTGTCAGTCATCAAGGGTACTCATTAATCGAAAGAAAGAAGCTTTATATTTGCCAAGCAAATAAACCTTGATTCTCCAAGTAAAGTTATGATATAAAAAATAGTGTGATTTCGAGTTAAACAGATTGACAAATAAAGCTTTCATGCAAATTGATGTCTACGTTGATAAGTAAAGGATAAACAGTGCACTTAGTTCACGACCCAAATATCTATAAGCAAGTTCCTACTAGGGTTTTAGTGACTCCGGATAGTCATTCGTAACGATGAAGTAAAATATAGTGGTGCGTAGGCACTGTTGAAATCTTAGTGAAATGATCGGAAAGATTTGAGTAGTGCCGAAATGCAAAGAGTAGTTTTCTAATGTTGAGAGCGAAGGCCCTTCGTCAGTGAGAAAACGTTGGTGGATCGAAAAACACGGAGAATATATATATAGATATATATAAATATATATATATATATATATATATATATATATATATACACACATAGGCCGAAACGGTTCCGTCTGTAGTTATATATATATATATATATATATATATATATATATATAAATATGTGAAAATGGCCATGTGACAACAAATGGATAATCAGAATGAAAAAATAAAAAACAAGTGTAAATGAGATAGTGGCTCGTCACTCGCTTAAAATATCACCGATTAGGAAACCAGGTGGTTGTGTCAAAAACAATGTGGGTGAGTGAAAGCTAAACACAAACGAGCTTAGAAGCTATTGTTAACGCTCACCCGTGCAAAGCAAAAACATTGGGCACGCAGGGATTAAGCAAAAGAAAAACGTTCTTTGAGTCCGTGAGAGTGAATGGTTCCAATTTTAAAGATGAAACGCCTTTCCTGTCGTTTGTGACTATTGTTACCGCCAGAAATTTGTGAGATGGCACAAACTTTCATGTCCGAAAGAGACAGGTTTGTCAACGTCTCCATTCCTTACGGAGCGAAGATGTTCGTCAAATCTGTCGGATAAGCGTCTTCCCGTTTCTCCAACGTAGAGCAGACCACATCTGCTGGACGAAATGCAGTGATTGAGGTTGGAGGAGATACATGTGAAACCATGTCGAATGACAAAATTAGATTTAGGGCCCCGAAATGGATGTAGAGGCGTTGAGAAAAGAACACGTGTTGCGCGACTTCTCCGCCTTTGAAGCGATGACAAAGATTTTGAGACAAAATCTTGGGAGATGAGACCTTTTCTTGTCCAGCGTGGCTACCCGACCTATCTTTTGGACACTGCTGTTCAAAGAGGTTCTAGCATTCCCTGTTTGGGGTGAATTAAAACAACGTTTGGAATCAGTTTCTAAAGATAAAATACCATTTTTACTCACATTTCATCCCTTCAACTAAAAATTTAAGGATATCATTCGTGGCAATTTTCATATTCTAAAGAATAATCCTGAAACATCTTCCATTTTCAACGACAACCTTTTAGTCTCTTTCCGAAGTAATAAAAACATTAGGGATAGTTTAGTCCATGGTGCAATTTGACAAAATCTTTCGGCGCCAGCGGGTACTTTTTATTGCTCTCGGACCCGCAGAAATTGAGACTATGGGATGAATTGTTTGGTGTGGTTGGGGTGTGAGGATGAAAATAATAGGTAACTGTGTGAGTCGGTAAACTTGTAAAAAACAGACGTCGTGACCGCATTGCCATTAATCAACAAAAAAATATCAAGGAACGATACGCTGACATCACTGATTTCCCATATAAATTTTAACGCTGGATGGCAGTCATTAACATAGTTAATGAAACGCTCTAAATCCACACTTGAACACGATGCTGTTCCTAAGCAGTCATCAATGCAACGGCCGAAAACATCAGGGAGAGAACCAGTATATCTTTCAAAGATTTAACTTTCTACATAACCAAAAAATAGGTTGGCGTAACGTGGGCCCATTTTGGTGCCCATAGCTACACCACTTATCTGTTGGTAATGTTCGGCAAGAAATGAAAAATTATTAAGGTTCAGCACAAGCTCCGCCGAACGAATTAATGTAGTTATCGATTGTTCTAAAAGGGTACATTGGTTAAGTAAAAATTCAAAGCTTCGAGACCATCACGACGAGGAATAACGGTGTAGAGAGACCTGACGTCCATGGTGAAAATGAATTTATTGGGGCCGTTAAAATGGATTTGATCGAAAATTTGTATAGTATATTTGGTGTCTTTGATATAAGAAGGCAACTTCTTAACCAAAGGAGCCATAACATGATCTAAAAAACTGGATATCAGTTCTGTGGGGCAACTGGAAGCGGAATTTATCAGACTGCTGGGTTATTATGTTGATGAATTTTAGATAAAAAATACATAACTGGCATTCTGGGAGTATTAACTATAAGGTTAGAGGCGGATGTGGGTAATTCACCGGCCTTAACCAAATGGTTAATAGTGGTTTTGACGGTTTTCTGGTGGGTAGGCGTGAAATCGCAATTTAATTTGGTGTAAAAAGAGGTATCCCTAAGCTGGTGGAGAGCTTCTTCTCGATACAAATTAGCTCTCCAAACGACAAAGGCCCCACCTTTGTCCGCAGGTTTGATAACAACGTCATTCCGACTTCGCAAGGATTTCAAGGCCAGAAGTTCATCCTTGCTGAAGTTAGAAGGGCTTTTGGGCCGCAAATTGTTTAATTGGTCATTTTCGTGGCGACACTGTCGAACGAAAAGAACGAGGGCCGAAAATTGGCCTTCAGGAGGAGACCAAGAAGATTTTTTAGGATTAATGGCCTCAAGAACATCTTTATTATAGACGGAGAACTAATTGTTATGGAAATGCCCTTTCAAACGTAAGCAACGGAAAAAGCTTCGGCATCTCCTTTGACTGAAAAGAAATCGATGGGACCGGAGTTGGGAACGAACTTGAGACCTTTCGCAAGAACAGATCTCTCGGTGTCAGACAAGGGCAAATCGGGCGGAATGGTGAAAACGATTCAGACCTTTCCGATCATTTCACTAGTCATTCGTAATCCTAGTTTTCACGAGTGACATAGCATAAGCATAACGACATACTTAAGCGCAATAGGCACTTAATGGTTGGTTAATCTCTTTGTGTTGGGGAAGCACAAAGAGTTCAACTAACCATGGTGTGCGTACTGAGCTTGCGTATGTCGTTATGCTTGTGCTTATTTTTCTAGTGAAAACGAGGCTTTAAGTATGCATGAAGGTCACTAGACCGGAGGAAGTGCTGGTTTGAGTCATAAGCATAACTCTTTCTGCGCGAACTGTCTTAGGCCAATTTCATTCGTCAGAATGACAATAAGAAGACTATTAATTAGTGATATGCACTAAGCCTGATTGTGTTGTTCATACAAATGTATCTTTAGCAAAAGGATTTCACGAACCCTTTAACCCTCAACTGCATATACAGGCAGGATTTAATACATGCAAATCCAAGCCATGAAACGATTTCAATAGATTTTCATGAGGAACGTGAATGGATTGAGTAATTTGTGGGTTCTTTTAAAACGTTTAGAGGTTAAAGGGTTAAGTCCTGGTGGAAAAGTGGAAAAGTGTTGGTGGAAATGTAATGGTGCAACCATTACCAGTGTACCACTATCTTTTCCATCTCAAAAAACTAAATGGAAACCGCCAATCCCTATCGGTCCAACCCGACTTTGGTATTTTACTCTGGGTAACGGTTGAAGATTTTGCTCCTCACGGGAAGACGTTTTGGACAGGAAAGAGATAAAAATATCTCCCTAAATTAAGCCTTTCATATGTAAATTTTTTATTTTTTAACTTTTTGTACTCTGGTTTTTCCATAGTTCTTCTATTGGTTCTGTTGTTGCAATTTGTCGTTGTACGACCTTGGTGTGTATGAAAGGGTTAATAAGGATCAAATATCATGTGATCATTGTATAGGTGTTGTGATGCAGGCTTTTCCACTCAGACTCTGGATCATTACAAAGAACTGCTTATTATGCGCAATGCCTTACCCGGGGAAGGTTTAGTCTAGGTGCTTGCCCCCAGAAAAAAAAAATATTCGACATCTTCAGTCTTTTTTACCAGATTGAATAAAGTTTTACAAAGCTCAACAAAATGTAAAATTAATGTCTCAACTTCTCGATGTTAATCACCAACTCAGAAGCTGTCAAGGTTCGGAAGCACTTGTTTTAAAATTTGAATAACATTTTGAGTAATAAAAAAAAACGCGCAAATAGACAGTTGTTTCTACAGGCTTATCTCGTTTGGTTGTATACGTTTAGTACTGCTAGACAATTATCATTACACTGTATAAATAGCACGGGGTATATCAGAGAGGGACGACGGGGGCTCGTCAACAGAATTTGCCCAGGGTTTACCCTTTATGGATCAATGTTCTGTATACACGACACCAAGAACAAAAGAAATTTTTGGACAGCAAAGCGAATGCAATGAAAGAACAATGAACAAAAGAAAACGAATCCAACCTTTAAAGGGTTAATTATGACTTAGGCACAGCTCTGAATATACGAAATGCGTCAAAGATTTAGAAAGAGGTCAAATGCGTTCCCTTTATAGAAATACCCTTCGAATGCAACCAAAGCAAAATATCGCCAAAGAAAATCTCACTGTTGGCTCCATTGTAATATTGCTTGAAATTACATTGAACCGTTGCTCAGAATATGCAGACATATAGATGAAGTCCAAAATAGAAACAACACATTCTATCTTGAATTATTACTTCGGTACATTGATCTTGTCCTTATGCATTTGGTTGATAAAAAAAACATGAGACCACCAATGTTGTTCTCGATTTCGACATTTCAGGACACCATATAATGATTGTGATGTCAAAAAATAATTTGCATTGCTTGTGAGGAAGTCTAATGTGCCCACACTCCTGTTCGTTTTGGTGCGATAGTGTATCTGATGCTTGTGAAGTGACTTAAATGGCTTTTGGTATTAGTAACCGATAAGAATCGTTCCGCACACGAAAGTGTAATGCAAGGTCCTTAACACTTATTGCAATATGAGGAGAAAAGTGGAGTAGTTCACGAAATGTCATATTGTCCTTGATATTGACCTGGTAGGTAGTTTAGGAAATGAAAGGCAGATCAACTCCACACAGATACTAACGAGTTGATTATTACATGCAGATATAACTAGACTAACGGAGAATTCCTTTTGCAAGTTACCATGCAATTTCTTGAGAAGGACAGCCGGGAATGAGTTTTGCCTGCAACTATAAGATGCCATATAAAACCGAAATGTAATGATAATTATAAAAGTCAGCTATTCAATATAAAATAGGTCTTTTTTTCTCTGCATGTAATTGATTTGTTCGCCACTTGTAAATCAATATATTTTGTTCAACGTTTTGATCTCGTTCTGTTATTGTTTAATCGGGATGATAATAATGAACAATTATTCACCGATGTGGTGATGAATACTTACCCAGCGATGAAGTGGCGAGGCAAGTATCTAAACTATTCACGGAAACTGGAGTAAATGATTATTTCAGGTTTTAGCTTATACTTTGCATAATTGTTTTCATATATGCTTTTGTTATTTTTAATTTTTAAAACAATTTTGCAGAACGTCAACTTGTTTTTAACTCATTTGTCAACAAAATGTTTTGAAGGCTCTCTTTCGACCCCTTGTCGTTAAAAAGTTAGAGAAATGCATATCTTTGAGTATTTAATTACAAAATTTCGTTGCTTTTTTTTGTTGCTGTGTGGCAAGGTGACTTCGTTTATTAAAAAAATTCTACCGCAACTTAGGGGTCGTTTACACCTGCGATTTTGCATGTTGGAATTAGCATTTTGGTGTATGTAATGCACTCAATAACCTATGCAGCAAGATAACCGCACTTATTCGCTGCAGTTTGTCCACGACGCTGTCATCAGTCAAACCCGTACTCCAAGATGTCAATCTCAAGGCATAAAATCACAAGTGTGGAAGAGGTTTAACCTTAACCTATAAGGTCAGCGGTTTGTTGAACTCTTCAGTTAAACACACAGTTCAAGATGTCAATCGCAAGGCACAAAATCGCACTTGTAAACAGTCCTTTATAGGAAACTGGATGCCGTCTTTCTTTACCCGGACTTGAATAGTGCAAGATATTCCAAGATAGAAGAAACCAAGACAAGACAGTTCACTTGCAAGGTACAGGCTAACGTAAGTTAACCTGGCCCAAATTCGTTAGGTTAACTTCTTGTAATAAAGTACAAAAGCCACTCATGTTAAGTTGCAAGCTTTAAACTAGAATAAATAGTTATCACATTACAACAGCCACCTTGTTGACAACTTTATTTCGTCCATTAAAAGGAATTCTAAGGAAACTACATTGACAATTTCTATATTGACGTCAAAATATAATTTTTTAATCTCTAGAACTGTAACTGTTGGAACCCTTTACCTTAGTAAGAGATCAGATAGCCACCAAAAGTGGTATACCGGCCTCTACCGTATACTGCATAAACGCTACTTCTCTCCAACCGAACCCAGAAAGTCTGACCCTTTTTCAACATTGCAAGTACAGTTTTACTCAACTGATCGTAATTTCTATGGTTGGCATGTAAATCACTGTACACAGTATTATCCTTCATAAGACGAACAAAGCTACGATATCCATTCCGCTGTAAGTACGAGACACTGAAAAGGTAAAGTCCATCGACTGGTGCAGTAAATTTTCCTGTCACAGGGTTATAAGCACTTCCTATGTTGAAGGAAACGTCGTTGAATTTGATTGCACCGAGAGCGTAGTTCGGTCCAATATTACCGCTGGTGAGGGTTGCTTGGAAGGCAGGATGGATCTGAAAAATTAGAAGTACAATAAAAGTGAGAATGAAATATGCTCTTATTTGACCGAATTACTGATTTCTAGTATTATTTACTAACATGTGATAAGAAAAAAGATTTTATTTGGAATGGATCTTGTTCCTATCCCGTGAAAAGCAAAAATGCTGACCGTAAGCTCGTAGTCGAGCTTCTCAGAGAATTTTAAGGAAGCCAGGGATCCTAGGATTCAGAAAATCTCGGCATTTTTTTCACCGTGCCAATATGTCCGAACGAAGCTACCGCCGAAGGTTGTCGTTGTAGTCGAATTTATAACAACATTGAGAGATCACAGCCATTAAACTGTCGGAATTGAATTAAGTTTTAAGGTTCGAAATAAATACCAAAAAAACAAATTCGCTCCATCCTCCAACCAGTGATGGGATAGTTAATGTGGTTAACAGGCTGTTTTTATAGAACAAAATAGTGTCGAGAGCCTTTGCCATGAAAAAGTTCATTTAGAAATAGCTGAGTTATTGCCCATTTTCTCACGAGCTACTGTTCTCCTAAAACGCAAAGAATGTAATGGCAGGTCGAATGGCCTAAAAACGTTTTTTACTTAATCCCTAAAGATTCGAATAAGAAAGGACGTTGCAGCGGCCACGTTGGTGTAGCAAACAAAATATGCTCAAAAGTCTTTTGTAAAGGAACGCCCACATTGCAGTGACGATTTCAAGTGAAAACGTTAAGTATTTAATGCATTCCCTTTATTATTTGTTAATATGTGTATTCTTGAAAAAGGTATTTACTCTTCGGCACCATTAATAAATATTCGACGAATCAAGTGACGAAGTATCATCTCAATTTTGAGAGTAATATCGTCAAAAATTGACGAAACAGGTGAGAAAGAGTCCCTCGTCCCTGCTTCTCTCCCTTACCCGCTACAAGGGGACAGCGAGTTCACGAAAGCTGAGCCCCTGCAGAGCGTCACTCGTACCGGTTCACCCACTTGTGGATTTCTTTTTGTTATACATATTGTCGCATAATAAAACAGCTTCATGTGGACACTTGTCTTGTTCTTCCATGAAAATATTACGGAAGATTGCATTCTGTGTTAAACGAAAAGATTTAAAAATTAATTTGCCGGTGTGAAAAGAAATCACAAATAAAGGATCCTGAGCACATTTGCTCTCCTCACTACGCACTTTTTAATCATTAGGTCCAAGAACTTAAGTTGAAATTATTGAAGAATAGATATACACTTCGACCTCAAAGGAAGGCCAATAAGTTCGTGCGTTTTATTTCGTAAATTAGAAGTAACTTTATTAGTTAATATCGAAACTGCAAAAAGCTTTCTCTGATTTTCAATTGACCATTCCAGCCACATAGACTGCGTTCAATACTACATCTGTGTTTACACTCTCTTTTCTTTTGCAATTTAAATCAGTTAATAAAAGCTTTGCAATTAAGACTACAAACCTGTGCGTAGACACCGTAACCTTTGCCATGAAGGAGAAAATCTCGCATTCCTTGCCTGAAATTCAGAGTTATTCCGTATTTCTATATAAAACAAAAACCATGCATTGTTCACCTCTTTACCGAGCAAAGCTTCGGAAACTGGGTTACATGGATGAATGAAATTTTAAAACTACCGAACTATTGTCGCATAAAATTGTTCATTCTGATGCATCTGATTAACTGAGTGGAGTCCTCCGGATGTATTGCTACCATAGTTAACCAATCAAAAGCCGGAATTGTGCCTTTGAGACGACAATACACACTCCAAAGTGAATACTTGTATACGATAATCTAAATGAACCCTGGTTGTGATTTTAGCCCGGCGAACTGGATAGGGATTTCGACAAGAACTGATATCGTTCACAAATTCAGCCCTTAACAGTTTGGAAATAATGTTCAACGATTAAAAAAGGATGCCCAAACAAAAAATGAGATAAAAATGACAACACAGTACCACGGAAAGCCAACTTAATACATCGTATAAAATCAGAAAAGCAGTAGATAATTCGTCTTTACCCAGTTTAAGAGGTTCTAGAAAAGAATACACAGATTATTTCACGAAATAACTGTCATTGTATAATACTTACATGTCCAGGGAGCACGCGTTTTCTAATCGTCGAATCTTCCTGTGGAGAACTAAACATCTTTTCTAGTTCAGTGGAGGTCGATTGAGGAAGATTCTTGCTTGAAGTAATGTAAGGCGCAGCTGAGAGCACAAAGAATAAACCAAACCACAGTACTCCAACGAATGCCATTCTGATGTCTATTTTCTTTGCTTCTTGTGGAAATGCGATCATAGCCAGATGAGCAACCTTCTTATATAGGATACGATTTCATGACACACCCACAATTCATTGTTTCAACAGGGGAGTTAAATCCTTTATTGTACACATTAGTATTCAGTATTGTGAAAACCATTCAAGATAGCGTGATAACCATATACCAAACTGATTACTTTTGATAGCCCAGTGATAACCAATTGTCACCCTATAGACCTCTTGCATTTAAGTTATTCCTCTGCTGGAGTAAAAGAATTTCAATAAATTATTCGACCAGTTGAACGTCGGGGCTTTGAATTTGTCATCCAGATATGATCATTTAGCATATGAGTGCAAGTGGTCTATGCTTATTGCATGCGAATAAGTGACTATCGAACTGAATTTCTAACAACAAACGTCTCTTGTACGCCAAACTTTAAGAAAAATCCAATTTAACTGAGTGGATGATCAGTGAAACTCCTAAGTAGGCAGTAATTTGTGGATTATTTGGTGGAGACCATGACTCGAATAATGATACTGTTTGTCTGAGGTGTTAACTTTAAATGCAAAATGTTTGCTAAGGACAACCAAGCAGACCGACCAGAGCTTTAAGAGTGACAGAAAAAGACTTGTAAACTGTGCATGTTGTGGTATTCCTGTAGCAGGTATCGAAGGTGGTAAGTTTTTGATACCCAGAGAAGTCTTGTCAGTATCTAAGGCCCAGTTCAAACGTCGAACTTTTCATGTGTCGTATTTATTGTTAATTAGCAAAATCCTTTGTTCAAACTGATTTGCATTTGATTCAGCTGATGAAAAGTGCGAGGTTTGAATTGAGCCTGACACCCTCTGAAGTTCTAACAATACGCCCACTGGCATTAGAATATTGAAAAGAGGTACAAGTGTGACATACTGTTATCGGTGATGTAATAAATTTAATGGAAGAACGAGTATTTTTTATCTGGCCATGTCCACACTAATCCGTTATTGTTCGAAAACACAACATTTTTTATCCGTTTTCAAAACGTTTTCTAGCCAATCTAAAGCGTTTTCGAATCGTTTTTAGCATCCACTGCAAAACTGGAAACGATGTGATAACACTGAATCAGCCGAGCCATCCGCCTTCAATATCCTAACTCCAAAGGGGAAGGCATTAGTAAGCGTAAAGGGCCATTTACATGTGCGACGTTGCACGTTACGATTGTCATTCTGGCGTATATAATAAACTCATGATAGTCAATGTAACAAGATATCCGCTTATGGTTCGCTGTAGTTTATCGTCGCCGCTCTCATCAGTTAAACACATACCCAAAATCGTCAAACGCAAGGCACAAAGTTGCACGTGTAAACAGCCCTTAAAGAATTTTTAAGGCTTCCACAGGATTATTTTTAAGAGATTAAACTACCCGTTATTCAATTGTAAGCAAACAAATATAATCTAAAACGATACAATCAGTCGTTCGTCTGCCATATTTGATAATAACGTGCAGGAATACTCACGAATGCTAACCCTTTCATACACGATTTCTTATTCTTTTGTTCTTTATTCTCTTTTGTTTTTATCTTTGTTGCTTCGTTAACTCCATTAATATAATTTGTTGTTCTACGACAACGGTAAGCATGAAAGGGCTAATGAGTGAACTAAAGAGTCCAACACATTTCTGGTCTCCTTTTACAATCTGTTGCGGAAAACACCTCCGAGAGCTTATCTCGACTTTACCTCTTGTTCCTTTGAAGATTTGTCAGTGCGAAGGGAGCTTTACGCAAAATGATGTTTTTCGCATTCATTTACAGATTATGGTACGTCGCCTAGTTGACGCCCATTGTCCATCAGCAGTTTTGTCAAAGCCAGATTATTTTAATACCGTTATTATTGTTCCTCGTTCATGCACCACTACCTGTCATTAAAATAATTTAGTGTTAATCAATGGTCACGGGCGTGATGAAGGATTTAATATCGCGAGTGAAGCGTAACGGTCACTAGGGAATAATCAACCATTTTATACCAAAACTTACACACTATGAAATAACATTTTTTTTATAAGTTTAGCGTAAAAGAAATGTTTATCATAGAAATTACAATATTCACTTTAGAGGATGCGAAAAACAGTTTGACTAGTGGTTCTCCTACTATTTTCCACGGAAAGCAGTTTGATAAGTAGTTCTCACATTACTTTAAACGGTTTTTAAACTCCTGAATAATAATGAGTACAGCAAAGTATTCAAAGCTGTTTTGAAGCAATGAATTGTGGGTGTGTCATGAGACAAATGCTATATAAGACGGTTGCTTCGCAAGTTATCACTGCATTCAAAGAAGTAGAATAGAAGATAGACTACAGCATGGCATTTGTCGGAGTATTGTGGTTTAGTTTATTCGTCGTGCTCTCTGCTGCACCTGGCCTTACTTCAAGCAAGAACCTTCTTAACTCGACCTCGATTGAGCTAGAAAAGATGGTCATGTTTCCACAGGAAGATTCAAAGATTACCAAGCGCTTTGTTGGTGGATATGTAAGTATGCTTTAATTGCAGTTATTTCGTGAAATAATCTGGGTCTTCTTTTCTCGTATCTCTCACCTGGATAAAAATGTATTCTCTGCTGCTTGGCTTATTTTACGATGTATTAAATTGGCTTTACAGTCTACCACGGTATTGCAGTCGTCGTTTTTGTCAGAGCTTCCTATTCAGTATCTTTTAATCGTAAGTTGACTGTGAGTATTATTCACCGTCAAATATTTTGGGCTGCATACGTGAATACTTTCTGTTCTAGTGGAAATCTCTATCGAGTTGACTTTGCTAAAATCACAACTCGGATTCATTCAGACTTTCGTACACAACTGTTCCTCCAGGGGTGTGTGTTGGTGTCTCAAGGGCTCGATCCCTCATTTCGATTGGCAAACTAAAGTAGCAATTCGTCTACAAGCCTCCACCCAGTTAATCGTATACATCAGTATGAGGAATCCTACACGACAATTCCACCGAAATTTTGAAATTCCATTCGTTCGTTCATGTAACCCACCACCTTGAATTTTGATTGGTAAAGACACTAACAATTTATCATTTTCCTTTCGTGTAGAAATCCGGAATAACTCTGAATTTTGGGCAAGGAATGCGAGATTTTATCCTTCATGGCAAAGGTTACGGTGTCTATGCGAAGGTTTGGGCTCGTAATTGTGAAGCATTTTTATTAGTTGCTTAAACTATCAAAGGAAAACTGCACACTATCAAAGGAAAACTGCACGTGAAACAGAAATGTAGTATTGAAAGTGGCTTTGTTGTTTATTTGGGCGGGCAGGTCAGCTGAAAATCAAGATAAGCATTTGGCAACTAGGGTATTGAAGGTGATCAAGCTAACTCTTATTTGCGAAGAAAAACGCACCAATTTATTGGCCTTATACGAGATCGAAGTAAATAACTGTCCTTGAATAATTCCATGATTTTTTTGAATCACCAAATGAATTGTACAGGACCTATTTCAATGGCTATTTCACCGACTCTCTTGTTAACAAAAAAAATTCTGTCTTGGTGTCTTTTAAGCAGGGCGGTAGAACTTCAACGAGACCGGTCTAACCATTGCAACAGCATGCAGAGAAGGAATAAGTGCCAACATCACTTTATTGTCTCAAACCAAATTGCCTATAATATTAGCACTGTAAGAAAAAACAATCAAATAATGGGGAAAATGCACTGAATGAGGAAGTGTTTTCACTTGATCATCGCTACCGTGCTAAAGTTCCTTGAAAAATGATCTTACACTGTAATCATCTAGAAATTTTTGGTACACCAACATGGCCGCTGCCGCGTCCGTTATTATTTCCCTATTGAAAATTTCACATGACTATTCACATGTGACCATTTGTGTTTTGCGTCTATCAATTGTGAGATCTGGCATGTGTTGTTTTCGTAAGGTTGAGGCGGATGGTTAGATCTGTGTATTAACTCGTGTTGATGCGATATGTTTTACCAGTACATAATGACCCATGGAACCTTTGTCCTCAGCCTGAGTTATTTTAGTTTCATATTGTTTAAAGTACCCTCGGTGGACACGATTAAATCAAAATTAAACTCCTATGTGATCACATGTGAAAAGTGATGCAAAATTTTCATAAGACTTGAATCCTCGCGAATTGAGTGAAAACATCTTCAGGCCGTTAAAGAATTACATTATTCTTTTTGTAAGCCAAATCTACTTCCAAACTTTTCGTGACAAAATTATTCGTTTCCAGTTTAAGCTTCTTCATCACGAAGGTTCCGAACAGGATTTTGTCCGTTGGAAACGGCGTATTAATATTAACTAACATCGAATCAACATCTCGAGGATGCAGATATTAAGTTCATTTTCTTAGCACTCATTTCCAGCGGCGAAGGCCAGAGTTAACAAGTGGGGACGGGGAGGGAGGGTAGCAGCCCGTGTTTGTCAAAGATTGACTTAAATATTAGATGAGAGATGTGGAAATGATATAGTCATTTTCACGCGATTGTAGGACTCTACCGTTCTTGTAAAGACTGTATATCCCCTGGATGTATTCTCTTCATATTTGAGTGACTCTAGTTGACTATAGTTCTGAAAATTGATGAGGTAGGAACCCCCCATCATTCCCTTAGTCTCACCGCTGCTAGAACCTTAGAACATCGAAATTCGACTGAGAAGTGCTTCAACATGACTGCAGGTGTGAAGGTTTTCATGAGAGGCAAGTGGGGGAAAGGGAAATTAAAACTCCGATTGTCTAAACCATGTGAACTCGAGACAATTTTGTCGAAATAGCGACCATTTCGTATAACCTTCCAATGTAGTTTAGTACAAAAAAAAAAAATGTAGCGTCTAAAAACTTGCCAAGACTGCAGGTTTCGATCAATTTGCCTACATGCCCTGAATAAAATTTGAAGACTTACTGTCGACGTTGTCATGCATTTTCATTTTCCTAGTGAACACGAAACTGGAACCATTTCAAATCTTTTCTTGACGAGAAATCGTAAATGTGCAAGAAATCTGTTATTAGTTTTACTTAGTGCATATTTCATTGGTAAAGTAAAAGAACATTTTATTTTCTCTCTTCATAATTGTACTTTCCATTTTTCAGACCCATCCTGCCTTCCAAGCAACCCTCACCAGCGGTAATATTGGACCTAACTACGCTCTCGGTGCAATCAAATTCAATGACGTTTCCCTCAATGTTGGAGGTACTTATAACTCATCGACAGGAAAATTTACCGCACCAGTAGATGGCATTTATCTTTTTAGTGTGTCGTACTTGCAGCGCAATGGATATCGTAGCTACGTTCGCCTTATGAAAGATAATACGGTATACAGCGATTTACATGCCAACCATAGAAATTACGATCAGTTGAGCAAAACTGTACTTGCAATGTTGAAAAAAGGTCAGACTTTCTGGGTTCGTTTGGAGAGAAATAGCGTTTATGCAGTATACGGTAGAGGCCGGTATACCACTTTTGGTGGATTTCTTATCTCTCACTGAGGTTAAGGATTCGAAATATACTAGCCTAAACGATAAAGGATATTAATGTAATTATAGAAATTATCACTTTGGTTTCATTTAGAACTCTTTGGTAAATTAACTATATGAAGTTGCCTGCAAGTTGACTTCGTTACATTGTAAGGAAGATTTGTTCTAAATTAAAGTTTCTTCATTGAGATAAGTGCGTTTTGCTTTTCAAGAAGAAATTAACCTTCGAAATCAGGAGGATCCGAAATGGGCGAGTTGCAATATAACTTTTTTATTATCAATTTGATTTTTTGAAGATTAAACCCTTAAAGCCCAAATTTTTCTAAATTTAAAATTAGAAATTCAAAACATTACCAAGAAATTAATCAGAGCAGGTTACCCCAGGCGTGTAACATCAAACATTTTGAACAAATTTGTGAACCCAAAGACGAGAAGCTAATTTCCACGTATTTGTTCGACAAAGAAAAGAACATCTTTTTTTTAACTATCCGTATTGTAAATCTAACGAGATATTGAGCGAGAATTTAATGCTAAATTCAGCTCGTTTACAAACGATCGTTTTATCCTGTGTATCTTACGGGGAAACTCGGAAAATAAAAGTCCTCTTCTTTTTAAGAGACAGAAATTCTCGCAGGTCACATGTGGTTTATTCCGAGAAATGCTCAAGCAGAGAATCGTACATTGCAGAAACTATGAGAAATTTTGAGATACGAGAAACGGAGTATGAAAATCCCAATCATAACTCACAATCTGTTTGTCATTTAAAGAAGTCCACATATTCACGTGGAACATTTTGGCTATAAAAAATTCACTTTCTAAAAGAGGAATCATTAAAGGACCTGTTTTTAGCTAAAAGAAACCCATAAGTACAACAAAAGAACAAAATAAACCTAAATTAGGAAATTGGCTTATGGCGAATGTTTTGGCTCAGGGAATTCCATAGGACATAAAAGGACTACGGATTGTGGTGCTTGTAATTAGCACTAATGATGACTAGAAGTCGAAAGCGTTTTGTTATTTCCTTGTTTTTAATATTTAATAAATCTTTTAGGCCGTTTTAATACATTTCCAAAGCAAATATTACAGCAAATTTTAAATTTTTCAGTGAGTTCAAAATCCTATTGAAATCTGTTTTTGCACATAATATCCATGAATGAAATCCCACAGGTATTTACGTTTGGGTGGTAAAAGGTTAGAGAATAACTGAACGAAATCGAAGAGTTGAGCACAGTAAATTTATATATGAACGACAAACGCGTATATTCTTTGCAGAGCTAGAAAGCGGAGAGAGATAATTTGTTTGCGAAACTTAGTAAAATGACTATCTTTTTACATAACCGAGCCCTTAATGGTTATTCAGCCCCGTTTCATCACAGAATTATAACGTATCAGTCATTCGTCTGCCATATTTGACAATAACGTGGAGGAATACTCTTGAATAGCGAGTGAACGAAAGAGTCCAACAAATTTCTGGTCTCTTTTTACAATCTGTTGCAGAAAACTCCTTTGAGAGCTCATCTCGCCTTTTCCGTTTTGTTTCTTTGGATATTTGTCTGTGCGAAGGGAGCTTCACGCCAAATGATGTTTTTCGCAATCATTAAATAATTACGGTATTTTTTTCTAGTTGACAACCAATTGTCGATAAACCGTTTTTTCAAAGCAAGCCATTTTAATAGCGTTTTTATTGTTTTTCCTTCTTGCAGTACTTCTCATTATTTAAATAAGTAATAGTTAATCAATGATCACTTGTGTGAAAAAGCAGTTAATATCGCGCGTGAAGCGTAACGGTCACTAGGGGTTAGTCATCCACTTTATATCATGACTCACCCACTAATAAATAACTATTTTTTTTTAATTTTATTTTATTTATCTATTATTTTCAGTTTAATGTAAAAGAAACGTTGGTTATTAGAAATTACGATATTCATTTAATTGGATGCAGTAAATAATATGACAAGTGGTTATCACACTATTATGAAGGGAAACAATTTCATAAATGGTTATCACGAATCTTTGAAAAGCCTTCACAATCCTCACTCCTAATGAGTACAATAAAGCCTGGTTCACACTTGAACATAAGCATAAGAATAAAGTCAAAACAAAAATGCAAAACTAAAGAATGAAGTCAAGCCTGCGACATGAGGATCGTAATAAGCATAAACAGAAGCATATGATCATAGTCTCGGCATATAGGCTTTGATAGATTGTGCCAGCACAATTTTTGGCATAATTTGCCATTGTGAGCACAATTTTCACGATTTTCCGAAAAAAGCACTGCAAGAATAATTATCATTTTCCGTTTCTTCTTAAGCATTAAATTGCTCATTTTTTTTATGCTGAAATACTTTATCAGAATTTACCAGTAAATCGCAGTAATCAATGTCAAGCAGTATGAGAACGTTCGTAGTTTCCTAACCAGTCTCTAGTGAGAACTGTCCCTCTGGCAGCGGGATGTACCGCTGTAGTGCTGTAGTGCTGTAGCGCTGTTTATTTAAACATCAAGATGGCGAGTTACAGTGATTTGGAGGATGGCAGTGATTTAGAACGTGAAAAAGAAGTGATATAAACAGTCAGTGGTTCTAAGAACAGCTGAAATAACCCAACAACGAACTCTGAGATTAATTGAAGGGAAATAAGTATGGAAAGAGAGGAACATCTGATATGAAAAATGTAATTCTCATGTGCATTCCCTCCGTTCTTCTCATGCTCCGGTACTTGCAAGATCATGTCCTTGTAGATTTCCTGCAAGTTAGTGTTGTGCCACAGTGCAACAAGCGATAAGGACAGAGTTGTTTGTTAAACAGTACTTGGCTCTGCACGAACTCCTTGCAGTTATAATTTTAACAGTTATAACTGCTTCAAACGAATACATGTTGTAGTTAATTTAACATGTTAACGTAAAGTAACACCAACTTCACGACTGCGGTTACCATGAGTACCATTTAAAGAAGCAATAAAGTAGCATATATTCTTCGCACTTCTTAGTATTATCAGCATAATTTAAAACAACTCTCACTCTTTCCGGAACAATTTCAGTAAAAATGGAGCTGCGCCAGTAGCATAATGTGCTAGTTTTACGAGCACAATCTATTAAAGCCTACCGGCATTAGCCAAGAGCCGAACAAAAGACGAAACAAAGAAAAATTCTTGTTTTTTTATCTTCCCGACTCCAAGAGATGTTATGCTTTGTTTTCGTATTGATCTTGTGCATATGCTTATTTCGCTAGTGTGAACCAGGCTTAATGGATTGAACCCTTCTGCTGAAACAATGAATTGTGGGATTGTCATGAGATAAGTGCTATATAAGACGGTTCTTTACCTGGTTACCATCACATTGGAAGAAGTAGAATAGAAGATAGACTACATCATGGCACTCGTCGCACTATTGTGGTTTAGTTTATTCGTCGTGCTCTCTGCTGCACCTGGCCTTACTTCAAGCAAGAACCTTCCTAACTCGACCTCGATTGAGCTAGAAGAGATGGTCATTTCTCCACAGGAAGATTCGAAGATTACCAAGCGCTTTGTCTGTGGATATGTAAGTATGCTTTAATTGCAGTTATTTCGTGAAATAATCTGGGTCTTCTTGCAGTCGTCATTTTTTTCAAACCTTCTTATTAAGTATCTTTTAATAGTAAGTTAACTGTGAGGATTATTTACCGTTGGGTATTTTGGGCTGTATACGTCTATATTTTCTTATCTTGTGGAAATCTCTATCCAGTTCGCTTGGGTAAAATCACAGGTCGAGTTCATGCAGACTTTCGTACACGACGGTTCCTCCGGAGTGTGTATAGTCTCAAGAATCGATTTCTCCATTGGATTGGGTAACTAAAGTTGCAATACCTCTGCAAGGCTCCACCCAGTTAATCGGATACATCAGAACGAGCTATCCTACGCAACAACTCTGTCGTATATTTCAAATTTTGTTCGTTTGTTCGTTCGTGTAACCCACCTGCTTGAGTTTTGCTTGGTAAAGACACTAACAATGCATCATTTTCGTTTGGTGTAAAAATCCTGAATAATTCTGAATTTTGGGCAATGAATGCGAGATTTTATCCTTCATGGCAAAGGTTACGGTGTCTATTCGCAGGTTTGTAATTGTAATCGTGAAGCATTTTTACTAGCTACTTAAAATAACAAAGAAAAACAGCACGTGAAACACAAATTGTAGTACTGAAAGTGGCTTTGTTGTTTAATTGGTAAGCAGTGGAGCTGAAAATCAAAATAAGCATTTCGTATTTGAGATATTGAAACTCATAAATCTACCTCGAACTGACAAAAAATTAAGTACCAACCCATCAGCCTTATCCGTAATCGAAATAAATGTTCTTGAATAATTTCATCATTTTAAATCACTGAATGAATTCTACAGAAGTTATTTTATCGACCATTTCCAGGACTCTCTCAGTAAAAAATGTACGTTCAGGTATCCTTTATGAATGGTGGTAGACCGTCAACGATACGTGTAGATTCCTTGGTCAAAGCATCCCAAGTGCATACGGAAAAGACATAGTGCCTACATAACTTTATTGTCTTTAAAAGAAAAGAAAAACTGCCTTGAGTATGAACACTGCAAGTGTACATTTCTGAAATTTTTCATGATAATCTGGCACTGCCGGTGTCAACTGAAAAATGTTCACGAGGGCGGGATTTGAACTTAGGTTGGGACCCCAATAGTTCACGTAGTCTCACGCCTGCTAGAACCTTAGAACGTAGAAATTTCATTTGAAGTGCTTCAACACGACTACATGTGTAAAACGTTCTGAGTGGGGTAGGGTGGGGCAAGGAAATTAGAATCCCGATCGTCTGAACCATCTGGTCTTGTGTTAATTATATCAGAATAGCGATCGCTGCGGAAACCTTTTAATAGAGCTTTGTCCAGAAAGTGCAGCTTCGAAAAATTTGCCGAGACTGAAGGTTTCTGTGTCGTAGTTTTGCTACATGCCCGGCTTACAATTCTTTGGGAAGGTCTACTAGGAGCTGACTCTAGACGTTTTGAGGCATTTTTATTTTCCTAATGAAAAAGCGACTAGAATCATTCCAAATTAAATCCTTTCTTGACTCCAGATCGCCAATTTACACGAAATCTTTTATTAGTTTAAGTAAGCGCATATCTTATAAGTCATGAAAGAATATATTATTTTCATTCTTCATAATTGTACTTTTGATTATTCAGACCCATCCTGCCTTCGAAGCAACCCTCATCAGCGGTGATATTGGACCTAACTACACTCACCGTGCAATCAAAGTCAACAACGCTTCCCTAAACATTAATGGAAGTTCTTATTGGGGGTGCTTATAACCCATCGACTGGAAAATTTACTGCACCAGTCGATGGACTTTACCTTTTCAGTGTCTCGTACTTGCAACGCAATGGATATCGTACTTATGTTCGCCTTATAAAGGATAGTACAGTATGCAGTGATTTACATGCCAATCATAGAAATTACGATCAGTTGAGCAAAACTGTACTTGCAATGTTGGAAAAGGGTCAGACTTTCTGGGTTCGATTGGAGAGAAATGGCGTTTATGCAGTATACGGTAGAGGTCAGTATACTACTTTTAGTGGATTTCTGATCTCTCACTAAAGTTAAGTATTTGGGAATTAACATTTCAAGCGATGAACCATATTTAGACGTTGTTATAGAAATTTTAACTGCCGTTCGTCTAACAATTCCCTAATAAATGGACCAAATAAAGAGTTCAGCAAATTGACTCTATTGTGCTGTGACAAAAGTTTATTCTGATTTGAAGTTTCTAACTTGATATAACTTTTTTTTACATCTCATTCTGCTAGGAGTCAATCTGAACAATCGCCTGTTCCCCTTATACATCTGCCCAGTACAACTACCAGAATGGCTTTCCAAATCTTGTTTGTAATGTTAATCGGAGCAATTGTCTTTCCATTCTCTTTGGGACAGAATGATAATACGTACAATGATCGCATGCATACCACTGTCATACAATAAATTAATTACAAAGACAGGACCAATAAAAGTGTAAAGCAAAAGAACTAAGACAGAACAAACTGTAAAATAATAAAAATGAATGAACAAGAACAAATTAACGGACTCTAATCAGTCTATTGAGATTGAAAAGAAAACGATACATCCGAAATGATTGTACCACTTATACGAACACTTAATTAGATAAATTTATTACAGTTCCATCATCATGGTGTTGGACAGCATGATACCTCATGAAAACCATTAATTAACAGTGTCGCTATTCTCATTCTGATGTATCCAATAGCTGCAGGGCAGTCTACTAGCAAGATTTCTGCATTTAGCTCTAAAAAAACTAGGACGATAACTGCAAACTATATTTTGAAGCTATTATGGAGGTTTATATGTAGGTCATTTGTCTGTTTTAGCTTCTCGCATTTCATCGCCTTACTTTTGATTACATGACTCCGTTTCGCATAAAACTTAGCCTAATTGCTACTCCTGTTTCACTTGACGATTCATTTCTCTGACGAAGAGGCTTTGCTCCAAACATTGGAATTCTTTGAGATCAGTTACGGCAGATATCAACCTTAAAACCTCTTGCGACATGTTGGTCAATATTAAGATAATCCCAGCCACCTACGTGGTAAAAAGAGCAACTTATAGTCAAAAAAATTCTACCGGCATTGTCCTCTACTAAATAAGAACAAAACAGAAAAATGTCAACAAATTCGGGCTGCAGGTTATGTTTTTCGCAATAGGTTGCATTTTTTGTCGCGTAGAGAAGTGGGATGACATGCAAATTGACTTACATGTCAGCCTCCATGTCGACTTCACAATGCAGTATGCAGGTATCCTTCAAGACGTTTTAGAGTTCAATGTAGCCGTGTCGCTGGAGCTTAGCGATGCATGTGTGCGGTTACCAAGGCTTGTTGCTCTGTCGCTGGGAAAGCGTCACTGAAATCACTGAATCACATAAAATTGCTGAGTCGCTGCTGAGTAGGTAGCAAAAAATTTCAAAATAGCGTCGTTCGAGCAGGTTCTGATCAACGTAGATTGTACCCCGTCCTTGATATGTCATGCAGGGAAGGACTATAAGTATGAGAAAATGAAGTTGAATGCTAGGGAAAAGATAGGGTTAAAGATATTTTCCACCAGGAAAAATATATCGCGGGAATCGACGTTTCTTTGTGTAATTCAATAGGTTTCTCATTAGTAACAGTCGAGAGCCTATGAGAAAAAAGAAAAAGTCACATCGCAAGATAAAATTTTCCTGAAAGAAACCAGTTGAGTTGTTCAATTCATTCGCTTTATCGCTAGCGACTTTTATAGTGTGTCCAGTCACTTGTCGCTTGGTCGACGGTTGCCTTATCACTCGGTTCTTGTCACTGGTAACATGTGAGTGTGCCTCTTCATTTTTTCTATTTTCATGCAAACAATGAGTCCCCAAAGCAAATGGAAAGATAATTGCGCCGATTAATATTGCAAAAATGATTTCGAAAGGCATTCCGGTAGTTATATTCAGCAGGTGCATAAGGGGAACTGGTCATTTGCATGAAAGATTTATTAGTTGACCCGTTCAGGCAGGATATTTTAGGCCTGGTTTTTACTAGTGGCATAAGCATAAGTTACACAGTGAACATTTCATGGTAAACTCAACTCTTTGTGTTTCACCAATAGAAAGGGATTTACAAACCATGAAGTACCTACTGCGCTTGCCTATAATCGTTATGTTTATGCTGATGTTGCCAGTGAAAAGCACGCCTTAAGTTTGGTTGCTTGTCATTTCATCTCCTCTTTGTTCTATGATAAATTCTTCGGCTTTAATGACCGGTTCGGTTCCCTTACAACGTCAGCTGAATGCCGTTACCCAAATACCATAAGGGCCGTTTACAAGTGTGATTTTGCACGTTGAGATTGTCATCCGGGTATTTGTAATGAACTCATGACAATCTATGCAGCAAGAGATCGGTTATGATTTTCTGCAGTTTGTCTTCGACACTCTCATCAGTAAAACAGATACTCCAAGAAGTCCAACGCCAGGCACAAAATCGCACATGTAAATAGCCCTTTTAGTCGTTGTCTTTTTCATGCAAATATTTAATACTCAATGGGAATGAAAAGACAGTTGCTGCAATTAGCTTGGCAAAGAAAGTTCCGAAAAGCTTTCTGGTAGTTGCATTCAGCAGATAAATAAGGGTAACCACGGGCATTTGCTGTTGTACGAGAACGGTAAAGATGAGAGGGTTAAACGATAAAAAGGTCTTATTATCCAGCATATATATAAAGGAACTCTTAGGCCATGATGAGGGCCTTTCTTTCATTTAAATCACGAACAGTTCATTGACCATTATATCATTGCTGGCTCAGTTTCTATTGTTCCCGTTTCTAAAGCTTTTCGGGCAAATTAAATGATTCTTTTGAAACTTCCCCAACGATGATATAAATAGGTTATATACCTTGACTTGATCTCGGTGTTTAAGCGATATATTATCCTTCGGGCTTCGCCCTCAGGTTTATACATCTCTTAAACACCTCGATCACGGTATATAATCTTTACTTCACAAATAAGTACTGTTGGGGAGAATCATTAATTGTCGACAAGCAGTTGGAAGGGCATAGCAGCCCACGAGTAGTTTATTGATTAATATAAGTGATAGTTCCACACAAACTTTCTCAAAGGTTGGCATAGTAGGCTGTTACTTTAAAGTTGTCTGCGGGAAACACTGAACCGAAGTAAACTATATATCCTAGCAAAACATTTTTGATGTCGTTTTTTCGTGGAGCATCCTAGAATACTCCCCCTCAAAATCTAAAACTATTTTCTTTGAATATTTAACAACGTTGAACCCTTTCCTGCCAAGATGCCTTAATTTAACGAGTAAAATCGTCTGACGTTAGCCAGAATAAGATACCAAAGTTGAGTATCCACACGGGAGGGTTAATTAAAGACAAATTTCTTGGCTAATGATAAAAAGGAAGTTATTTATTGGGTGTAGCTAAAATTTATGGCATATATGTATTCATAATTTTTCTACTTTTTACACATTATCATTAAAAATATTCATCGGATGGTCACTCAGTAAAAATGATATTTTAAACACCTAAATATTTCTGGTCTCTTTGAAAATCTGTTGCGAGATCTGAGAGGTTATCTTGGGTTTCCCTTTTGCTCTTTCGGAGTCTTGAAATTGCGAAGGTTGCTTTACGCCAAATAAAATTTTTTGTACATTTGGAGTGACCATGATATGTCATCTCATTGCGAACCAATCAGGTCTCAGTCGTTTCCTCGAAGCCAGCTTATTTTGTTACCGTTATTGTTGTTTTTCGTTGATGCATTACTTCCTGTTATTGAAATAAATCCTATATAAGGACGTTGCTTGGCTTTTTAATTTCGTATTTCAAGAGGTATTACAGAAGATACTGTGCATTATGGCGTTCGTTGGAGTATCATGGTATGCGAGTAATATAGAACATGCGGATACCAGCACACTTTTTACACAGACTTTGGAAACCGAGTTACAGCTCAAGAAATTTATCTGCAATCTCCATTTCATAAGGAAGAAAAAAGGTGGTAGGCGAAGCAAATTTTCAGCTACCACTTAAAAAGGCCGAAAACACGATTTTTTTAAAAAAGGAAGCCGAAAATTCGCTTTGCCTACCACCTTTGTTCTTCCTCACAAAAAATGGAAAATTATGACAAATTAAAAGCCTAAAAAATAGAAGGGTTTTAAGAGACCCTATGGCTTGGACATAAGTGTAAATACAATAAAGTGAAACCATATGGTAATTTTCAATAATATTTTAGTTTTCAGTCACAACCTCTTTGATAGTTTCATCACTTTGGTTGGTTTTATGACCGTAGAAGTGCTTAGCGGTAGTGATTCGATCTGATAGAAATCCAAAAAATGGGATAAATTGGATAATTCTTTCATCTAATGAGTGAACATCTCTTTTTAACTTTTCATCTTTTTTCAAATATTTGGTTAATTCCTCAGGCGACTCAATAGCGTCAAGACCTCCTAAAATATAAGAAAATTTACTTATTAATAGATCAGTTAGGAACTCATTAGCTTTTTGGATTCGTTTACGTTCATATTCTGTGTATAGTTTATTTTTGACTTTTTGACTGGCTTTCTTTGTGTAGGCAACAGATTTACTCAAATCACCATCTTCAGCTAATTTCAAAAGTTCATCTCTCTTTTTTTCTAAATTACTGTTATCGTTTTGTGGTTCAACTTTTTCAGGTTTTACTTTTTCAGGTTTTTCATTAGAATTATCATTACCAAATATATTTTTGATTTCATCGTTGAAAGAATTTTCTGCGGTCAAAATATCTTCAGTAACCTCCTCAATGGCTTTAGGTTTTGGATTCTTGCGTCTTGGCATTCTATATATATATTGACACATATTTTATTTTTGTGGATCAGCAATTTTATAGTCGTATGGGTATCGTAAATTGATTTCTAATGTGGTGTGTTTGGTATTCTTTAGTTTTACAATAATATTTTTTCTTTCACTTTTTGAAGTATGGCCTAAGTATCTACGGAAAAAAACATTCCTACCATCTTCATCTGGATTATAAAAAGTGACAACTCTCGCTACATTATCTCTATAAGGCTTAGATACACTGTTTAATTGTTCGATAATGACTATTGTGGACAGCCCAAAGTGTCTAGCTGAAAAAGCCTCTTTAATTAACTGACTGGTTCTATTTTTGACATCCTGACTACTTGCACAATCATCCAAAATAATTAAACTATTGGTTCCTTTAAAGTTTTCCTGTACAATATGTAGTATTTTTTCTACTTTGTCCTGATCACACTCTATGGCAAAACAATCAGAATCTTTGATTTATTTCCATTGTTGGTATGTTTCATTCCATGAAAATGTAGGGCAAATTAAAATGATATAGTCAAAATGTTTTCTGAATTGGGTTTCCAGCATATTTAGCAAATAAAATGTTTTCCCACAGTTTGTCATGCCACATATGATCATGTTGAAAGGTGTTTCCATGCATATAATACATTATAATTAGTACCGTATGCTTTGCAAATCATTGTTTTGGAAATTGACAAGCCCATCAGATACCACAAAGATATTACAGTAGGTATTTCCTGTGTGGGCAGTCTTTTTGACCTCCTGTAGGATACCGTTTTGGGTGTTTACAATCCTTTTACCATGTCCTGTCTTATCCAGCGCTTCATTGGATCTTAGATCGATAACAAGCGCAAACGTATCTTTATAGAACTTTTCGGGAGTCATGAATTCGTCCATTTCAAGTTTTGACCCGAGTAGTCTCTTTGCTTCGTCGTAGAACCAAGACTTTGGGATTCCTTGCGAGTATACTTGGTTTGGCACTCCTTCGATGGTTAGTTTTACTTCGGTGATATTTGGGTAGATGTGTTCTTCGCTATCTTTCCTATTTGTATTAGTGAACAATAGAACGATGGCTTTCAAAGACTTGCGAGGAATATTAATATTTTCATTAATTAAAGTGGATGCTGCAAGCCAGACAGATGTTTGCATAAGAGTTATATGTTGATAAGTAAGAGAACGACCAGAACCATATTCGGATGAAACACTGTTGGCAATGGGTTGGTTTCCAATAGTTTGATATTCAAGCTCAAGGTTTTCTAGACTATAGCTTCCAAGTGTTTGACCGGATTGTACCACCAATATTTCACTTGATTGAGGTAACGTTATGATGTACCTAAAATTATTATTCATTTGAAATGGTGCATACAAACCGTGGTCACTAATGATCCTATCTAAACAGATTTTCTGCTTTGTACCAAAAATATCAAACAATAACTTTCCAGAAACCTTTTTAGCGTCTCCACTAGTTGCTTCAGAGTTGTCTTTCTTACGTTGTCGGATGCGATACCGTATTCAATCATGTTGGCTTTTTACGAATTCGATTTATGAAGGTCCTTGTTTACATCATAAAGACTTTCGCCATTATTATCGTAGGCAGTTTCACCAGCTAGCCTAATTTGCAATCGTTTTTGCAGAAGCCTCGAAAGATTGTTTAGAAAATAGGTTTTAGTGTTACTGATTTTCAAATCAAAAAGTAGGCGCATTTAACCAGGAACTAAAAAAGTATCCGGATTTAGTTTAGGGATATCGATATGTAGTTCCATTCCTGGTGAGGCTTTGTTGGTGTTCAAAGTTACTACATGCCTCGTTCTTTCGCCTTTTATTGAAGCCATTTGGTTCCTTCGAAATCCTGGTGTCAATTGACTCTCTGTTCTATTCTCTAGTACATAGTAATGTACATTTTATTTTTTCCTTCGTTGTTTGTATTGGTCCTAAATGAACCAAGCAAAAGCCAGTGCTGGTACCCAAACGTTACTCGCAAGCCATGCCAACCCTTTAGTATCCCATGAAATTGCTTCTGCAATGATGTTTAATAATGGCGCTAATAATGGTCCAAGTTTATTACCAAGATTATATACGGCCTTAGCGAATTTACTAGTGGCTTTAGCACCTTGAGATATAGCCTTACGAGCGCTCAGGATGATTGTTGTAAAATATCAGCAATAGAGATTGCTAATACAGAGAAACCAACTAAGTTCTCCTTTGCCCACTTTTTGAATCGTTCTATTCTTTTTAGATCATTGATTGATTCATTATTATTTGCTATTTCTTCGATTATTTCTGTGGCTTCATTATGCTCTGGTTGTTTACCTTTTTCTGTTACTTTTATATAGTCGGATTTTAATTTTGCGGTTTCAGATATGTTTTTATAAAGTCGTTCTTTTCTATCATCCACCTCTCTCAAGGATTTTGATCTATATTCGTTCCCTAGTTTATCTAGCGCTTCTATCTATTTGTTTATCTGTGAATTCTGAGTACGTGGGGTATTCGTTATCGTTTACAGTATCCCTGATGGTTTGTTCTGATTTATTTGTTTCTTTGGATGATTCTTCAATTATTTTGTTGGTTTTGTTGAATAGTTTTTTTATTAAACTGTCGAACTCTTTACCTTGTTGTGTATTTTGATTAAGTGTCCTTGAAGGGATGTTTCTTGTTATGCCGTGTGGGTTACGGCGGTTAAGAATAGACAAGACGTATCCTCTGCGTGTGGTAGAAGGCGACTAAAAGTGGTTGGCGTCTGGAAGGACAACCGGCCACAAAAATTTATATCTCCAATTATATGCTATGGTCTCAAAACAAGGGCTGGGTACAGCCCGAAGTACTCCGTGGGCGCCCAAACTTGCCAACGACAAAAAGATTGCTGGGGACACCGTTGGAAAGGTAGATGGATATGACAGCTTACCAAATAAGCCAGATGTGGTACCTAGAATTCGGAAAGAAATGGAGAGATGGAGATTTGCTACATGGAATGTTGGATCAATGACGGGCAGAGGAAGAGAGCTGGGGGGAGAGATGGGGAGGAGAAGCATTGATGTAATGTGTGTCCAAGAAACTAAATGGGGAGGTAACGCTGCCAAAGAATTAGGTGGAAAATATAAAATTTTTTACAGTGGTGAGTCAAGCAAAAGAAATGGAGTGGAAATTATTATATCACAAAGATGGAAGGATAATGTAGTGGAAGTGAAGAGAGTTAGTGACAGGTTGATGGCAATCAAACTGAAAGGAGGAAAGGAAATTGTTATGATAATATCGGCATATAGGCTACAAGTTGGGTGTACTAAGGACGAGAAAGAAGCTTTTCTGGATGACCTAGAAGATATGGTGGGGGACGTGACTTAGAGTGAGGTATTAGTAATTGCAGGTGACTTAAACGGACATGTTGGCAAAGACTGTGATGGATATGATAGGGTTCATGTAGGCTATGGTTACGGAGAGAGAAATGAAGAAGGAGAAAAAACCTTAGACATGACACAGAGGAAAGAACTAGTAGTGTGTAATACACGGTACCGAAAAAGAGATGAACATCTTATTACATATAACAGTGGTGGAAGAACTAGTCAGCTAGACTATATCTTGGTAAAGCAAAGCGAAGTGAAGAACTTGAAGGACTTTAAAGTCATCCCAGGAAGTGAGATTGTGAGTCAGCACAGATTAGTAGTGCTGGATATGTGGAATAACAAAGAACTTAAACGACAGGTCAGAATGGTAGGAAGATTTATGACATGGAAATTAAAGAGGGTGGAAATAAGTTCAGAGATGTGGTGGAAAAGATGAACGTAGCAAGGGTTAAAGAAGGAGGGGTGGAGGAAATGTGGCAAGAGTTAAAACAGACTTTACGAAAGGCGAGTGAGGAGGTTTTAGGAAGAACGAAATCTGGCAGAAGAAAACAAAGAGAATCATGGTGGTGGAATGAGGATGTGAGACATGTACTCAAGCAGAAGAAGTTAGCTTTTAAAAATGGCAGAAGTCATTGTCCGAAGGAGAGAAAGAGGAATGCAGGAAAAAGAAAGGAGAAGCAAAAAAGATTGTGGCAATCGCCAGAAAGCAAAGTACACAGGAATTGCATGATCAATTAGAAACCAAAGAAGGGGAGAAACGAATCTAAAGGATCGCAAAGGCACGACAGAAAGAGCGTGAAGAGACGGGGAACATTTATATCATAAAAGATAAGGAATGGAAAATGTTATTTGATGAAGAAAAGATTACTTCAAGGCGGGCGGAATATTTTGAAGAACTTCTCAACGTTGAAAATAAGCGGGCAGAGATAATAGAAACGTATAAATTGGAAAGACCGGAAAAAGGGATAGAGGTTGAAGATGTGAGAGAGGCAATGAAAGGAATGAAAAGCAAAAGAACACCAGGAGTCAGCATAATTAGTATTGATAGATTGAGAGCAGGTGGTGAGGAATGCTTGATTTGGATGACGGATATACTGAAAGCAGTGTGGGAGAAAGAAAGGATCCCGGATGATTGGAGGAAAAGCCTGATAGTACCCATCTTTAAGAAAAAGGGCGACATTTTGGAGTGTGGAAACTACCGAGGAATTAGATTATTGGAACATGGGCTAAAGATCCTGGAAAGAATATTGGACAAAGGCGTTCGAAACATGGTAGAACTTGACCCTAATCAGTTCGGTTTCATGCAGGGAAAGAGCACGGTAGACGCAATATTCATTGTCAGACAATTGGTGGAGAAAAGGATAGAAGGAAATCTAGCAGTGTTTTGTGGTTTTCTTGATCTAGAGAAAGCGTATGATCGTATACCAAGGGAAGTATTGTACTGGTGCTAACGACGAAGAGAGAAAGCTCTCTTAACTCTTGATCACTGATAGTTAATCCTTCGATAACATAAGCCCTTTCCTCTAGTCTTGTATGTATTTTCTCTGTCGATTCTGAAACTATTTGATCTATGATATTACCCAGTACATCTGGTAATTCTATGGAATCGCCACCATTATCATTATCTTCATATTGAGGTAGTTTTTTTTATTTCACTTCTTAATTGATTTATTAAACTACCAGGATTAGGTGGTGGAAGGTTTTTGGTTTTATCTTCAATCATATACTTATTTGTTTATCTGTGAATTCTGAGTACGTGGGGTATTCGTTATCGTTGACAGTATCCCTGATGGCTTGTTCTGATTATTTGTTTCTTTGGATGATTCTTCAATTATTTTGTTGGTTTGGATGAATGGTTTTTTTATTAAACTGACGAACTCTTTACCTTGTTGTGTATTTTGATTAAGTGTCCTTGAAGGGATGTTTCTTGTTGTGTTGACTTCGATTACATCAACACCTTTGTAACTCATTGTTGTTTTAAAATCGGGTAATGCCCCACCTCTACTGTAGGAAATATTGTTTAAACTCTCATGTCCCACCTCATTGTTAAAGAGTGGTCTAGTTCCTCCACCACTGTCATATGCAAGAAATGATCTGATTTGCTTTACGAAATCATTTTGAATCCATTTTTTTTTGTTTTCCCTAAAGTTTCCATCTTGTTTGAATACGTTACCGATAAAGATTTTAATGCTATCCTTTTTACCCTAAGCACTTATAACTCCTTTGTCATCCTGTTGATAATTATATATCATAGTCTATCCAACTGGTGCTCTCAAATGGGTATTTTTCAATGTTTACGGTTTTACCACGATGACTTTCTATAAATGATGATTTATTTTTCTTTTCACGGATTAGTTTTTCTAAATAATTATGGATTTCTCTATATTCTCTAGATTGTTCTGGATTTTTTTTGACGAATTCATCATTTATTAATAGATCTTGTAAATCATATTGTTCATGAACTAACTGATCGTAATCCATATTATCATAAAAAGAGAATGTTTTACAAGAATCTTGCGTCTCAAAATCATCGAATCCTATTTCGGCCATTTGTACATATATACTACTCCATATTTTGTATATCACTCTCTGGAATCCAACTATTATGTATACTATCATAACCTGACCATTTAATGAAGACCGGACATTTTGCCGAAAGACACTTTGCCGAAAGACACTTTGCCGAAAGACACTTTGCGGAAAGACACTTTGCCGAAAGACACTTTCCCGAAAGACACTTTGCCGAAAGACATTTGGCCGAAAGACACTTTGCCGAACGGATATTTTGCCGATCGGACATTTTGTCGAACGGACAATTTGACGAACGGACTTTTTACAGAAAAGACATTTTGCCGAACAGACCATTTGCCGAAAAAAGCGATATTTTGTGGAATATTTTTTCATCAAAAGAACACCCACATTGTTTGTCAAATGCTTGGGAAATAACTCATTTTTCGCCTCTGAACACAACTACCATAGCCTGGGAATCGCAATTCTCATGTGGGCCATTAGCGGTGCATAACCATAACGAAAATTTGTTTATGTAGCGGATGACTCATTGATTTTTTGGTTTTTTAGCAGGTAATTGGAACCACACTGGTGTTACAGTTGTGTAATTGTGATTGTTCTAACGATTGGGAGATGAAACTGTTAATGATGGAACGCGCTTTTGGCCGCGGGCTATAGTGAGCGTGACATGGCTACACTAGTGATATGCCATGTAGAGCTGAGTGAATGAGTATGAGTCTTTAGTTTGACAGTAAATCGTGGAGGATACAGTTGTGTTGTGAAAGTGTATTAGTAATTACCACTAGTGTGATACGGGAATTCAAAACCGACCACCCGGCCTTGGGGTTTTACCGACAGTTAGACGGCAAAGCAGTTGGCCATGCAGTGTAGAATTTAATAAAGAAGTATGTATGGATGCAGAGAGAAAGCAAAAGATGCGTAACATTGTCTCGTGCATAAATATCTTGGGACACAACCCATCTCTTTATTTGCCATCTCTCTGTGGAATGTTCACGGTCGCGTTTAGCAAGATCTTCCGCGAACAAACAATTCCATCAAAGGATGGCATCACTCGTTTGATCTTCGAGTTTCCGTCAACCACCCTACGATCCGTCGATTGTCTGCCAAGCTAGTCAAGGAACAAGCCAGCAACGAACTTCTTCTGGAGCAAGTACTTGCCGGCATTCCTCAGCCTCCACCAAAAAAGAAGTATGAGTTAGTGAATTTAAGATTGAAGGATATTGTTAGTAAAATTGACACTTACGAGGACACGATAATGTACTTACGGGCTATTGCTCATAATCTGTAGAAACAATGTTTTAAACTAGGGATGTTTTTCATGAAATTTGTACATGTATATGCTTGACATTAATAAAAAATTGTGTAAAGTAAATCTTTACGTTTATGAATAAAATAATTCTAATATGAAAATTTTTGGTATATGCATGTCAAACTCAAAGAATATAAAAATTCACAAAATATCGCTTTTTTCGGCAGACGGTCTGTTCGGCAAAATGCCATATCTGTAAAAAGTCCGTTCGTCAAATTGTCCGTTCGACAAAATATCCGTTCGGCAAAGTGTCTTTCGGCCAAATGTCTTTCGGCAAAGTGTCTTTGGGCAAAAAGTCCGGGAACCCATTTAACAAGGACCATTCTTTTACCTTTAACAGTTTTTTTTTTTTAGTATTTTCCCAACCTTATAAACGTCGTCCTTTTTATCAACACTTGACAATTCCTCTTCATAGAATTTCCCAATACTTGGTTCACCTTCTAGATCCTCTATTTCATAAACAGTTGAGTCACCGGGATTGACCTTAGCGATTTTAAACAGTTCTTCTGTAAAATTGGCTTGATAACCTTTTTGAAAATGCTTTTATACTTGGATATCCAGACTGTATCCAGTGGCGTAGCCAGCCTAAAAGAAGTGATGTGACAAACGAGCGCCGTAGACGAGAGCCTACTAAAAGGCCCATACTCCGCTGGGAAAATTTTGATATCTGACCCTGAGGTATCGTAGCCTGCGCGCAGTCCCGTAAAATGGGACTGCACGCTGGCTAGAGGTATCGTAGAAGCCCGGAATCACAAAAAATGTTTTATTCTTTAAAAATGGTTGTTTATTTCTCACAAATTTCTTCTCTGGAACAAAAAGTTATTGAAATTACAATGGAAGTTTTCTGTTTTTAGCTAGTTTGAAAGATTCAAGTAGGCTGTCCAGTTCGATCTTATCGGCTATGTCACGCTCTGTATTAATTTGAACAAGACTTTCAAGTCGTTCATCTGACATGGACGCGCGGAGATAATTGTTAATAATTTTTACCTTGCTATGCGCCCGTTCACACGATGCAACAGCGACAGGAAGAGTAGCAACAATTCTGACGAGGTCATACAGCTCGGGATACAGGCGGTTAAGCTCATTTTTGCCAAACAGCTTCAGCAAAGTTGGAAGGCAAAGCCAACGCTCAGGTTTTCTCACTGATGATTTACGTGATGCAATCTCTTTTGATCTCATCCATTCTTCGTATTCTTTCTTCCATGCAGCAACTTCACTGGATTTCGAGAGCAAAATAAACTGAAGAGCTACCGTCTCAGAATTGATGTCGTTTATGTTTGCCAACTTTCTTGCATTCTCAATATTTGCATCATTGAGGTTCTTGGGATGGAAGACGTTAGATAGTGCCAAGATCTCACAAGCTTGGGACGAAAATCTCTTTTCAAGCTCATTGTGTAGGCAATCAAGAAAAGGAATGAAAAAACCTCTCTTCGACACCTCTTTAGGATCATCATCAAAACTTGTTTCGGATCGATTCACTGAAGCATCATGGTCTAAGATGAATGATCCATCGTTGAGGTAAGAGGGTATCGTACGCTGTCTCTTTCGGGCATGATTAGGGACAGAGTTCTGCAAATCATTCACGACTAATCTGTTTTTGGCGCAATAATCTTGCGCTTCAGTCAAAAACTCCTCCAATTTCTCCTCGTTTCTAAATGAAGATAGGGTCTTCTTAAGGGATTCCACACCAGATACAGCAGAAACTAAATCCATGTCTTCATGCTGAAAATACTCCGAAACTGATCTATTGAGAGAAAAGAACTTCTTCAACACGAAGCACGAGGCAACAAACGTGAGCCTTTGCAATCGTAAAAGCAAACCATCGGCAGCCGAGTCTCCCTCCCTTGACATTTTCTTTAGCATGGAAATGATGGCGGGCAGCGTGTTTAAGACAGCATCTAGGTTGTCAGAACGTGCAGTTCACCGTGTGTCGGAAGAGGAATGCAACGCCTGTTTTCCCGTGGATATGCCATGTAATTGGAGCTTTCCTTCGAACAATGCGTGCCTTTTTGGAGATCCCTCCATATATCGGTATATGGAACCAATTGTATCAAATATATCATTCACTGCAAGCACGTTGTTAACACTTTTCTCCAGCACAAGATTTAATCTATGAGCAAAATAATGGAAGTAGACCGACTTCGATGCTCCTGCTTTGCTGAGATGCTCTTGAACACCTTCGTCTTTTCCTGACATGTTACTAGCCTCATCAAATCATTTACCAACCAAATCATTAATAGGAAAATTCATGACCCGCTAGTGTCTTAACGATAATATCACCTAGACTTTTTCCAGTTAAGCTGGTAACACGTTCAAGTTTAATGCAACCTTCCCAAATGGCATAGTCAAACATATCTGACAATGATTGTCATAAATGCGCGTTTATGTGATGTAACTTCATCGCATTCAATTGAGTAATATTTGGCAGAAATGACTTCAGCTTTCACGGATTCTATGATCAAACTACTTAAAATTGTGATCATTTCATTCTGAATATCGGGTGAAAAATAGGACAAATTCAGCGGATGATTTTCCATCCAATTCGCTAAGGGTTTATGAAATTTTGCAAGAAATTTGAGCTACTCCATGAAGTTTCCACAATTTGATGAGTTTTCCGCCTCATCTTGCCCACGGAATGCACTGTTTTGTTTTGCCAAGTGTCTGACAACGTCAAAAATTGACCGAAGTATCTCGCAATTTTCTTCCCTTTCTTTCATTTTTTTTGCTTTTGTAGCCTCAACCTCCTTACAAAGGAGATTCTATAAGGTTTCTATCTATGTTATCGAATGTAAGGTCAAGGTACAAATTGGTATTGTTAAATTTTTGCTCTGGTTTGTGTTAGTCCCGCCTATTAACTTAAGGATTGCCTTGAATAAAATTGTGGAAAGTTCGCCACAAACTGTCCGCTGGATGTTGAATCGTGCCCATCCCCTCATTTCTTATCGGATTTAAACATATCTCGAGGTTGACCGTGAATGGAAGTGGGGGAACTCGGGGGGGAGGAAGCGGGGGACTGGGGGGAGGACGAGTTCCCCCACTTCCATTCACGGTCAACCTCGAGATATGTTTAAATCCGATAAGAAATGAGGGGATGGGCACGATTCAACATCCAGCGGACAGTTTGTGGCGAACTTTCCACAATTTTATTCAAGGCAATCCTTAAGTTAATAGGCGGGACTAACACAAACCAGAGCAAAAATTTAACAATACCAATTTGTACCTTGACCTTACATTCGATAACATAGATAGAAACCTTATAGAATCTCCTTTGTAAGGAGGTTGAGGCTACAAAAGCAAAAAAAATGAAAGAAAGGGAAGAAAATTGCGAGATACTTCGGTCAATTTTTGACGTTGTCAGACACTTGGCAAAACAAAACAGTGCATTCCGTGGGCAAGATGAGGCGGAAAACTCATCAAATTGTGGAAACTTCATGGAGTAGCTCAAATTTCTTGCAAAATTTCATAAACCCTTAGCGAATTGGATGGAAAATCATCCGCTGAATTTGTCCTATTTTTCACCCGATATTCAGAATGAAATGATCACAATTTTAAGTAGTTTGATCATAGAATCCGTGAAAGCTGAAGTCATTTCTGCCAAATATTACTCAATTGAATGCGATGAAGTTACATCACATAAACGCGCATTTATGACAATCATTGTCAGATATGTTTGACTATGCCATTTGGGAAGGTTGCATTAAACTTGAACGTGTTACCAGCTTAACTGGAAAAAGTCTAGGTGATATTATCGTTAAGACACTAGCGGGTCATGAATTTTCCTATTAATGATTTGGTTGGTAAATGATTTGATGAGGCTAGTAACATGTCAGGAAAAGACGAAGGTGTTCAAGAGCATCTCAGCAAAGCAGGAGCATCGAAGTCGGTCTACTTCCATTATTTTGCTCATAGATTAAATCTTGTGCTGGAGAAAAGTGTTAACAACGTGCTTGCAGTGAATGATATATTTGATACAATTGGTTCCATATACCGATATATGGAGGGATCTCCAAAAAGGCACGCATTGTTCGAAGGAAAGCTCCAATTACATGGCATATCCACGGGAAAACAGGCGTTGCATTCCTCTTCCGACACACGGTGAACTGCACGTTCTGACAACCTAGATGCTGTCTTAAACACGCTGCCCGCCATCATTTCCATGCTAAAGAAAATGTCAAGGGAGGGAGACTCGGCTGCCGATGGTTTGCTTTTACGATTGCAAAGGCTCACGTTTGTTGCCTCGTGCTTCGTGTTGAAGAAGTTCTTTTCTCTCAATAGATCAGTTTCGGAGTATTTTCAGCATGAAGACATGGATTTAGTTTCTGCTGTATTTGGTGTGGAATCCCTTAAGAAGACCCTATCTTCATTTAGAAACGAGGAGAAATTGGAGGAGTTTTTGACTGAAGCGCAAGATTATTGCGCCAAAAACAGATTAGTCGTGAATGATTTGCAGAACTCTGTCCCTAATCATGCCCGAAAGAGACAGCGTACGATACCCTCTTACCTCAACGATGGATCATTCATCTTAGACCATGATGCTTCAGTGAATCGATCCGAAACAAGTTTTGATGATGATCCTAAAGAGGTGTCGAAGAGAGGTTTTTTCATTCCTTTTCTTGATTGCCTACACAATGAGCTTGAAAAGAGATTTTCGTCCCAAGCTTGTGAGATCTTGGCACTATCTAACGTCTTCCATCCCAAGAACCTCAATGATGCAAATATTGAGAATGCAAGAAAGTTGGCAAACATAAACGACATCAATTCTGAGACGGTAGCTCTTCAGTTTATTTTGCTCTCGAAATCCAGTGAAGTTGCTGCATGGAAGAAAGAATACGAAGAATGGATGAGATCAAAAGAGATTGCATCACGTAAATCATCAGTGAGAAAACCTGAGCGTTGGCTTTGCCTTCCAACTTTGCTGAAGCTGTTTGGCAAAAATGAGCTTAACCGCCTGTATCCCGAGCTGTATGACCTCGTCAGAATTGTTGCTACTCTTCCTGTCGCTGTTGCATCGTGTGAACGGGCGCATAGCAAGGTAAAAATTATTAACAATTATCTCCGCGCGTCCATGTCAGATGAACGACTTGAAAGTCTTGTTCAAATTAATACAGAGCGTGACATAGCCGATAAGATCGAACTGGACAGCCTACTTGAATC